>JBAMNC010001542.1:932500-2132500 GCA_037902135.1 Cetoscarus ocellatus | reverse complement strand
AGTTTTGTTTTATTTGATGGTCACCTGCGGTGTGTCATTTCCGGGACCTTTCCGACTCCTCTCCTCAGATGCCTTGAGGAAATGATGAGGAGAGGTAGGTTTTCACGTTGGATTATGTTCAACTTGAGTTGAAACGTGGTTAACATGTTGTATAGTTGCTCATATATATGGTTTTAGGCTCACAGATCCTCTAAAAATGTTATGAACATCTGAAAGTGTACTTTTGAAGTGTCTGAAGTGGCGTACGTTTCTCATGCAGCCTGACATGCTCTCTGCTCCCCCTTCAGAAGTGTGCTGGTGGAGATCAGATGCATGAAGTGTGGTCCACTGAAATTGTGATTTATTTTGTACAGACCAGCTTTTGGAATAAACCTGCTCCAGTGACAAACCTGCTGTCCACATCCCATCTATCTACCAAACACAACGCAGAGGGTATCTTGTAGCAGACAGAGAGTCAGGCCAGACAGGCTACAGTTACACATACTCATCCCACAAATGCATGATCCTTAAAAAACTAAAATCACTGCAAATGGAAATCAACAGGCTATCCGCTTTCCAATAATATAAGGTGCAATGCTACTTATTGCAGTGACCACAGATATATGATCAACCAAACACAAAGCATATTTTTTTAGTGAGTTCTAAACAGTGCTAGATTACAGTGATCTATGAGTCAACAACATTATGGGTAATAAAACAATTCCAAAACTATTCCTTTAAAAAGTAATATGAGCCTAGGGCTGGGCAATTAATCGAAAAATAATCGAAATTGACATTTGGACCCTCTAATCAAAGTAATTTTACTCATGTCTATTACTTTGATTATTTTCCCTGTTTAAGTCACCTGACCGTACCCCCTCCATACAATCTGCGTTCACTTGCACCTGGAGTGAAGGACGCGCTGCCAACATGGAGGAGACAAGGCCAATCTATCAGAGGACCTTGTAGCCAAGAAAAATGCAGTCTCCGTTGTTTGGGCACGTTTTGGATTCTGTGCAGAGTATATCGAGCAGAAAGAAGTTAAGTGGAAATACTGCAGGAAGACCATTTCAACAACCGCTGGTAACACCACCAATTTGTTCCTGCATAGCATAAATAACCATTCATTAATGGTAACCGAGGTAAGAGCTTCAATTAATCGTGATACTGAGATTAGGTAATATCGCCCAGCCCTATATGAGCCCAGTTATGTAATCACAGCTCTCACAATTTAGACTAAATTCATACAGCCCATATTTACCTCTATGTCTGAAGTGATCTTCTTCCCTTCTGGTCTTCTCTTTTTTTCCCTTCCTCCTCTGTTTCTTCCTTTTCTTGTCTTTCTTGCTCTTCTTGTGTTTCTTCCTATCATCCTCAGAGGATGATGAGGAAGAGGAAGAGCACGAGGAAGATAATGAGGAGCTTGAGGAAGCATAGAATGACCCAGAGTCTTCCAGGTGTACTGCAGCATCCTCTTTGGCCTTGGCACTGTGTTTCTTGCTTTTCTTCTTATCTAATACAGAGCAAAAATAAAGACAGTCATACAGTAAAAATGTATAAGACACAGTAAACAAAAGAGAGCGCTTAGTTGTGGCTGTACATAGTGTGTTGGCATGACCTGAGGCTGTCCATAACCACGTGAAGACTGTTTTAATTTACTGTGAAATCTAATAAAACAACAGCCTGACAGTAAGCAAATTTCTAATTGTCCTTGACGTTCAAATAGCCTGTCTGTGTACCCTGAGCAATATTAGAGGGTTGTCAACGGTTTGCCTCTCCTGAATAAAATGCTATGTAATGGTACTAAAAGTGATACTTACATTCAGACAGTTCTGCCAATAGGGCCTCCTTCTCTTTGGTCGGCTCCTCTATTTTTTTGGATTGAGCATCATCTTTTCCCTTGGCCTTCCCCAGCTGTGTGCGTAATTTCTTGGCCGTCATCACAGCTGTAGGTGGCATAGGGCTACCTGAAACTACACAGAAAAGGACCAGTGGCAGCTAGTTAACCAAAAGTAATTGTCACTATACCACTGCATTGTAAATTGGGATGAAAATTTTTAAGATGTTATGGATGTTTGGGCTGGGTATCGATTCAGATTTTCTGGATCGATTCGATTCGATATTACAAGGTCTCAAATCGATTCGATTCACGATTTGATTTGAGATTGATTCAGTCTGGGATATCTCAGTTGAAATTATGCTGTAAATTCAAAAAGTGACCTTTTGACCTGGTACATTATTGAAAATTGTTTTACATTAAGAACTGAACCCAAAGCAGTTAAATTAATCATGTACTTTTATTCAAACATGACCACCTGAAGAAGAAAAAACTACCGAAGTTAAAAGATCGATCTTTGGATTTTATGGATCGATTACGAACCATTTAAAGGGAAATCGATTAAAATCGATTTTTGTAAACCCAGCCCTAATGGATGTCAAATTTTTTATCAGTTCTGTTTATTGATCTGATTCTTTAATGATTCCCTTATTGATTTCTGATTTATGTGGAAAACCAACAAAAATCAGCCAATTACAATCAGACAGGAGGGTGCCTGCCGGCCTCCTGGCTGCAATATCTCAATTCACATAATTGACTGCGTTTACATGGACATCTTTTTTTTCCCAATAAAATTTTGATCATTCCAATTACAAAAAGTTGCCCATAAAACAGGGATATTGATAGAAAATGTTGTAGCTAGCTTGCTAGGGCGGTTTACTACCGATTCTCAACCTGAGCTGATTCCCATCTCTAATGTTAGTTGTAATGCCAGCTGAAACAATTACTACTAGCTATAGTAGCACAAGCATAACTTCTTCAATATTTCATGTAACGCTAACTTATCCCCTTGCATCAATCTTCATTGACTATGTGTTACTGTAACAGTTAGCCTAATCTCACCTGCGCTGCTGCTGCAAGCTCCTTCCCCGTCTTCGATAGCCAGAGGTCGCTTGGGTCGCTTAGCTCTTGTTCTGACGTCCATGTTCCAGCCTCAGAATGTCTCATGGACAGCGTTGCAAGATGCGAAATGTTAAGACTATTAAGGGAAATTGTATGAGTCACCAAAAGAAGAAATGTGTAGCTTCTGCTGTGGCTCCCTGTGCTGGATGAAAGTGGTGCTGCGTTCAGGGACGCACCATAAAGTCCCACTTTGAAGAATCACTGTCACAAATATGACTCAGTAAACACTAATGTTAAACATATTATCAAAGAAGACCCATCAAAGAAAAAAAATATGCACTTAGAAATTTATCTAGACAGTGTGATGCTTAGCCGTTGTAGATTTGCTGCGTCTTTCCTCTGCGGTGTAGATGTGACGATTTAATTTCCCACAACACTGGAAGGCAGCAATTGACGCTCGGACAAATTGTATAAAATATGTCACACAACGATCAAATTAACATTACGGGACTTTTGGCATCATTGATCGTACATAGTGTAAAGGGCACAATTGTTCAACAAATACATGTATTTCTAGCAATGCTGCTAGCAGCTCTCTAAAGATATAAAAACATGACGAACTGCCTTGTGGGAGTTTGAAGTTTTCTGGCGGGCCCATCCATTCAATCATAAATGCGGGATATGCACTCAAACAGAGGTGATTAACTTAGAGGTTTATTTTTTTGTGAGCAGTTAAAATGCCTGGTTTGGCCAGTATCTTGAGAGACCTGATAGAAGGGGAAAAAACAACCAAAAAACACCACAAACTAATTAAATGGTTGCATAAGAAAAAAATACTGCAAAGAAAGGTTAAATGCGGATTATGTCGGCATAAAATGAAGCTGAAGCTACGGAGAGATTGTGTGGACCGATTTGAATGGTAGGTAATTTTTTTTAAGATTTTACTAATTAAAACTACTCTAAGTGAATTAACTTGAATGCAGCGTATTAGCACCACATGTTAAAAACTCTAGTTTATCCTTACATAAATAAGAATGACTCAGGAACTTGTCAGTTTTGGGATGACTGTAAATGTGATATGTATTGTTTTGGGGGTAGTTACAGTACTGAATTTGCCAAAGCCCCTGATTTATACAATAAAGCAATGTTGTAAATATATTTCTGTGCATCATACGATAATATTTTTTTATATGGAGATCTGCATTTATGTTGCGAAAACTGTGTTACCACATTATCAATGTTTTAAAATGAGTTTCATTACAAGCTCTATACTGGAGTAACTGTCATATTCCTGGTAGGGTAGTACAGCAATGGCCATAATTAATACCTCGCTGTCATTGATGACCCTATTTTTCTTACTGTACAATCCAGGAGCTGTCGGCGGGACAAACACAGGGGGAAAGCTCTGAGGAAGTCAATTCGGCACCAATCCATTTTGCAAGATCGAAAATCTCCCTGTTTAATTGGATGAGATTTGTGTACAGGTTAGACTAATAATATCTTTTTTTTTGTTTTGATATTTGTATCTCTGTAGTCGAATATTGAGGACACTAATGACAGATTACACTTAAGGATAATGTATTTATTGATGTATTGACCATGTGGCTTGTGTTGTTGACCTGCTGTGGTTTGAATCATTGGGTTATGATGAAACACGTTTTGTCGGGATTCGGCTGATTCAGTTATTTTGTATTATGTTCCCCTCTTAGACCTCCTGGTGTTCCCTGTTTTACTGTCTTGCCCCTGTTTTTGATCCCAGTTAAGTTACCTGTTTTGGTGTCCTGTTTCCCTTGTCTCTCGTTTCCTGTTTTATTCTGAAATCCCTTTGTTCCTCGTGGTGTTTTCCTGCCCTCCCTTCTGTGTGTCTCTAATGATGATGATTCCCTCCACCTGTGTGATTGTTTCACCTGTGCTTGGTGTTCCCCTGTTGTATTTAGTCTCTGCTTTCCCTGTGCTCTTTGTTGGGTCATTCGTCTTCCTCCACACCATGTCTCCTGTGCTCCCTCGTGTTCTCCAGAGTTTTCCAGGTAGTTTCTGTTTTTGAGTTGGCTTTTTGTTGAACTGTTTGGAGCTTCAGTTTTTGGGCTTGTTTTGCTGGACTTTGATCTCTTTTAGTTAAAATAAAGCCTTTTTGGTTATTTTTCTGCAATTGGGTCCTGCATCTTTGTTTTTGTTAGTTTCTTTTGGATTAATTTCCTGACACGTTTTCTACTATGTATTTCAAGATTTTCTCAAGGACTGAGGTTACGCCAAGTTGACCTCATCATGGACGACATTGCTGGGTCCTCAGCAACCCTGTCAAAGATGTCGCAAAAATTGAGAGAGGCCTGCACAATGGCGATGGACAGGCTGCGAAGAACAAAAGGACAGCGCATAGGGGGAAAGAGATCCTTTATACTGATTGATGAGAGTCACTTCAGACACAAAAGGGAGGCAAGTATAACTTTAAGTATTAACCACTGCAAATTATTAAGCTGGCCATCATAAACTTGTCACCACTGTGGAAAAATATGGACACAGTATATTCCATAATTTTTTAAAATTTATAATTTTTCATAAATGTTACAAAAGCAACTTTGTCTTGAGAAGCAGGAAGGTTTCTTCACCTTCCACTTCATTAGCATATTCAATCATGATTAATGAAAATAATTACTAACTAACTTCTGCTGGCATCTTTACTTTATCTGACTCAATATCAATGTCTTTCTTCTTACTTTGCCATTTTTCCCAAAACACAGTATGGAAGGGGCAGAATGACTGGGGGCTGCAAGAGGAGGAAGTGGGTCTTTGGCATGCTTGGGGTACGGTGCAGCGGGAAAAGGCCAGGGAAACCTGTGCTCCGTTTGGTGGAGCGAAGAACAAGGAGGGAACTGGTGCCAATAATCGCTCACCATGCAAGGAGGGGGTCGAGCATCATCAGTGACGAATGGCGAGCCTACAGAAATGCATTGCCTCAGCTTGGCTACAGGCATTACACAGTGAACCACAGTGCAGCATATGTAGATGCAGACACAGGGGCTCACACCCAGCACATTGAAAGGGCCTGGAGAACATATGAGGAGAGGGTGTGGAGAGTGAGGGGAAACCGCACAGAGAAACTACTTAAAGAACACCTGGCAGTCATTGAGTGGAAATGAGTGGCTTGCTAAAAAACATCGCCATGGTCCCCTAGGTCGACTACTTCATGATATCAGAAAAGTAAAGTACAGCTAGTCAGAAGAAAAAAAAACATGTCAATGTGCAGGTTGAAAAGCACTTCACTGTTATGGCTTTATGCTGTTTTGTAGCAAATTGGTTGCTGTTTTTTTTAATAAAATGTTTTATACTGTTATACTCTGTACTCCCAATTCTGTCACTGTTTGATGTCACAAAGCAGGATGGATCCCAAAGTCATCTACATTTATTACATGATGAAAAAGTCAACAAATCATTTATAACCATTAACAAACATGTGTAAATGGTGAATAGTTTTCACTTTAGAATAGGAGACATAATAACATCTACCAATGATTTATAGATGTTTTATGAATGTATGACAAATCATTTGTTAAGCATGAGTAAACCAATGTTTTAGTTTTTTTTAAACACATTTACACTATATTACTGATAATTTACTAATAAGGTTGATTAAATTAAAAAAATGATATACAGATCATTTATGAATGTTAAAGTAGCACATTTACAAATGTTCTAATAAGTTGTAAATGTATTGAAATGGTTTGATAAACAGTTTGGTATTGATGATTTTTCCACAAATGCTTGGGGTGCAACAAAGACTGAACAAGTGATTTATTCTGACTTATAACAAATCCTTTATTAACCTTGAAAAAAAAAAAACCATGTAGTTAATCAAAGAATATTTTCTTAAATCATTCTTCACACACAAAAATAACAGTAGTTGATGTTGAATAAATCATGTACAAACAATGTTGATGCAGGGTTTTAACAAATATATAAATCATATAAAAATGTGCAACCGTAGTTATAAATGCTGTAGTAATCATTTACAAATGTATATATAGTTTATTCATATTTAGGTCAATATCTACTAATAGCTTATAAATGTCTTGTAACGTAAGTTGTAAATATTTTATAATCATTTTCAAATATTTAATAATCATCTACAAATATATATATATATATAGTTTATTCATAATTAGTTCAGTTTCTACTAATAGCTTATAAATGTCTTGTAACGTAAGTTGTAAATATTTTATAATCATTTTCAAATATTTAATGATCATCTACAAATATATATATAGTTTATTCATAATTAGTTAAATATCTACTAATAGCTTATAAATGTCTTGTAACGTAAGTTGTAAATGATTTACCAATCATTAACAAATGACTTAATGAGCATTTACTAATGTATATAGGCGGTTTATTCATGATTAGTTAACTATCTACTAATATCTATTAATAGCTTATAAATGCCTTGCAAATGATCGTTATTATAAAGTGTTACCGAAAAAATTAAAATAGCCACAGCTAGATTCCATGTGCTATCACAAGGTCTAAATTCAGATTCTGGAGCTCTAATCAACGTATTCTCTGATGTAGTAATCCAAACAATGTCTATGATAAATGACTTGGAAAAAAATTGGAACATTTTCGTCATTATGAAATGTATTGTTGTTAATTGTGGATGTATTCAAAATGCAGTAATTTGTGTCAAATATGTAACTGTAATAGTCTTTGTAAAGGTCAACCTCTGCCAAAATCATAAATTGCAACAGATACTGTCCAGCTCTCCTGTCAACCAACACTGGAATATGGAAGATATGTACATGTTTTTTTGTAAATGTGTTTCCATAAATGTTTTTGTATTTTTTCTGTAACAAAATAACAAAGTGATAAATCACAGTTGTAATTAGAAACACATCTAACGTTTTCATTATTTATTAAAAAAAAAATTAACAAAAATAATAAATATATGGAACAAATGTATAAGGAAAACAGAAGTAAAATATATGAATATGTTGCTCACTGTGGGGCGTTCAGGTTCTATTTTGAACTTTTACTGTGTCCTGCTGGGAATGTAGTCCTTGTATTGTCCATGTGGATCTGGGTAGCGGTCTCTTATTTTCCAGACACAGCAAATTGGTATAACCACTCTGTGGCCAGCTCCGAGTGCCCCATATTGCCACACAACAAATTGGCGGTATGCTGCGTGGCGAATCTGTTTATTGCTCTCCCCAGGGTCTGGAAGATCATCCAAGGCCCGGACATCATTCCAGATTCTTCTTGCAAGCCACAGGTGTCCCTCTTGTAAAAGATAAGCCTCAATGTGCGGCAGGATTGAAATGCAGAAATCTGGTTGCTGCCCACAGCACTTCTGCTCAATGTCTGTGGGCATTGTCCTGCAGTTGTGGCACACACACCATGTTGGCTTATTACTTGGTTGAGAGCCAGGTGGAGGAGCATCGGCTGAGGTTAGACTCAGAAGGTCAAAGATGAGGCTTGGTGTCGCATATCAGGCAGAGTCGGAGCAATTGATGTGACTCCTTCAAATTTGAGTCTCTGAATTCTGGCCTGTAAAGCATTAAGTAAACATTATCAAGATAATTTTGCATATCTTATTGAACAGAGCTTTGTCTACTAAGATGTATGGACTGTCATAAGCAAGTTACATGCTGGGTCATAACATATAACAGATAATACTGAAGTCAAAATAAACATGTTCTATAGATACCTGCTTATCTGCAATCCTCAGAGCCTGCAGATTCTCGACCTGTAGAATATCCTGTTGTTGGAGGTTTACTGCTCCCCTGCCTCTGCTTCCCCTGTCTGAGATTACTGCCCCTCTCGCTCGACCTCGGGCTTGTCCCCTCTGACCCGATGAGCTACTTTGTTCTGGACTGTAGTCTGGATCTGAATCTAAAAAGCTCTCACCACGGGGGCTCTGACAAGCAAACAAATTGGTGACAGTCAGTCCCACAGAAAGTTTATGTGTATTCCAGCTTTCTCCTGATATCGTGTCACCAGTACAAGTGGATAATGCTGGCATGACAGTTGTGAGTACTAACTAACTTGCCATGTTTGTTTGTTTTTTTAACTTTACCGTGATAATGTTTTGGTGTTTTCTTACCGCTGACTGAGACGTGTAAAACAAAAATGAAGTGCTGAGGGCCGGTTTGGAGTTGAATCAGTCTTCTGGTTGTGAATCAGTGGCACTCAGAGGAGCGGTGGGGGGGGGGGCTTATTTTTAGAAGGGACTTCATGTCTAGAAGACTGTAGAAAAAGTTAGTATGGATGTGTAACAACCCTGGATAGAGAGGTCAATCTAGTATTAACATTAAAGGGGATATATTTTGCAAAAAAACACTTTTTTAAGGCTTTGAACACATTTGTGGGTCTTTGTCCTTCCTCATCCCACAAAATGTGATAGTAGACAACAGAACCTGTATTTAGTAGGCTGCATGAATGTAAAGTCATGGTATTTGGTGAGCTGTTGAGTCTGTGGATATACTGTTACGAAACAGCGTATTTTTGATTTGCATACCTAACCTGGTTCGCCGACCTGAGTCCCCCCCCGGCTGGAGATATTCCTCTGTGAAGAGCAGCCATGTTGTTTATATTCTTAGTCAGAGATCTGTGTTCAGCATGTCTAAGCTCAGGAGCTGTCACTGCTCAGTTGTTGGCTGTAAACAGCCACATATATCTTCACATATAGTCTACCAGCCTCAGAGGACCAGAGGACCAAGTGGATTTATTTTATTTTTGAAGGGAATGAGCAGCTACAGTCGGCTAAAACCTGTATGTGTGTGCCAGTCACTTCACGACCGACTGCTTCTTCAACTTCAGTCAGTTCAACACAGGACTGTGAACTAGACTTTTCCTGAATCCAGGCTCAGTACCAACAATCTGTCACCAACCTGATGATGGAAATGTGAGTATTTTAATGCTGTGTAGTATTTATTTTGGTCATTGCTATGAGCTAATGCTAACAGCGGGGGTAATCCTCACATGTTCGTCAATGTTAACGTTACTTGTTGAAAGTCCGAAGGGTAAACTCCAAAGTATGAACATTCTTACATTATTCAGGAGGAGTTTATCAATTGGCTTAATATAATCAATATAATATAATAAAACAACATCTCCCTTTGCTGTCAACCCAGAAATAAGCTGAATAATTTCAAAATAAATCACTTTTCATTTCCAGTTCGTAATTGCTGTTTTAAATTTAAGTTTGTCTGATGTTTTTGTTCCCACAATGCAGCAGTAAATTAAAAAACAAAATCAGGAAGTCACTTCTGGTTTAGTGTCATTTATTGATTTTTAATAAAAATTATTTACACACACCAGCACTTGATTCAGTTAGAAACAGGAGATTAACCCCACAGTGTGAAAAGTACTTAAAAAAATCTTCTAATGAAAATTTAATAAAAAATAAAAGTTCCCCTTAGTTCTCCATACAGGGTAAATTATGAACAGAAAGATTGTCTGCACTTCTTCATGAAGTGTACTATACTATAATACTTGTTTATATTAATTTACTCTTAAACTGAGGAGCATTCTTGGCAGAAATCTCTGTCCACTCTCATTCAGTGTTTCTCTTTTTGCCATTCAATTTTTGCTTGAATTTTGGAGATCAGACTTAAAAAAAATAGCTCAATAAAAACAATTTAATTTAATAAAAAAGTAATATAGCTTATGTTGGGTGTACATATGTTTATTTTACAGAAAAATATAAACATTTCTACGAACACCACTTCAGAAACATCTATATACAAAATTAAAATATACATAGTTAATATAAATTGACATTTTTAATATTTTTGTGTTCATTGACCATATTTTGGATGCTGCTTTCCATAATTTTTATGTATATTTTTAGAAATGAGTGCCTGTCTATTGGTCCATCAGCCTGCATTCACGATATGCCAAGTATCTTCTGTTGTCCATAATTTCCTCATAAAATATCCACATCTTCATCACATGAAGGACAAACTTGAATGGCTTCAAGATTTCTCCTCTCTCGTTCTCGCTGAGCTGACCCGATTACTCAGATGAAACATGTAGAAACTGCTTCTCAGTCTCCTTGAGCATTACTTCTCCAATCTGCATCTCTTTTAATCTGAAAACAAACAAAAAGAAAAATGGTGTCTATCAATAAATAGTGTAGTGTGTCAGTGTGTAGCTACACACACCCATGGGCTTCACTGCTTTATGAAATGCTTGTCAAAGATCCCATCCCTACATCCCTTTTAAAACAAATGTATACATTTTTAAATCAGATCTCCTTAATATTTTTTATTATTCTCTTGAGATGGGTGTTTTTCCTACTGCTTATAAAACAGCTGTGGTCAAGCCCCTTCTGAGAGAAATAATTTCGACCCATTGAATTTGGATAATTACAGGCCAGTTTCCAATCTGCCATTTTTAAGTAAGATTTTAGAGAAACTTGTTTTTAACCAATTAAATGATTTTATGAAAGCTTTAAATATTGCTTAAATCTATCGGTCTGGCTTCAGGACCAACCACAGCACAGAGACAGCATTAATTAAAATAGTAAATCACCTCAGGTAAAACATAGATCAAAAAATGCTCTCTGTGCTTGTGCTGCTCGACCTGAGCATTCGACACTGTAGATCACCAAATTCTTTTAGATAGACTCAGTGGTTTGATTGGAATCTCTGGCACTGTTTTTAATTGGTTTAAATCATATCTCACTGAAAGAAAGTTTGATGTGAACATGGGGGAATGACAGTCAGGACTCTACAATATCAACTGTGGCGTCCCCCAGGGTTCAATTTTAGGTCCTACACTTTCTAATATTTATATGTTGCCTTTAGGCAACGTCATCAAGAGGCATCAACTTTCACAGCCATGCTGATGACAGGCAGCTCTACATCGCTGTGTCTCCTGATGACACACTGATGCCCTTTTAACTGTATTTTAGATGTCCAGTCTTGGATGGCAGACAACTTTCTTCAGCTTAACCAGGACAAAACTCGGGTTTAAGTTACTGGTACAGGTCCTCAGAGAGAGAAACTGGAAAGCAAACTCCAAGCACTGTCTTTTAAACCGTGTCAACAGGTTACAAAAAAAACTTTTTATCATTTAAAGAACATGTTCAGGGTGCACCAGTTCCTCTCTCAGGCCAATGCAGAGACTCTTATTCATGCTTTTATTGCCTGTAGGAATGATCACTGTTAACACTTTTCTTTCTGGTTTTTCAAAAAAGAACATTTCACAACTTCATCTGCTGCAAAGCTCAGCTGCACGCATGCTGACGAAGACCAGAAAGAGGGCCCACATCACCCCAATTTTTAAGTCTGTGCATTGGTTTGCCTTTTAGAATTGATTTTAAGGTTCTTTTATTCGTTTATAAATCTCTTAATGGTCTTGCTCCTTCTTATTTATCCAGTTTGTTTTCACCCTATGAACCCCGTAGAGCCCTCAGGTCTTCAGGTAGTGGTCTTAGTTCCCAAAGTAAGAACCAAAACATATCATGAAGCATCGTTCCATTATTATGGACCAGTCTGTGGAACGGTCTACCTGAAGACCTGAGAGCAGCACCTACTGTTCATGTTTTTAAAAGCAAACTCAAGACCTACCATTTTGGTCTGGCTTTTAGCTGATTATATTTATTATTAATATTCATTTATTTATTATGTTAAATAAATAAATAATAAATAATAAAATTATAATATTTATATAATCATCCTAGTGTTTTATTTCACAATATTAAGCTCATATTTATTGTTTCGAATTTTAATCTCTGTTAATCAGTTTTAGTAGATTTTATTACATTTTAATGTCTTGCTATTTCATCTTACTATAATATTTTAATTTTTATTTTATTTACTTTTTCATTTTCCTACAGTATTCTTAATCTAATTTTTGTCATGATTTTTTATTCTCATTTTAGTCTTAGCTCCTGTGTTTCCTCAGTCCCCAAATTCTGTTGTCTATGTGTCTTTTGAGTGTGTGTAAGTGAGTGTGTGTGCTGTATGTGGATTGCGAGGATGGGTGGGGGTGTTTTTCATTGTATTAAATTTTAAGTTTTTTAAAATTGTATTATATTTTGTTTCTCTGTTCTTATGTAAAACACTTTGTGCTACAAGATCTTATATGAAAAGTGCTACACGAATAAAGTCTGATTGATTGACATACACACTCACCTTTAAACGAAATGGTATTTTGTAGTGGACTTCCAGGAGACTCTGGACCCTATTCAACTTTGTAGGATTAAAACCAGGGCACAGGGGACAGTGGTGTAGCTCACAGCATGTCGTGCAGCGGTTCAGCGGTTCATGCTATTTGCGTGTCACTCAAAATGATGGAATGATGCATCGTCATGAGGCAAAACAGCAATGACAGTGTCCAAATGACAGACGGACCTCAGACTAAACATACTTTAACCATGTAACTCCAAAGTTGCTTTCTGCTGATTTAATGTTAAAACAGCTCTTTCTAGTGAACTCTTAAGACGGACGCCCTAAACAGGACAACTTATCCAGCTGTCTCACAAATTTCAAACCATACTTTGCTCTGATAGCTACCCAGACGCAAAGCCGACTAACTCAGTACGTATAAAAACACACACTCGTCCTTGGTCAAACGTTTATGTTCTGTTGAAAACGATAGTTTATAGCACCGTAAATACAACATAGCAGCGAACTATAGCATTAGCAGCTGCTAACGCTATAGTTCGCTGCCAACACAAGTCTATGCTCTCGTAGACACAGAACTGTAAATAAGCTGTGCTAAAGACCTGATCGTTCTGACTAAAGGCTCACATTATTTTATGTATGTTAACACTGACAATAGCACACTAAAATGATCGTTTGAACTTTGTCACAGATTAGTCACCTACCGTTTTCTCAGTCAGTAGTGTCAGTATTTCTGGTCCAAGCGTGCAGTAAATTATGTGATTTCCGGATTTGGCGGACGCCTCAGGGGCCTGAGAGGTGCGATGGAGGGGCCTGAGAGGTGCGGTCTGCAGCCAGACCCCTCTCCTCTTTTTACAGTAAAATCTACGTTTGTGTTTGGAGTGGGACAAAATAATTTGTGTAACTTCTGAATTGAGTTTATATTGGTAGTAGAGAGAGTTATCAGATCCCTCCTGGTTTGGGGGAACAACAAGCCCAAAGAGCAACAGCACTTTTGGAACAAAAAAAACACAACCCACAACTGCCAATATTTACAAGCAACTTCAAAAAAGAAGCCCAAAGTCGCTTATAATAAGCAGACATGGCAACTATGGTCCCACCAGCTCTTCCCCGGTCTGCCGGGCAGGGCTGTTCCAGGAAAGTCCGTCCCCCCTCAGCCTGACAGCCATGCCACACGATGTACCAGGGACCATGCTGCAGTTACAGGTGATGTTCACCTGACAGGCTTGGACGTTGTTCTCAGGTTCTTCAACAGGAGAGTTCATCCACTCAGTCCAGAGTGCACTTTCACAGCTCCACCCTGCGCCTGCACGACTGTGAAGCTTTTATTTGTTGTAAAAGTTTGATTTTAATTAGCTGAGGCTGTGAGCATCAGTGTTTGTGGTGCGTTGATAATCCTGACGTCCAGATTTGTGTGGGTGGGAGGATGAAGTCGTCTTTATCTCTGACCCAGAAACACAACAAAAGGGCTGACGGTGGAGTTTGAAGGAGATCATACACCAGAGCTGCGGTTCAGGATGTAAATGCTGTTTGTGGTGCTTTTCAACTCAAATATGAAACATTAATCACAAACTTTCCCCTGATTAAAACCTCCTCAAGCAGAGTTCGCCTCTCAATCTGAATGTTTCCAAATCTTTTTAAAGAATTTATCAGTCTGTATGTGAGAGGAAGCAGAGCAGGTCCGACGGGACGCCAGCGCCTCAGGACCATGATCTCACTCACGGATCAGTTTAATTAGACTTCCTCTCAAACACTCCAGAGGATCACTTTTATTTCAGAACCCTGTTTCTGTTTGATAAAAACATCTGATACTGTAGGACTGGAATAAACCTTTGAACTGCAGATTTCATCAGCCTGTCGTCACTTCAGCTTCACTTCATCAATCTGACAGTCTGCCTGAGACACAGGGGGAGGGCGGCCATTTTGATTTCTGCAGTCAAACAGGTGATGCTGCAGGAACACGGGGGGAAGGATCTGTGCACCTGCATCCAACATCTGATCAAGAATACATCCAACATCTGATCAAGAATACATCCAACATCTGATCAAGAATACATCCAACATCTGATCAAAGATACATCCAACATCTGATCAAAATACATCCAACATCTAAACAAGAACACACCCAACATCTGATCAAGAGTACGTCCAACATCTGATCAAGAATACGTCCAACATCTGATCGAGAATACATCCAACATCTAAACAAAAACACACCCAACATCTGATCAAGAATACATCCAACATCTGATCAAAGATACATCCAACATCTAAACAAAAACACACCCAACATCTGATCAAGAATCGTCCAACATCTGATCAAGAATACATCCAACATCTAAACAAGAACACACCCAACATCTGATCACGAATACGTCCAACATCTGATCAAGAATACGTCCAACAACTGATCGAGAATACATCCAACATCTAAACAAAGATACATCCAACATCTGATCAAAATACATCCAACATCTAAACAAAAACACACCCAACATCTGATCAAGAATCGTCCAACATCTGATTGAGAATACATCCAACATCTAAACAAGAACACACCAAACATCTGATCAAGAATACATCTAACATCAATACATCCAGCATCTGAACAAGAACACATCCAACTTCAGACCAAGAAAACATCCAACATCTAATCAAGAATACATCCAACATCTGAACAAGAACACATCCAACTTCAGATCAAGAAAACATCCAACATCTGATCAAGAATACATCCAACATCTGAACAAGAACACACCCAACATCCGATCAAGAATACATCTAACATCAATACATCCAGCATCTGAACAAGAACACATCCAACTTCAGATCAAGGATACATCCAACATCTGATCAAGAATATATCCAACATCTGATCAAGAATATATCCAACATCTCATCAAGAAAACATCCCACATCTGATCAAGAATACATCCAACATCTAAACAAATATACATCCAACATCTGATCAAGAATACATCCAACATCTGAACAAGAACACACCAAACATCTGATGAAAAATACATCCAACATCTGAACAAGAATACGTCCAACATCTGATCGAGAATACATCCAACATCTGAACAAGAACACATCCAACTTCTGATCAAGAATACATCCAACATCTAAACAAAAACACACCCAACATCTGATCAAGAATCGTCCAACATCTGATCGAGAATACATCCAACATCTAAACAAGAACACACCAAACATCTGATCAAGAATACATCTAACATCAATACATTCAGCATCTGAACAAGAACACATCCAACTTCAGATCAAGAATACATCCAACATCTGATCAAGAATACATCCAACATCTGAACAAGAACACACCCAACATCCGATCAAGAACACATCTAACATCAATACATTCAGCATCTGAACAAGAACACATCCAACTTCAGATCAAGAATACATCCAACATCTGATCAAGAATACATCCAACATCTGAACAAGAACACACCCAACATCCGATCAAGAATACATCTAACATCAATACATCCAGCATCTGAACAAGAACACATCCAACTTCAGATCAAGGATACATCCAACATCTGATCAAGAATACATCCAACATCTAAACAAAAACACACCCAACATCTGATCAAGAATACATCCAACATCTGAACAAAGATACATCCAACATCTAAACAAGAACACACCAAACATCTGAACAAGAACACACCAAACATCTGATGAAAAATACATCCAACATCTGAACAAGAATACGTCCAACATCTGTTCGAGAGTACATCCAACATCTGAACAAGAACATATCCAACTTCAGATCAAGAATACATCCAACATCTGATCAAGAATACATCCAACATCTGAACAAGAACACACCCAACATCCGATCAAGAATACATCTAACATCAATACATCCAGCATCTGAACAAGAACACATCCAACTTCAGATCAAGGATACATCCAACATCTGAACAAGAACACACCCAACATCTGATCAAGAACACACCCAACATCTGATCAAGAACACACCCAACATCTGATCAAGAACACATCCAACATCTGAACAAGAATACGTCCAACATCTGATCAAGAATACACCCAAGATCTGATCAAGAATACATCCAACATCAATACATCCAACATCTGATCAAGAACACATCTAACATCAATACATCCAACATCTGAACAAGAACACATCCAACTTCAGATCAAGAGTACATCCAACATCTGATCAAGAATACATCCAACATCTGATCAAGAACACATCTAACATCAATACATCCAACATCTGATCAAGAACAGAACCAACATCAAGACATTCAACATTTTATCAAGAATACATCCAACATCTGATCAAGTACACAACCAACATCAATACATTCAACCTCTGATCAAGAATACATCCAACATCTAAACAAAGATACATCCAACATCTGATCAAGAATACATCCAACATCTGATCAAGAATACATCCAACATCTGATCAAAATACATCCAACATCTAAACAAGAACACACCCAACATCTGATCAAGAATACGTCCAACATCTGATCAAGAATACCTCCAACATCTGATCGAGAATACATCCAACATCTAAACAAAAACACACCCAACATCTGATCAAGAATACATCCAACATCTGATCAAAGATACATCCAACATCTAAACAAAAACACACCCAACATCTGATCAAGAATCGTCCAACATCTGATCAAGAATACATCCAACATCTAAACAAGAACACACCCAACATCTGATCACGAATACGTCCAACATCTGATCAAGAATACGTCCAACAACTGATCGAGAATACATCCAACATCTAAACAAAGATACATCCAACATCTGATCAAAATACATCCAACATCTAAACAAAAACACACCCAACATCTGATCAAGAATCGTCCAACATCTGATCGAGAATACATCCAACATCTAAACAAGAACACACCAAACATCTGATCAAGAATACATCTAACATCAATACATCCAGCATCTGAACAAGAACACATCCAACTTCAGATCAAGAAAACATCCAACATCTGATCAAGAATACATCCAACATCTGAACAAGAACACATCCAACTTCAGATCAAGAAAACATCCAACATCTGATCAAGAATACATCCAACATCTGAACAAGAACACACCAAACATCCGATCAAGAATACATCTAACATCAATACATCCAGCATCTGAACAAGAACACATCCAACTTCAGATCAAGGATACATCCAACATCTGATCAAGAATACATCCAACATCTGATCAAGAATATATCCAACATCTCATCAAGAAAACATCCCACATCTGATCAAGAATACATCCAACATCTAAACAAATATACATCCAACATCTGATCAAGAATACATCCAACATCTGAACAAGAACACACCAAACATCTGATGAAAAATACATCCAACATCTGAACAAGAATACGTCCAACATCTGATCGAGAATACATCCAACATCTGAACAAGAACACATCCAACTTCTGATCAAGAATACATCCAACATCTAAACAAAAACACACCCAACATCTGATCAAGAATCGTCCAACATCTGATCGAGAATACATCCAACATCTAAACAAGAACACACCAAACATCTGATCAAGAATACATCTAACATCAATACATTCAGCATCTGAACAAGAACACATCCAACTTCAGATCAAGAATACATCCAACATCTGATCAAGAATACATCCAACATCTGAACAAGAACACACCCAACATCCGATCAAGAACACATCTAACATCAATACATTTAGCATCTGAACAAGAACACATCCAACTTCAGATCAAGAATACATCCAACATCTGATCAAGAATACATCCAACATCTGAACAAGAACACACCCAACATCCGATCAAGAATACATCTAACATCAATACATCCAGCATCTGAACAAGAACACATCCAACTTCAGATCAAGGATACATCCAACATCTGATCAAGAATACATCCAACATCTAAACAAAAACACACCCAACATCTGATCAAGAATACATCCAACATCTGAACAAAGATACATCCAACATCTAAACAAGAACACACCAAACATCTGAACAAGAACACACCAAACATCTGATGAAAAATACATCCAACATCTGAACAAGAATACGTCCAACATCTGTTTGAGAGTACATCCAACATCTGAACAAGAACATATCCAACTTCAGATCAAGAATACATCCAACATCTGATCAAGAATACATCCAACATCTGAACAAGAACACACCCAACATCCGATCAAGAATACATCTAACATCAATACATCCAGCATCTGAACAAGAACACATCCAACTTCAGATCAAGGATACATCCAACATCTGAACAAGAACACACCCAACATCTGATCAAGAACACACCCAACATCTGATCAAGAACACATCCAACATCTGAACAAGAATACGTCCAACATCTGATCAAGAATACACCCAAGATCTGATCAAGAATACATCCAACATCAATACATCCAACATCTGATCAAGAACACATCTAACATCAATACATCCAACATCTGAACAAGAACACATCCAACTTCAGATCAAGAGTACATCCAACATCTGATCAAGAATACATCCAACATCTGATCAAGAACACATCTAACATCAATACATCCAACATCTGATCAAGAACAGAACCAACATCAAGACATTCAACATTTTATCAAGAATACATCCAACATCTGATCAAGGATACATCTAACATCAATACATCCAACATCTGATCAAGTACACAACCAACATCAATACATTCAACCTCTGATCAAGAATACGTCCAACATCTGATCAAGAATACATCTAACATCAATTCATCCAACATCTGATCAAGATTACATCCAACATCTGATCAAGAACACATCCAACATTTGATCAAAGACACATCCAACATCTGATCAAGAATACATCCAACATCTGATCAAGGATACATCCAACATCTCATCAAGAAAAAATCCAACATCTGACATTGTATACGTCCAGCATCTGGTCAAGAACACATCCAACATCTGATCAAGAACACATCCAACATCTGATCAAGGATACATCCAACATCTGATCAAGAATACATCCAACATCTGATCAAGGATACATCTGATCAAGAATACATCCAACATCTGATCAAGGATACATCTGATCAAGAATACATCCAACATCTCATCAAGAAAAAATCCAACATCTGACAGCATCTAATCAAGAACACATCCAACATCTGATCAAGAATACCTTCAACTTCAGATAAAGAATATATCCAATACCTGATCAAGAATACGTCCAACATCATATAAAGAATACATCCAACATCTGATCAAGAATACATCCAACTTCAGATCAAGAATATATCCAACATCTCATCAAGAAAACATCCAACATCTGACATAGTATACGTCCAACATCTGATCAAGAATACATCCAATATTTGATCAAGAACACACCAAACATCTGATCAAGAATACATCCAACATCTAAACAAGAACACATCCAACATCTGATCAAGAATACATCCAACATCAGATAAAGAATACATTCAACATCTGATCAAGAATTCATCCAACTTCAGATCAATAATACATCCAACATCAGATCAAGAATACATACAACATAAGATAAATAGTATATACATCCAACATCTGATATATAATGCATGCAAACTCAGATAGAGAATACTTTCATCCAACCTCAACTAAAGAATACACACATCTGATCAAGAATACATATTACACATTCAACATCTGATCAAGAATACATCCAACTTCAAATAAAGAATATGTCCAACATCTGATCAAGAGTACATCCAACTTCAGATAAAGAATATATCCAACATCTAATCAAGAATACATTCAACATTTGATCAAGAACACATCCAACATCTGATCAAGAATACATCCAACATTTGATCAAGAACACATCCAACATCTGATCAAGAATACATCCAACTTCAGATCAAGAATACATCCAACATCGGATCAAGAATACATCCAAACTCTGATCAAGAATACATCCAACTTCAGATCAAGAATACATCCAACTTCAGATCAAGAATACATACAACATCAGATCAAGAATACATACAACATAAGATAAATAGTACATACATCCAACATCTGATATATAATGCATGCAAACCCAGAAAGAGAATACTTACATCCAACCTCAACTAAAGAATACATACATACAGGTCAAGAATACATACATGTACTCTCAGATAAAGAGAAATTACTTTCAGCCTTAGATAAAAATGGTAACATCCAACCTCAGGTAAGGGGACCTACATCCAACCTCAGATATAGAGTGCATACTTACAAACTCAGATAAAAAATACATCCAACCTCAGATAAAGAGTACATACATCCAGTAAATTAAGAATACATACATCCATCCTCAGATATATATTACAAGCATCTAACCTCAGATTAGATATATATTCAACCTCAGATATAGAAAACATAGATCCAACTTCAGACAAAGAAACTCTGAGAGGACAGCGTTCAGAAAATGTCCCTCTAAAATGATGTTTATGAAAAAGTAGCAACAAGTCTGATTTTATGACTGCAGCATGTTTCTGTGTCCATGAAAAAAACTCAAAGGCAAAAGGTACAATGCTACAACTTATATAATTACTTAGTTACTTACTTATCCCCATTACTCCACTTCTGTCGGTCCTGCTCCAACTTCTCTATGGTTCCCCAGCTCTGATGAAGTTGATGGAGTTCTTTCTCTACTGTCCTACGCCATGTCATTTTAGGCCTCCCTTTCTTCATTTTGCCTTCTGGGGTCCAATGTAAAGCGACTCTTGGGATAGCGTTGATGTTCATCCTGAGGACATGGCCAATCCTGTTCCACCTTCTTCTAATGATTATGTTGTGCATGTCATCTTGCTGTGTGATGTTGAGGAGTTTATTGTTTGAGATGGCCTGGGGCCAGAATATACTAAGGGACGATGTGTGGAATATGGGTAATTTGTGGATGTCTGTTTCTGTCGTTTTCCAGCATTCTGAACCACACAGCAGTAGTGACAGTATGCAGCTTTGGTAGATTTGGTTTTGTTTTGGTTTTGTATTGGTTTGATTCCAGATTTGCTTAAGTTTTATGAATGTTGTGCATGCTTTTTTGATCCAGTTCTGAAAATCCTGACTTGTTCCTCCATCGTGATGGATGATGCATCCAAGGTAAGGTTACCTTGGAACATAATAATAATACTTTTAAATTCTTGCATTTAAACTCATTATTTGCACTGCTTAACCAGTCTCCTCATGGTTAATATACTGGACAAAGTCCAACCCCCAGTCCCTTTACAGGACATGTGTACAGAGTTCTGCCTGTGTGATGGTTTTGGTCTATCTGATGGGACGTGCCTTCACCCTCTGGATCTGTTTCTGGACCAGGGTGGAGCACAGGACAGGACAAGAAGAACAGCTGGATCAGGAGATCACGTGATCATATGTGAATGAAGACAAAAACACAAAACAGCAGGTCATCCTACCTGTCTGAGGATTGCATCCACCCATCAACCCACCCATGCATCCATCCTAACAATCTATGGCCTAATATCCATCAATCCCTCCATCCATTCATCCAACCAATCAACTGACTAATATCATCAACATGTCCATCCATCCAGTTTCCTTCCTAATATCCATCCATCCTTCTTACCATCCATGTATCCATTCATCCAGCCATCATTCTACCGTCTTATATCCATCCTTCATCCATTCATCCAACCATCCAGCTCTCTGACAAATATACACTCATCTGTCCATCCATCTACTCTGCTCATCTGTTTATCTTTCTTTCTTTAATCTCTTCAACTGTACTGCCAACTAAATAAAAAAATTTAAAGGTCCCTTCGTCTGCCAAACTGACCCACATCCATCCATATACAACCATTTATCCAACACCCTCCTCACACACACTGAGTTTCAGAGCTCTTTCCTCATGTCTAATTATGGAGGCTGAGCTCCAGCCTAAATGGAGTGGTCCCCTGGTGAGGGCATGGCTCGGTTAATGGGATTCTCCCTCCAACAGGATTAAAGTTATCAGTTTGTTCTGTGTCACACTAATGAATCCTCGGCTGTGGGAGCCCCTAAATCAGAGTGAGGGTCTTTAACTCACTTTGATAATCAGAATCTGGATCATAAACTAGGGGGTAGGATCAAACTATCTAAAATCTACACTGACAGAGACTCTAAATATCAGGAGAGAAGATGGTAGGAGGACCAGGCCTTAGATTTACTGTTGCTCACTATGTACTATTTTAACTGAAGTGAGGTGGATTTCATTGAGCCGAGTAGCCCAGTTTTGACGGTGTGAATCATCTGTGAACATTTTTTTTTTGTCTATTTTTTTTAGGTTATTTTGAAAATGCAAAAGCAGAGAACAAGGGATTTCGACCCAGAGAACTGCTGCTCACTGGATATGTTCTCTTTGTTCTCAATGAACCCTGGAGATGGCTGTGAGAAGATCCCAGCACATCAGCAGGTTCTGACGGACCAGCCCATCTCGCACCAACAACCATGCCACGTTCAAAGTCAACTAGACACCTTTCTTCTTTGTCCATGTTTATCGGAATTGCTGACATGTGATTGGATGGTTTGTCATTTGCATATACAAGCAGTTGAACAAGAGCACATCAACAGGGCACTGGTAAGTGTGTGCAACATTTTCTACAAAAGTCTCAAGGGGAGAATTTTTTGGATAATTTGCAAACCCTGTTTTGTCAGTCTGCAAATAAACTATTGTTGGTATTTTAGAATTTACAGTGAAAAATAAAAATAAAAAATATACATAGTTATCCACTGATAGATGAGATGATTACAAAATCCATCCATCTATCACCTACACAGCTTCTTTTTCATTGGGGTCTTGGGGTGCACATCATCAGCCAATCACAGGGCTATCATGTGGACATAATCAACCATTGTCTTTGCTTCTCTGACCTGTTGGGCATCCTTTTTAGTTTTAGGTCTTCTATGTTCTGGACTTTTCCTCATAACCACCTGTAGCTCTACCATCACAACAGATTTCTATCAGAGCTCACTCAGACACAGTTTATGTGGGAGTGATTTCAGCAGCAGAGGCCTTAGGGAAGAAGCTCCTGGTGAAATCAAAGTCCACAGCAAACCCACTTGTCTTGTCTCTTCTTTTAATTTCAGCTCAGTTTGTGAAACTTATGACTTGTGATGAGAACATAACCCAGAGAGCCTCATTATCATCACCTCCATGTTTTTTAAAATCTGCTGTTGGAGTGTTTGCCATGAGAGCTTATGGATGTTCAGTCGGCTCTGCTCCGACTCTTCATGTGATAATACTGCTTTTAACCTCCGTCACTCATGAATCTGCCTGCGGTTGTCTCCATTTACATTTCTCTAATTATTCATGAGGCAGCTCTTTGTCTGCTGAGGGCAGCCGGGGTTCATTATACACCAACGGGACAATATTCAATTATACTCACAGTGGGTGGCAGAGGCCTCATATGAACCTGGATGGAGAGATATCACGCTGTCCAGATGATATCTGCAGCTGATCAGACGTTCACTGAAGGGCACTTCATGATGTATTTTCATTCATTCATTCATTTTCTACACTTCTTATCCTTTTTGGGTCATGGGGGCTTGGTAGCCTATCCCATCTGTCATTGGGCGAGAGGTGGGGTGCACCATGGACTGGTTGCCAGCCAGTCACAGGGCCACATAGAGAGACAGACAATTCACTCTTACACTCATACCTAAGGGTTTTTGGTCTGTGGGAGGAAGTCAGAGTGCTCGAAGAAAACCCATACATGCATGGGAAGAACATGCAAACTCCACACAGCAAGGCTCAGGGATCATACCGGCAACTTCCTTGCTGTGAGGAACATGAACTACCTGCTGCACCACCGTGCCGCCCTTATGAAGTTTAAACTCACCTATTCAACGTGTGCAGGTCCAAAACTTCCGATACTATAACCAGACTGATGGCAAAAGCAACTTATTTATTATCACAATGCTTTGGACTTTTGTCTCAAAAAAGGAAGAGACGCATACCCTTTGTCTCAAACACCAAGGCCCGAATTTGGACAGGTAATGAGTTGGACATATGTGTCATGATCCTGGTCTTTGTTGTCAAGTTACCTTGCTTGTGTTTTTGTTTTATGTTTGTCTGTGTGCTTCCTGTTTTATTTTGAAACTCAATTTGTTTTCTTGTCTCCCCAGGCTTTACTTCCTGTTCCGGCTTGTCACACCTGCTCCCTGATTGTGTCTCCCCAGCTCTCTGCCGTTATCCCAATTACCTCTTGTATTTAACCCTTGTGTCTTCCCCTGTCTTGTTGCCGGATTGTTAGAGCTGTTAAGTCACTCTCTAGGCGTTATTTCTTAGTCACAGTCTGATCTCGACCTTCTTTGTTAATAGACCTAGTCTTTTGCTTCTGCCCTGTTTGGATCCCTTTGCCTGCTCTGCTGATCTTTATGTACCGAACTTAGTTTGTCTGACTACCACCTCTGTTGCCAACCTCTGCCTGTTAAGAGAACCTGCCTTGGTGTACCGAACCCAGACTGTTATTAAAGACCTTGATTTTTGCACATTGGACCTGCCTCATCTGCTTCTTTGGGTTGCTTTGACATTGTTCCTGACCCATATGTATGTTTGACGCAGTCCAGAAAGGCCATCGGAAACATAAAGAACCTTATTCAAGAGAAAATGGAGATCATCATGGGGCCCAAGGGAATTTTACCTAGTCTCAGCAAAATCATACCAGCTCTCTTTAACGGTGCAATGTGTAAAAATTGGCATTTTAGTGACATCTAGCGTTCAGATTTTGTAAAGAGCCCGTTCGTTACTAAAACATCACATCACAAAGTGATGAGAGCCAGTGAAGACCAAAAGGGATCATGAACAGGGCATCATTTACAACAGTTACAAACAAGGTGCCGTCTTCTTCTCTTGTAATACCCGCTCTCTCTCTTCTTCTTCTTCACATGCCATCCAGGTAGATTTCAGGACCGGCGGCCAGACTCGTATTTAAAAACCGCATTTTGCTCTTTTTGTCCCCAAACTTTACATACAAATAAGATATTCCTTTATTAGTCCCACAGGGGAAATTCCAAATAGAAACATTTTATCCTATATTCACTGTTTCTGTTCGGCCAAATGCTGTCAACTTCTCCACACTACACCTTTCAGTCATGGTGGGCTTTCAATCAATCAGTCCATCAATCTTTATTTGTATAGCACCAATTCATAACAAGTGTAATCTCAAGACACTTTACAATAAAGCATAGAACTCTTCATTTTATGGATACATATATTCATACACTGCCTGGCCAAAAAAAAGTCACCACCTGGATTTAAGTAAGCAATTAGGTACGAGCCTCCTGTTGGATAATTCCTGCACATGTAATTATCTTTCAGCTGGCAACATGTTATTTAACCCCAGCTGATGCAATGAGTAGCTTTTCATTTCTAAAACAACCATGTGGAAAGACACATCCTGTGGTCATGGAAAAGATGTTAGTCTGTTTAGGAATGCGCAAATCATTGGCATGTATCAAGCAGAAAAAAAACATCTAAGGAGATTGCAGAAACTACTAAAATTGGGTTAAGAACTGTCCAATGCATTATTAAAACCTGGAAGGATAGTGGGGAAGCATCGTCTTCAAGGAAGAAATGTGGTCGAAAAAAATCCTGCATGATCGTGATCGGTGATCACTTAAACGTTTGACCAAATCAAATAGAAGAAAAACAACAGTAGAACTCAGGGGTTTGTTTTATAGTGAAAGTAAGAGCATTTCCACATGCACAATGTGAAGGGAACTCAAGGGATTGGGACTGAACAGCTGTGTAGCTTCAAGAAAACCACTAAACAGTAAGGCTAACTGGAAAAAAGGCTTCAGTTTGCTAGGGAGCATAAAGATTGGACTCTGGAGGACTGGAGGAAGGTCATGTGGTCTGATGAGTCCAGATTTACCCTGTTCCAGAGTGATGGGAGCATCAGGGTAAGAAGAGAGGCAGGTGAAGTGATGCACCCATCATGCCTAGTGCCTACTGTACAAGCCTGTGGGGGCAGTGCTATGATCTGTGACAAATCTTGTGACATTACAGAAGCTTATTGAAACAATGCCACAGCAAATTTGTGCTGTAATCAAAGCTAAAGGCAGTTCATTGAAATATTAGAGTGTGTGACCCTGTTTTTTGGTGGCGACCTTTTTTTTTGCCGGGCAGTGTAGATACATATATACATGTATAAAATACACATATACATATATACACAAATATATATGTACATCCAACACCCAACATGAATCCATAAAGCCAATCATGAATCCCATCCATTCAAGCACGGCTGAACAAGATCCTTTCAACTATGACCTCCATGACAGTATCTTCTACCTTCTGGCATCTTTAACATTTTTGCAAAGTATAAAGAAAATTATATGGAGCATTCATGAGATGTTGCCTTTGCAGGTGAGAGTAAACTACAAACCCCTTGACACTGACCTTCATTCTTGGATCAAAGTGGACATTCTTGTTAAAGGGACAGTTTGCGCTTTTATGAAGTGGGGTTGTGTGAGGTACAGGACATGAGCCTGAATAAGGACACGTAGGCTGTGCCTTGTCTCAAAATACTGTAGTGCCTCATCAAATTAGCTTGGAAGCGGAAAATTAGAGGATGTAAACAAACTGTTTGTAGCATTTGATGACCACACGCTGTTTTTGTGGTTTCTTTTCTCTCTCATTCCTTATAATTAAGTAGAGAATCTGGCACCATGTACTGCATGTATAGCATTAGCGTTTGTCCCAAGATTTCTGAACAGAGAGAAAACAGAGCTGTGACACTGTGGCACACGTTCAGGCACATGCTGTGTATCTCACAGGTCTCCACGTCAAAAAAAAGAAAAAACAAACTATCCCTTTCAATTTGAAACTGAGCTACAGTATGTCCTCTTGAATTGAATCCATTCATCCCCAAATTGAGGTGAATTTTTTTGTCCCTCCGAGAAATATGGTTGTTAGAGACATATGTGCTGACAAACCAATGAAAACTGAAAATATGTTTTAGTGCATATGCTCAGAAAAAAAGGTTCAAGCTGCTCTGAGTAAAAACAAGCTCTCTGAAAATGTGTCCCAGAAGTTTGAGTTTGGTCATCCAGTGCAGGACGTGTTGCAGTTTGCTGAACTTGTTTTAGTAGCACCTGCTGGGCGGGACGTCTTGATTGACATATAAGTTTGTAAATCCTTCATGTAAATCCTGAGGTGTGACTGAGTGCCTCCTGCTGTGAGAGTCTGATATGAGAATCTGAGAGCTGGGTGAGATTTATGCAAACATGCTGTAAAAACTTCAGAGGAAAATTTGTTGATGCAGAGGTGGATCACAGAAAAATCTCCACTCATTTTGGAAACAAAGCTCATTACGTGTTAGACTAGTCTGACCTGGCTCTGGGCTGTAGGCGGGCCAAGGTGGGCCCTTGGAGAGTCAAAGATGTCTGTTCTGTTGGACACGGCACCATCACAGGAGAGAAGTTTTTGTGTTTGACTCCATGGACTTTCTTAACCTGCAGACCAACTGCACAAGATCAGTGTAACTAGGATGAGCCGCCGTGCTCCTCTGCTCTCTTGTTTAAATGTCACTATCAAGAAACACACCCTCCCTTTTTGTGCTGGTGAGAAAAGAAAAATTATTTGAAGATTAGAAATGTTTGACGTGCTGCTGATACTGATTTTGGGTCATTTCGCAGGGGATGACAGTACTGCCAAAAGTATTCACTCACCATCCAAATCATTGAATTCAGGTGTTCTGATTGCCTCCATGTCCACAGGTGTATAAAATCATCACCCCTTTGTGAAAGAATGGGTCGCACTCAGGAGCTCAGTGAATTCCAGCGTGGCACCGTGATAGGAGGCCACCTGAGCAATAACTCCAGTCGTGAAATTTCCTCACTAAATATTCTACAGTCAGCTATTAGTGGTGTTATAACAAAGTGGAAGTGATTAGAAATGACAGCATCTCAGCCATGATCACCAACATCACCAATGTTCTGCAGACAGACCTCCAAACTTCACATGTCCTTCAGATTAGCTCAAGAACTGTGTGTAGAGAGCTTCATGAATGGGTTTCCATGGCTGAGAAGTTGCATCTAAGCCTCACGTCACCAATGTCAATGAAGAGCGTCGGATGCAGTAGTGTAAATCACGCTGCTGGACTCTAGAGCAGAGGAGACGTCTGTCAATCCGATGGAGGAATCAGGGTCAACATCAGGTTGCCAGGGTAATGGTACTTGTCTGACTGCATTGGGCCAAAAGAGTTAAAGCTGTTATAGCTGCAAAGGGTGGACCAACATCATATTAAATCCTCTGGATTAAGAATGGGATGTCAGTCAAGCTCATATGTGAGTGAAGGAATATGAGTAAATACTTTTGGCAATGTAGTATTTAAGGTGTTAACCCATCTCTATGAATCTTGACTGTATAAGATCTCTTGTCTGTCTTTGTCTGCCTCTTTTACTTTAGAGATATGAGCTTTTATAATGTTTTATTATGAATTTAAACTTCCTAAATACTCGGGGCTGCTGTGCTCTTAGGCTTTCATTCTTATACTGACTCTTGTGTACAAGAATCAGAAGATGCAGTCAGTGATTTTGCAGAGTGAGGCACAGATAGCAGACAAAAGCATGACTTCAACTATAAAAACTTTTGCTGCTCTTATAACTTTCAGGTCTGACAGAAAAGTTTATGAAGGACAAACTCGGCTGTCTCAAGTTAATGAGTTCCTGAAGTCACTTCCTGCACACACTCCAAAACACTGCGCTGATCAAAGATTGTGAAGTTGCAGCAAGATGAGCCACTCCATGGCTTATTTACTCATCTGTCCTAACCCCAAACATGCACACACATACAAACTAGCATACCAGTGATCATCATTCAGAGCAATATCTTTGTTATTCATGATATTTGAAGTGAGTACAAAAGAGGGTTGTTGCTGGAAACAGAATCTAGATGGTGATCATATTATTTGGTTTATCTTAGCATTTATTGCCAGCTCCATCAGTCTCCTAATGGCTCTTCATTAGGATTTCAATTTAATTTATTAAATCAGAAAGACTTGTCAATGTTTTCACCAATTATATATTCAATAAAATAATTAACCATAAATAAACCAGTCCTATATTTCAGGACAATAACTACTAAATCAAATTTGGCAATAATGAATTTCAGTCAGGACCATTTTATCAGAGCAGTTGTTTTATTTAGCTTTATCTGCAGTTATCAGCAAAATGTGAATTAGGTAGCATGGTTCTGATAGGGGCTCTTTCTGCCCTGAGCAGGAAAAACACACATTCCTGCCCTCCTTGTGCCTCCAAGGAAAGCATTAGACAAGGAGTAGTGTTGGGCAATATCAGACTTTTCAAATCAATACCATATTGATACTTTTTTACGTATTTTTTTATAATTCATACCGATGCTCTCAGACCATGCATAGGCCTACATAGTGAATGAAATTGACATTTTTCATTGACTTAAGCTCAAAAAAGAAACACGTAGTCTAGACTCTTAAATCTAAAAGTGAGTTTATTTTAAAGTCTTAGTAAAAGAAAATTAGTTGAGAAGATATCCAGCCATTAAAAACTAAATTAACATATGGTTCCTTTGGAAGGATTGATAATCAGTTCATAAATACAAATAAAACAGCTACATAGAACATGTTGGCCTGTTTCACTCATTCATATTATATTCAAATCATATCATATTCAATATTTTTTAACAAACATAATTAATCCTTAATACTTAAATATTAACTTTTTTTTGGAGAGTAGCAATGCATAAACTTGTGTTTTCTTTCAGCCATTCCTACATAAACTTAGTCCTCAATTAGTATCAGTATTTTAGGGGAGTAATTGATATCAAACGAGTACTGCATATCGATACTTTGATATTCAGTGTTGATACCCCCATCCTTAGCAAACAGGGAAGCAGAGCGAGCATCAATGTCTGACAGTGATTAAGGAGCAGTCCACATGGAGATGAGTTGAGACGTATCCACACAGGTTTTTAATCATACAGATTGGAGCCACTTATATTTTCCTCACTTTCCATGACTGGAACATGCTGGGACCTGTCCACTGCCATGACTGTAGTGAGATCCCCGGCAATGACATGACAGAAATGTAGAGACTGGTTGATTCTTACACTGCCCCAACAAGGACAAGCCAATTGGGTGTGTTCTTTTGAGGGAAGCAGCATCAAATGGGCATGTTTATGGTGGAATTTGGGCACTTCCAATGCCTGGATGTTGGCTGGCAATTGGCTGTAACTCGGCAAGCATTCGGCTGGAAGGGGAAAATTGAAGTGGCTGCATCTGTATCACATTTCATCCCCACAAATAAGGCATTTCAGGTGCCTGAAACCCCACATTTTTGAAAACAGGTCCCAGAGTGGATAAATCTAAGTCTGAGCTACAGATAACTTCAGAAATGATGACATCATAGCCTCATCTCTCTCTTAAACTGTATGCGCGAACCCTGACAACAATGGCGTAATACAGTGTTGCATTCGTGCTGCTGTAGCTACTGAGCTCATTATGGCTTTAAATGTGAAACTTCTGCTCCTGTAAGAACACTGTGAGCAACAAGAGGACATGGAGAACAACACACCCCAGTGTTTGTTGATATTCTCATGATGTATCCATATGCTCCATGTCTTCTTCTCTGGTTTTGGTGTATGTTTGCAGCAGCATTACAGCACCACTTTTACAGGTCTTGCATATGTACTACAGTGTTTTCAGTGTTCTTGTGGATGGACACATTTCTTGAATTGAATTTTCAATATGAAAACATTTTCATTTGTGTGGACAGAGCCTGAATCAGAAAATGGCATAAAGGAGCTGGGGTGGAGGAGGGTTGCAAAGCAGCTTGCAACAGGAGCCCCTTTATTCTTTAGTCCCCCTTTTAGTCAAAACAAGAAGAGGGCAGAGGAAACAGAACCAGCTCAGGTCATCCACAGAAAAAGGAAAGCTCTCTGAAACAGGTTTTACATAAGTGACGCTTCACTTTTGAGACTGTGTGCAGGCTCAGGTAAGGTCAGGCATGAGGGAGCTTGGACTTTTACTTAGTTACAGTGATGTCTTCTGTGGCCTTATATGCTAATATTGACTATAAGGACAGGTTTTTTCTTGGGTTGTGATGATAACAGAGAAAAACAATAACTGCTTGACTCTTTAGGACACTTTTAAAAAGTCTTCTACAAAACATTTGAACGAGCTGGATCCATGTGTCATTCTGATTTCACATTTTATCTCTTACTAATATCCTTCTTGAAAGTCACATTCAGAGCAACGGAGCAGAAAGAGAACAAGTTGTTTCTCTGGTTAAAGTCAGTTACGTCATTCATTCCCTGTTCAGATGTAATGTTCCTGACACCAAGCTGGAGCACAGTCGAGGCACAGCTCCCAGAGCAGCCGTCTGCAGCGATAACCTCTGACTAGAACAGCAGGAGGGGGGGCGAGTAAAGATCCTATCTTTTAATGAAACTCTGACTTAGTCTGAGGAGAGAGAGAGGAGCCTCCCAGCTCCTCGTTCTGCATCCATCCCAGTATGTTTTATCAACAGGAGCATAAAGGTCAGTTAAACTTGACATTATAAATGTGTCTGCAGCGGCAGAGGTGCTGCATGTTTCATAGGGTCTGAGAACATCAACAAGACATTTAGGTCTCCTGCAAGAATGGACCAACATGTTCACTGTGTGGCTGAGGGAAAGTGCATTTTATTAGTATATGACATTTGAGATAGTACGGACTAAGTTTAAGTGAGTATGTGCTCCTTCTGGGAGAGAACCCACAGAAAGTGTTTGGGGAGGGCAGAACCTTTGTCTCTTTATGAACTGATATATTCATGTAGAGCAGGTTCACTGTTTGTTGTCAGTTCTGGTATTGTAACTGAGATGCTCTGCCAGGTAGCCTAAATAAAGGTGACTGCATTTCACACAAAAGTTCAATTTGTTTCTGTTAATTTATACATTCAGACTTTACTAGCGTTCAGTAAAGGGTAATTAGATGTTTCATTTTATCCAAGTGTAAAACATGACTTCAGAAACCTAAGGAAACATGAAAAAAGCCTTACCCTCCAACTTCATATTTTAGTTGGCCAGATTTACAGTAGATTTCATCGACTAAAATGTAGTGAAATTTCATTAACTATAACTTGACTAAAATAAAACTAAAAGACATTTTAGGCAAAAGACTAAAGCTGAAACTAAATATAAAAGTGCTGTCAAAATTCACACTGTTACCAAGCAGCTTTTGGGTTCAGTGCCTTACTTAAGGGCACTGCCATATCCCATGAAGTCAGCTGGCACCTTTCCAGCTACCAAACCACCTTCAAAACGTGGTTCAGTCAGGACTTAAACAATCCACTCTCTAGACCCCGACCAAAGTCCCTTCAGACTCAACTACTGCCACCCTAAGTCTGGATCAATGATAAATGACTTTAATGACAGGAAGGTCTTTTGCAGTCAGAATCCACTGTGGGGTTTTCATGTGCTGAAGGGGTTCTAAGGTGGACAGCAGGATAGGATACCCCCTTTAAGGTCCAGACAATCGGTGTCCAAACTATGATCCAGGAACAAACTACGATCCAAAGTGGGCCACAGGTTGGCCCCCAGCAAATTCTAAAAGTGAAGGAAGTAGGTATGAAGTGTTGAGACTACACTGTCTGATTTATAAACAATGCGGTCCTACCATTAAAAAGTTTGTGATTTTCACGAACTTTGCTCTTGTCTTGTGTATGAATGAGGAGCTGAGAGAGGCCCCTACTTTGCTAAAAGCAGAGTCCTCCCTGACCTGAACAGGGCTGGTCCAGTGGTGGACAGGGTTGACCACAGAGCCCTTAGAGGTTTTCTGTTGGCAGGTTTTTCCATCAGCAAACTCAATAGATAACCCTTTTTAACCCACACTGGATTGACTTTGGCGGTACAGTGGCATGGCAGGAAGGTTGCTGGTTTGAGCCCCATGTCGGTCAGGGCCTTTCTATGTGGAGTTTGCATGTTCTCCTTGTGCATGCATGAGTTCTCTAGAGGCACTCCAGTTTCCCCCCACAGACCAAAAACAGGCTCATTAGGTTGATTGGTGACTTCAAATTGTCCTTAGGTATGAGTGTGAGTTTGAATGGTTGTCTGTCTCTCTGGGGCCCTGTGATCAGCCGATGACCAGTTCAGGGTGTACCCTACCTCTCGCCCAAGGGTCAAATGGGATAGGCTTCAACCCCCATGACCCCGAAAGGGATAAGTGTTATAGACAATGGATGGATGGATTGGCTTGACAAACTCTAACACACTAGTCAATGTGGCCTCATCATCTTTATATATTTTGCCATGTTTAATGTTTGATGCTAAATTTGCGCAGCAGCTGGATCTGCCTGATTTAATGTCTATATCCATTTTACCAAGTTCCCACTACAACAACTGTGAGTGTCCCAATCAGAGCCCAGAGCAGGAAAAGGTGAGAGTTATAAGTGAGACGACAACATGAAGTGACTTCACATCCAGAGATTATAATAGAGGCTAACTGGACCACATTTCTTTATTATATGAAAAACATCTATCAGCACTAAAAACTTCTCTGTAGTAAGGATATTTTCACTCCACTTCCGACATGTTTTGACAAGAGTTTGTTTTACCAAGTGGCTCATGTTCTGTAGCACAGTAGCACCCGCCTTTGACATTATCCATCTGATTGGCCTGTGATTGACAGAACAATCTCCAAACACCTGCCAGATCTGCTTTTAAAGGGTCTGCCCATCCCCAAAAGCTTTCTATAGGCTCTTTCCCAGAGGAACGAGTGAAATATATTGAATGGTCCATCTGGTGTGTCAGGTTAGTTTGATGCATCCGTGTGATCACAAGTGTCTGCAAGGCACGTCTTCTCGTGGGGGCCCACATTTAGAAAACACGCTGACCAACAATGAGGAACTTACTGGCGTCAAAAGAGTTGGGGGGGTTGATCCAGGAGGTTGGAAACATTTCCATCCCATCCTCATGAACTGAGTTGGTGGTCTGTTTTTGATAAACACATGGAAACATACTCAAATTTTCCCACAGAAGACCTAAAACAGCAAAGCATTTCATTCTTCTTATTTTGATAGGCAACCACGCCTGGGCTGGCTAATCTGAAGCACTTGGACATCGTCCAGTGGGCAGGGCAGGTTGTTGGGCCCCGAGGGCCGGAGCACAGTATCAACAACAATGTTCCCCACGCTGCACCTGCTGTGGATGAACAGAAGTCATAGATATGTACACATATAGACTACTACAGGTGTGGTATGTCAACATGGATGCCATATTTGAGAGGGGTACTTTTGGTAGAAAATGAGTCAAAGTCTTTGACGGTGACGTGTACAACTGCAACTTGCCCTCTTTAAAATGCCACATCTTAAAAGCTGAGTAAAACAGTTTGAGAATTTAAAACACCCGCTTAAAAACTGAAAGAGAGTCAGTGAGGGGAATTAAAAACAATACAATATATTTCGCTAGGATATTATTTTTTTTATTGCTTCAATCTGAACAAGTTTCCATGTTTGATGAAATCATAAAATGTAGTATGAATGTGAGAATGTTGAGGATATTGCAGTGTTTCAGGCATTTATACTCCTAAAGCTTAAATTATACCTATGAGTTGTAAGCCCAAGTGGGCTTCTGTACCATCAAAGTCCAGAGGTGCTCAGTCTCACTCCGGCACTGAAGGCAACAATGCCTCATGAAGTGACATGCTAGCTAGCTGAGGTTCATGAAGCAGCATATTAGCTGACTGATGTCACAAAAAGTTTTCAATAGTCAAGGAGCAGTCAGGTTACTTAAATTTTCCCCTTTCAGCCAAATACCAGCCAACTCCAAACCCCTGCGAGTCCCCCCTCTTCTCTGGGAGCATGTCTCCCCACTTAAGAAAACTGCAGGGTGTTCTCATGAGATGGCGCCTCACTTACAAGAAAACATCTTCAGCCTCCATTTGAACTCTGAGATCACACAGAGATGAAAACATTTTCGTATTGAAATGTTCTCTGTAAAGATGGAATTGTTTAAGTCAATGTGTCCATCTGCTCCATCTGGGAGAGAGCCCATAGAAAGTGTTTGGGGAGGGCAGAACCTCCCAAAGCATATCCAGCAGGTGTCCACACTGAAAACAATGTAGTACATGTGCCAGGCCTGTGAGAGCTGCTGTGACGCTGCTACAGACACATACCAAAACCAGAGAAGAAGACATGGGGCATGTTAATACATCACGCATAATGTGAACAAACATCTGCTGTTCCTTGTGTCCTCTTGTTGCACACGGTGGTCGTAGAGGAGCAGAAGATTTTGCTGCTAAAGCCACAAAAAACTCTGGAGCTTCTGTAACACAAACCTGATATTATTCCACCATTGTTGTCACGGTGGTGGGGCATTTCTGAGGTTATCCATAGTCACTGTCCACACGGAAAAAACTCGGCCAGCATTTTCAGATTCATCCACTCAGGGACCCATTTCCAAAAATGCATTTTTGGACACCTGGAACGCGGTATCCTTGTGGACGAAATGCCAATACAGCTACAAACTTGTAAGTTGCAAACTAGGAGTGCCCCTTCTGGTTTAAATCTCTGTTCGGGGGGTCCAATGGTCTTCAGGTCCCCAGACTTTACCAGCTTTCAACTGGAACATGTTTGTCTAGGATGTGATGTAATCTTAGTTTCCACTTCAGAGTAAATATCTGTATGTACAATAAAATACATGAAACAGCAGCTCAGTAAAATGCTATATCTGTTCTGTTCGCATGTGTTTGCAGCCTTTGTGAGGGATTGAATGTTTTGTCATGGAGGTAGTCGATTATCGTCCAAGAGTTTGCCACCACTGTGTCCTAAATTATAAAAAGTCTCGTAAAAGTTCTTTATAATTTAACTTTTTAGCTTCTGTTATCTAACCTTTGCAGGTCTGCCCCTTCTGTAAGTATTTATTCTTATTTTGATGAATCATGGGTCGAAGACCTCAGTGTTTGTGATGCCCAAACTTTAAAGTGCTGTTAATCTCTCCAAACCCTCGCTCGCTCCCTCGCTTGCTTGTCATGTGATCCTCTTCAGGGTAATTCAGTGTGACAGGCAGGAGGTCGCGCTGTGACAATAATGAAGTGTAAGTACATCAGAGTGTTTCCTCTGGACCTCGTCCTGCTCTTCCAGCAGCTTCATTAATCACATCAAATGAGACCGGAGCTTTCTGTGCTTATTACTCATTTAATCATAGAGAGCTGCAGTGTTCTCCGATATGAGAGGGCTCTTCATGTCAGACAGAGACGTTCTGTAAACAGGGTCTAAGTATCTGAACATGGAAAACGAGACCCTGAAGTGATTTCAGCTGTGTTTCTTTCCTCAGAGAAGTTTATAAATGATAAAAAAGGTTTTGTTTGGAATAATCTGGGATGGTGTGTTTGAATTTTTATCCTTTTAAACTTCTTACCTTTCACCTTTTCATCCATTCTCTTAACTAATTGGCATCAATAACAATGTTGACGGGTGGCAATTTTTGCAAACCTAATTCCAGTGAAGTTGGGACATTGCGTAAAATGTAAATAAAAACAAAATACAATGATTCACAAATCCTTTTTCAACTTAAATTCAATTGAATACTCTGCAAAAGCAAGATATGTAATGTCCAAACTGATAAACTTCATTGTTTTTTGCAAATATTTACTCATTTTGAATTTTCAGTTCGTAACACGCCGGGACAGGGGCAACAAAAGACCTCTAAAGTTAAGGGGATGCTTAAAAACACCATTTTTGGAACATTTTACACTCAATAGTGATTGGGTTTAAAAGGAGCATCTCCAAAAGGCTCAGTTGGGGCTCTAATTTCCTGGCGCAACTCAGGGTGGCACAGCCTGGCGCACCCCGCGCAGTGGTAATTTCCTCCGGCGCACCGCCGTGCGCAGCCAATTCGGCAATTTGGTAGACCGGCTGCACCGAGATGGGTGTGACAGCGCACCAGGGGGGAGGTGTCCACAGATGTAGCTTGGCCCAGTGACAATTTTGTGCCAAAAAAACGCTGAAAGCCCTCCAGCTCCAACCTGGTCTATTCTCGGCGCAGGAGAGGCGCACCCGGGGCAGTGGTAATTTGGCTGACAGGCGCACAGATCACCAAAACCTCACAGGCAGGTGTCCACAGTGTCAGGCACATTTCAATGCAATAAACTATCACAACAACCACTATTTAATGTAACCGTCTGAACCAGCACATACATTTGTATCAATATTAATTGTCCCGTCACATCTGATGTCAGATCAGAGACGTTTGTCATAATGGAAACTCAACCTGAAGGCAGCTGGAAGAGCGACGCAAGCTAACGAGTTCACATCTCTCAGCCAACCACAAACAGCCACATCATCTGATACGGAGTATCCAGCTTCTCTCATCTCATGAAATTCAAAAGAAAAGAAAAAAGAGAGAGACGCTCGCTGAATAAATGTAAGTCACTCGATGTCTTAAGGATTTACCTGCGATTGCCCATATTTCTCTGTTTTAATCTTTATTCTTAACGTGATCTAAAAAGATGGAGTACATTTTTGCAAGGAGGATGAGGAGGATATATTTTCACCTAAAGTTCTGCTTTTTGGCGATGACAGACCAGGAATGTGGTCGGATCACAAGCATGATGAATGGATTAGCCTGCTGCTGTGTTTAAATGTAATTATCACATAATTTTGTACTCCTATTATGACACAGGAACAGATTACATCTGTCCCACGAGGTGGTCCACACGGTGACATGCATCTTGTACTCTGACAGTGGCCCCTGTGCTCTCCCAGTTGCTGCAAAAGTGACAGCGGCTCTGACCATCTTCGCCACCGATTTGAAATTGTCACTGCGCCTTGCCCGCGGCGCATTTAAAGGCGAGGAGAGGCGTTCATTTGATTGGTGAAGATTCTACTCGGCTGTGTTAAACCAACTCACTCCTTCTCTCCTCCCTCTCTGCCATTTGCGCCAGTGGGAGAGACGGAGGCATGGGTGCGCCTCCCTGCGCCAGACTGCGCCGAGCACGAAACTTGCAAAATGCCCTGGACACACCCCATTGGCGCGGCGCAGGGCAGGTGTGCCCCGCCTGTGCCTGGTCTACGAAAGTGGAGCCCTTGTTCACAAGCAAGGATGGGGGGAGGAGGTTTACCACTTTGTGAACTTCTGGAAACAAAAAGTCCAATAGTTAAACATATTTTATGTATCATTGCAAAAAATAATATCATCATCTGCAGTCCATTATATCATCAAAATATTCAGAGAAATCTCTGCAAGTAAGCAGCAAGGCAGAAAACCAACACTGAATGCCTGTGACTTCTGACCTCTAGGGCAGCACAGCATTAAAAACGGCATCATTCTGTAAAGGATATCACCATGTGGGCTCAGGAACACTTTAGAAAACCATTGCCAGTTAATAAAGCTTGTTTCTATCACTGCAAGTGTAAGTTAAAACTCTACAATGCAACGACAAAGCCATATATCAACAACACACAAAAACACTGTCAGCTTCTGTGGGCCTGAGCACATCTGTGATGGACTGATGCAAAGTGGAAAAGTGTGCTGTGGTCTGACAAGTCCAGATTTCAGATTGTTTTATGGAAACACATGGGGTGGACAGTGCTCCTCTATATGTGGTTGTGTGTCTGCTTTCCTCCGTTGTTTGTGTCAGAAAACTTCCTCTGAAGCTGTTATCTGTCCTAACCTGACACACCAGACGGACCGTGATAAAATATGTCACTGACCATCTGGGAAAGAGCCCATAGGAAGAGCTTGGGGAGGGCACACCTTTCAGAGCAAATACTGCAGGTGATAGGATGACTGTTCCGTCAATCAACAATAATTTTTGGCCAATCAGATAATGTCATAGGCAGGTGCTACTTTGCTACAGAACGTGAGCTACTTCATAAAACAAACTCTTGTCAAAACATGTCAGAGGTGGGGAGAAAATATCCTTACTACAGAGAAGTTTATAACGATGATATTTGTTTTTCATTTGATAAAGAAATGCAGTCACGATCACATTGCAGATTGGAGCTTGACAAGATGGGCCTTCATGATTACAGACACTAAATCAGGCAGGTCAAGCTGCTATTCAAAGTTATATCTACCCCAATAGTACTACTGCCTGTTCTAGGCTCAATATGATCACTGCAGTTTTAATAAAAATGATTATCCTTACTGGTATATTACAACAGCCTCTAATTGTTAGTTTTTGGCACAAACATTGTTTATCTTAACACATAAAAAACCATGTCTTTAAAATAATCACCCCTAACAGGCCTCAGTCATTTGGTTTTAGAGACAGGATTAAGAAAAAACTGAGTCAACCCACTGCACCCCACTCCACCCCAAAAGAAAGCACGAGCTGGAGCAGTCCCCAGTAGCAATCAAGGCAACCATATTCCCAAAACCAAACTAAGCAGCCCAACCTGGACCAAGCACGAACACTTTCAGAGAGTGGGCACAAGCTAAAAATGGAGGAGACGCCAAAACATCCACACACAAGCCAAAAACAGACGTTTTGAACGTTTTGTTGTCTTCTTGAGGTTAAAATAACATTATTGAACCATTAAAATCCTTTGCTTTTACATCAACTAACCCCAAAGTGAACGCACCGCAAATCGGCCGCGAATCATACTGCGGAGCACTTCAACTATAACGTGTTTTGTTATCGCGTGATATCGCAATTCACATGAGAGCTTGTGGCTCTCCAGAGATCTTTTGCCATCCTCCTTCCAGCTGCACAGGGCTGTGCCCCGTGGAGCGGCACTTCCAGTGGGTGATGTTGCCAGCCTTTCAGTTGGAGCAAAATCGTGCAGTGAGCTCGCTCAATGTGAAAATCCAGGGTAAAAATCAGAGGAGGGATTGGTTAGTCTAACAATGTTGCAGTGCCTATGGTGGCAGCTTCACATTGGATTTATAAAACAGGTGTGTGTGTGTGTGTGTGTGTGTGTGTGTGTACTATAGCTCTACCTCTATAAATTTCACCCAAGTTTAGGAGGAAGTTAAGGAAAAAACATGATTAGTTCCCAAACAAGTGGCCTGTTTCATTGAATAACTGATGAATGAAATCTTTAGAACAATAATGGGAGGCATTTCATTCCCGTGCTGGGTACACCCCTCTCATGGGGATGCTGTCTCCACTCAGAGGTTGCCCGAGTGCTCATAGCAAATAATTCTTCAAACTGTGCAAAGTACTCGGTTCGGCACAATCCCTAATAAAACATCTATATCATATAACAAAGGAATTGAATAGAAAAGACAGCAGTTAGTGGAAATTCTCCAAATGAGCTTTGACACCCCAGGTCACACAAAAGTTGGAAATATACTTGCTATTAACTTGAGGACATGTACGCATGATGGCCATAATTAACGTGACGCAGACACAAGCTGTAGTTCACATGTCACCAGTTGGATCAGTGTAGAGGCAGAGGAGAGACGACAGACTGATCACAGCAGCAGAAACAAGAATATAAGGTTATAAATTTAAAGACAAACTGATAAATCAAGACCAGGATCATCAGCATCTAATAATGCAACTGAAAAGACACAAATCTGACTGATAAATCCTTCGTCAGAAACAAGTAAATAAGTTTGACGTACTAATTCAGCTGGTGATCGTGAACATTGGTGACTTGGAGTTGACAAACGGTTGACTTTGTCCGCAGATATTTTTGTGTTAGCTTAGTCTCCTTGGCTGTATTTTCTCACACTGACTAACAAAGTACTCTTTGATAGAATAAATAATAAAAGCGAGGCACTGAAGGGGACACCCTCTGTTTTTTCTGGTGCTTTTGCTACAACATCTATCAGCACAGTGAGCAGCAATTCATCAGTTAACACACTAACTTATTACACTCAAACACCGAGGCAGTTCTGTTGGCACAAAGAAAACAGAGGACATAATCATCTCAATGTTCTCTTAACATGAAGCCCTAATCCAGAGAGAACTGAGGCAGCTGAGGGTAAACTCTACTGACAGCCCAGACCTCCATTAAGAGGAGGAAGTCCCAGCTGATGGAGCTGGACGAGCACACTCTGAGTGACGAATCTGCTCTGCTGTACTCCTGGCCTGAACTAGACTCCCTCTCATTGGTATTCCTGCTCCACTGCTCTGAGTCTGGTGGGAGGCCTGAAATGAGATTTCCCCTCCTCAGAGCGAGTTTACAGCCAAAGTTTCTGAGAAGACTTTCCTCACAGAGAGAAAACGAGCAGTAAAACACAGGAAATCAACAGAGGATCACCCAAACTTTTGGACTGACAGGTTTTGGAAATGACGTTCCAACTTCCTCTTGCTTATCGTGCTGCAGTGACGGTAAATTCTACTTTTCTATCCGTGTTGTGGAGGTAACAGATCAGATGTAGCTTAGAGGATTTAAAGCGAATATGAAGCACAAATCACCAACGTAGTCCTGAAAATCCCTCCAGGTGTTTACTGGATACTGTGTGAGTGCAGTACCTAAAATGTCTGATTGATACAGCTGCTATATTTAAATTCTGAGCAATGCAAGTCTCAGTATTCAGAATTTCTGGTCAACAGCACACCTTCCTTATGAGCATGTGGTTGTAAAGGTAGTTATTATATTGGTATAGCTGATAACTATAATGGATGGAGATGTCATTTTAATATATTTTGATAGTTCTGCAGCTCCACCGCACAGAGAAGTCCATGCTGGTAGTCATGACTACAGTTATATATGTGGAATAGTTACAGGAACTACCATGTTTTTCAATGACTGATGCTCCAAGGTTCATATTAGGAACTTTAAGGACAGTGGAAAAGCCACATATTTGCTATTGTAGTAATGAAAGCTTTGCAGGTCCACACATCAACGATTTCGAGCAGCCTACAAGACAAGAACCAGAGACGAGTACAAGAGCAAACAAGGAAGAAGAAGGAAGACAGGGTGTTGGCTGGGGAGGAGCTTAGTGCACCCCTGGCAGTCTAAGCCTGTTGCCCAGGCCTTAGCCTAAAAGCTTTATCAAAAAGAAAGTCTACCCTAAAAGTAGAGAGGGTGTCTGCCCTCCAAACCGTAGTTAGTAAATGATTCCAAATAAGAGGAGCCTGATAACTGAAGGCTCTGCCTCCCACACTACTTTTACAGGCTGATGGTACCAGGATTGGGAGGAATAACCTCCTGTGTGTGTTGATCCAGGATGTCTGAAGGGGATCCTGCAGCCTCCTCGAGAAGTAGAGGCGACTCAGGCCCTTCTTGTAGACAGCCTTGGTGTTCTTCGACCAGTCCGGTTTGTGGTCAAGTACGAACTGTCCACACTGACCCCCCTTATTCAGAGGATGTATGTTTCAAGCAGAAGTGAGTATCCCTGTGAGAAGACAGATGGACTTGGAATACTTTTACTCAAATAATTAAATAAAATTTAAAGCGGACAGGGTGAAGCCTGATTTGGAGCACGGCAGGGAGAATGAGGGGGTGAAGATGAAGATGAGGACGGACAGGACAGAACAGGAGACTGCTGTATAATTTATCTGATCCCCATTAGTGTGTCCCTCCGCTCAGACTGAAGGACTTGTCCTGTGGAGAGACTTGAGTCACAGATCTCCTAGACCACCTCAGGGTTTGGACCAGAGTGATGACACTAATGTTCGAGACCTTACATTCCTGGGAGTGCTACATGTTAAACAAGAGACAGCCAATCAGAGTTGTGCAGCAGGAGTGTGCAGCAGATCTGTTCAGTGTTAACTGAGGTCGCCCACTCCAACATTCAGCTCATTGTTTCTGTCAGGCAGAACTATTCTCTTGAATCCCAACTTTTTAGGAAATACAAAAGAACAGATGCACTCTAAAAATATAGTTTGTCATAATTGGTTGGTAGTTTTGATTTGCTTATCGGTTTAAAATGTTTAACCTCCACTCTCAGGTGTGGAGGGTGAACAGAAAAATTAAATATGAAAAAAATAAAATCATGAGAAACAAACATCTGAGATCTAAGTCCAGCAGCAATGATTTTCTCTTGACATTACACCAACAGAATGACGTAAAAGTCAGTTATGACTAACGTTTGACATGAGCTGCTCTGTATCATTACAAAAGTCTGCGTATTCACACTTCTGCTGCAAGGAGACATGTCAATGGCATGGACCAAGCTCCAGTTTCTACTTCTGGATTGCATCCTTGTTTCTGTATATTCATGTCGTGTATAAAAAAACATGCGGTCAAAACTGATCCTGACTTCACATTCAGCGAAGGTTCTGCTCACAACACAGCAGACAACAGAGTTTGTTCACATTTATCGTGACGTACGTGCACGCTCCATGTCTTCTGCTCTGGTTTTGGTGTCTCCCTGCAGCAGCGTTACAGCGCTACTTACAGGCCTGGCATATGTACTGCATTGTTTTCAGTGTTTTTGTGCAGATAACACATTTCTTGAATTTTTTTTCAATAAGAAAATGTCTGACATCTGCATTTTTTCTACTTCGATAGGTGTCTGTGGCAAAACCCAGTTTCACACAGACTGACAACCTCACCATGGCATCTTCAACTACTGAAGTGCGGACCACTAACAACAGGGAGTGTGCCTTTGGATTCCTCCAGAACGTCTCACCAGTGAAAACATCCGATGCCAAAAAGACAAAATATTTCAACGTCCTTCTCCAGACTGGCTGGGATGAATGCCACGACATGGTGCTGTTCCAAACTGCATTGCATCGGCAGTTCACCCGGGCAGCAGACAACCTCACACCCTTGAAAGTGACAAACATCACCAGATGTTTAAGTAAGCAGCCTGCAGAACAAAAAATCAGTTTTTGAAATGGTGAATTTCAATACCTACGTACTTAAGCTTTACTTAACCGTGCTTTTCCCCTTCAGGTTATAGAAATCTCAAAGGATTTGACTTCAAAAGCAGTCGATTCACACAAGTTTCAGTAACGGTGTCCTTCTCTGCTAAGAAGCCTACTGCATACAAAAGAAAAACGGACATCAAGGCTACTCCACATGGGCAATATGTAAGTTCATTATGACAAGAAAAATTCTAATTACTAAATCAAAATGAACAGGGGGGCAACACCAACCAAACGTGTAAAACTACTTTCCTAAAATATTATTCTGCTGTTGTTTGTTACAGATTGGCAAGGTGAAAGGGAATGTCCTGGCCATGTCCTCTTTCCCAAGGACGATCCAACATCGGGGAGTCAAGAGCACCATGCTGAGCATTGTGATAGCTGACAGAAGTGGACATACTAAACTTCAGCTGTGGGACAGCAAGATATCTGCAGTGAAGATACAAGCCTCCTACGCCTTCACCAACTTGTCCACGAGGGAGTATGGACAAAAAAAATCCTCACAACAACAACGTATTCCACCATCATGGAGGTCGACACTGTTCCTGTCGCAGAGTCAACGGTACCACTCGTCGTAGAGGATGACAACGCTCTTCACACAGTCGTAAGCGAGGTTGTAGCTGTGTAGCCATCAGCTTGTACAACTGTGGGTCCTGTTACAGGAGACAATTCGCATCCTTCAACTCCAAGCAGCCTTTACCGCTGCGAAGAATGCCAGCTTCTGCGCAAGAGCTCGCTGTTTCAGGTGACAACCAGCGGGGTAAAGCACGTTGTGGTCGATGGAGGACACTGAAAGCCTGGAAATGTACTTTTTAGAAATATTCAAGATCGGTTTCAACCAGAGACCTTTCATTACAAAACTGTCCCACACTGAGCCAGGATCCACGGCTGCACCTGTTCTGCCTTCCCCAGCTGGCACAGGTCACCACAGTTTCAATGAGACTGATCCATGGGATGATCTGGAGGATTTATGAAAAGAATAATATGATAAAATATTCCTTCTTCACAGAATGTTCAGTTCAGTTTTTTTAGGCCTTTAAAAGCCTTTAAAACTTCTCATTTAAAGTTCACTCTGTTTTTTATCCTGCTGCATTGAACCCTCAGTTAAAAATGAGTGTTTATCATCATTGTTTCATTGGTTTTATATTTAAAAATAAACAATTTATTTGTTAACTCTGAAAAATCTATCATTCATCATTATCATTCATCTGCACACTTCATTTTCCTTAAGTCATTTGCGTTCCTGTATAAGTAATGTTAATAGTAGTTAATTAATAGTAAATGCCTCACAGGAAATAAACTGGTTTGCGTTCTGAGTTGAATTTTTTTTTATCTTCTGACTGTGTCTGATGTACATAGAATGCAGGAATGCATTTTGGTGTAATTACCTGTATTAATAGTTTCACACTATAAATGAAATTTAACAGCTCAAACGTATAACATCTGAAAACAATATACAAATTTGACAGCATGTGTAATATGAGAAAAAAAAAAGTTTTCCATGGAATTACCTATATGGAAATTAAGTCTTATAACAATACATGTTATGCCTATAATATAAATTAAAGATTGACTAGAGTGACCAAACGTCCTCTTTTGCTAACAGACATGTCCTCCTTTTTGGTCTTTAACTAATGTCCAGGGGGGTTTTATAAAATTCCATAAAATGTCCGGGTTTTGCTCAGCTTGTTCTACAAACCATTAATATCCCTTATATCACAAAACTGTGGCCGGAGATACTGAAAAAAGTGGTGTTGATGTGGTTTTCAGAGTCCCCAGAACCTTTATTTGCAACTGACACATTTGCCTTTTTTGTCAATAAATGTGTCTGAAAAAATGCCCTTTTGAATTATTCTGCACGTTTTTTTTAAGGGAAAACAAAATCAAAGCACTCTAGCAAGTGTTTATCATTACAGGACTGTAATAAAGCTGGGAGTTAATATCCATTGTATCAGTATTACTGTATTATCTGTATTATTGCTGTAGATGAGCTGAGGGACACTCCTGATGTCTCCTCCACCTGTTTAGACCCCCTCCATGAATCTCCTCGGGACTCTCCTCTCACTCTTCGAAATTTCTCCCTGCCATTACTGCAAAATTACTATCTATTGAATCTATAAACATGAATTATGATGAAAAAGACCATCAATGACAAAAAGGACAAACTTTGGTGGAAATTTGGCGAAATTACGGCAAAAAACGTTGAAAATGCTGCAAAAGATGGCGAAACACGGTAGAAAAACGTCAAGAAAACACTCACAACACACAAAATGATACTAATCACAAGTTTCGTTCTGAATCCTCTCGTTACCTCTGCCAAGCAGCTTATGTTTTTGCCGGCGTTCATCTGTCTGTCTGTCTGTCTGTTTGTTTGTGTTCAAAATAACTTTAAAAGTTTTTAACTGATTTGGATGAAATTTTCAGGAATTGTCGAAAATGGGATATGGAAGAACTGATTAAATTCTGGGGGTGATCCGGATCACCGTCTGGATCCAGGAATTTTTTAAAGGATTCTTTAACATTGCCAGATAGGACCATTTTTCGCCAAAGTGGACCGAAGCTGCTTGGCGGAGGTCTGCGCTCTCTGAGTGCTTTTCTAGTTCTGTTCTAAAGTTCTGCTCACTTCCAACCTTTACCATAATGTACTGTATATCAATGGAAAGCTCCACTTCTCAACTTTAAGAATCCATTGGAATGATTTGGATAGCGTGGATACTCGAGAAGTTATGGTAAGTTGTATCATGCATGTCTTTTTCTGTCACCGGCTAGACCTTCGTGATGTAAGGTATATTAATGGTTTGTAGAACAAGCGGAGCAAAACCCGGAACTTTTAAGGAATTTCATAAAATTCTCTTTTAAGTATGCATTGAATGCAACATCCACCTCAAATTTTAATGGTTAGATTTTTCACATAAGAGATAAAAGGCTGTCATACTGCATCAACCTTACCGCTGGTCGATTGTAGCATATGTCTTATCTATTTTCAGAAAATGCATAACCTCAGAAATCCAGAAAAAAATCAATCCATGCAGACGGGGCCTCAGACTTGTCTCACTGTTTTCATTATTTCACTGAGCATGACTTATTTGATTATTTGACTGAGCATGATGGTCTTCGCTGCCTTATTTTTTTTGAATGCTAAAACAATCCTAAATTCACTAATTCAAGTCAATTTATGAGGAATGTTATGTACCCTTCTAGGGGAGAGGGGTAGTTTAACATAATTAAAGAAAAAAAATGTACAATTCGCTGCTTGTTCCTCAATTCCAAACAGTGCGGCAATAACTCAAAGTTAATATTACAAAAAGAGAAATTACCAGTGGTGGATAAAGCACTCGACTCCAGTACTTGAGTGAAAGTATAGATACTCCTGGTCAAATATTACTCCAAATACAAGTGAAAGTTGTTCAGTCAAATTTTACTGAGTACCTGCTTTTGAAAATACTTAAGTATTAAAAGTACATTTTCGTTTTAATGTCAACGCTTTATTGTATTGTTTCCACAATGAATTTACAGAACCTAATGACTCAAACAACCTACTGAATGCTTGACCTTCTTATAGAACTGTCGAATAAAAAGCTTGTAAAATATGCTTTGAAGCCTACAGAAATGCCTATTGAAACACAATTACATTTACAAAAGGGCAACCATTGCCATTTTCATTTTTTTATTTAATGTTTTGACTGACCGTAACATAAAACTGCAACTTCTACAAGCACAGACGACTTTGTTTGCAAAATTTATCCGGAATTAAAATAAATAAAAAAATTTTTACCTTACCTCAAAATGCTTTCTCAGGTTGGATGGCAAGATTTTGTAGGCGGTGGCAAACATTCTTCATTTCAAGAATCTCAAACATGGACTTCAGATATGGCCATCAGTGCTCTGCAGTGTTAATTTTGACAGCCCTTTTTTTTGTTATAGTTATAGACTTTTTCCTGAAATATCTTTTAGTTTTAGTCATAATTCAGTCATCTAAATTGTTTTCATTTGAGTCTAGTTTTAGTTGATGAAATTTCACAACATTTCAGTCGATGAAATCTACTGTAAATGTGGTCGACTAAAATATGAAGTGTAAAGGGTATGGCATTTCTAGTTTTTTTTGTTGACGAAAATGTCAGTTAATTTAGTTTTTGTTTTTGTCAGTGTAGACTTGTTCTTTTTTTTTAGTTAGAGTCTAGTTTTTGCAAGGGGAAAAAAGATTGTCGACTAAAACTATGATGAAAAGAATTTGTCAACAAAATTAACACTGTTGCTCTGTTGTGGAATCATCGTCTGTGCCTGCCGTAGCATCATTACTGCCAAGACGATCCGTTATCTGAGCAACGTTCGCTCAACGTTTACCTTCCCTATCTGAGCGACAGGTACGACATCACCAGTTGAAAAAATCACACGCAGAACGCATTTTAGAAGAGAAAAGACATTTCATCCACTGACTTCAAAGCAGTACTTAACAGTAACAAATAACAAGACCCTTCATAGAAATGCAGTGGAGTTAAAAGTACAATATTTGTCTTTCAAATATGGTGGAGTAAAAGTCATCAGTTTCCAAAAAAAAAAAAAAATACTCAAGTAAAGAACAGATACTCAAAAAATATACTTAAGTGCAGTACTCAAGTAAATCTACTTCGTCACTGTCCAACCCTGGAAATTAAAAAACAACTGAAAAGTGAGTTTTCAGACAGACACAAAAGGAAGCTTAAGCTGGAACGCCAAATAATGACTACACCCAAAATTGATTAACAAAGTGAAGATACAAACTAACAATCACACATTTAGTATTCACAAAGCACTAGTTTGGAGTCCACGAGCTTCAAGATGCTGCTGTCTGAGAAGTGACAGCCTGAAGATTTTTGAAGTGATTCCTCTTGGCTGCTCCTCTCCGCTGGAAACACTCCTCCAGCAAATGACTGTCGATCACCTGCACTCACAACAAAGACTCTTTCACAGACGGAGCACCCACTCCTCACACATTAACACAACAAACCTCCACACAGGTACAACATAATAATATAATAACACATACAGCCACAGCAGCAACAAGTGAGCTGGTCTCTTTTAACTGGACAGCCTATGAGCCCAAACAGCTGGTGGTCTGCTGCTGCAGTACAACAAAACGCTTCTGACCTGTTACATTTAAATAATCAACCAATAAATGACCAAACAGCCCATGGAGAAGCTACAGTGTTGCCTCCTTACAGATGCTGCAGTATTTGGTTTTATTAATAGTTATCTCATCACACCCAGAGTCCCAGCTGTTACGTTAAATCTGTTTGTGTCTCAGAAGCGTTTTTCCTTCTTGTCTCTGCCCAGGAGGAGAGGTTTTTGTCTGGGTTTGTTAGTTTACTTGTTAACAGATAATTAAAAAAATTAAGAACAGAATTTGGCTACATTTTCAGAGATTGTTGGTTTTGGAAGAAGGAGAAAGTGTTGATTTTGGTGGTGATCCAAATACGATTTGAGCAGAGGTTTTTTCAAGGATTTGTTAGCAGTTGCATATTTTTGACAATAACCTGCCCGACAGTGTTGGTAATAGTTTGGAGGAGGTTTGTGCTCTCTGAATATTCTGTTACATCTCTTTAATCACAGACCAACTGATAATAACTCAGACTAAAGGATAACGAGGATACAGTGAGTTTGTGTTGGTTTGTCTCTGTACGAGTCCTCAGCAGCAGACACAGATGACTCTCTCACTCCCTCTTTCTCGCCCCCTGGCTCACGGCGAGGATTGATCTTTGTCAGCGTTGGAGAAACTCTCATTGTTTCTGAGGGAGGGAGTCCATTTATTAGCCGGCCTGCACACGCTCCAGACCACAGAGGGCAGATTTAAAAGGCAACCTATAAACCCACAGCAGATTGAGGGGTGTGTGTGGGTGGTCAGATGGAGAATAGTATTAGTGTCTGTTTTTCCTCCTCTGACGTCTCTGAGGAAGCTGAGGGGCCAGTATGACCCATTATTTAAACTTTATTCATGCAAAAGACTTCTTCTGCTGTTTAAGACCTAACATTACAGCAGCTTTTCCCAAAGTTTGGGTCCAGACACAAATGGGTCACGGACTTTCAGACCAAACCACTGAATTAACTCTGATCACACCAATCCCCTCCTTATCTTTATCCCCACTCACTAAGATCTGCACGTGCTCCCTGGTTCTCAGTGCGAGGGACCAGTATGTTTACGTGAGTGACGATAAGGACTGCTGTGTCCACGATGCCAAAGTAAAAAATTTTTATTTTAAAGAGTTTGTGAATGTCAGCTTTGCCAAAGCCTTTCCGATGAAGCAGAGAGGCTATGTGATGTTTTACAAAGCTCAGCTTTATGGATTGGACAGACACTTCGAGATGAAGCCTCTGGAGAATAAGCAAAGCGGCAATATTTAGTGCATAAAAGGAGCACAAAAACCAGCTCATTGACAGCAGAAAAGGAAGAAACCTAAGGCAAGCATAATGTTTGAGAGCGACATTTTAAATCTAACCTTACATAACAATCCTCAGCTATAAGTAACAATAGCAAAACAACTCCACTAGTTTCTTTTTAAGAGTCTGTTATACTTATTTCATATTCCCCCAGATAATAAAGTATTAACAAGAAAGAGAGGAAATTAAATCAAATGTTTCATAAGAACAAAACATACTTTTCTCAAGCTTCTGACTTTATAAGTTCATTAATTCAGTTTTCAGTCTTTCTTTTCCAGTCAGCTTCTTTAATCAGTTCAAAAACATATTTTATTTGACAAAATACATATATATTTCCATTTTTCCACAAAAAAGAAACCGTTTTTTTCCCTTTTCAGTTTAACTCATTCAGTAAATGAGAAAGAACCAAAGAGCTGTTTAACTCTTCCCTGAGAGGGAGAGTCTGTCAGTGAGCTCTGCTTTAAACTATTAAGACTGACATTCTAGTTTGAGGAAAAAGTTAAAAAACCAAAGGTTGACTTTAATTTTTTTAAATCATTTATTCTCGACATCAGAGGCCAGGAATTAAGTTTTAAACTTGGCCCATATTTTTTAGCCTCTTTTTGTTGACCCAGAACATAATCAGAGAGTGAGGATCCTCCTCCTCTGCCCTCACTCTCCCTCCCCCCTCCCTTCCTGTTCTCCTGCTGCGTGTGCTGGAGGCGCGCTCCCTGGAGCCTCACTACTGCAGCCTGTGGAGACTAATCTACACTCACTGTTTAAGCTCCCTGGAGCCTCACTACTGCAGCCTGTGGAGACTAATCTACACTCACTGTTTAAGCTCCCTGGAGCCTCACTACTGCAGCCTGTGGAGACTAATCTACACTCACTGTTTAAGCTACCTGGAGCCTCACTACTGCAGCCTGTGGAGACTAATCTACGCTCACTGTTTAAGCTCCCTGGAGCCTCACTACTGCAGCCTGTGGAGACTAATCTACGCTCACTGTTTAAGCTCCCTGGAGCCTCACTACTGCAGCCTGTGGAGACTAATCTACGCTCACTGTTTAAGCTACCTGGAGCCTCACTACTGCAGCCTGTGGAGACTAATCTACGCTCACTGTTTAAGCTCCCTGGAGCCTCACTACTGCAGCCTGTGGAGACTAATCTACGCTCACTGTTTAAGCTACCTGGAGCCTCACTACTGCAGCCTGTGGAGACTAATCTACACTCACTGTTTAAGCTACCTGGAGCCTCACTACTGCAGCCTGTGGAGACTAATCTACACTCACTGTTTAAGCTACCTGGAGGCTCACCTCAGCGCCGGTGGATTCCACTTCCTATGTGGTCTGTTCAGGCCGTTTCTCTTTGTGCTTCACTGTGCTACTCGTGTCTGAGCTGGCCTTAAGCCTTTCTGTCTCCTTGTTGGAGCTTTACTCGTGTTTTTGTGCTTTGGACTGTATTTCGCTGCAGTTAACTCTGTCGCTAATCTTTTTTCTCTGCTCCCTTTTTTACAGTGTTCTCCACGAGCCCTTACCACTGCTGTCACTGTGTATATACTCACCTGTTCACTGTTGTTGCCTTGTCACCTGGATTATCACTAAATAAATCATTGTCAACTTTTTACCTGCCTCGTCCTTGAAGCTTTTGGGTCCAACAATAAAACTCTGGAAACCATTCCTTAACCCTCCTGTTGTCCTCGGGTCAATTTGACCCGAAACCAAAAGCTAAATTGTCATAACTTTGATTTTCTTCCGTATAATTGCCTGAAAATTTCAGGGATGGTTCCATGATATGGTCTTTGCAACTAAAATCAATGATGACTATTTTTGTTAAATAATGTGTGTTCTATCAAAATTTATAGCACCTGTTGTCCTCCTGGGCCAATTTGACCCGGCCACATTTAGTGGCGCAATAGTCACACTATGCAGCCCAATGAACACATCTGCACACACCCACACACACACCCACCCACCCACACACACACACACACACACATAGACTTCAAAGTATTGGGCATTGCACTGCCATGGGCCTCCAAACTGAACACAAGCTACACATTTCTAAACATTGTACATTTTACAGCTTTGATATGCCTTCACCCAATTGGGAACAAGATTACAATAAACAAAAAAAACAGTTATGAATTATGTGTGTTTTTTTTTTAATTTATAGTACCTGTTGTCTGCCCAGGGCAATTTGACCCAGCCATATTTAGTGGTGCAACTGCACTTACCAGCCCTATGAACACACACCCACACACACACACACACACTTCAAAGCATTGGGCATTGCATTGCCATGGGCCTCCAGACTGAACAAAAGCTACTCATTTATAAACATTGTACATTTCACAGCTTTGATATGCCTTCACCCAATTGGGAACAAGATAACAATAAACAAAAAAAACAAGTTTAAAGCATCCTTGGGGCATTTCACATTTCACTCAGAGAAAGCACGATGAAGAGGACCTTCATAGTAGCACAGGCGCTTGACCTAATTTTTAGCCCTGTGGAGGAAGAGAGAGATGAGGCAGATCCTTTAGAAGAAGAGGAGGAAGTTTCAGAGGAAGAGAACATCACTGAAATGATGAAGATTTTGTTTCAACTGACGAGGAGGAATCAAGTGATGACAATGAGTCTGCTGAAGATATTTTCCAGTCCAGTAAAATGGAAATATTCTGTGGTCCTCCATTCCTCCAAATGACCAACAACATATGTTGGGTGCAGCAAGGGAGAGGAGCCCCCGAGGGCCAGCAAGGTATGCTGTTTCACGTGCTGATAGCATAAAGTCAACATTTGAGTTGTTTATGCCAGAGGAAATTCAGAAGATAGTGCTGGAAATGACTAACAATGAGGGGCATCGTGTGTATGGTGACAGTTGGAAGAGAAAGGACAAAATGGATCTACAGGGATACCTGGGTCTCGTGATTCTTGCTGGTGTCTATTGGTCCAGTAAGGAGACTACATCCAGCCTATGGGATGCTCAGTCTGGTAGAGTAATTTTTCGTGCTGCCATGTCATTGAAGACATTCCACATCATGTCAAGAGTCATTCGTTTTGATGATCGTGACACCAGACCTGCTCGCCGTGCCAGAGACAAACTAGCTGCCATCAGACAGGTGTGGGATAAGTGGGTGTGTCGCCTGCAGCTCTTGTATAATTCTGTCACTGATGTGACAGTGGACGAGCGCCTGGTCCCATTCAGAGGTCGATGTGGATTCAAGCAGTATATGCCAAGTAAACCTGGGAAGTACGGCATCAAAATCTGGGTAGCCTGCGATGCCCAGACCAGCTACGCCTGGAATATGCAAATATACACAGGCAAACCAGCAAATGGCCAGCCAGAGAAAAATCAGGGCCAGCGTGTGGTTCTCGAGATGACAGAGGGTCTTCGAGGACACACCATCACATGCGACAACTTCTTCACTTCCTATGCACTTGGCCAGGAGCTGCTAAGGAGGAAGCTGGCCATGGTGGGAACTGTGAGAAGAAACAAAGCAGAGCTTCCCCTGCACTGCTGACGACAAGAGAGAAGGCCAAATTCTCTTCCCAGTTTGTTTTCAGTGACACGCATGTTCTTGTCTCCTACTACCCCAAAAAGAGAAAGAATGTGCTTCTCATGAGCACTCTGCATCGGGACACTGCAGCAAGAACAAGGGGGGAGTCGACAACCTCGACACGGTAATTCAGTTTTTTTATCTAATATTTATTCATATAGGTCTATGCATTGCATTCTTGTGTAAGAAAAGAAAACATTTTGAGTGATTTGTTTGTTACTTTTGCTGCAGGTCACCAGTGTTTACAGCTGTAAACGAATGACAGCCCGCTGGCCTCTGACAGTGTTTTACAACATGCTTGATGTGTCTGCTTACAACTCCTTTGTGCTGTGGAGAGAGATGGACCCAAGCTGGAATCAGGGGAAGTTCCACAGGAGGAGGCTGTCCCTTGAGGAACTTAGAAGAGAACTCGTGACACCTCTTATGAAACGACGGCAGGCACTTCCCCGCACACCAGCCGCTGCCTGCTTGGTCATGGCAGTCCAGCAGGATGTATCGACCTCTGCAGCTGCATCGACCTCTGCTGCACCCCCTCAGCCGTCACCCAATAGGAAGAGGTGCCAATTCTGCACGAGTGACAACAAAACCAGCACCAGGTGCCAAAAATGCAATGCACATATCTGCAAAACCCACAGCCTTATAACCAGCCACTCCTGCAAATGAAGACGGACAGACACACAGACACACTGACACTGATACACAGGGACTGTTTTGCTGTTTTTGTTTGTACGATGAAGTTGCACACATGCAAACACACACACAGTTTCTCTGCTGATTGCATTTTTCTAAAGAAGCTGAAAAAAGTTCTGAAATAAAGGTTGTGCTTTGAAAATAATAATTGCCCTCTATTATTTATGATTACATTTGCATATCCTTGCTAATGTTTGACATATAAAAGTCAGTGGTGATTCAAAATAACTAAAAATTTCTGCTTATTTTATTCAAAAATGTGGTATAATTTCATGTAAATTAGGTTATAATAAATAACAATAAAAATAACAACAACAATAAAAAACAATAACTAAAAGAATAAGAGGTGTGAAAGTAGTTCAGAAAAATGATTTGAAATGAAGTTGGCTAAAAATATGTGACACAGAATGGTGTATTCATTTTACACTTTATGCTTTATAAACAGTCAAATGAGACTGGTCAAATTGACCCGGGAGGACAACAGGTGTGACTATTTGCTGCCATTAAAAATATTGGAATGCTTTCAAAACAATATCTTGACTAAACTTTGACATATACCTGTCTGTGGTATTCCATCTATTTCTGTGGCTCATACAAAAACTTTAGTGAAAATAATTCTGAATTGCTGATTTTTTTTTGCTAAAAAATGAGGTATAATTTTATGTAAATCAGGTCTATTATACCGTATGTTACAAAAATGAATGTAAAATATATGTTTATATGTTGGAAACAAGTTCACTAAAAGGACCGACAATAAAAATGGAGATAATTTTATATCTCATGTTTTATAAGCAGTCAAAACAGACCGGGTCAATTTGACCCGGGAGGACAAAAGGTGTGTAGTAAAAACGAAGCCAACACAAGGGTTAACGGTAATCCACCGGCCCACCCATGGAACCAGCCAAGGTGGACCAAGTAAAAGAGGCAGTGACCAATCAGGGTATCCTTCTGGGCCAACACGAAAGTATGCTACGTGGAGTAGCTGGATCTCTGGAGGAGCTCACTCGCCAGGTGCATCAAATCAACACTCAGCTCAACGATCTCACTCTCTCAGTTGCCGCAGTCCCTCCGGTGAGTATTCCTCCTGCTCCCGTTCCTGCTCCCCTCTCTCAGACTAATATACTAGTTAAAGAGCCTTTTCTTTCAAACCCAGAGCCCTATTCTGGAGATTTTGGTTCTTGTGGGCGCTTCATTTTAAACTGTCAACTCGTTTTCAAGATGCAGCCCTCTAGTTATTCTTCTGATGAGGCTAAGATAGCATACATGACTAATCTCCTGAGGGGTAGAGCAGCTAAGTGGGCAACTGCATTATGGGAAGGGGGATCCAGTTTTCTTTCTTCCTTTGAGCAGTTTTCTTCACAATAGGCAGGGTGTTTGATCATCCTGTTCAGGGTCAGGACGCTGCCAAAAGGCTTCTAACTTTATCTCAGGGCTCTCAAACCGTAGCTAATTATTCTGTGGATTTTCAGATCTTAGCGATGAGTGTGGTTGGGATGAAGAAGCGTTAAAGGCAATTTTTGTTAAGGGCTTAAGTGATGAAATCAAGGACATATTGGCAACTAGGGATGAATCACAATCTCTTCAGGACTTACATAATCTTTGTATCAAGATAGACAATCGTTTGAGAGAGAGGAATAGGGCGAGGTGTCGCCGGACAGCTCCCCCTGCTGGTCAAGAAAGGTTCCAAGTGCTTCCGGTTCCTGCTCAGCCCCTTCCCTCCACTCCAGCTCCCTCTATCGCTCAGGAGGAACCCATGCAATTGGGCAACACTCGGCTGAGTCAGAGGGAGAGACAGAGACAACTAGATCATCAACTGTGCCTTTACTGTGGAGAGAATAATCATGCCCAGGCATGGACTGGCCATTGGGCGTACCGGGCAATGCCGGTGGGCCAATGCACATTTTGGGGCGGTCGGGGGCGGAGCTGTCATACACTGACTAATAAAGTATATTGTAAATCATCTTAAGCAACAGCGACAGCCCATTGGTTGATTTTCTTGGAGGACATTGGGCTAATCAAATTAAATCTCAGTCCTCCTCGGCCCACCCCTACTGTGCCCCTTGGCTTGAAAAATGTTATCAAATTTTGCCATTCCAGCTGACAGTAGATGGAGGAGTGAGCGGGACATGGACGGACCACAAAAGCGCAAGGGGGGTGCTGAAAAGCTTCCTGAAAAGAGGCTGAAAAGCCTTCAAGTGGAAGAAGCACCTCAATTTTGTCTTCGGCAACAGGTGCAGGGCTGGAGAAGGAAGGACCAGGGGACGAGGAGGAGGTGGAGATGACCCAGGGACAGATTGAGGAGGAGACCCAGGGAAAGATTGAAGAGGCCAGAATAGCCACTGTCAGCCCAGTAGGAAGCAGCCAAAATGCTAATAAAGAGGGACATTTCATGTCAGTAGGGCGGAGGGCTGTTGTGTGTGTGTGCGTGTTATGGTGACCAGACGTCCTCGAACCCCGATTTCCAGGGACAATCCCTGTTTTGGCCTGTCCCCTGTTAAAGCTGTCCCCGAAAATGTCCCCAATCTCAGCGTTGACTAGAAGAATGGTTATTACTGTAGTCGCATATGAGGCAGAAAGTGAGGGAGCATGTTGCGTGCAGACTGGGACAACAACTGCGTTGCCAAGTCCGCTTATTACAAGCGACTTTGGGAGTGCTTTTATTATCACCCAGTTCGCCAAAACAAGGGAGACATGAGTGCGGTAGGAAGATTGTCCTTTCCTCATCCCCATTTCCTGGTTATCGTGCCCGCCCGAGTCAACCCGGCACACCCCCAAACACGCTCAGTCATGTGGCGCATGCACAACTACGCAGGAGCCATAGTTGCCAGGTCTGCTTATTGTAAGCCAGTTTGGCTTACAATAAGCAGAGTTTTAAATTACAGTAGCCCCTCCCTTCACTTCTGTATTAAGAAAAGGCTGTGCCACCTCCAAACAAAAGGATGTTGAATAAGTAAATTAAGAGAAAATTAAGAAAAAGTGTCACTGTAAATATGAAATGTAATGTAGATGAAAATCAAAACATGCTTTAACTTTGTCTCTCTCTCCGTGTGTGTATATATATATATATATATATATATATATATATATATACATATATATATATACACACATATATATATATTTATATATATATATAAATAACGACCCTGTTTTCCAAAGTTTTCTCTGTTTTTTATCCTGTTCCTCTCTGTGGCTCACTCCATGTGTTATGGCTCTGTGCTGTTTTATTTCTCCTCTGCAGTGATCTCTCATCAGGAAAGAGCGGCTGCCTTTAAGTTCATAAGAAATAAAATAAACCATAATGACTGTAATAAGGGCTCACTCAAGGTGAGCTGCTGTAGCATCAGGGTCTGTGTCATGGGCCTGCACAGAGGGGGGATCTCAGGAAGCTGACTGAAGCAGTGATGAGTCATATAAGCCCAAGGTCAGAGGTCATCTTTGATGTTTGAGTAAAGTCCTGTCTGTTTGTGAACTTCTCTGAGCAGCACAGTTTTGATTTGTTGGCCCTCATCACGTCTGCCTCAAAACTCTCTCACCACAGGAGCACCTTGGTTAATCAGATGATCGCACTCATAACTTAAAAAAACATCTTAATCTGCAGAAATAAAAGTCTCCGTCTCTCTCTGTGACTTCACTCCGATGTGGATGCTCTGTGTCTGCAGCAGGTGGAGGTGTCAGCTGTCTGCAGATGCTGTGAGGCCTTCCATTTGTCTAGAATTGATCGGGATTTTTTTTTTGTTTTGTTTATGAAAAATGAGTAAATGCATATATAAAAGTTATTTTCTAGATCATGGCGAGGGCTAGAAATTGTTACTGGCGGATCGGGCTTGTCTCTGTGGACAGGGCCCAAGAGTCAAGTTTTCTTTCTGAGGTTTGGTCAATGAAAACATTCAGTTTCTAAACATTATGGATGTTTTGTGGAGGTTTGTTGGTATTTGTATCGTATTGATTAATAAGGTCTGGTGTCACCCATCACTAATCCTGATGATGGACTATCTTCAGACCTCAGCCTGATGAAGCTCTGTACACAGTTCAAGTGTTTTAATTTGAAGAAGGCTTTAAGTGAAACAAATCAAATCTGAGATCTTTTTCTAATGTCAGAAGTAAAAGCATGAACACGTTTGACATGTCCACGGTTTAACCCCTCCGTGCTCCAACGTGCTCCCTCTGAATCCGTCCCCTTAAATCAGTTCCAGTCTGTTTAGCAGGAAACATGTCAGCGGCTGTTCTTCACATTTGTAGTCACTTCTGCTTCACTCACGACCTGCTGCAGGCATCCAAGACCCTTGACCTCCACAGACTGATGGATGCTTCAAACCACCTTAGTATGTCCCTCACAGGTGCCTGTCCCTCACAAACACTTCAGCTTCAATGAGCAGAAAATATCTGATGCTTTAAACTTCAAATCCACCTGAGAGAGCTCCACGACCTGTATATCTTTACAGACATCTGGGTGATTACGGGTCATTGTTTCAACATTAACGCCTTCATCTCTGAGTTTGTCTCTGAGTTCAGGAGGTTTTCTTTTGTTTCGTCTGAGATTTTAGGGTCTGCAGATAAAGATATCTCATCACCTCTGACCCTCTGAAGACCCTCTAAGAGGCAGGTTTTGGCACTGGATTCATCATAAGCAGCTTTAAAACCTCAGTTTTATGACTTATCCTCATGTTGGTGGTCATACTCGTGGCCTTGTGTTTGGTGACCATGTTCTGGAAAGACTGCCGTTCCTCTATCGCTCTTAGACTTCTCAGTCGTCCTGATGATGCCTGATGTCCAGCCTTTTTGACCATGACAGCGATGATGTTGAAGCATTGAGCTTGAAGGCAACACTTTAACTCCATGATCCATCCCCAGGCTCTCTGTCTTCTGTCACAGTTTCAGCAGGTCCTCTGGCTGGTCCTGTCAGAATCAGTTCTTCTCTGTGAAACGTCAAACTTTATCTTCACACAAAAACACACGAGGACCACGATGGAGCTCTGGTGGAGCCTTGACCTCACAATGAGGAGAATTATCTCTGGATCAAAATGGAGCACTCTCTAACATTTCAGCAACAATCACTGAGGTAGAAAACGGATGGAGAAGTTTTAAATAGACGTGACGGTTTAGTTCAGCAGAGGCGACACAGTTTGAGTCTGCACCACAGAGACTGATCAGCTCAATTAGACCGACTGATGAACATCAGAACTGACAGACTGTTATGAGAAGCTCAGCTCTTTGTTAAGTCTCTTTTGTGTCAGTAGAAGTCTGTGAGATCGATAATAACCACATTATCTCACAGGCCCGGTCTGGAGTGTTCATGTTTGGTCCATAAGCTCCCAGCTTCCTCCCATCTGGGCCATCGATACATTATGAGCTGGAAACAAAAAAACGGCATCGGGTTATCGCATTGTTCAGCACAAAGCAGTATGGGAGTATTCTTTGCCATAAAATTAAGATAAATTCGCATTTAGGCAGCTTTGGATGGTACATATTTACTGGAACAAAATGTCAATATATTGTGTGCAGATTTTCAGACGTTAACCTGATAAGAGGACTGGATGCTGGCATTGATAGTGATGCTAACATTAGCCATGCTCTGTTGTAGGTTGCCTATAGTGATATTCGGCCAAATCCAAGCCATAATTCTTTGCCTTTTGGTTTGCTTGCATTGTTTTTCCTCGTTTGGTTGTACGAACCAAACTCTGGTCTGCTTAAAAGCAAACTGAGAACCCAGTTACAAAAAACAACTGGGTAGTTGTTATGGACATATTTCTTAAAAAAGATCATTTTGTCATCATCATATAGATTTTTTCATGTGATCCACGGATATTTGGTCCAAGAAACTGAGCAGAGGTGGTTTTAGTTACAGAAAACCATAATATCTCTTCACAGGGCCTGAAATCAACCAGCTGGCCAGGCAGAAGACATTATCGATCTATCTATCTATCTATCTATTGGCTGACTTTATTTTTAAAATTAATTCATCCTCTACATCATGATTTTCTCTCCATGTGTGTAGTAAAACAACATCTCTTCCCTTTATGATTACTTATCCTGTTCAACCCTGAAATGAAGGACATGCTCACCTTAGTTTTGACTTGGCTCTGCAGTGTTGAATAAATTTGTATCATATTTTGTCTTTTTCTCTGACAGCTCTTAAGTATGATAAATGTCCAGATATACTCTTTGTAAAAGTTGGTCTGTTATCTCTGGACATTCATATTCAACAAAAATCCTTCAGAATCGTCCTTTGTAATCCTCGACCTGATCAACTTTATCTCCCAAACTTTGTTGGCCCCCTCAGATGGAGTCCGAGAGCCTCTGACAGCTGGAGGCTGTTTCTTCTCGTCCGTCTGCTCCTCTGCTCCGTCAGGGGAATAAAGAACGGCGTCCATGTTGGCACAGGTCGGTGTGATGCTAATGAGTTTGGCCCGGTTCCTCTGGTCAGGGTCCAGGAGAGAACAGAACCTGCTGAGGCCTCGGGCTAAAACCTACACTGAGACAAAGAATCCCCTCCTGACAGCCCACTGCTCCAAACCTCATTTATCTTTCATATAATTTTATCCCCTAACAGTTAGTACTACAGGTTATATTAAGATAAGAGCCCTGAGCAACTTCATTATGATGTTGAATACTCTGTTTACTGAAGCATAAATCAGACAAGGTGACACAGAGATGTGAAACACTGAGGGACAAACAAAACTCAATAAAGAGAAATATCACCTGTTTATATTCTGTTTTTTAAGCAGCAGTGAAAAAAAGGACCAGTGAAAGATGTCCTTTAAACCTGGAACACTGGATGTAGCTTTGGTTTTAGTGACAATCATTTGTAGAACAGTGAGGCTGAGATTGGGTTTAAAGAAACGCAGTCACCAGCCACACCTTACTCGACTTCGGTTGGACCCCCTTCACCTTCAGAGCTCCTTAAGTCCCTGTCCACACATCCAAAATGTTCTCTGTAAAGACGGTACAGTTCTGGTAAATGTGTCCGTCCACACGAAAACACTGTAGTACATATGCCAGTCCTGTAAGTGGTGCTGTAACGCTGCTGCAGACAGACACCAAAGCCAGAGAAGAAGACTTGGAGCATTGGCGTCTGCTGTTCTCTGTGTCCTCTTGTTGCTAACAGTGGTCATAGAGGAGCAGAAGATTTTACTGTTGAAGCCAAAACAAGCTCAGGAGCTTTTGCGGCACAAACGTTACACCGTATTCTGCCATTGTTTCTATGTTGTCAGGGTTTGCGCATGCATTTTAACCAAGAGATGGGGCCAAGAAACCATTGCTTCTGAATCTTTTTGTATTCGGTGTCCACACAGAAAAGATAGGTGTTTCATGGACGTTCCATGAGAAACCCAACCATACCTAAGAAAGCAGCTTGTGAGTATTTGTCATCCTAGCTCTGTCTGAGGCTTCAGCTCCTGCAGCAGGACAGCGACTGACAGGAGATGAATGAACCTGCAGCCCCACAAACAGGAGATTTAATGAGAGAGCTTCAGAAAATAAAACCAAGGCTGGACTCAAAGAGGATGCTGAGGCGTTACAAAGACCTCAGACTGTAAAATCTATCCTGCCTTCAATCACTGTGATCCTGTTTTACTGTGGTCCACTCTGATGAAGATGCAAACACAAAAACAAGAGGACTCCGGAGGAGATAAAAACCTGATCCTGGAGTGTTGGAGCAGGTACAACACGGCCGGGGGGAGGCCTGGGGCAGCAGGGGGGTCAGTAATTTTACTTTTTTACTGGCCTGTCTGTGGGAGTGTTTGTCTGCAGACTCGCTCCTCTGCCCTCTTTTTCCTGGACAGATCTGTGCATCAGCCTGCTGCAGGTCTCTGCCCTCTCAGTCTTATTACTGAAGTGTTAGAAGTGCTGTGAACAGAGGAGCAGCAGAGCCCGAGGTCTGAGAGCAGACTGAACATGAGGAGAGGAGCTCACAGAGGAGGTCAGATCAGGACACATTTCAGAGGTTTACAGCGTCTCTGTTTTTGTTGTCACTGAATCCGACCAACAGAGATGCAAAGTCTTCTGCTTCTGATGTAAACTGTATGTTTTTCTGCCTCCACGCAGGCGATCGCTGTGGCTGAAGGACCTACTTTGTTGGTTTTAGCCCATCCATATCAAACAGTTCTTATTATTGCAATATCAAAAAAAAAAAAAAAAAACAAAGAAGAGGATTTGCTTCAAACTTTAATTAACTGTTCACATATACTCAAGGACTAACTCATTAGATTTTGGAGGTCAAAGGTCTCATGATCACCTTTTACTTAAGAATTTTGTTAATTTTTTACTGATGCAAAACTTCACTTTTATGCCGATGACACGGTTTTATCGGGTACTTAGACTTCTCTGTAAAGTGAGACAAATAGTTTGCAGGCAGTTTTTCGGAGAAACTTCTGTTCACTTGAACTTGTGATTAAAACCACCAAACAAACAAAATAAATGATGTGCTTATGAAGTTCCAAGTCACATGCTCATGACGGCATTCAAATTTTTACCTTAAGTAACTTGGTGATTATCTGACACATCAGATGGACCGTTCAATATTTCACTTGTCCATCTGGGAAAGAGCCCATTGAAAGTGTTTGGGGATGGTAGAACCTTTCAGAAGTATATCCAGCAGGTGATTGGACGATCGTTCCATCAATCACATTGATTTCAGGCCAATCAGATAATGTAGTAGGCGGGCACTACTGTACTACAGAATGTGAGCCACTTTATAAAAGTGGGAGGGCAGTAGCTCGGTACTTGGGTTGAGGACAGAACGGTGGCCGGTTCAAGTCCTCACTGAACCATGCTTAGATGTTGGTTTGGCGGCTGGAGAGTGCCAGCTGATTTCCCTTGAGCAAGGCACTTAACCCCAAAACTGCTCTGTAGTGCTTCTTAAGGACCAGCAGGCCATCACTCTGACATCTCTCCATTACTGCATGACCGTAAGACCTGTTTATGCATGTGCATGTGTATTTCAGTCAATGTGTGTGTAGCATGTTTTAACAAGTATGTGATAATAATTAAATATCCCCTTGAGGGATCAATGAAGTGTGTCTTTTTTCTTTCTAAAACACACTTTTGTCAAAACATGTTGGAAGTGGAGCTAAACATCCTTATTATAGAGAAGTCTGTAGTGTTGGTGTTTGTTTTTCATTTCATAAAGAAATGCAGTCCAGATCAGATTAAACACACAAGGACACATTGCCATCTGACAGTCTGAGCTGGGCTCAAAGCTGCAACCTTCCACTCACTGACACCTTCAGACTGAACCACCAACACTTGTCACATGCGTGTAATGTTCCATAATTGTTTTATAGATTTTGTGATGTTCAGAAAATGGATCATGTTTTTACTGTAGTCCCTGAGAAAACTTGATGCCCAACATGCCCAACCACGTCTGTTTTTGCACTGAAAGAATCTGCTCTCTTGTTTCATTGTGATGTTTTGTTCACCAGTCTGCCTCCTTCTCCTCCTGTGAAAGTCTTTGCTACAAAAGCAGACTAAAAAGGCAGACGGACTCCTGTCAGGTAAGTCCCACAACAATCAAACATCTCTAAAACATCTTTCTTCCGCTGTAACTGGAAGAGTGAACTGCTGCACAGTCAGCTCTTCTTACTGATTCCTGCCTCTTCGAAGGTGACAGCCGGTTTCTGCAGCATTTTTATTTCCTCGTTGTTAATCTGCAGATCGCACTGGCACTTCCTGAAATCGCAGAGGGATAACTGTGGTCCAAGCGAAAACTGCTGTGTCTTGTCTTCGCCTCAGGGGGTTCAAACTTCATCTTCAGTGATGGACAGTTGGACAGTTGGCTCTAATCCTGATTCTGCTCCCGTATTTCCTGGCGTTTCAGGGCTGCTGAGCTGTGTCCACAGAGTCGGGGGGGCAGTAATGAGCAGCACATCCTCGCCTCTCTCAGCTCCAAATTACCCCACAGAGGCCAGAGACAGGCAGGAGGAGGAGGACGCCCCCGGGCAGAGTTATGCTCGTGGAGACTCTGGATCAGCTCACATTAACATCTAAGGACTCACAGTCAGCCTCCAGAGAGCTCGCCATGAACAACACTGCTACAATTAATGACGGGCCGCTGGAAAGATGACAAACTACTGCTGCAGCGACTTCTACTCTCTGTCTGGTCACCCTAATTAACAATAAACTAATGAAGGTTTGTTTTTGTATGCTTATCTATGAATAAATTCCCTTCCCGTCCTCTATGAAGTGTCTGGATGAACCTTCCTGCCTCGCCACTATCCTTCAGACTGTTTTCAGCCTAGATGAAATCTCCATATTAATTCAGAAAGTCCATTTGATTTAGCAACAAACACGTACCATTATGTCTCTACAAATGGCGTTTCCAAGTGGGTGGAGCCATCTTTCTTCCTCCAAATGGTATCAGGGCTAACAGTTGTGGCTCTTGAACAGTTCTTGATTTGGTACCATGTTGGTGTACCAGCCGTGAGTGACAAAAATGTTTGACGTATGATAACATGGCACAGTGACCTATCAACCAATCAGAGATGAGTCTCATCCAGAGGCTGGATCTGCCTGATTCATCTGAAATCAGGCACATCCATCTTGCCAAGGTCCAATCTACAATGACTGTACCGATCAATACACTGTGTTGATCCTTGAAACTGTTTTTATCCTTCTGTGTGTGTTCCTTTTACAAAGTGGCTCAGGTTCATCTACTGCATTATCTGATTGGCGTGTCATGAATATGATTGGCAGTCCAATCGTCCAATCACCTGCTGATATGGTTTCGAAAGGTTCTGCCCACTCCTAAACACTTTCTGTTGCCCACTTGGACTAGTGAAATATGTTGTGTCAGGTTTCATCAGCCAGCTTTGGCTGCTCAGATGTTTTGGCTTGTTTTGTCTGAAGGGAAGACGATTCAGGTCTGTCTGAAGATTGAGGGTCACTCTAAATAGTCTGGCTGTTCAATTTGTCTGACCCACATCCTCATTATCAAATAGTCTTGATATGATTTACAGAGGTCCCCAAACCCTGGGCCGTGGAACCATGCCATGTTGTAGATTATTTTAGACCAGGCCACAGAAAAACAATAGTAATGAATTCATTTATCCTTTTTAGTTTCGTTTTGAAAGGATGACAGTATCCCCTGATATCTGTCTGTGTAGCTTGGCTCTGCAGACTATAAGGAGATGCTCTGGTTAAATAAGTTACCATGTCTTCTGAGGACTTTCAGCCAACTATGTTCCTAAATGTCTTAATTAATCAGCTGAAAAAAAGAGTTGTCTTGAATGTCACTATTGGGTTTTAGAAACAACCCCATTGTCCCTCTGATCCTGATTTACTCTGAACAGCATGTGTGATTGTTGTCGTTGGTCGGTGTGCGACTATATTGTTTTCCATAAAATCAGGCTGTGGGGGCCACTGTTTAGAGATCCAGATGCCCCCCTCCTGGATGAGTAACCTGACACTATCTGGGCAACAGCTCATAGAAGGTGTTTGGGGAGTGCAGACCCTTTGAAAAGCAAATCAGTCACATTCATAACAGGTCAATCATGATCACGATTATGAAGCAGGCTGACGCTGCTGTAGCAGTGTGAGGTACATAATGTGAACCATCTGGTAGAACAAACTCACACCAAAAACCTGTCAGAAATGGATCTTAAATATCATTTCTATAGAGTAATGCTTATTTTTAATTTGATAAAGAAATGCAGTCCAGATTTGATAAAACTGCTACTAAGGCTGTTAGCGTCTATGCTAATCTCTGTACAAGCAGTCACTTCCTGCTGCCGTCTTGCTCGTAGCTACCGCCTCTTCCTGCTTCAGTGCACTCTGATTGGGCCGTGCCACAAGTCTTTGGAAAGGGAAGTTTTGCAAGATGGATCTCCCTTGACTGCTCCTTCTGTAGATCGTCTTTAGAGCACAAAGGATTTAATTGTTAGAATAATGGTATGTAGGCCTGGAGAAGACACAACTAATTAAAACTCATGGGATTTTTGAGCAACCGAACCACATTACCCACAATCCTTTAGGGTCATAGAAACGCTCCTGATGCTGTGGCTCAGAAATTCCAGTTATGGGCTGCTATAACTGAAGATACTGGTGGTAATAAAAGTGGGTGGGGCCTGTTGTAAAATACAGTAGCCAGTCTGAACCTGTATATGGCGGTCACTATACTTTTTTTTTTTTTTAATTGTGCAGAATTTTATGAAGTAGGAAAGAAATTTCAACTGATCAGCATTACAACTGAATTTGAATCAGCATTTGTGAAGTTGCAGTTTAAAGTGACTGTTTTACATTATCTTTACATATTATAATATTTTACTTTTCTAATGTAAAATAGTTTAATATCAAGATACACAATTTTTTTTTCAAATTTTAGTCCAAACTGTAATTTTCGGCAAACTAGCAAACATGAGTACAACATTACATCCACACTTCAGGCCAGGTTCCAACATGTCTGACCTCTGACATGCATATCCCCTAAAATCTGAAATATTCTTTTGCATTGAACTCTTTGGAGCAGGTGCAGAATGATTTTTTTTGGCATTTATTTCCTTCTCCAGCAGCTCTGCAACACTATAAAGACATTTCCCGGCTGAACTTCAGACTGAACCATATTTCTGCTGGCTGAGCGCACTGCTCCTGCAGGATGAGACATTTAAAAATGATTACCTGGACGCAGAAAAATGTTGGAGCAGACGTCTCTCTTTACTGGATACAGTAAAAGTCTTTTAATAGTTCGATCGCCGCCTGCAGCTCTGAAAGGTCAGGAGTAAAATTCAGCCTGACACTGGAGCTTTTCTCGCTTAATTTAAAGACGTGTCATGGAAGACCTTTCTCCTGGAGAGCTGCGGATCGTTCCATATTTATGATGCTGCTGTGTTTGAAGGGTATGAGGAGAGGCTGATGTTGGAGAGAAGATGAGCTTATAAAAGGGCAGGATCAGGAGGAGAGAGGGAGATCAGGAGAGCAGGGAGGCACCTGAGCCACCTGCCAGCAGGGTTCAGACTGTACAAGAGGGTTAAAGTGATGATGAAGGATGGATCAGTACGTCTTACTGTATATCATGATCTCAACACTCCCTCGTGAAGTCGTACTTTTCTCCTGATCTTATGACTTTATTTTTAAAGTGAATCTATGCTACCCTCCACCGTGGAGTGCCTTAAATACCTATCCAGTGGGTAAGGACATGCGGCCTTTGTTGGAGCAACAGTGCAGACATACTATGTGGACATTCAGTAAGCCACTGATGCCTACCAAAAAAACAAAGCAGACCCTTTAAAGAAGCTGTTGCACCTAAACACATGCCTACACAACTACGCCTACATGAGACCTAAAAAGAAAAATAATCATGGTGGATTATTTCTATAGTGTTAGTTCATCTTCCAGCAGGTTAATATCCGAAAAATATTGAAGCTAAAATTTATGACGTACCATGAGGTCTGCCTTCAGGGTCTCGTACTTTACTCCTTTTCATTAAGATTACGTTGAATCCTAGATGTTAAAGGTCAGAACATTCCTTTGGTCCAGGTTTAAAGCATTGGTTTAAGTCCTGGGCTTCATGGTGTAGCAGCAGGTTGTCTCCATGTCTCACAACAAGAGACACCCCAACAATCTAGAAGGCCATCCACACAGAGAAGTATTCATGTGCAAGATTTTAATTGTAAAGGCGTTTCATCCACAACGTCATAGCCCCACCTCTCCCTTAAACTGCATGCGCAAACCCAACAACAACAGAGACAAGGCCGGATTAGGGTGTCCCCTTTGTGCTGCAGAAGGTCCTGAGCTTGTTTTGGCTTTTACAGCAAAATCTTCTGCTCCTCTACGACCACCCTGAACAACAAGAGGACACGGAGAACAGCAGATGCCAGAATTTTATTCAGTTTTCTCAAGGTCTATGCGCACGCTGCATGTCCTCCTCTCTGGCTTTGGTGTCTGTCTACAGCAGCGTTACAGTGCCACCTCCAGGCCTGGCACATGTACTGCAGCTGTTTCAGTGTTTTTGTGTGGATGGAAACATGTAGGCCTACTGAAATGATGCTGTCTTTACTGGGAGAATGTTTTCAAAAGGAAACGTTATCATCTCCCTGTGGACAGGACCTGGGTGTGAAAACTACCTTAACTGACTGCAGGTGTGAGTGTGAGAGTAAATGAATGTCTGTCTCTACAGGTCAGCCCTGTGATTAGCTGGGGACTGGTCCTGGTGTAACCTGCCTATTAACTAGTGCCAGCTGGGACAGTCTCCTGCCTCCTGATGTGTATAGAATAAAAAAGCAGTTTCAGACAACATGCTGCGTGAAGCTCTAATGTTGAATCTAAACTGGGCTTGTGTAACAGATCTGGGGGGCTCTGCAGCCATAGACCGCCCCCTCTTAAATTACATCCTGCAGCGAGGTTCCTGTCCTCCTCCACCTTTACCTCCTCGTCTCCTTGTCTCCTTTGTTTCTGATGTTTCCTCAGCTCGCCACTCTGCTCTTTCATTATTTTTAGGAATCATTTCTCTTCCTGCCCACATATTGATTATTCACTCAGCGAACCAGGAGGGAGTTGAGCACATAGATGGAGCAGTTATGAAGAGATATTCATGGAAGGAGGATGGAGATGGAGGCAAAGAGAGATGTCAATAATCCTGTACGATGCTATTCATCATTTTCTGATAAACTGCATGTAGTGATTTTTTTAATATGTTTCACTGTAACTGTTTTTTGTAAACCTGACAGTATTTAACCATAACTTTACAAATGCTTTCAAGGTCTATGAACATGTGTAAAGACTGAATAAAAAATAAACACCAGTTTGGTTGGGACCAATGGTGGTGTTAATGGGTTTGTTCCGGTTTTTTGAAGTGGGGTGGCTAGAGGTCCAGTGTGAGTGTGGACCTCCGTGAGTGACAGTAAAGGAACTTGTGAGCTTTGTCTTTGGAGGGAGATATTTGGGGATGGACAATATTCTTACGTAACAGTGCATGGTGCCACCAAAAGCCTTGTAATTAACCCACTTATAGGAAAGAACTACTCAAAAAACTATGCTAGCTTGACAATACGCTACAGTGAGATTCTTTACTGTATTTAACTTTTCCCCTACAAAGCCCCTGTGTTCAGGACTTTAGTATGTTGGGACCAGTGTTGTGTGTAACTCATTACAAAGTAACACAGTACATTAACATAACTACTTTTTCTGGTAAAAAGTAGTGTAATACACTACTGAAAATTTGGGAATGAAACGTGGCTCCTTTTTTAATTTGGCACAATGTTACTTTTCCCACAGACAGATCTGACACCGGTGCTGCCTTATCAGCTGCCTGCATTAGAAACGAGCAGTGTTGCCAAGTCTGCTCATGATAAGCGTCTTTGGGACTGTTTTTCTCTAAGTTGCTTGCAAATCTAGTGAGTCGCGGCTGCGGGTTGTGGTTTGTTGGGCTTGTTTCTTAACATGCAGTTGCTTATTGGGGCTCATCTGTCTGTGTGAATCCCCCGGATTATTTATCTCCCAGCTCCCCTCAATAAAGCAAAACATGAGTGTGGAGGTAGTTTGTACTTTCCACATCCTCATTTCCTGTTTATTGTGCCTGCCCCCAAACACATCCATGCACATGGCGCATGCGCCAGAGCCAAAGTTGACAGGTCTGCCTATTTTAAGCAACATGGGACTTGTTTTTACATGGCACTGTGAAATTGAAATGTGATGTAGACGAAAATTAAAACACGCTTTATGTAGATTTCTTTAAAAAAAAAAAAGAAAGAAAAAAAGGAATAAAAAAAGTAATATGGGGAATTAGGAAAAAAAATAGAGAAAAAATAAGGAAAAAGAAGTCGAGCAACATTAAATTAACGTGAAAGTAACGTAACGAGTAAAGTAACGGATTACTTTTTAAAGAAGTAACAAGTAACCATCAGACACTACTTTTTAAAAGTAACTTCTCCAACACTGGTTGAGACGTAGGGGTTATGAATCCCTCCACCATCACCTGGTCAGGTAGTCAGAGGAAACAACAAACAGTTTACTAAATCTGGACAAAAATGAGCAACTTTGTGCTGTAAATCATGGGCACAGGAGGATATCTTTATGAACTTGAGTAAACAGAGGAAGAACTTTGGCAGATGGAGTCACAGGTAGAGGACAGGACTTGGAGGCTCATTGCTGTCGTGAGTGGGACTTAGTAACACGGCTTCTCCTGAGAGCTCTTTCATTGCAGTGAGCCTTCAAGCTGCTCTCGCGAGTCATAGATCGGTAAAATAGGGACTGCAAAAACAGCGCTCAGTCGCTGCAGAGGAGTGAGTCCTGATGTCCATAGTTAAAACAACAAAACAAATGTAGTGATTTGTATCAGTAAAGCCGAGCTGCTGCTCCTTTGCATCAACAGGAGCCAGCTGAGGTGGTTCAGGCTTCTTAATAATGTAATTATCAGGTAATAATCAGATAATGTGATGGATGGGCACCAACCACCACGGTTTAAAATACAAAACAAGAGTCACTTTAAAGAAGAAATTATTGCTGACCAAATGCTTTCAGTGTTATTTGTTTTTAATTTAATAAAAGATGTTGTCTGGATCTGGAAAAACTGCTACTAAACCTGTTAGCATCTATGCTAAACTTCCTAAAGTTCTTGACATCATCTAGTTTGTAGCTCCCACCTCTTCCTGCCCTAAAGGATGCTGATTGGGCTGTGCCATTTTTGTCTGCTCATAGTCAATGTAGATAGGAGCTTGGCAAGATGGATCTGCCTGATTACAGACATTGAATCAGGTGGATCCATCTGCATTGCAAGGTTAGCCTCGGGATCAACCTGCAGGAACTGGAAAGTGTTGCAGGAGAGAGGGACCTCTGGGTTCAAGTGGCCGGTCTGCTGCCTCCATGACTCAGCCCAGATAAGCATGGATGGACGGACTTCAGCATAAAGGTGTGTTCACACCAAACACAAATTTAAGTTTGTCTTCCAATTCGTTCTCAATACTACATGAAAAGTAAATGGGAAGACATGAAATTCACAATTTGCAGCAAAATTATCATGCAAGAGACGAAAATTTGGCCCCTTTTCTGTTGTTGAAAATATCCAACTTCTGCAACAAATTTGCCTAAAGATGTGGTGCGTCAGCCAATCAGCATCAAGAGTGAACAATGACTAGTATGACTTCACAGAGGAGGAAGTAAACAATGCTTCATGCCAGCAATGAAGCTCCTTTACACGGTTATTTTAGTGTTCAGAGACCCTAACCCTAACCCTAAAACCACAGCGAGGGGAAACGGGGAGAAAGTATCTGGAGAGTTTTGAGTGTCTGGTAAGTTCAGCTCATATTTAACACTTTACGGACTGTAGTGTGAACGAAGTCCCCCAGCACAACGGCTGACTACTGGTGTGTTTTTCTGGCTCATGAGCAGTGATTTAATGTGTTTTTTTTTTTTTTTTAACAGAGGAAATATGTCTACCTTCATGGAAGAACTGCTGGAGCACCCACGAGAGAAAGAATAGGCCGGGAGAGAGGAGGAGTGGGTCTGCGCTCGTACTGGGAAAGAAAAATGAGTAAAGTTGAGCAAGTTTGCTAACACGGGGTCCACCACCTGGACATCATGGTGAAACTCTCCAGGCGTATCTTCGAAGGATGTTATGGATCATCATATGGATGTGTTTCTATTTCAGACTTGTCTGGAACCCTTAGCTTCTTGTTTTTAAGAACAGGAAGAAGACAGTGATTGTAGAAACTTCCAGCAAGACTGATCATGGATCAAGACAGTGGAAACACGTTGTTGTGGCTGGGAGACAGACCCTCCCCCTTCCCTTGCTCCCTCCAGGCCCGAGGGGCAAAACTTAAACTCAATATCTGAACACAAAAGTATTTTTTTGGCTATTGGTGTGAACACAGGTTGAGATCAAATACCATCAAACAGGATCACTGTAAGCTGAAAAACAGTTGTTATGACTGAATTAAATGTCAGGATCACCTTTAATTTTAATCACAGTGATACTCTGCACATGCACCATGAACCTGTTTGACCTGCGGCTCTGCAGATTAACCAGACAAACACCTTCATCACGTCAAACTGGATCATGAATCTGATTTTAAAAATGTGATAGTTATGTGACGGTTTCACGGTCATCTTTTCATGCTCTTTATAAAAAAGGGAAGTGATCCTTGCGTTTGTCAGTGAACTCAATCCACTGTTTTTTATCTTGAATCACTCGTCTGCTCTGGTGTGAAATCAGCGATATGGATAAAGATGGTTAGAGGCGATGAGGGCTGTTAACCTTCAGCCTCCTGTCTGCTCCCTTTAACACATCATAAACCATCACACACATTTCCATTCAGCCCGGGGGAGGACGGGAAAACGCTCAACCTTGTGTTGATTCTTCTCTGAGTCTGATTAAACTCCTCGGTGAGCCCGAGGCCTCGCTGAAAGAGCCCACTCTGTATTCAGAGACAAAAATGAGCGTGAGGCGGAGGAAGCTGCGGAACGGACGGAGGGAGATGTTAGCCACTCAGCATGCGAGGGCCTGATTTGCAGCTCGCCGCTCACCTCGATGGAGAGCTATTGATCGAGCTGTGAATGGAGCTGAATCAATGAGCGGAGACCTTCAGCGGGGGGCGGCGGCGGCGCTGGCGGTGTGTTAATAAAAGTGTCGGAGCGGTGGGCGGCTGTGCTTCTGCTCTCTGCTGGTGCGGTCTCCTCTTTTAGAGCTTGCTGCGCTTTGGCTTTTAGTTCTACTTAACCTTCTCCCTCCCTCGCTCTCCCCGTCCCTGTGTGTGTGTGGGCGAGAGGACAGCAGAGAGGCCGTGGGTGTTCACAATGTCACCGCGTGGGTGTTTTTATCCGTAACACTGACTGAAAGAAGGAAGAAGAAGAACATATCTGTTCTGAGGAGTCAAGGCTCTGTGGAAAATACTCTAAATTACTCCCACTGATTTTGCATTTTTAACATTAATGCTGTTTGATAAATTTATGATCTCCATTTGGCTCAGTGTGCTGATTTTAAAGTCTGTTTAAGGTGGGAACATTGATGATTTTATGCCTTGGAAGGTCCACATTTAATCACAAGAGTTCAACAACTGAAAGAACTCAGTCATCAGTTTAACACCAGACTGCCTGATGTCAGTGTTTTTACAAAAAACGTGAACAGATATCCTTTCCAGATATGAATCTGTTGTGACATGATGCAGCTTCTTTATGTCGCCTTGGAGCCTGTCCAAGCTGACATTGGGTGAGGGGTGAGGTACACCCTGAACTGGTCACCAGCCAATCACAGGGTCACATAGAGAGACAAAAATCCCTCACGCTCACACTCATACCTATTGATTGGGGACCCATATTTGGAGTCCCCAGTCAACCTAATGAGCCTGTTTTTGGTCTGTGGGAGGAAGCCAGAGTGCCCAAGCATGCGCAGGGAGAACATGCAAACTCCACATCTCCAACCCATGACCTTCTTGCTGTGAGGCACATGCACTACCTGCTGCACCACCATACTGCCCTGGATGATGCTTCATTATTTATTTTTCCACTTGGTTTGGTTTCCTTTCTCTCTGCTCCCTGTCAGGACCAGGATCTGTCAAATTAAAATAATCTAGACACGCACTACAAGTTAAGGCTGTGGCTGCGACCTTCCTTCCTGCCATTAAGTCGTTTATTGAAGGTTGTGGGTCTTTGAGTCTTCACTCAAACTGGATGTAGTTTCTCAGCTGCAATATCATGTCTTATGTCTACATGTCTCTGTAATTGCTTGGAGGAACCACACGAGTTTACTGTCGGACACACCCCAGTACTGGATATTGCTCTCTGACTGGACGATACAACCTACGTAAAATTGATGTTTAATAACAGACATCAGAACAAACTATCAAACCTGCTGGTAATATAACTAAATCTGTTCAGATGGTCTCAGAGCTTGAAGAATACAGAGAGCTGACTGATAAACTAAAAATGAAATAAAAATGTATAACTTAATTTAAAACTTTTTTATAAGTTTGTTTTCTTCTGATTCTCCTCAAACTAAAATTGTTAACTTTAACTTTTTAACTTAATGAAATCATAATCAACCTCATCTTAGACCATTCTGTAACTGAAAATATAAAGTCAGACAGTGGGGGTCAGGGGGAAAAAACATTTTTAACGTCTATAACATGATAACATGATCATACCAGACGCACTGTGTTTGATTATTGTTCTGATTTAATTTTTTTTACACATATATACTGATTAAATAATATAATTATTCATGAAAAAAGTTATTTGTGAGCCATTGGTAAAGCATAACAACTAAAAATCTGATGATCAACAAACAATTGAACATTAAAACAATGAACCATTAAAATGTTTTTATGTTCAGGAGTTTATAATCCTTTCAAATAAAGAGACTTACCAGGTTTATGTTCATTTTATTTGTTAATAAATGCTGATTGATGATCAGCTGTCACCGCCATCTTCACATGAAGCTGCAGAAGCAAAGATGTCTCATCCTGTTAATTGTTTTGTCCTCTGTCCTCAGTCCTCTGCCTTGATACCTATATCTCTCTCATGAGTGAGGAGCTAAGTCCAAGGTAAAGACACACATTGAAGACCCATGCTTTAAAATAACTGACCAGCCTCAGACCCAGAAAAACCTAACGTGCTTTCAATAAGAAGACATTCAGCCTGAAGGAGTTGGAAAGTGTGCCATCGAACTAAGATCATGATGCATTTAAGCTGCATCAGGTGGCCTTTGAATGTTGACCAGAGAGATGTGTAGCCATATTTGAACTTAAAGATATTAACCTTTGAAGAAAATGGAGGCTGGTGGTGCTAACAATGCTAATGTTAGCCACACTGCTTGATATTATCAGTGAATGCTGCGTTCACTGCTTACTGTTGTTTTAGTCAAACAAATTCAACCTACCGTGGCCTGCTTTTCAAATCACTTCCCTTCTTAGGTTCTGGTGGCTTTCACATTCCCCATGAACCAAACTCTGGTTGGTTGGAAGTGGCCCAAGACTCCTTGTTTTTAGGCAGACCACAGATAAGTTCCAGAAGAAGGTGTTTGGAGAGCTTACACACCAGCCCAAATCAACTGATCTTAAAATAAAGGTAAACCAAAGTCAGGTCAGGTCACCTTCACATGTGAAAGCGACCTTAATAAAAGGATTGTTTTTTGTATTTTAGGGTGCAGTAAAAATGATCTGCTGGACAAACTGATCTGCTTTTATGATCAAACACATGCAGAAAGGTTGGCATTGTGAAAGAAATGTGCCAGAAGAGGTAATTAGAAAAACAGGTTTTGGCTGAAATGATTATTTTAAACATCCAAATTTGTATTGCCCGTGAATTTTAAAGCCAGTGCATTGACAAAATAAGAAATATATTAAAAAACTGCCAGGACTATGTTGGGTTTCTTTCTTTTGGTGCCTATTAATCCACAACAAAAATGGAAAAAATTAAAATCATCTCCCAAACTGAAGCCTTGGGTTGTTCATGTAAAAGAGTCACCTCTTTGAAGGAGCTTGTTCACAAACAACACATCACCATTCGCTTCCCACGTCACTCATCAGTCTAACAGCACCCAGCTATGCTTTTTAGCTAAATCCTGTGTCACTGTTGTGTTGTGATTTGTGTTTTCAGGGCATACGATGGAGAAAAGCTGTTACAGAGAGCCGCTAGCCTTTCAGCTTGAAGTGAATTTGCCACCATCTTCATCTACTTTACAATTAAAAGAAGGGTTTTATTGTCTGATCAGTGAAACTGCTGATAAATGTGGCAAAGTGCTGCTCTCATGGTGTATGTCTGTTGGGTGTGAATTAATAAAATAATAAGAAAGACAGAACAAGAAGATAATGTAGTGCTACATAAATAAAGATTTACGGAATGGTTGATCCTGAGTCATGGTCAATTGTACTGTGCAGACTTTTGTTGAGTGCAGGGGGGGTCATAAGGGAGGGTCAGAAAGCGCTATGGCCTTGTTTAAGAATAAAATCAAAGAGACATTCATAGGGACTCACTCTGTTTTTACTGCCTGATTAACAATGACATTCAGTAACACAATTGACTGAAAGGCACCATATTGTTATGAACATGAGGAAAGATGGTTTCTCTTCTTTTCTTGAGTTTTCTGTTGTTTTTAAATTAATTTTGACCGTTTTTTATGTCATAAATTAAGAGTGGGTTAAGCTGTGTTGGGAAATGGGTATTTTCTGATTGGCTTAATGCATCATGCTTAGGTGCATTGGGAGTGGAGTTTTTTTTAAAAGACGTCATAACAAATCAGGTAAAATGGCTGTAACTCTGAGCTTTGAGACTCCAACCTGCAGACACTTTTGGACTCGACGCAGCTGACTTGAATGAAACCAGCCTTTGTTTTTGTTTAACACCCAACCCAAACACAATCTGCACTGACAGAAGACAACCGGACTCTGCTAATCTCGTCACTGACCAGAGCTATCCTCGCTGGAGGCCCCCATAAGGATGTGCTGGTGAGCTTATCCCTCTTCTTTTATTTCTGTGTGAAAACCAGTCACACCTCTCTCAGGGCCATCTCCTTTCTTTTTTGATTCACACTTCAGGTTAGAGTTAGCGTTTACGTTTATTTGTGTGCCTTCTTTGGACCCAAAGGCTAGTACGTAGCAATAGGGTGTCTAATGTAACCATAAAACCTTTAGAGCATGAAGAGAAGTGCAGTGAAAATGGCACTTATACAGTGCTGACAGTGTTTCATCCATCAGTTTTCAGTCTGAGCTGATCTGATGTTTTTATCTATTTTTGATGGTATTTTTTCAGCTCTGACCTCTGAAGTTAATCCTTCCACATCCGTAAGTTTAGCATTCTCATGTGCCTCCTGTGATCCCCAGATAGACACATCATCAACTACATCCAGGGCACAGGTGAAGAAAAGGTTCAAGACTTAGTTTATATCAGGTCTTTTTTATTCATTTATCACAGCAGTGACAGAGAGCCCGAGACGAAAGTCTGCATAGTTAAGATACACAGACAGATATGAGAGGACTATGTCGTCCTTTCAAAATAAAACATATTTAATCTAAATTAGTCAAAAAGTGTAATGAAATGAATTATCTTTTATTTCTCTAGGACCCTGTACCAGTCTGCAGCTCGTAGACTGTGGACCTATAGTATTATCTTCCACCGAGTATAGATCAAAAACAGCTGGATGGTCACTAACGACTGTAGGATTGTTTAACCCTCCGAGAAGCCCTGCCACTACAAAATGTCTCACTGTTTCCAAACATGAAAGGGTCCAAAGGCGAGGGCTGTAATGGGGAGTGATGGTCGATCAAGAACTTTTTATTCCAAGTTTGGTCCAACTTCTGAGGTGTTGTAGATCCTTCATAAATCCACCCTTAAGCTGTGTTCACACCAAATGCGACTTTGCGACCATAATCGCGTTGCCCACTGAAGTCGCGTCGCGTGTCCATAAATACCTCTTTTTGGTCACCGTTGCCCGTCGCCATCGCTCGGTGACGTCACGTCCGCTCGAGTTTCACCGCGATCATATCATATATCATATAACAGGATGTCTAAGCTGACATTATTCCACTTGTAACCTTTTCACTCATCTACCAACCACAAAAAAATGCAACTAATGGCCCTGCAGCATTTTCTGTGAGTTCTCTGCGGTCCGTCTATGCTGAAATAATGTACTCACTGACTAATGTTTCCCACACTGACATAGATTGTAACTCTGTAGGCTGGAGTAAAAACTATCTGTCACGGGTGTCATCATGCACCCACACACCACTGGTTGGCTGTTTTTTGCACAGCCACACACAACATCACCTGAAAAGATCAACTTTTTCAACTTTGGCGTCAGAGGGAGGGTTAGCCCCACCCCATCGCGGCTGTACATTGACTTTACATGGAGAGTGGTCGCCGAGGACGCTCAAGTCAAATTTGGTGTGTATGCACCTTTAGATCTTTGAGAGCACTTAACCCACCTTGGTTAACAGACTCAGAGATACCTAAACTTCACTTGAGACAGCATGCTGCAGATTTCTAAGCTTCACCAAGACCATCTCTAAAAGGCTGTCAGAAACTTAACCATGATTCACTCCTGAATTTTAACCCATCTGACAGTCTTTCAGTTCAGAGTCTGTCGTTCCTCTCAGATGTTCTGTCGATGTTGTTTCTGTAATTACTGTTGGATTAAACTATTGTCTCCTTCAGACTTAATTAGAGTTCCAGACATGATGATAACTCAGCAGAGGGAGAAGTGAGCAGAGCTGGAGCCTCACCAGAAAACAAAGACCCAGCGGTGATCAGTTTGACACCCTCAGAAATCCTTCTGCACAAATGTGTGACAGACCAGAACTCTTTGGGCTCTAATTCCTAGACCAGTCGCAGGCGCAGTGCACCTGCCCTGCGCTGCGCCTGCACCGCGCCAATGGGGTGTGTCCACGGCATTTTGCAAGTTTCGTGCACGGTGCAGGTAGGCGCAAGCAGGCACGCCCACGCCTCTGTCCTTCCCACTGGCGCAAGTAGCAGAGAGGGAGGAGAAAAGGCATGAGTGGGTTTAACACAGCCGAATGTAATCTTCACCAATCAAATGAACGCCTCTCCTCACCTTTAAGTGCGCCAAGGGTGAGGCGCAGTGACAATTTTACCTCGGTGGCGAAGAGGGTCACTTTTACAGCAACTGGGAGAGCGCAGGGGCACCGGGCCGCGCAACGGAGGCCACGATGCACGTCACCGTGTGGACCACCTCGTGGGACAGATGTAATCTGTTCCTGTGTCATAAATAGGAGTACAAAATTAAGGGATAATTACATTTAAACACAGCAGCAAGCTAATCCATTCATCATGCTTGTGATCCACCTGCATTCCTGGTCTGTCATCGCCAAATAGCAGAACCTTTGGGGAAATACTTCCCCCGATATCTCCTCCTCATCCTCCTTGCAATAATGTACTCCATCTTTTTAGAACACGTTAAGAATAAAGATTAAAACAGAGAAATATGGGCAATCACAGGTAAATCCTTAAGACATCGAGTGACTTACATTTATTCAGCGAGCGTCTCTCTCTTTTTTTCTTTTCTTTTGAAAATCATGAGATGAGAGAAGCCGGATACTCCGTATCAGATGATGTGGCTGTTTGTGGTTGGCTGAGAGATGTGAACTCGTTAGTTATGACAAACGTCTCTGATCTGACATCAGATGTGACGGGACAATTAATATAGATACAAATGTATGTGCCGGTTCAGACGGTTACATTAAATAGTGGTTGCTGTGATTGTTTATTGCATTGAAATGTGCCTGACACTGTGGACACCTGCCTGTGAGGTTTTGGTGACGTGTGCACACTGTGCGCCTGTCAGCCAAATTACCACTGCCCCGGGTGCGCCTCTCCTGCGCCGAGAATAGACCAGGTTGGAGCTGGCGAGCTTACAGCGTACCTTCCGCACGTTTTTTTGGCACAAAATTGTCACTTCGCTAAGCTGAATCTGTCGACACCTCCCCCTGGTGTGCAGTCACACCCATCTCGGCGCAGCCGGTCTATCAAATTGCCAAATTGGCTGCGCACGGCGGTGCGCCGGACAGAATTACCACTGCGAGGGGTGTGCCAGGCTGCACCACCCTGCGCCACCCTGAGTTGCGTCAGGAAATTAGAGCCCTTTATGTTTAAAGTCACAGTCAGAGCTTGTCGAGCATCCATCTGCAGCAAAAACTGGTTCACCTCAAACGTTCAGCCTTGATCAGAAACATCTCTAATGCTGACTGGAATGAATGTAGTCGACAAAGCTTGGAGATGTCAGTAGATTTAAGTTCACCTCCATTAAGGCCGGATCAGCCTCATAGACATTCATACATCATCCCTCCTCTACAGGCCCTCAGCTACTCACGTAAATATTAGAGGTTCAGGGCTGCATCAGCTACTTGTGTAGCCTTGCATAGCAGCTGGATCCACCTGGTTCAGTGTCAGTAATCAGACGGATCCATCTTGCCAAGCTCCAGCCTACAACTGTGAGCGTCCCAAAGCGGGACAGCACAAACAGAGTCCTTTAGAGCAGGAAGAGGTGAGAGCTGCAAGCAAGACAACAGCAAGAAGTGGCTTCACATGCACCATTTAACATAGATAACAGCTTCAATAGCAGCATTATCAGACCCGGACTGCATGTTTACATAAAATGAAAAAAGAATAACAAAGATATAAACCTCTTTATAGTAAGGATATTCTTGCTCCACTTTTGACATGTAAATCGCACAAATAACATGACTCAAGTACCAAAAACCAAACTGAACTAGAATTTCCCTATAAAGTTACCCCTAATTTTTACATAATCCATATGTGCAGCGGTCTGTGTGACCCACCCACGCTATGGAGACTCCCCCAGTCTCTCAAATCAATCTGTTTCCACTGCCTGTGCACCACTCAATCTGCAGAGAAGGCCAGCAGTGCACTGCAACGTCAGATCATCAGAAATACTCAGCAAGACACTTTTAAGCTGGGACCACTTAAGTTATGCATCAACTCCTGCCAAGCAGATCGACCTGACACAGGGAAACAAGCGTTCTGGGTCGTCAGGGCATCTCAAAATACAGCAGAATATTGGAAAAAACATCGATGCCCACAGATCAACATCAGGCAGGAAATATAACCTGTTTACATGCTCTACTTCCTGTTATCCTGGAAGCACCAGATGGACCTTTCAAAATATTCCACTAATCCAATGATTCTCAACTGGTGGGTCATGACCCAAAAGTGGGTTGTGAGCCAAAAGTGGGTCGCGAGCCTTTGCCTGGGCAAAAAAAAAGGTTAGGAAAAAAATCCTGTGCTTTTATTTTGATGGGGAATTTTTATGCAGTGGAGTTCTGTCTGTTTATTGACACATGTTTTAATAGTACTGCCTTTTTTATATATTCATTGAGTGGTTACTCAGCTAAAGCTACATGTTTTAAGTCTTTTTGGAGGAACTTCTCAAGAGCTGGGCTTTGAACGTTTGTTAGGTCTTTAAAAAACAGGGTGAAGTTACTGAAGTGTTTTGTGTGGTCATTGGTTTATTTAGCAGTGCTAATTGAATATTATTAACACAGGGCTGTTTAATATGTCCACTGATGCAGGCACACCCGCCGATAGGGGGGGACAAACGGGTCTGTTGTCCCGTGCCCAGGGGGGTGGGGGGCAGAACTGGGCCCTCATTAAATTATGGAATAATTATTCTGAGGATTCAAAAGCAAGGCAACTGGACTGTGTAGAGTTTGTTGGGAAGACGTTTCACTTCTCATCCAAGAAGCTTCTTGGATGAGAAGTGAAACGTCTTCCCAACAAACTCTACACAGTCCAGTTGCCTTGCTTTTGAATCCTCAGAATGACCATGACCTGGATGAATGAGAATCTACACAGATGGAATAATTATACACATTTTTTTTAAATAGGCCTATTTGTGGAAAAAATCTATGATGTTTGAGTTACATGAAAGCGTTTTATTTGTTTTCTTCCTAATTGTAGTTGAAATAAGGCCGTAGAACCCCCCCCCCCCAAAAAAAAAAAAAAAAAAAAAAAAAAATGGTTTGGTCCTGATCAAACTCTGATGTTGTCATTTGATTTGAAGACTAAGGTCTAAATGTCCTGTAAGCACGAGTCCAGTGCTCAAAAAAGAAAAGAAAAGAGAAGAAGAGGAGAAGAAGAAAATAGAGGCCCTAGAGATTTACTAATTACATATAAAAAATAAAAGGTGGTGACGGTGAAGCTGGGCTCGGAAAGTCAACTTTGGGCCAGGTAAGAAACAGCACAGCCTTGTCCCGGGCCCAGCCAAGACTGTCAGCTGGCCTGGATGCAGGGTTATCGCAGCTACAGTTACATTTATAGTCTTTAAACTTTGTTTCCCAAATGCATTTTTAGGTTGTAATTAAAATGCCACTAATTGAGTGTAAAACAGAATACTTCCCTCTCTAGTATAGCCATGTGCTGCTCTTTTTGGTTCATCATTCAAGTTTTTTTTGTGTGTGTTGGCAAACTGTGATATTTTGTATTATATAAGACTCAAATTGCTTGATCTTTTCATCAAACAGATTTTTGTGAAGTTGAAAATTTCCTTCATTTGGGTTGCAATTTGTCAGGAAGGGGTGATGGTGGGTCCTGAAGCCACACCAGTTCAGAACCACCACTCTAACTCATCTGGGAGAGAGCCCATAAAAGGTGTTTGGGGATTGAACAAAACCTTTTATGGGACAATCAGATAATGCAGTAGGCAGGCGTCAGTGCATTATAGACCATGAGCCACTTCGTAAAACAAACTCCTATCAAACATGTCAGAACAATAGCAAAACATTCTTACTAAAGAAGTTTCAGTGTTGATATTTGTTTTTCATTTAATAAAGAAACATGATCAACATCTGATAAAACTGCTACTGAAGCTGTTAGCATCTATGCTAATCTCTATAAGTGCAGTCACTTCCTTGTCGTCGTCTCGCTCCTCTCTCACCTCTTCCTGCTCTAAAGGTCTCTGATTGGGCCGTGCTGCTTTGGGCCGAGTACAAACAATGTAGATTGGAGCTTGGCAAGATGGATCTGCCTAATTAAAGACTTTAAATCAGGCAGATCCATCCGCTGTGCAAGGTTAGCTCTGCTGTGCATCACCTGAAATATGCTCCCAGTGGGTGAGGACACAGATCCTGCTCGGATGTGACGCTCCTCTATAGTGTGTGTCACTGTGTCTGGAGCACATCGCCCCCAACTGTTCACTAAATCATCATCCTGTCAACCGGGAAGCAGACAAACTGCAGGTCAACCTCAGAAATTTGAGGTCATACGTTGCTCACCTGTTGTCCTTTATTCTGCAGCAAACCGCTGCCCCGCACAGACGGACGACGTGGAACCTGAGGGCTACACCAACATCACTGATGCTCTCGTGGTGGTTGTTGAAAAGTTAGGGAACATGTAGACCTACTTTTTTCTCCCCTCCAGTCATTCTTTGATTTCATGGAACCTGCCTCTCCTTGTGCAGCGTCAGGAGAAGACGTCAAAGTTTCTGATCACTGATCTTCTCTGTTGAGGTTTAAGATCCAAAAAGCTGACGTGAGGGTTTTGTTCCCTGGCTGTGTCTCCAGACGCAGATTTAGCATGTTTTAACATCCAGAATGAGATTAATAAGATCCTCTAAAGTGTCACTTCAGGCTGAAAAAGCAGATTTCCTCCTACGGCTCATAATGCTCTTCTTTATCCTTCAGGATGTTCACCTTCAGATCAGATCTGCTGCTGCAGCACTTTAACCACCCAAAGAGCAGGATTGTGAGAATAATGGGGAGCTGCAGACAAAGACGGTGATTAAAGCAGGTTTTTTACTCCCCTCAGTGAAATGAAGACGAAGAGCAGACGTCAGATTTCTCTGAGACGCAGGATGAAGATGCTCTGATGATGGAGTCTGACTTTTAAAGGATTGTTCATGAACAAACCCATAAAACTATAACCGTGATTGGAGAGTTGTGAACGCTTTATGGCTCTCATAAAAGCTGTGTTTATTGTAGCGTAGACGGTTTATGGAGGCGAGCGAGCTGCCTGTCTGATCTCTGATAAAGAGCGAGCCGCCATCCACTTTGAGCCTCATTAAACTGACCAATCAGAGGGAAGAGACTGAATCACTGGATCCTCTGAGGCTCAAACATGAAGGTGAATATTTAGAGTTACTAAAGGTTTTTTCAACATGAGCATGTTTTGGTTCTTCAGTTATTCAGGTGTGAGGCCATTTTCTGACCTCTGCGCATGTTTTATGGGCTCTGGATGATGAGTGTGAGGCTTTTCTCTTTGGTGTTCAAATTTGTGCAAATTTAAATGGTGCAGAGAAGACCCATTGATAAAAGTGATCCAGATGCTGGTGGAGCTGAGGGCTGCGTTTTGTTACTGGTTGCGAACGTCTCACTCATCACTGTGACCTTTATGCCAAAGCTGAGTGGCCCTCCTTGAGCTCCCGGAGGTATACCCACTGGATGCTGTTGATTTATAAGTCTCCTCTGGGATTAGTACCGTCCTATCTATGTTCACTACTGCAGAAGTCGAGGAGCACCTATGTCTTACGCTCTTGTGCAGCCTATCACTTAAATGTGCCTAGAGTCCAAACTGACTTTGGGAAAAGAGCTTTTCTTATGCTGCCCCCACAGCCTGGGACACTATACAGACTAAACTAAAAATGGCTGAACTGGTTTCACTCGAAGCTTTTCGTTCCATTTTGCTCACCAGACAGCGAGATTCTTATTAACAATCCTGTGTTTTTAATAGTAGCTGTCCTCAAAAATTATTGCTCTTCCATTGTCAAGTTGTTGTTTTTTTATATATTTGTTGGTTGTAACTTATTGCCTGAAGCTTTTTTCCTTTTATATTGATATTTGGCGTGTGCTGCTGACCTCTTGGCCAGGTCGCCCTTGTAAATGAGATCCTGATGTCAATGGGATTTATCTGGTTAAATAAAGGTTTAATAATACAAAAAAACAATGTGGGTTGAATCTGGCCAAATATCTCAACAGTGATCAAGCTAACGTTGCGTTCACATATAATCTCAAACAAAATTTGGCTAGCGCTGGCCTTGCCATCTCTGCCAGCCTTCAGTCCTCTTCAGAAGTCGATCCATAATTATTGTTTTTTTTACTCCAGTCAACATGCAGGTGTCACCTGACGTAGCCTCAATGCAGCTTTACCTCAGTGCCTGGTTTTGTAATTCTAGGTTTCTTCTTCAACAGTGGGCAGGAGCACAGACAGCAGCTACAGCCCCAGCTAGTGGCAGGGTGCCATATTACACAACATGTGACAGGCTTAGGTCCACCTGATGAGTCCACTGGAGGTGTGAAGGAGACCTGAGAAGACCTCGTTAAAAGACTATTGGATTATAAAAAGTCTTCTTCTGAGGATCTGTCACAGATGTTCAACACATCTAAAGCTCTAAACAGACTCTTAGCTGAATTTAAGGCATTTCTCAGACATTAAAGTGTTCTGACACTCATTTATCACAAACATCTTTAAAAGCTGTCAGGACGTTTCATAAAACCTTCTGTGTGTTTAAAGATGAGGGGTGGTCTCATCTCTGCAGACTTTAAACCCTGAAACGTGTTAAAATGTCACCGACACATAAAGGTCACAACGTCCTGATGGATTTCAGGGTGACGCCTCAACCACAAGACGACTGACACTGAAATAAAACATGAACCCTGGAAGAGCTTTGATCACCTGAGTTTGAGTAAACAGTCACAAATGTCTCCTTTAGTTTCTATTTTCAGACCTTCCCCTCCTGCAGCTCAGTGTTCATCAGGATGATAAATTATTCCTCTTTCTTTACTCCCCGTGAAGAATAAAACTAATAAACAATTCATTTAAAATAAATCCTCGTATTAATCAAACCAAGCCCTGCGTGCTAAGATCAGCATAATAAAGAACACGTGCAGAGCTCTGATATAAAAACCCCAGCAGAGAAACGAGAGGGTTTATATTTTACAGCCTGCAGAGCAAAAAATCTCCAGCTGATTATGAATAATAATATCATAATGATGAAGACGATCATTTGTCAATAAAATCATGAAAATGTGTCTGACTGTGAGCACGCTGAGCTTTAGAGACATGATGTCCTGGAAGGTAAAAAAAAAAAAAGAACAAAATCAACTTGAGATAAAAAAAAAAAATCAGTCTGAACCACAAATACAATTATAGTTTAACTTCCATATGCAATAAGACCTCTTTTAATGCTTGGGTCATTTTTCACTGATGTTTAGTTATTTTAGAAAAATATCCACTCCGTGTGGATGGCCCCATTTAGGGGCCATCCACACGGAGACAAATTCAGGTGACTTGCACATGTTAGTAATCGGACAGGCGTTTCATCCACATGGATATGACGTTTTGGGTGCCTGATAATGGGTCCCAGAGTGGATAAATCTGAAAACCGGCCAAGTAATTCCATGTGGATAAAGAATATGGATAGCTTTGGAAACGATGATGTCTTGGCCAATCTCTTGCTTAAAGAGAAAGAGTTGGGCTCAATGCATCCATCCAGACTTTTGGATGGATGCATCGAGCCCAACAACCATCAACTGTTGACACCAGCTGGCTGTTGATGAAGATCAGGGGCGGAAATAAGTTTATCCTGAAGCCAAAAGTTTTAAAGTCACTTAATGCCCAGAACATAATCAGAAGTTAATATATACAGATGGTTATTAAAAATGCTACTGCTGTTTTCCTAAAATAAAGAGTTTTAGTTGATTTTTCCTCAACAAGCATTGCATGATGTATAAGAGGAGAAAGAGAGAGAGAGAGAGAATAAATAGAGAGAGAGTGATAAACAAAACTTCCAAAACTTCCTAACTTCCAAAGTCAAACATATTATTACCTTATTGAATCAAGTAAAGATGGCTACCTTACAGGTTCTTGGGCAGTATGACAGGTGTTTGAATCTGGCTTCAGCTAGATCATCACTAAATATGCCAGACAGCCTTTGGCTAAATGGATTAATGGCATAAAATTGTCCTTTTTTTTGCTTACTCAAAATGTGTTGTCCCTGTTAAGGCAATCTAAAGAAATTCTGTATTTGTGTTCATGCGATGGCTTAAATTTATTTGACAGTAATTTATGTCTTTCCCACTGGAGGGTGACGTCAGGATCAGGTCAGGGATGGTAGGGCTGAGGCCATAAGTACAGTAGGATCAGAAACTGGTGTGTCACCCCTTTGTCCACAGACAGAGTGTTTGGTGGCATCACAACATGACCTCAGAAATCCCAGTGGTGAGAAAACTTTAGTTTAATCACACTGACAAATAAATGTATTAATTTAGTGACTGAGAGATTAAAATGTTTGTGTCTCTCAGTTCATTTTTTCTTTTTGCATTTTGAAGCTCTACTTTGAAATTTTTTAAGATCCAACATTGCAAAATGTAAATTCTTGCAATTTTTCAACTGGTGTTAAGATTTTTATCAGGGATGTACCTGAATTTTAACTGAACGATTAGCACTCCTAATGGCATTTAGTGTTATTTAAAATGGATTTATTAGTTTATTCTGTTTAAGATATGGTAGAATAGAGAGAGCAGGAGCAGCACAGGTGAGCAACATGCTGCGTAATGATATCAGCAGGAAGGAGCTGCAGTGAGATGTGCAGCAGGAGCAGAGGGAGCATCAGCAGTTAGTTTGGTTTGCTTTATTTAATTAATGACAGTAAATTTAACAAATATTTGTTAGAATAATCTAAAAATTAGTTGTCTTTCATTTAATTTTTCATGTAGCAGGCAACCCTTTGTGTTTGGCACGCATTCGTTTGTTTGATCATAAATTAATTAAATTTAATCTGGTGCCATTTTAGTTTAGATGTAATGTTTAAAATATTGCCAAATTTAATTTAAAATATTAGATAAATCTGTTTATTTCATAGGTTGAGTATTTCAGTATGTTTGTTTTCTTTCCTATGAATTATGTGAAAATGATATGTCAGTTGTCTATTTTTGTTCAGGTTTTCTACCTATTCTTTTGAAGAAAAGAAATGAGGAGAAAACACTTTAAGAATAAAAGAATTGAGTTGTCCCGTGTCCTCTGGTGTCCCCTCCAGCCTTACAAGTTCAGGCAGACCTGCAGGTAACCCCTAAAGATCCCAACACTTACCAAAGCCCAATTTCTCAACAGCCTGAAATACAAACATATATTGTTAAGTGTCAAAAGCTTTGCTGAAGTCTGTAAACAGAATGAAGCTACTGTGTCACCATTACAGAGGTCAGAGTTACCAGTTAGGTCAAGCACCAGCCTGATGTTTAATATGACCCAGCCCTTCAGGTTGGTTTCCAACTATCTATAAGAGGAGGTTTTGGAAAGAGGGTTATTTGTTCTTGACAGAATGTCGGAGGGTACGTTGATTTTTATACTTTCTATGAATACTTTGTGAAGGTAGGGTGCTTGTTGCTCAGCAAATTTGATGTCAAATTCAGCGCCTAAGCCATCAAAAGGGGCTGAACAGCTTCATCCAGAATTGTTTTACCATCACAGATACAGAATCTTGCTGATTATTTGATTTAGCTTCATGCAAATTGTCAAGGCAGCTTTCTGTTACACCCTTGTTAAATTGCGATTAATGATAATTTCGGTAAAATGTGGAGCAATAATTAAAATTCTCCTGGAGCACCTCTGTGAGGACTTACACCAGCACAGTTCTGGTTCTGGAACCAGCTCCGTGTTGGATTCTCAGAACCTTGGTGCTTCTAGCAAACCAGCCGGCATTCATACCAGTGTAAGCAGAACAAAAGTGGGAATTATTCTGTGTTACTCAGGCAGAAGTAAACAACTGAGATCGCATCGATATTCTAAAAAAGCCTTTGTTGCTTTACTTCAGGTTTTTGTTTTCATCCAATAATCAAGCACGCAACGACTGTTGATGATGAGGAAATATAGAAGAAGTATGTAGGCATCTGGTTTGTAAAAAGTGTGTGCGTGTTCCTCTACCTCCTCGATTTCCTGCTCATTTTAAAAACACAGAACACGACCTGTCCCTCGGTTCACGGGCTGAAACCAACTGTAATAGGTTCTGAGCCAAGATCCAAAATTAGGCTCTGGAGCCAGAGCGCCCTCCTGGAGTAGTTCAATGATACTGAGATTGTTAATTGAGTTATTTTACTACAGGACTTTCCTAATTAAAAATAAAAAATAAAAATATAAGCTGTGTTTTGCTCCTCATACTTACCTCTTACAAGCCATCAACCTCATGAATGCAATTTTCATTCTGTGTATTTCATTCAGTTTATTTGGTTGATCAATGAAATCCTGCTTGTCATCCTCTGATACATTTTCTGGTGAGATTTGAATAAGATTGGTCATTTTAGTCATTATTATTATTTTTTCAATCCACCTCAATAAAGAGAATCCATATTCTCTCAAACATTTCTCCACCCAAAATTTTAATAGCTCCCACTTCCTGCAAAATATTCCAGAAATATTTGATCAAAAATGAAACTCTTTTGGACTCATGATTTCTGATAGAGCTGTTCAGTTTCCAGTTAGAGTTTCTCTTGTTAAAGTTTGACCTTAAGTTCATTTGAAATGATGTGGCTTAGTGGTCAGTTAGTGGGGTAGTTGTAACTTTAATATTAATATTGTTTCTATATTAAGAACCAGAAACCATCAAATCTATACACATAGACATGTAAACTTTGTGTAAAGAGTTTGGTGCCTGGATTTTTTTTCTCTGGGTTCATCAACCAGGTGGAATTGTTGCATGAACTAAAGTAAGTTGGATGGCAGGGAGTGTTCTTTGTCTTTGGAGGCAATCTATCTATAGGGTCATAAATGGTCTTGTTGAAGTCGCCAACAGTTAAAAAAAAAAAAAAAAATGCCCAGTACAGGAAGCAGGTTTCGGGGATTTCAAATAGAAATTCATTTTCAGATGTGTTGTTATTGCCATAAACTGACTAATAGACTAATAATATTATCAATGCTGAGATTTAAATATACAAATCTGCCATTGGCCTCACAATCAGAATGCATTTCCATCAAACACATTTTAATGCTGATTCTTCTGTGCCGTGTGCAAATCTAATGTCATTCCCCCACTGAGATTTCCAAAAAGAGGAATCATTTGCCAGTAAATGCAACTCAGAGAGTTGCTGTTTGGCAGATAAAAATGAGGCTTTACACACTGACTCTTGAACCTCTGCTATTTAGGGAAACAACTAAAAATGACATTGTAATTGAAAAAGCTTACTACCGTACATCCTCAATTAAAGGCCAGGGCCTTTTTTTACAAAATTGATTTGGGCACCAGACCTTTATAAGAAAGAGGCTCTTAATTTAGAGCCAGGCCTTTATTTTTCAAACTCTGTCTGAGCCATGTCAACAGCTCATATTTTCATCCAAAGCGAATAACATGACACTGATGATTAATCTTCAGCAGCTGGACATATTAATATATCTTAACCATTACTCTTTGGTCTACTAAACACCCTAAATATTTGTGATCAATGTGTTGTTCATAAAAATCAAGCCACTTTTGTTCCCACTTTATTAAAAGGTATCAGGCCCGGGGCCCCTGTATAAAATTATTTAAGTTTTGACATTTGTTGTGTGTTTTCTGCTAAACTGTTAACATTTTAACTTATTTATCAGTCTAGATAACAATTAAGGGCAGAATATTCTCTTGAGTCTAAGACTCATGCAAAATTAGAAGTTAATGTTCTTAGGTCTGGTTAACATTGAAATGACATCTCTCCTGCTCCACTTGTGGAGCTGCTTCAGAGCCTCCTGTCCGGGGGCACAGGGCTGTCCCTCCTTAAAGCAGTGGATCAGGTCATCCTCGCTCCCTTCACTTTTTAAAGCCAGTCCACACACTCTGAAGGACTTTTTAATCATTTCTTTGTCCAGTTTTTCCCAGGCGGAGACCACCCAGTCTTCAAGCAGGCGGGGCTTTAACATTTCCTCCTGATGTGTATTCCTTGTTCACGTCCCCCGCCGTCCACTGATCGTAGGCATCATGTAGGCTTTGCTTGAACAGCTGGTTCGACATCACATCGGGGGCTTGAATATATTTGGTGCAGTCTCCAGGGATCACCGCTGTGATGATGTTGTAGCCTCGTTCTAGTTCCTTTTTGGTAGCGGCACTGATGTGGCAGCGGTATGTCCCACACCAGCAGCCGCGGCGTGAAGCTAAACTTTCCAACCACAGACAGTAGCCATCCAGCCATTTACAGATGTGGCAATCACTGCACTGGTTATTTCCTGCTGCATAGCCTTCACTTCACGAATAGCCCCCTTGAACACGATATAAGGCTTTAGTTTAGTACCGTCGGCCTTGGCAGCCAGGACTACGGTGAGATGGCTTTTTTCCTATCAATGTCAAAGAATCGTCCAGCCTGTTCTCCTGAATTTTCTTAACAAACTGTAAAACTCTCATTGAATGTCACATCAAACTTTCTTCTCAGCACCATGTTGCCAAACTTCTCTCCGCCTGTCATTCAGTGACCTCACTGAGGGTCACAGAAACACACTTGTTAAACACGCTTTCTACCATCTCCTGTTACGTGTGAGTTACTACAAGCCACACTAGGCGGATACATGACTGGTAGACAGTTTAAAATGATTACTTTCACATCATAAAAAGCAATAATCTCGGGACAATCTCGGGATATGTTTAGATCACAAAACGGTGTATATTTTTGTATCATTTTGTCACCATGAGTGAAAAGGTCTTGTAAGAGGTACATAGTGGTCACGCATCAGTACTCATCCTATAAACAAAAAAAGATATATTAGCGTTCAGCCGTCCGGCCTGTATTTGCCACTATTGCTTTGTCGCGTTGGCGGCCCCGGCCAGTAAAAGGGGGCCACAATGAATCCCGGCCTTTAAATGAGGATTTACGGTATGTAAACAATGCCACCTCTTGGAATGAGTGATTAAAACAGTTTTATTTGTCTTTCTTTGAAGTTGGTGGGTGATTTTTTTTCTGTACAAACAATCAAAGGAAAGGAAACATGATGTAATAATATAGTTAAAATAAAAGATTGATAATGTTAAATGTTTGTATTTCTTAGTTTTCATAGCTCACATCATTAACGCGTCCACTTCAGACGTCTTAATCGAGGTGAATGGAGATCAACTCCACTTTCCTCTCACATTCAGGTTCTTTGTTCTCAGGTGATCAGGGGACGGAGGAGAGAGGAAGTGAAGGCCTGAGGGCGGACCTTCATAACACTGGGGGTGTGGCCTGGTCTTGAGTGACAGGGAAGTCAGGTACAATGGTGGAGAGGTGAGAAATTGTGATTTAACAGTAATAAAATCTGATAGAAAATTCTTGCAAAAGGCAAAAGTCTTGTTGTTTTTCCTGCTCTCAACAAAAACATCAAATCTGGAATAAATAAAACCTCTCATATGGCAAGTACCTCAGAATATCACAGCTCCTGCAACATTTCAGCATAACTCAGTAATGGAAGGCCCAAGAGATTTATTTGATTTATATTTGCCAGATTATATTTCAGATAGGAAGAAAGAAAGTGAGGCCAACCAGCCACTTACACAAAGACAGAAAGTTTAATCTCATCATGAAATACTGCACAAAAATTCACCCTCTGGGAAAGAAGCAGAAGCAGAAGCAGAAAAAAAATAAAGGGACTGTGTCGCCATCTGCTGGTAACCAAGAGTTATGACATGAGCAGACCTTTTTATGTCGACAGGAGAAACATGACGCGTGTGTGTCCCCAGAGGTGAAATGAATGTCACCAAGCCATCCATATATTATACAATATCATACTTAGGCATTAAGGCAGAGATTAAAAGTCCATCACAGCCCAAAGAGTCCTGCAAAATTGTTAAATAAATGTCATTTTAACTTAGTGTGCAAATGTAAAATCATCTGAACAGAAGTTCAAATCTGAGTTTTTTCTGAGAACAAGTTAAGAACATCATCAGACCATGCATACACAAATTATGAAGGCTTAGTTCCTCAGAAAATGTAAAAACCCTTTTAACAAAATGCATCTATGAATACTATTGAAATTAAAATCCAGAGGGAGAAGACTACACACAATAATCAAAACACTTAATTTACTAATGCATTCACTATAGAAAATAACCATGACATCACCATTTCATTGTTCTTACACTTTAAATCTTTCTTTTTAAATTAAAAACTTGCCTTATGATCTAGAGCATGGCCATGTTCAAAGTGAATTATAACCACATATAAAATCAGAGGCTCTCTGATGTGGTAAAAAATCCTCTATTTTAGCACCTCAACAGCTTCAGGCTAGTGGCCCTGACGTCCCATCTGATGGAGACTCTGGAGAGGCTGGTCCTTTCTCATCAATGGACCCTCTTCAGTTTGCCTACTAGCCTGGCATCGGGGTGGATGATGCTGTCATCTTCCTCCTGAACAGAGCTCTGTCTCACCTGGAGAAGCCTGAGAGCACTGTGAGGATCATGTTCTTTGATTTCTCCATCCAGCCTCTTCTTCTGAGGGACAAGCTGGAGCACACGGAGGTGGACCACCACCTATCGGGCTGGATCCAGGATTTCCTCACAAACCGACCACAGTATATGAGGGCACGGGACTGTGACTCTGACATGTTGGTCTGCAGTACAGGGGCCCTGCAGGGGAACAGTCCTGCCTCCGTTCCTCTTCACCCTGTACACTGCAGACTTCATGTACAGGTCAGACAGCTGATGACTCTGCAGTCGTCGGCCTCATTGCAGATGAGGATGACCAGTACAGAGGACTGATCCAGGACTTCGTAGACTGGTGTGAGCCGAACCACCTCCAGATCAATGCAGGGAAGACCAAAGAGCTGTTGGTGGATTTCCATAGATGCAGATTCCCCTCCCTCCAGCACCGGTGAGCGTCCAGGGTCCGAACATTGAGATAGTGGACCCTTACAAATACCTGGGTGTTCACCTGGACAATAGACTGGACTGATTTCACCATACGAAAGATTCTTTAACGTTGCCACATAGGACCATTTTCGCCAAAGTGGACTGAAGCTGCTTGGCGGAGGTCTGCGCTCTCTGAGTGCTTTTCTAGTTTATAGAGTGGTCTGCTGGAGCAGCAGCTCCTCGGTTGCAGACAGGAACAGACTGGACAGACTGATCAGGAGGGCCATCTCAGTCCTGGTGTGCCCCCTGGACTCAGTGCAGGTGGTGGGAGAAAGGAGGATGCTGGTGAAGATAGCATCCGTGCTGGAGAGGGAGTCCCACCCCCTGCAGGACACTCTGACAGCAGCTCCTTCAGTGACAGGCTGCGTCACCCCAAGTGTGTGAAGGAGCAGGTCCTTCCTGCTGCTGTTAGACTGTTCAGCCAGCACTGCTCCCAGTAGACCATACACACAAAATCACCATAAACTGTGCAGTTTCTACCAACAACGTGCAATATTCCCATGTGTAATGGCTTTGTAAATTTGTAAACATTCTTAAAGTGTAGTTCTTAGTTTTGTTTTTTTTATATTTCTAGTGTTTTACATTTATATATATATTTTTATTTATCATCGCTGTCCCCTTTGCTACGGTAATACTTCAGATTTCCCCATGTGGGATGAATAAAGGTTTATTCTATTTTATTCTATCCAGGAAGAGAGGAAGGAACTAAAATCACATTTGTCTCAATATAGACATAAAATATAGAATCAGCCACTCAATCCTTATTTGCATAGTGCCATATTTGACATTGTTTTATATACATTTATTAAAGGTAAGCCCCTTAACATGTGGCATCTCATTTTCAAGAGGGACCTCATGTCTGTATGGTTGCAAAGATTGTTACTATGGATGTATAATCAATAACAACCATAGACAGAGATATCAATATAAATTTAAAATTAATATCTATTATGCATAAAATTTGGAGAGGAATGATGTTGATTAATTCAGTAGTATCGAGCTGAACTGCCATTAAATTGGGTTTAACTGGTCTAAAGGTAAGACTTTATAACAAATGTAACTTCTGTTGATGGTTGATGCAGGATAGAGCACATGGTATCAAGCAGGTCCACAGCAGCAGGTCATCCATGATTGTTTGTCACAGCCATACTAATGTATGTGTGCTGTCTGCAGGAACTACCATGTATTTAATTTGTTAATCTCTTAGGTTCTGTAATGATGAAGGAATGGGGCGATTTAATGGGAAGCCAATGCAGAGAGGCTTATACAGGAGTAATGTGGTCTCTTCTCCTAGTTCTAGTCAGCACACGTGCTGCAGCATTTTGAACCAGCTGAAGCGTCTTAAGCGACTTACTGGGACAGCCTGAAAGAAGAGAATTACTATAGTCCAGTCTAGTGGTAACAAAAGCATGGACTAGCTTTTCAGCATCACTCTGAGACAGGATAGGCCTCATTTTAGAAATGTTATGCAGATGAAAAAACGCTGTTCTTGATATTTGCTTCATGTGGGATTTGAAGGATAAATCCTGATCAAATAGAGCACCTCAATTTCTAACAGTTGTGCTTGGTGCTAGGCTAATGCCATCTGAAAATGTTTCTCTAAGGTGTTCACCACAATGACCTCTGACCTCTGTCTGAGTTAAGAAAAGAAAATTTCTGGCCATCCAGGTCCTAATGTCCTTTAGACACACATCCAGTTTAGATAACTGATTTGTCTCACCTGGCTTCATTGATACATACAGTCAGGTACCATCAGTGTAGCAATGAAAACGGAGTATTTCCTCATGATGGAGGGGAAGCATATATATGGAGAAGAGAACTGGACCTAGCACGGAGTCTTGAGGAACTCTGTAACTTACGTTAGTGTACATAGAGGACTTATTGTTCACATATACAAACTGGTATCTATCAGATAAGTAGGACTTAAACCAACTTAAAGCAGCCTCTGTAATCCCGAGTAATACCTCTAATCTCTGTATAAGAACATCATGATCAAAAGCTGCACTAAGATCTAACAAAACAAGTACTGAGAGAAGTCCCTCATCTGAAGCTGAAAGTAGGTCCTTAGTTACTTTAACTAGAGCAGTCTCTGTGCTGTGATGAGCTCTAAATCCTGACTGAAAGTCCTCAAACAGGCTGTTGTCTTGAGGGAAGTCACAGAGCTGATTAGGTAGGTTTTTTAAGGCGGGGTTTAAAGGACTGTGGCACGTAACCTGTTGATGAAGATATATTGATTGTCTCTAACAATGATGAACAAACTAAAGGAAAGACCTCCTTGAACAGCTTTGTTGGGATCGGGTCTAAAAGGCAGGTAGATGGTTTGGAGGAGGAGACAAGAGAATTTAGCTCCTGAAGGCTAATTGTAGAGAAACAATTTAACTCAAGTCTGACTACATTTAACGGTACGGTAGGTTCAGGTGAAAGCAGGGAGTTGCTAATTTTATCTCTAATTTTAAGAATTTTATCATTAAAAAAGCTCATAAAGTCCTCACAGCTGAGAGCTAGAGGAATCACAGGCTCAATAGAGCTCTGACTCTGTGTCAGCCTGGCTACAGTGCTGAAAAGGTACCTAGGGTTGTTTTTATTTTCTTCAATTAGTGAGGAGTAGTAGGCAGCTCGAGCATGTCGTATGGCTGTCATGTAGTTATTATGACTTTCCCACCAAAGTATACATGACTCTTCCCTTTTATTGGAGCGCCATATTCTCTCTAATTTACGGGATGCTTGTTTAAGAGCACGAGTTTCAGAAGTAAACCAAGGAGCCGTCCTCTGACGTTTAATAGTTTTTTTGTCTCAGTGGGGCAGTTGAGTCCAAAGTGGATCTTAGTAGACTGGCAGAGTCATCAACAAGCTGATCCAGCTGAGAGGGGCTATAACTAAAATCACAGTTGGTCAATGGTCAGTGATTAATTGGCCAATGTGCTGAATTTAAGGCAGCAGGAATGGGCTCTTTAAATTTAGTCACAGCACCATTGGACAGATTTCTACTCTTTACTGTTTTATTACACAATGCAAAATCCTCTAAGAAGATGTTAAAAGTTACTGAGAAGTGATCAGATGACAAAGGATTTTCGGGAAAAACTTTTAAGTCAAAAATATCAAGGCCTTATGCTAGAAGAAGATTGAGGTTATGGTTAAAATGATGGGTAGCTTCACAAACAACCTGAATAAAACCAACGGAGTCTATTAGGGACAAAAGCTGAGCTAAGGATATCAATGTCTTTGTCAACATGGATATTAAAATCACCTACAATGAGTATTTTTTTCAGAGTTAAGGACCAAGTTTGATGTGAACTCAGATAATTCTGATAAGAATCCAGAATAATTAATAGTAAATAATAAGAATAAGGCATTTAAAAGACATGTAACTATCCTTTCGTCTAGGATTGATAAGGACACAAGAATGATAAATAGCTGCTACACCACCACCGCGGCCTGTGTCTCGTGGTATATGTGTATTTGAATAAATGACTGGGAGGAGTGAATTCATTAAACGGACATATTCCTCTTGGTACAGCTACGTTTCGGTTAAACAGCATAAATCAATGTGATTTTCTGATATAAGGTCATTCACTAGTAAAGATTTGGATCTCAGTGATCTGATATTTAAGAGACCACAACTAATTATCTGATGTTTTGGTGTCTCTATATTTGAGGTTTTAATTTAAATAGACTATTGTGATTGACACCTCTTTTATTTGTTTTTATGTTAACAGTTATGTAAGGCTAGGGTCAGGAACAGACACAGTCTCTATGAAATTACTGTGATATACCTCACCATCACAGCTGTCTTGACAGTAGTGGCTGGAAAACCTTCCTAAAAGCAAGTACAGAGGAGGGTGGAGGACTGCAGCTCTGTGACCTGGTCTCAACTCTGAGAGGTCATGATTTAGGGTCTAAACTACTTAATAAACTACTTTCACGTTTCTCACTAGAGAATCACCGTTAATCAGAGTTTGATCCCCCGGTGGGTGTGTTGCCAAGTGATGAAAACCTGTTAGAGACGTGAGAAGATTGGTGGAGTACCGAGTAGATCTTCGATTTGCAGCTATGCTTGCCTCGGACAGTGACCCAGCCATTACCTCCTGGCTCGGGAGCTGCCGGGGGAGGGGGGAGCTAAGCTAACTCGGCCTGAAAATTAGAGGTGAAGTCCAAGGTCAAGGTACATCAGTATCAGATCGCACAATCTGTTGCTGTTTGAGCCAAAGTTGACTTAATAAAAGACAACCGGCAGACTGGAATTTGCCAAAATGCATCCTGATGAGCCACAAAGCTTCTGGGAGAATGTCCTTTGGACAGATGAGACAAAACTGGAGCTTTTTGGTAAGTCACATCAGCTCCATGTTCACAGAGACAAAAATGAAGCATACAAAGAAAAGAGCACTGTACCTACTGTGAAACATGGAGGAGGCTCAGTTATGTTCTGGGGCTGCTTTGCTGCATCTGGCACAGGGTGTCTTGAATCTGTGCAGGGTACAATGAAATCTCAAGACTATCAAGGCTGTTCGTTATTTTTCAGTAATTTTTTATTTATTATCACTTTCGTTGGTTTCAAGATATTTCAGTGACCAGGTGTGTTTTTCTGCTTTTAACAGAAATGGCCAGCAATTTAGTCCACGTGTGTAGGTCTTCCTGCTTGAACTTTGGCTAAAGCTTCATGTCAAACCTAAAATGAATCTTTTAATTTGAAGTGAAGCCAGAATGAGTTTAGTGCTGAGAATAAAAACATGAAATTTAGTCTTTAATGATCATCTACATTTTTTTTTTTTGGTTTACAAATGACAATAGAACCAAAATAAGACATTCATGTCCACTCTGAAAAGGTGCAGAGGCTCTGCTCCTGTCTGGACTGAATCAGCCGGTGTGGACTGTATTTGAGGATTTGTGCGTCCCTGCAGACACGAGTCCAGAAGATTTATTCCTGTGTCAGAGTTTTCTTGGCTGTGTGGTTTGTATTTAGCTCTATATGTGTGCAGTGTGCTTCTCTACTGTCTGACACCTTCACCGGCCCTCAGAGAGCTCCAGCCTACATGTAACACCTCCTCCTCCTGCTCTCACTGCCATGATGCGTCTACATTTGACTATTATTTGGTCCATGTGTCAGTTTGTTGTTCAGTTCTTCAGTCTGAGCTCTTTTCTTCCTGCAGTTTTTAGTCCGCTGTGACTTCATTGATGCCTGTTGAAGCCCCTCTGATGTGTGGCTCATGCTGGACTGGTGGGTGCTGCTGCAGGTTAAATCCTGTCCACTAGAGGGCGCTCTCTACCACAGGACAGGGCTGAAGACAGGAGGAGTTGATGGTTCTTGTGTTTAGGAAGGTCTTCTTCTGGATGTAGACTGCCTTTATGCTCTGACTGGAGCATAAAGGCAGATTTCAAATTAAAACATTTCTTTATTTATGAGTGTATAGTTTTTTTACATTGTGGTTATGTGTATATTTTCATGGATGAATATAAAACATACCACATATATCATTAAAACAAACAGGAGGTGTGAGGAATATTTGGACCATTTACTACTTTAAGTAGGGTTTTGAAATAAAAATTAAATATTAGTTTATGAATTAAGTTAAATTAAATACAAATGGCATTAAAGAAAAACAAATGGGACTTGATAGTATGGATCTTAGGTCTTCTATGTGTCTTTATGTCTTTGTAATCTTTAAAATATTACCCATGAAGCATTGAGGTTTATGTCTGCTCTGGTCCAGGAATAGAGCCACAGAAGCTAACCAAGCAGCACTCACATGGACCGATGTTCACAACTGAAGGTTCTCCACATACAAGAACTTTACTGCCCACAACCAGGACCTGAGACCGCATCCAGGACCTGAGACCACGTCCAGGACCTGAGACTACGTCTGAGCTGAGAGAAGTGAGACATGAGCATTTGGCTGTCTGTCAGTTTTTGTCTGAACCAGCCGTGAAAAAGTCTCCAGATAATTTATTACCTGATTGGTGCACATCTCATGATTACTCTGACCCTCAGAGACACTGACCCTCAGAGACAAAGACCCTCAGAGACACTGACCCTCAGAGACACTGACCCTCAGAGACAATGATCCTCAGAGACACTGACCCTCAGAGACAAAGATCCTCAGAGTAACTGCCCTCAGAGACACTGACCCTCAGAGACACTGACCCTCAGAGACAAAGACCCTCAGAGACACTGACCCTAAGAGACAAAGACCCTCAGAGACACTGACCGTCAGAGACAAAGACCCTCAGAGACACTGTTCTCTCTCCATCGTATTAAATCTGAAAAAAGTTCTTACTGTCCCACAGACGGTCAGCCAGCTCGTCCTGATTCATCCTCCTCAGGAAGTCCACTGTGATCTTCAGAAATGCCTCTCTGCTGCTCCTCTGCTCCTCATCTTTACCAACCAACACATCCTCGCTCTGACCCTCTAAGCATTCTGGGTAATCTGCACTCAGAAGTCTCTGAATTCTCCTCAGCTCATTCTTCACAAAGCTGACGATGTTCTCCTCCAGCAGCTGGAGAACATCATAAGGTCTTCTAAAAACAGACCTTCACAGAGACTGGATGATGGTGGACCATCAAATCTGAAGATCATGGAGTTTGTTAAAGTGTGATGTTCTCACCATAAATATGGAGTCCAGCTCTGATTCATGCTGTTTGGGTCCATCACTGAGGAGACCAGATGTTTCCAGATGAACTCTGTGGATTAAAACAGGCCACATCAGGGAGATTTAATGACTCAGCATGAAGATAATCAGAGTGACTCAGCATTAACAATTATAACATGATCTTTATCTGATGGACACACTGGCTGTTTGTCCATCTCAGCTGTGTGCTGTCTGTAGTCTTGTTTTTCTAAAGCTAATTAGTACTAATTAACTCTTAAACATACCTGCTCTGTTTGATTAACATAGGTTCAGTCGTATCCTAGACAGCAGTCAGTTCTGACCTGATTCTGGCTATCTTCTGCCAGTGTCGGCTGACAGCCGGACAGATTATCTGTGTACACGCCAGAATCGTCCCAGATGTGGAAGCCTTCTGCCAGTATTATCATCTAAAAGGTATTGCTGGGCCAATGGTTTTCACATGGTTTATGGCCCATGACTGTACAATTACTGTTGGCCCACATTGTTATCTGAATGTGTTGGTACACAATCAGAATATCATCTCTGGGCCGAACAGAAGAACAACATGTAAACCTGCGTTTTATTTTAAATCCACAACACTGCGAGGTGGATGACCTTGTTTATTACACAGCCTGTCCCAATTGAGGGAGGGTGGTGCCCCAATAAGGAGCTCGTCAGAATGTGTGTAAACCGTCACCTAGTTTTTATTCCTCAGTTAAAAAAATAGAAAATCCCAGGCTACAATCATATTGCAATGGATCAAGTGCATACTTAAAGAAAGCTAAGAACAGTTATTAACAAGACCATACGCTACCTTCTGCGTGGGGCACACCTGTAAAAATATCAAGCACTCCTACAAACCTCTTAAGGAAAAAAGATACAACCGCCCACTAGGCGACACTTCGTGGGTCACTCACTCAAATCCAGTCAGGCTACTTGGTAAGTGGACCTCTTCTTTATTAATAAAATGTATTTTTCCCCAGTCTAGTGATGTAACTGAGAGTTATGATGAAGTGAGAACCGTGTTTTTCACTTTCAAGTTTAGATAACTATCAGGTAAAGTAATAAACATTGACAAAAGCTTAATTATAGCTTTTTGGTCTATTGAGAATTTAGTACTGGTACACAGTGCTGAGGCATATATAGTTCAGAGCAATTTATGTGCCCAGCATATCTTCTATTTATCAACAATTAATAAAGTTTTGCCATGGTTGAATTATAAATTTTACATATTTTCTTGACTCAGCTAGTTAGCTAAAAAAAAATTGGCGGGCAGTGGCTCTTGTAAAGTCAGAAACGTTACGGGCCATATACAGTCTATCAACCATGGCCCAGCAATGAATAATTTAGGTGTGGGCCGGTTGTGGAAATTCTAACCTCAGCCTGAACATCACTTTTTAACTTTGGGAGGGATCATTAACCTGTACCAGCCCAATTTCAGAACATTTTGTTAAGGAAATTCTGACCCATTTAATGCTTCAGGAGCTGAGTTTGATGTGTTAATCAGTTTATCTTCTAGTGTGAGCGGTTGACGGATCAATCTAAACCCCCTAGGATTGACTCACAGACTCGTCTGATAATTTTTGTAAACTTGTTTGATATTTATCGTGATGATTACACCACTCATTTTTGCTGACAATGAAAATATCCAATCAGACAGAGCAAAAAGATGGTAACATAGACATTATAAGCGAGCAGGACAGTCATCGTGAGTAATGTGTCAATCAATCAATCAATCAATCTTTATTTGTATAGCGCCAATTCATAACAAGTGTTATCTCAAGACACTTTACAATAGAGCACAAAGCTCTTCATATTATGGATACACATATATGCATAGATACATATATACATATATAAAATACACATATACATATATATACAAATATATACATCCAACACCCAACATGAATCCATATAGCCAATCATGGCTATATGCACGCAGTGCATTAAGTTATTATCACAATTTTGGCTGTAACTTAAGGAGAACACTCATGACCTTGTGTTTGTTAAAAAGGGTCTAATGTGACATAAAATGCTGCCGTTTGTCGCTATTGTATATAATTAGATAGAAGCTGCCAAAATATGCGGCGCTGTTTATCTTCATTGTCATGATGCCGGACATGGAGCGGCTGGATCTCTTTTATAAAAAAACAAGAAGCTTTTTAAAGCTTTTACTTCAAGACTGTGCTGACACATTTGTTGATATAAAATGCTAAAATTGTATTCTAAATAGCTTTGTGCTTTTGTTTACATTCTTCCTTGTAAGATGACGTAGGATCAAGTGGTGCGTCGCTCTCTCTGGTCCGATAATCTTGATGAAACCCTGTAGTGTGTGCTGGTCATTATTTTCAAATCTTGTAGTGTGTGTGCATGTTTAAGATTTAAGAGAAGATAATCTGAGAAGATTCTCTTTATGTGTGTGATACAACCCGATTTCTGAATCTTATGAGATTTTTAAAATCCTGTAGTGTGAGCCAGCCTTTAAAAATACAGTTTCGAAGTGGGGTTGTATGAGTATATATATCACTAGTAACTGTATTCTCAACAACAGATACCAGTAGGCTCAACTCATTTATGTTGATTTTTAAATTAATTTGCATGTCTTTGTTTTTTACAGGCTGATTTGTCCCATAATCCAGCTGGCACCACATCAGATTACAAGTACTGCTATAGTTATTAGGTTGTGTAACCACATCCTAGAATACTGGTTCATCTTTTAACCATGGACAGAGGGAGTGTTAGAAACCGAGCTGTCAAAGTAGTTAGTGCCATGTTATCATCCTTTCAGACTGAAACCACTGCTGAGTCTAGAGAGGTTGTGCATCTTTAGAAACATCAATCTGCGGCTGGGGTTTATCATTCTGTTGAAGCAGAGTCTGATGTAGAAGGGACAGCTTCATATGAGTCAACAGACTCAGACGAACAATCAGATGATCCAGATGAGAATGCCTGTGAGGATTCTTTAGAGTGATCTTTGTGTGACTGGGCTGTAAACTTTAATGTTTCTTTGGTTGCTTTGACTGCTCTCCTGACCATTCTGCGAATGTATCATCCCTTGCTACCGCAGGATCTCAAAACCAAGACTGTATACAACATACAAGGTCTTGCTGGAGGTAAATACTTTTACTTTGGTATATTACAGTCACTAAGATCAACCTTTGAGAGAGTCTGGTCTAAGCTCCCAGATGGACACATGTTTAGTCTACAGCTGAACATTGACAGTTTGCCACTCTTCTAAAGTTCCAATACCCAGTTCTGGCCTGTTTTGGGGTTACTTCAGGGTCATTAAAAGAAACCCATCATTCTTGCTCTATTCTGCGGTAACACAAAGCCATCCTCACTGACTGAATACTTGAGAGATCTTGTGAGTGAATTGCAAATACTTTTCAAAGGCTTTGTTATAAATGGAAAGCAATTCTTTCTCAGGGTGAGCTCTGTCTTTTGTGATGCTCCTGCTAGAGCTTTTGTAAAGGGAATAAAATCCCACACAGGATATTTAGGCTGTGATAAATGCATTCAGACAGGGGTTTGGATCAACCATAGGATGACCTTTCCAGAGGTCAACAGTCCTCTTAGAACTGATGACTCCTTCATCAGAATGTCTGACAAGGGACACCACATTTCTGTTTCCCCTTTAAAAGATGCCAACATTGGAATGGTTACATGCTTTCCTCATGATTATATGCATCTAGTTTGTCTTGGTGTCATAAGAAAACTGTTAGATCTTTGGCATGCAACAGGACCTCTGTGTTGTCAAATCTCTACCCAACAGAGTCAACAGATTTCAAATGCACCAATAGCCTTGAAGGATTTCATTCCCACTGACTTTGCACGAAAGCCCAGAAAATTGTCAGAGAGGCAAAGATGGAAGGCAACAGAGCTAAGGCAGGTTTTATTGTACACTGGTCCTGTTGTCCTTGGTGATGTGCTTGCATCTCCATTATATGAAAACTTCATGCTGCTATCTGTATCAGTTTTTATCTTGGCAAACCCACTATTATGCCCGACCCTTAATGACTTTGCTCACAGTCTTCTTGTTTCTTTTGTGGGACATTTTAATCAGTTGTATGGAGAAGAACATGTTGTATATAATATTCATGGACTGATCCATCTTTGTGAGGATGTGAGGTTGCATGGAAACCTGGACTTAATATCTGGTTTTCCATTAGAAAATTACTTGGGAAGGATTAAAAAAATGATAAGAACACCTCACCATCCTTTGTCTCAGGTTAATTCGCAGACTCTCAGAAAGTAACAATTTGAATTCCATCAAGAATGAAAAACTAAGAAAAAAACAAACTTTACTGAGAGAGCACAAAGATGGCCCCGTACCAGACGGATTCAAAACTGTTTCACAGTTCAGGGAGCAGTCATTGGGTCTGCAACAATTAACACCAGAGCTGAGACAGACAGCTTCATCAAAATAGGCAACAGCATATCTGTAGTGACAAATATAATTTTGTCAGATGATGGAGCCCATGTAGTGTACAGGGAATACGAGCAGCAAGAGCCCTTTTTTTCCTACCCAGTAAACTCTACTTATCTTGGTATATATCTTGTAAGAAATTTATTAAACCACAATAAAGTCCAAAAAATTGATGATAGAGTAGCTAAGTATGTGAAGTTGTCATATAGGGGGAGTTATGTGGCTATACTGTGTTGCATACTGAGGGCTCTAATTTCCCGGTGCATCTCAGGGTGGCGCACCCCGTGCAGTGGTAATTTCGTCCGGCACACCGCCGTGCGCAGCCAATTTGGCATTTTGGTAGACCGGCTGCACCGAGATGGGTGTGACAGCGCAACAGGGGGAGGTGTCGAAAGATTCAGCTTGGCGTAGTGACAATTTGGTGTCAAAAAACTGTGCAGAAGGTGCGCTGAAAGCTCGCCAGCTCCAACCTGGTCTATTCTCAGTGCAGGAGAGACGCACCCTGGGCAGTGGTAATTTGGCTGACGGGCGCACAGTGCGCACACGTCACCAAAACCTCACAGGCAGGTATCCAGAGTGTCAGGCACATTTCAATGCAATAAACAATCACAGCAACCACTATTTAATGTAACCGTCTGAACCAGCACATACATTTGTATCTATATTAATTGTCCCGTCACATCTGATGTCAGATCAGAGACGTTTGTCATAACTAACGAGTTCACATCTCTCAAGCCAACCACAAACAGCCACATCATCCGATACGGAGTATCCAGCTTCTCTCATCTCATGAGATTAAGTAGAAAAGAAAAAAAGAGAGAGACACTCGCTGAATAAATGTAAGTCACTCGGTGTCTGAAGGATTTACCTGTGATTGCCCATATTTCTCTGTTTTAATCTTTATTTGTAACGTGATCTAAAAAGATGGAGTACATTATTGCAAGGAGGATGAGGAGGAGATATATTTTCACCAAAGGTTCTGCTATTTGGGGATGACAGACCAGGAATGCAGGTGGATCACAAGCATGATGAATGGATTAGCCTGCTGCTGTGTTTAAATGTAATTATCACTTAATTTTGTACTCCTATTATGACACAGGAACAGATTACATCTGTCCCGTGAGGTGGTCCACACGGTGACGCGCATCGTGGCCTCCAATGCGCAGCCTGGTGGCTCCTGCGCTCTCTCAGCTGCTGCAAAAGGACAGCGGCTCTGACCTTCTTCTCCATCGAGGTGAAATTGTCACTGCGCCTCGCCCGCGGCGCATTTAAAGGTGAAGAGAGGCGTTCATTTGATTGGTGAAGATTACACTCGGCTGTGTTAAACCCACTCACGCCTCCTCTCCTCCCTCTCTGCTTCTTGCGCCGCTGGGAGAGACGGAGGCGTGGGTGCGCCTCCCTGCGCCTAGTCTACGAAATTAGAGCTCAAATAGTTAAAACAAAAAAAAAACTTGACTGTGCCTGCGTGCATGTGTCTGTCAAACTGCTGCTCATTGAAATTAGAAGACTGCAGGAAAAAAAATCTTGATTAAAGCAGGTGTGTTCTTCATATTGGTAAGTGAGTGCTGTGCACTTACAGACTAATGAAGTGAATTTGTTTTTATTCTGACACAATGTTTAAAATAGTGGAGTTCTTGGAAACAAAAGAAGTAGAGCTGGTGCCTGGTACTTGGATCATAGTCAATGAATGTCTGTGGCCTGCACTGAAAGGGAAGGCCCTGGAGATGGCAATAAAACAAAGAATTATCCCAGGGCCTGACTGGATGTCATGAAATGTTCAGGTGATGTTTACTACTGGTATGTATGCATACATGGTTTTTTGCTGCTAGTAGATTTGTATGTCACCATAACTCATTGATCATGACTTTTTAATTTGTTTTAAACAGATAATTGTCAGGAGGGGAGGCTAAAGCTACGGGACGCTGAACAGAGGTCTGACCTTCAGTCGGATGCTGAAGACAACAGAAGAAAAGCAAGATGAAAAATGTGGGTAATGAACTGTAAACAGCTCTTATTGAACTGGACACTGTTCTGGGATTGATCTGATCTATATTTGCTGTTTTGATGCTTAAAATACAGTTAAGTCCCAAGGGGTTTTAAGGAAAATGTTAAAACTTACAATAAAACTTAAGGATGAAAAATGTACACATTCATAAGTCTAACCAGCAAAATTGGAGATTTGGCATCAGCTTTTGTAATAGCTGTAATTTTTAAAAATTTTCATATAAATCTTTGAGGAGATTTTGATAATGTAAGCATTTTCATGGTCAAGTTCACAAAGGTTCACAATCTACAAAACATTTACAGTGATTTAGTTTGTCCCAGCATGCCAGTTTGTTAACTATGGAGGTTGTATGGCTTACTTATGCAAATATTTTAATAAGTACTTTAGCCAAATAAAAAATAAATGATTTCTAGTCATTAACAGTACTTTTTTAACAGCTGTAAAATCTTCCTAGTTTTAAATGTAGAAAGCAACAACCCACCAAGTGGTCTTACATTTCATTTCTATGATTTAGTATTAACAAGTTTGTGATAAAACCAAAAAATATCATACTAGGCCTGCATGACTGTGATATAATTATCCTTGTGTTAAGGCCTGGTTTAGGTTAAACCTTTTGTAAAACATGTACAAATACAGCAAATTCAAGCCATTTATTTATTTATTTTTTAAATAGAACAGTATAAAAAACAGTAGTGAAAATTCAATTTGACTAAATAAATCTAGGAATAATTATTTAAAAAAAAATTAAAGTGGAGCCACATTATTTTTTAATAAAAAAAGCATTTAAATACAACAGTATAAAAACAGTAGTGCAACAGCAACTTTGATAAATAAATCTAGGAATATATTTTTTTAAACTAAAGTGCAGCCACAATATTGTAAAATGAAGGCATTTAAATAGAACAGTATAAGAAATGGGGCACACGTCTGTGCTCCAAATGTCCGTGGTAAAGCTGACTGCATGCACGTCTTTAAGCATACACAAAATGTGTTCCCTAACTGCCTCATATAATTCGGGCAGCTCAGTTTCGGAGATATATTTACGACCTGGCAAACAGTGCCTTGGCTCAACATGCTCCATTAAGCAGCAAAATTCCACATTTTCCACAACAGACAAGGTTTGGTCACCCAGGACAATAAATTCCAGGACTTTGTCTGTTCGGATCTTTCTTTATTTAACCCTTCGAACAGGCTCACCAGGAAGTGTTTGTCTTTGCTTTATATTTATTGTAATCAATAATCACAGGTCATAAACCTGAAAACACAATAAAATAGGAAACCCAGTTACAATATATTCTTTAAATAAATTGCCCAAAATGTCCACCGTAGTTGTAGAAAAAGAGGAAGCATATAATACAACACAAAATACATTGCAACGCTATGCAATGGATTATAAACCAAATCACCACTTACCCCCAATCACAGATTGCAAACATGCTGAGAGCTCCAACCAGCCAGCGTTAACCTTCTACGGCTAATACACCCTTACGGCTAACATCGGTAGCCAAGATGTGCATGCAGTAAGCTTTACCACGGACATTTGGAGCTCCGTGGTATCAGATGGTGCCTGGACTCCAGTAGTCGCCGATACCGATGCCAGCATTTTCAGCAGTATCGGAGCAGTTTCCCATACTGGTATCGGAATTGGAACAATTCTAGTCACAGCTGGCGACATCGAATCAAATCTAAAGTCGCTGGAAAGAAATATGATTATCATTCATGTGGGCACTAATGACTCCTGGCTTCGTCAGTCAGATGTCACTAAAGTTTAAAGCAGCACTGCAGATCTTTTGAGCCTTCATAATTCTCTCCAAAGTCTGTTCAGTGGAGCTCGGCACGGTAACAGAGACAATGCCCCCACCCCCTTCCCCCCACAGCGCTTCCCTGCTCTGTTTAGGGGCTATGTAACTTTTGCTCCCGTGACGGGGTCACATATCGCAAGATGTTGCGAGAAGTGCAAACTGCTTTACGGCACTACGCGAGATTTGGCTTCCAGCTAAAGAAGCCAGTATTTTGCATGTAGTAGTAGCAGCCATGGCATCCGCAAAGCGTGTGAGGAGGACTCTTTCTCCAGATTCAAGGGCCAAAAAGAGACTATCGGACAACGCAAGGAACAAAACTAGAATTAACACTGGAGCCCACTTTGCTCAGTGGCGAGAGTGTCGGGAGATGGAAAATTACAAGACGGACGCCGAGCTTGCAAAGTTACTGCTGGAGAGGTAAGTTATGTTTTCGTCGGGTTTTCCCCCGTTCAACACTTGGTTTCAGTCGGTGGTTGCTCCGTAGCATTGCATGCTTTGTGTAACTTGGCGGACGTCGTTTTGTCACTAAATGCTACCAGCGGTTATTTGCCGGCGAGTTTCTCAGATTGTTGGAGACATTCATGGCGCCTTGACGCTCGGTCATTCACTATTTCACTATTTCTTCTATGTCTTCGGATGTCCTGTCGACTCGCTTCTCCCGGCTCTGTATGTCAACAAATGCATGTTGCTGTGAGGCGCTGTGTTATGACAGTGCAATTACACCCAACGACCAGAGAGGCCCCTCGAGAGCAGACAAACCTGAATCTTACATAGTGGGGCTTTAAGTGGAGTAGGATGAGATCGCTGCCACCCTCATTCACACTTAACCCCTGGGGTGTGTGTGTCTGGTTTACCCAGCACCCGCCTCTGCTCTCACCGGTATAGGTAGGCTAGCTGTTGGTTGCCTCTGGTCAACTCCCTCCTTTATTATTTCACCAGCGCTGTGAATCACTGATACTTTTATGGCCTCTAGATGCCCTGCATGTTTTCCTATGGGGATGCCCTCTGTAGCGGCAGTCAGTGCGTAATATCACATCTCCCCCTTGGTGTATGAACAGTGATCAGACTCGTTGGTGACCCTCCTCAGGCTAACCTGATAGCCTTACCTTTTTTTTATATAATCATTGTGATGGGGTTTCTCTCTGTTTGTCAGAGCCTTTGATCAACTGCTGTGGAGAACTGGGACGCTGCTGCTTTACCCTGCTTTTTTGATTTCTTCGGGGCTGACATAGGATCAGAACCTTACCTATTTGAACCAGAATACACAGAGGAGGAACTACATGTTTTGAAAGCTGAGTGTACATGAAGAGGAGCCGAGGCACTGGAACAGCCTGGGGCTGAGGGGAGGGTCGGAACCGGCCTGGACTGTTGTTGTATGTGTGGGCTAACCTTGGGGCTAAAGTACTACTACGAAAGACTAGAAATCAGGACCAAGGCAATGAGATTATCTTTGAAGAACACGGCCATCTCATCACTCGTTTTCACACAAACAGTAAACAAGTACTTAGCATGGCATACTATCTTGCACCAGACGAAATAAATAGGACGGCCATTTGTCTGTATTTGCCTCATAACTCTGGGGATTATTGTCTTGTTTCCCCTCCTTGAGTTACTTTATAACTATGTCTGCAGCAAAATCCAGTCTGAAAATAATTGCACTGTAGTTATCTGTAAAATGTAACCAAGTTATAAGCTACATGACGGTCAAATCATATTATTGCTACCCCCTATGTATCATTACATTATTTGGCCCAACTTTAGCCCCAATGCCAGCCCACATATAACCACAGTCCATGCTGGTTTGGGTTCTCCTCTCAGCCACAAGCTGTTCCACTGCATCGGCTTCTCTTCATGCACCGTTGGTAGTTATGACCAGAACTGAAGTGAACTAAAAGATATCTAAAGAAAAAAGCTGAAAAAACATTAACATACTTTATTTTAAAGGGTACATATTATGCAAAAACACTTTTTTAAGGCTTTTGAACACATTTTTGGGTATTTGGCCTTCCTCCCAGCCCACAAAATGTGATATTAGACAACAGGTTCATGTGTGTTCAGGACTGTAAGCGGCACGTGGCATATGAAGGCCCTCAAAACCAGCCGTTCTGAACAGAGGACTTATGTGAGCGTGGAAAGAAAGCAGCTGTGCTTTACTCATAGGCTTTTTTGGACTGAAGCAAGTTACTATCGTTTCATTAAGACATCAACAATCCATATTAAAATGTAGAAAATGAGCAAGATATGGAACCTTTAAGGCATTTTAGAAGGGGAGAAAAATGTCCCCTCCAAGGCTCTGTGGAACAATTATTAGCTACATGGCGAAGATATTGTGATAGAGGATTTGTGTTTAAAATATGAAAACTATTGAAAGAATGCACACCTGTACCAAATATGTTGAGGAAAAGCATATCAACTTCAAAATTATTAAAGAAAATGCACCGCCAAGGTCCCCTTCAGGTATGAGGGTTAAATGTACAATTTAAATAGGAAAATTAGTCAGTTATTGTGAACGACTAGTTGAATATAAAGTATTCTCTCTCAACTGCAGGTTATTATAATGCACAAAAATTGCTGGTTTATTTTTGTTTCAAAAACTTGACTAAACTAAGAGCGAAAAGTTTAAGATACATCTGAAAATACTGATCCCTAATAATCATACTCACCATTTACTCTCTCACAAGATTTTCCGGGTCCTCATTTAGGTACACACACAGTCCCTTGATAACGCATTCCCAGCCTACATCTACATCATCATCCTAAGTCGAGAAGGATAAGAAGAGCAGACCAGTTGGATAGAATCATTTCTCCTTCAATACATGCACTGTCAAAGCAATATTTTCCTTTTCCAAAATGCCTCCTTACTTCAGTCATGTGTGCCACAATGCTCTGTAGTCGCTTGCCAATATGTCCTCCTCTCTTTTCAAAGAGCTTCAGAAGTTTGTCAGAAAGCACATCTAGCTGTGAGAGAAATCTGGATTGCAGTGGTATGGTGGTAATGCGCTTAAATTCTGCATTTATCTGAAAATAAGACATTTGAAACAATTACTTGGAAAGGTGTTCATTGAAAGCTTTTATACTGATTAACCACACTGACCAGTAAAAAAATTAAAATTCAAATATTTATACATAATGAGTTATCTGAGGATTCATAAGTAGATTTTTAATCAGTCTATCTGCATACTGTTAGAAAACCCAAAGACAAGATCACATTCTAAGTTCATTTTATTATCACCCACCTCACTTGTTTCGAACAGCGCTGGCCATCTTGCAAGAAAGTCTCGAATCAAGGGTGTGTCACGAACCACTTCATATCTCCTATAGGCAAATGTCTTCTCCATTTTCATCTTCACCTCTTCCCTGTTGTTTCTCTTTTTAACATCTGAAAGAAGTTCCACTCTGACACGTTCAAGGCTTGCATCTGATTCTCCAGTAGGGTAGGGGGGACAATAGTTCACTTCAGACCGTCTTGGTCTCTTGATGCCTAAAGCAGCACTTGTTTTGCCCTCTGGTTTGTGCTTCAGCGAGTTTACCGTCACCTTCGGCCATCCCAGCTGTCTCAAGTGAGTGCAATAAATTGCCAGTTTGTTCTTTAAGCTGGCTTTCCACCCCGCATATCCAGTCAGGGAGCTTTTCTCGGTCAGGCAGGGATGCTTAGCGATGAGGGCCTCTCCTACCATGTTAATTTGTTTTGTACCGGACTATTTCTTGCACCAAGCCCTCAAGAATGTTTGACTTCAGTTTAGGATCTGGAGTAAGTAAGGCACCATTTTCCCTGTATGCTACATTGCTCTGCTCAAGTTTCAGCCCTGCATCACTGGGGAACATGGAAGACGCTTGGCCAAAATGATTTGGAGCTGGATGACTCTGATGAGTCTGGTGAAGAGGGTATGTCTGTGTCAACACACTCACTAGACGAGGATGAAGATTCTTCGGTTATATGACGACACAAATCAGCAGCAGAGGTGGATGTGAATCACTCTGATGGTGCTTTTGTTCTGTACTTCATCCATTGAAGTGAGGTTCATAAATTCATTTCCAAATAGTGAATCCATAAACTGAAGTCGGAAGTCAAAGTCAAGGCCACATTGTCTTTGTACCTCACGAACAAGTTCACTGACTGATCCAGGAAGTCCATTTTTGAAAGTCAATCTTTGACTGCTGTTGTCACCCAGGATGACTTTGAGAATGGTAGGGGGATCCCTCCCTCTGTGTCTTTGTCTGAGAAGAGGATGAAAAAGACTAAATTTTAAAAAGAATACTGCATATTGTTTAATGTTAAGACACACATTTCCTTATTTTAAAAGGCAAATAATGATTCTATGGGATGTCAGGTTTCTACTTTTTAAATTACTCAGCCAAATTAAACTGAAAATTTAATTAGGATAAGTTAATTTTTGGGTTTAGATATGCCTCAGTACAATGTGAACCTCTGTGTATGAAATACCATGTGGTAAAACATCATGCTAAGGCTAGAGGTATGGTAGACAGAAAGCACAATATAACAAAATACACACATCATGTAGAAAGAGGTATGCTGATGTACTGGTTAGCAGTGTGACAGACTACAAAGATAAAGGCCATTAAAAAAATAAATAAAAAATCAAATTTAGCATGTGTATTGTGCAACATCCTTATCTATCCCTTTACCATCAAACAGTACCAAAACACTGCATGTCGAAACAGAGCTTGAGGGCAGAATGAGAAGGATTTGTCAGTTGCAGTTTTAAACACAACATTTAAAGTTGGTCCTTTCTTCCACTCTTCTTGAATGGATGCCTACAAAATGGCACCTCAGTGCCACAAAGGATGCTCTGATTGACTGGCCATGGATTGTTATTCGCTGATATACATTTCATATAGTTTGACTGGTGGCTTCTATGAAGGTCAACCAGATGAGTCATTCAGATGACAAAGCCGAAAGCCCAAAATTAAAAACTGACCGGTGTAGCTGGCAATGTGGCCTGTAAGGTTTTTTTTAAATGTTCAACTTTCAATGTTTAATGCGTATAGGCCTGCATCTGTCATTACTTGCTTGTACTTTGTCTGCATCATTTTTAATAATTAGATGCTAAAATCACAAAAATACCAAACATATTTCTACACATGGTGGCATGGTGGCATGGTGGCGCAGCAGGTAGTGTATGTGCCTCACAGCAAGAAGGTCGCTGGTTCGATCCCCGGGTCAGGCAGGGCCTTTCTGTGTGAAGTTTGCATGCTCTTCCTGTACATGCGTGGGTCCTCTCCGGGCACTCTGGCTTCCTCCCACAGACCAGAAACATGCTCATTAGGTTGACTGGTGACTCTAAATTGCCCTTAGGTATGAGTGTGAGCGTGAATGGTTGTCTGTCTCTATATGTGGCCCTGTGATCGACTGGCGACCGGTTCAGCGTGTACCCCACCCTTCGCCCAATGACAGCTGGGACAGGCAGCAAACTCAACCTTTGTATTCAAGTGCCTCTGTGATGATTTCATTTGTTTTATACTTTAATATACAATTCTGTTTACATTTAAATAAATAATACAACACAATAACTGACTTAAAACTGACCCTGTGATCAATATCAACCCCAAAAACCCTAACTGGACCACCCTTAGTTCCTTTTTTTCATTCTTGCGCTCACATCCTGCACTTTCTTACTGCCTCGAGGCTTCACACCACTGAACAAAGACTAGTGCTCAGAATCATCCTGAACACAGTAAAATAGGAAAATAATAATATAGGCAGAGGGTGTGATGCACAGACACGACCACAGACATCTAGGGGTGATGATTGAAAGGGATTCAAAACATTCTTTTAATAAAAGGAAAATACTATTCACTCTGCCTTTAAAATGTATACTATATTAAAAAGGAAGAAAAACTATCCAAAAAGACCCTGCCTATATTTATCATCTTACTGTGCTGTGCGAGGGACATCCTACCTTTCTTCAGAATCAATTAATGCAACTTTGAATTGCGTATTTACAAAGAGTAACGAACAAATCTGGATAATGTGCCCTCAACTGTTAATTACCACTCCGATGGTTAACCAACCTTCTATGCAGGTATGCCTTTTTAAGGTCCAACCAAATAATCGGCCAGTGGACAGGTGTCATTGAGTCGACTGAGTGCCACAAGCTTTGTTTCTCTTAAAGGTGACCAGCTTAGTTCAAAGGCTCTGTAGTGTTCACTGTACCACCCACGCAGTTCTTCTACAATGAGAAACAACTCATGGTTTATAACACACATCTGAATGATTTCAGCAAACTCTGTTAATCCACTTGCTGATCCATGGGCGACTATCAAACCTTTGCTGTAGGCTACACCACTACTTGATGCACTCTTGGCAAGATGCACTTCAGATAGGTTTGGATATTTTGATCTGATAGCCTGAACCACCTCCTCTTTTAATACATCAAGTGGAACTCTGGACACATTTGGTAGATGGAGGGTAGATTTACCATATGATGGTGAGTTTATGTAGAATGCAATCATCATCTGATGTTTTGAAGCCAAAGTCAGGGGTACATTCTTAAAGCAACTAGTGTGCCTCACAATCTGCTTAAAAAAGCTACGTTTGGCTTCAAATCGCATTGTCCATAGTGCAACAAGAGGGCCAAAACACATTATCATCTGAGGATAGTGCTCAAGATAGTTATGCTTAGGTAGAAATCTTTTATCAGGAAACAGCTGTTGGGACCTCTGTCTGTGCTCAACTATTTTGCTTTCAAGATATGAGATGGATTCATCTGTATGCACAGGAGCAACAACCAACTCAACAGTATCTTTTAAATCCATTAAGACAAGCCATGCAGGCTCACCCTCTGGCACTAAAGGTCCAATCAAAAAATGGAAGAAACCTCAGTAAACTCCAATTTTCATGGGCATTGCCTCCAATAGTTTTCCGACAAACAAGATTTTGTGGTACAACATTTGGCTTATTTGTTTTGTCTGACCATTTACAGGGGAAAGCCAAAATAGCTTTATTCAGCTCATCTAATGTAAACAACTTTTTTGTTATCATTAATGCCAAGCAGTAAGCCAGCTCGACTGGCACAATACCTTCCAATACATCATGACCAATGTCGGGAGGATACCTAGAGACAGCATGAAAAAATAAGACAGATTACTACTTAAAACACACCCTCGTTTAACACCAGCACAATGAGCATTATTCTTGAGTGCTGCTTTTACATGGCCTGCATGCACCTCTTTAGTTCTAAGGCTGAAAACACCAGAAGCAACACAGTCAGATTCAATATCACAACATTTGGCTGTGCAAACGTGGCAGAAGAAATCACCTGAAAAACTTTCAGTGAAACCTGCAACACTGTGTGCTCCCAAGTTATCAGCCACAACACTCTGCAGAGTACCTTTAAGAGACACACTTAATAAAGGGACATACACACCATGCTCCTCTAAGATCTTGCAGAAGAGGTTCCAGCAATCTGTCAAAACCATATGTTTTCACATCAACACTTTTGCAAAGTACTGCAAGATAAATAGATGATAAAGATGAGTGAGAGTCAGGTGGAAGGTCACCTAGTACCCAGTACACACCACAAAGTTTGTGTTTCTTACGAGAGGTACCTAAGGGATTGCAGATCTCAAAATCATCCACGTACAAACGCAGTGATATTCGTAATTCCTCAGCATTCAAAAAGCTGTTTTCTTTAAAATGCAAACCATCTTCAGGGGACCTTAATTCATAAGAAGGATCAAGTTCTTATGAAAGAGCAAGTGCATGGATTTAAGCAGTTGGACATACTGAAAAGTCTGCTTCTTTTTATGATCAAGTATGTAGGTAATTAGTTCCACAACACTGAATGCACTAAATATTCCGACTTTAACAAGGCTGTCGCAAGCTGCTGCTGAATTACACCTGGAAGTGCCTCGTGTTGGCTTTTCCAATCTAGTGATGTATCAGAAACTTCCTCTTCCACACACTCTTCCACACACTCTTCGTCCTGGCAATCAGAAAATGAATCATGCAATGATGGTGATGCTAATTTTGTTGTTTTCACTATACCTGGTATAAAATCAGTTAGGGTGTGAGGTGTATGTCTGCGACTCTTGTGAGACTTAAACGTTCCATAAATATTGGTTTGAAAACTACAGCCAACAAACATGCAGCAAACATTTTCAGTCCTCCTCAGATGTGTGTTGATATGAACAAAGTATTCCCTTTCATTAGCTAAATTCTTACATGCACAGAAGTGACAGCTGAAAGTAGCTAATTCTTTTTGAAACTGACTAACCTGTGTGGAAAGCACTCTACTCTGATGTGCAATTAAAGCATTCAATGGGCTCTAATTTCTTAGACCAGATGCAGGCGGGCGCACCTGCCCTGCGCCTGCGTAGTGCCAACAGGGTGTGTCCAGGGCATTTTGCAAGTTTCGTGCACTGCGCAGTCTGGCGCAGGCAGGCGCACCCACACCTCCGTCCTTCCCACCGGCGCACGTCGCAGAGAGGGAGGGGAAAAGGCGTGAGTGAGTTTAACACAGCCGAGTGTAATCTTAACCAACCAAATGAACGCCTCTCCTCGCCTTTAAATGTGCCGCGGGCGAGGCGCAGTGACAATTTCACCTCGGTGGTGAAGAAGGTCAGAGCCGCTGTCACTTTAACAGCAACTGGGAGAGCGCAGAGGCCACCGGGCCGCGCATTGGAGGCCACGATGCGCGTCACCGTGTGGACCACCTCACGGGACAGATGTAATCTGTTCCTGCCTCATAAATAGGAGTACAAAATTACGTGATAATTACATTTAAACACAGCAGCAGGCTAATCCATTCATCATGCTTGTGATCCACCTGCATTCCTGGTCTGTCTTCGCCAAGTAGCAGAACCTCAGGTGAAATACTCTCTCCCAGTTTCTCCTCCTCATCCTCCTTGCAATAATGTACTCCATCTTTTTAGATCATGTTAGGAATAAAGATTAAAACTGAGAAATATGGGCAATCACAGGTAAATCCTTAAGACACCGAGTGACTTACATTTATTCAGCGAGCGTCTCTCTCTTTTTTACTTTTCTCTTGAATTTCATGAGATGAGAGAAGCCGGATACTTCGTATCAGATGATGTGGCTGTTTGTGGTTGGCTGAGAGATGTGAACTCGTTAGTTTGCATCACTCTTCCAGCTGCCGTCAGGTTAAGTTTCCATTATGACAAACATCTCTGATCTGACATCTGATGTGACGGGACAATCAATATAGATACAAATGTATATGCTGGTTCAGACGGTTACATTAAATAGTGGTTGCTGTGATTGTTTATTGCATTGAAATGTGCCTGACACTCTGGACACCTGCCTGTGAGGTTTTGGTGACGTGTGCGCCCTGTGCGCCTGTCAGCCAAATTACCACTGCACTGGGTACACTTCACCTTCGCTTCGAGAATAGACCAGGTTGGAGCTGGCGAGGTTTCAGCGCAGCTTTTTGGCACGAAATTGTCACTGCACCAAGCTGAATCTGTCAACACCTTCCCCTGGTGCGCCGTCACACCCATCTCGGCGCAGCCGGTCTACCAAATGTGCCAAATTGACTGCGCACGGCTGTGCACCAGATGAAATTACCACTGCGCAGGCTGCGCCACCCTGAACCACCCTGCATTGCGCCAGGAAATTAGGGCCCCATGTGCATGGACATTTTGAATATGTACATGGGTAATGGGTGGTGCGTCCAAAATGTGGATGTTTGAGATTGTAATGATTAAGCACCCCTTACAATTCCACATTCACTGTGGAGGGGGGTGGGGGGGATTACAGGCAAGCCAACCTAAATCACACCCAACAGAGCTTCCTTACCAAACAGATCCACACTTCTTGATAGTTATTTCGTTGTGTTACTCAAATGCACACTCACTTATCAAGCAAAAACTACTGTGGTCAAATACAACAGTACTGCAAAAAAAATTCTAACTTCATGAAGGTTATAATATACAGTGTTTGCTGAAACAGTCTTATGGAGATGTTGATTCAACAAGTCACTTTGGAGGCTGTAGTTTGTGGTGCAATTGAATTGTTTTCTGAGAGGAATTTCTTTTATTAAGCACACCCCATTTAGAACAGCCAGGTTACGCTTAATATCAGACACACCTCTTTGAAACTGTTGTTACAAGCATGGCACAATAGACATGTAGGATTGATTGCAGGCCTGTTGTTTAGCCTATATTTGCGGACCCAGTAAACTGGACAATGTGTATATTTTTGACATTTTAGCACAATGTATACAATATGTTTCTGCAAATATTTCGGAAACTGATAGCAACATTGCCATATACATGAACTTTGAAAGTCTGTTTAAACAAATCAAAGTAATTTGAATAATACTCGCCATTTACTACAGAGCCTTTGGAATAGTGTCACTGGTCTCTGAACTAGAGGAACACCGAATACCTATTCAGGAAAAAAAAAAAAATACAACAGACAGTGAGAGAATACTATGACCTCAAACATCCACATTTTGGACGCACCACCCATTACCCATTATGGTAGTAATCATTACATGACTGTTGTATTAGACTGCATTCGTTTTAGCTAGGAATTTTGCTCCAGTAAATTGTATTGCAATTGTCGCGCATTGTATCCAAAATGTTAAGATTTTTGTTTTTACAGAAATTAAAAGCAACATTGTCAGACAAAGTAAAACACATCAAGTAAATCATCAAAAATCATTTCAATAATACTCACAATTTATTATAGAGCCTGTGAAACTGTTCAGCAAGTGGGTGGGGGTCACCTGGTTTTCAATTGTCAGATACCTATAAATGAATAATAAAAATATATATTTTTAAAATCACTTTGTCATATATTGTTCCTTCAGATATTCATTTAAACTGAATAACAAAAGGGAGACTTTATTTTTTATTTTTCTGTATAACCTGAATATTGAAAAACAACGTTTGTCCATTGTCTGCTTGAAATTAAAAATCGCATAAGAACAAAAAACCAAGTCTGTGTATGTGTCTACTTAATGGACACACAGCAGACAGACTGGTATAAACTTCAGCTGAATTCACACTAAATCCAGCAATGAAGCAGCCTCACAAAGGTTTGCTTTAGTGCTTCTGACTGCAAATGCATTGACGAAATCAGTAAACACTGTTATGTTCTTCTGCTTAACTGCCGCTCTCTCCTAATTCAACCTGCAGCCTGCTCTGCCCCTCTCTGTCTCCCTCTGAGCTGCGGAGACGTTCATGCCAGCTTTGTTTTTAACAGATTTTAAGGAAGACAATCGACTAATTCTGCACAGTCTCCTTCCAAACCGAAGTTTAAAAATGCAGAGGGCACAATCTCCCTACTCCATGCTCAGATCTTAAATCATACTGTCAGGCCGTCCGTCCGTGCACTGTCAGTAAACTGTGTGTGTGTGCGGGGCATTTTTGTGTGTTCATGGCATAGTGATGTAACCTCCATCGCTGTTTTGACCAACAGTTGTTTTTTCTTTAAAAACCAGGGTTTTTTGGAGAATTGGCACGCAAGCTTCAACTTAGAAGGTTAATATAAATTTAAGGAATAAGGCTTACCGATAACCTTCATGTTATAGCTTCACTCTCCCTCTGCAGCAGGCACATGTCTGGGCAGGCCCCTGCGCCAGTGACAGCCCCCCCCACATTAAACTAACCCCAATGTTAACTTCATTGTTGTGAATAGCCCTCTGGAGAGCGGGCACGACATAATTTAGACTAAAGTCTACATATTTACTACACGAAACACATGTTTTGTGTACATTTAAATAAATATGACCACATATAAAATATAATACTAGCCAACAGTCAGGTAATGCAAGCGAGTGTTAACTTAAAGGTGCAGTGTGTAGAATTTGGTATTTGAGCGACATCTATTGTTCAATTTCTAGAATGAGCCCAACCGTAACCAAAATGTCACATCGCTGAGCAACGGAAGCCTGTGAAGACCAAAAGGGATCGTGATTATAGTGCAGAGTAACAACTGTCTCTACATCCACCGCCGTCCTCTCTCCTCTTCTTCGCCTGCATTCCAGATAGATTTCAGAACCGGAGGACAGATTCACGTTTCGTTCTTTTTGTCCCTAAAATCCACCCGTAGACAACAAGGGCGGATTGTTATGTCTGCCTACATGAAAGCGGCCTGTGGTAATGTAGGTAAAGATTAAATTCATCTTTACCTTGTAGAGAGCCGTCCAAAGCCGCATAATTCTTCCAGCCACAGCGAAAACACGCCAACACATCCGTTTCCCTCCTAAAACAGGACCTCCAGGGGGCAGAGTTTCCAGACCAAACATAACTATTTCCTTCTTTTTTATCATGACTGGAACTTGTTTGCTTTACATCCCTCAAGATTACAAGAATTCAACATGACTGACATATGTTTTGAGGAAGAACATGAATAAATTGTGTTGTATGTGCAGACTACATACTTGAAAAGTGACCAACCCTCACTTTCCCTTTTTTCAGTGTATGATGGGGAAGAACATGAGTTCTACTGTTGTTTTTCTTGATTTGGCCAAATGTTTAAGTGATTGCCAATCACAATCATTCAGGATTTTTTCCAACCACATTCCTTTCTCAAAGACAATGGTTCCTCACTATCCTTCCAGTTTTTAATAGTGCATTCGACAGTTTTTAACCCAGTTTTAGTAGTTTCTGCAATCTCCTTAGATGTTTTTTCTGCTTGATGCATGCCAATGATTTGACCCTTCTTAAACAGACAAACATCTTTTCCATGACCACAGGATGTGTCTTTCGACATGGTTGTTTTAGAAATGAGAAGCTACTCATTGCATCAGCTGGGGTTAAAGAAAGATAATCAACCATGCAGTAATCATCCAATAGGAGGCTCGTGCCTGTCTGCTCAGTTAAATCCAGGTGGTGACTTTTTTTTGGCCAGGCAGTGTTTAATCATTAGTGAAATAAATATTTCTTAGTATAATAATTATATTCATCAGTTTAATTGCTACATCACAGTGTAATTGATAGATTTATCTGATTAAAAAATGTATTGATCAGTCTTCAGCTGGTTCTTGGTGTTCAGATGTTCATCATCAGGTAAATAAAGACATGAAACATTTATTTTCTTTATTTTATTTGATTTATTTCAGTCTGTTTTTGTTCAGAACAATCAGCTGTTCATAGGTGACATCAGCTGACTGATGATCAGCTGTTTCCTGTCAGCACAAACAGACGTCTCTTCAGGGGACGCTGCAGAGGACAAGACGTCTCAGGTCTTTGAGTCCTCTGCAGGTTTGGACTCCAGAGGACCCAGAGACACTGAACCATACCATACCCCAAACCCAGGATAGAGGGGCTCGGTGAATGTGGTCTCTGTGGTGTGGAGGTGGATCAGTCCATCAGAGGAGACTTTGTAGAAGGACAGAGATCCAGTAGGACAGTCCACATACACCCCTACTCTACCAGAGGATGGAGAGGAGGAGGAGGAGATGGATGTTCTACTGTTATTGTGAAGGAAATAATAATAATAATCATGACCAGAGCAGCACAGACTCCAGGAATGATCATTACATCCAAACACACATTCTTCTATGCTTCCTGTTCTCCTGATTCTTCTGTAACTCACTGATACATCAACATCTCCTCTCCTCTTGACCTCCCAGTAACAGCGACCGCTCAGAGCAGACCTGCACAGCAGCTGAAGATGACCATCAAATCTGTCTGGATGATCAGGATATGACTGAAGTTCGTCCCCACGTGTCACCGTCCTGTTGTCTTCAGACAGTCTGAGTCTTCTCTCCACTGTGTTTGTGTCCACCTCCAGCTCACAGGTGTCTGATGGAGAGAAGAAGAAACATCACAGCAGCAGGTCATCATCTGATCATCTACTATCATCTGAGCTGAGGGCTCAGAGTCAGCTCTGATGGTTTTAGGTGTTATCTCTGTTGAGTCTGCCATATTTGACCTATGACCCCAAACTCCACTCTATCTTTCTATCTGAACAAGTTTGATTTCTGTGTTTGTGCTTTCATGTCCATAGTAGAAAAATAAAGTCCTAATACAAAAAGAAAGTCTGTACATATAAAACACACATATAAACAGAAAAAGAGAAAGAGAAAAAAAAAAGAAAGAAAAAGAAATCCCACAATTCCCTCAGTCCCCCACACAGAAAAAGAGAAGAGAGTAGGGTAGGCGTCAATAAAGCAGCAGAGAAGGTCTCGTGGAAATTCGCCACAAGAAGTGGCAAGTCCTGATTGTGTCTGTGCCTGCAGTCAGTTCTTTTGAATGTCTTGTTTTAAAGTTGCCTGGTCCCTCTCCCAGTTTTGTTGCTGCTATCTATCATCCACCTAAACCACACTGTGACAGACTTTCAACCCTGCTCACCCATCTGTCTACTCTCTCACCCAATGTCATCCTGCTGGGAGACTTTGATATACACATGGACAATCTCAATCTGCCCCTTTTTATCATGCCTGGACAGCTTTGGATTTCATCAGTTCACAGATTTCCCTACCAATAGAAAAGATCACTATTTGGACTAAATCTGTTGTTCTGGTCTCACACCCTCCAACTGCACTGCAGATGAACTCCCTGTTACCAACAACTTCCTCCTCTCATTCAATGCCGCACTTTCCCTCTCCTTCGCCCCAGTCAAAACCCGTTCCATCTCCTTCCCCTCATTTGCCCCCTGGTTTACCCCTGAGCTCTGAGCCATGAATGCCTAAGGGCGTCAACTCGAGCAACTCCGTAAAAATACTGGTCTCAATTCATAAGGACATGTACAATAACCATATACTTCTCTACAAGGACTCCATAGCTCACACCAAATCCAACTATTACTCCGGTCTCATAAAATCCAATGAAGGAAACACCAAAACTCTGTTAAATCTGTTCAATAAAATTGCCCCCCCCATCTGTTTACCATTGACACCTGTACATCAATTATGAGGTTCTTTAACCACAAAATCAACAATATCCACGAGCACCTATGCTTGACCAGACCACCTCTCTCCCCACCACCTCCTCTCCTGCACTCTCACCTCCTTCCCAGTTTTCAACTCCACGCTCTATCCAAAATCTCAGAACTTATCCACAAGCCCAAGCCCTTTACCTGCCAGCTTGATCCCATCCCCACAACCCTGGTCAAATTCTCCCTCTCCTCGTTACTCCATCTAATCATTGCCATTATTTACTCTTCCCTCTCCACAGGGATCGTTCCATCATCTTTCAAAACCAGCCATCACCCCCATACCTGAGAAACCTGGTTCAGATCCCAATAACTTCAGAAACCTCACCCCATCTTTCATTCACCTTTCATCTCCAAATTCCTGGAAAAAAATAGTCGCTAGCCAAACTTCACTCTCACCTAACCCACAATAACCTTTACAAGCCCCTCCGTCACAGCACAGAAACAGCACTTATCAAAATCACTAATGACCACCTCACTGCAGCTGATTCTGGTTCACTCTCCATCCTCATCCTCCTTGACCCGAGTGCAGCCTTTGACACCATCTCACACCCCATCCTCATCAGTCGACTCTCCCCCATTAGCATCACTCACACTCCCCTCAGTTTGTTTCACTCCTATCTCACAGGCTGCACTCACTTCATACAGTTACAGTCTTTCAAATCTGAGCTCTCCACAGTCACTACAGGTGTGCACCAGGGCTCCATCATGGGGCCCCTCCTCTTTATCACTTACCTCCTCCCCCTCGGCCATATTTTCTGGAAACTCAATATTGATTTCCACTGCTTCGCAAATAACACCCAGCTCTACCTCTCCTGCAAACCTGATTCCACACTCCCACCCCCCTCCCTTATCTCCTGCCTATCTGACATAAAATCCTGGTTCACCTCCAATTTCCTCAAGTTAAACAGCGACAAAACAGAACTCCTTCTAATTGGCACCAAATCCACACAATCTAAAGTTGACAGCTTCTCCCTCTCCACTGACAGCTCCTCGGTCTCCCCCTCCCCTCAGGTTAAGAGTCTGGGTGTCATCCTCGACAGCACACTTTCCTTCCAATCACACATCAGTAACATCTACCGGTCAGCCTAGTTCCACCTCCGTAACATCAACCATCTCCACCCCTCCCTCATCCCTCACAGCGTCTCCATTCTTGTTCACAGCCTCGTCACCTCCCGTTTAGATTATTGTAACTCTCTCCTCTTCGGCCTCCCACAAAAGTCCCTCCATGAACTCCAATTGGTCCAGAACTCAGCTGCCCTCATTATCACCAGAACCTCCTCTCACCATAACATCACCCCCATCGTACAGCACCTGCACTGGCTCCTGGTCAAGCATTGAATAGAATTCAAACTCGTCCCACACACCTTTAAGGCCATCCACAACCTTAGCCCTCCATATCTGTCGAACCTCCCCATATCCCCACCCTTGCCCGCTCCCTCAGATCCTCCTCCACCCACCTCACTGTGCCCTCTGCCCACCTCAGCACCATGGGGAGCAGGGCCTTAAATTGCTCTGCTCCCCAGCTCTGGAACTCTCTCCCAGCGGACCTCCGAAACTTGAACTCTTTGTCCCATTTCAAATCCAGACTGAAAACCCATCTGTTCAGGACTGCATACTCTATTTACCAACATACCACCTCTTCCCCATACCTGTCTGTATCTGTTGTGTTTTGCTGATTTTATTGTTGATTTTATTGTTGTTTTAATCCTGTACAGTGTCCTTGAGTGTTGGGAAAGGCGCTTTTAAATAAAATGTATATCTATATCTATCTATATATCTTTATCAAAAAGGCTATGTGCCACAGTCCTTTACGGTAGCTGTAATCAAAACTCTTCTAAAAAAAAACTACCCTTGATTCAGGCACGTTAGCTAACTACAGGCCTATATCAAAACTCCCTTTTACTTCAAAGATCCTGGAGGAAGTAGTGGTTAATCAGCTATGTGACTTTCTTCTAAACAACAGCCTGTTTGAGGACTTTCAGTCAGGATTTAGAGCTCATCACAGCACAGAGACTGCTCTAGTTAAAGTAACTAAGGACCTACTCTCAGTTTCAGATGAGGGACTTCTCTCAGTACTTGTTTTGTTAAATCTTAGTGCTACTTTTGACAGCATAGATCATAATGTTCTTCTACATAGATTAGAGGAATTATTTGGGATTCCAGGGACTGCTTTAAATTGGTTTAAGCCCTACTTATCTGACACCAGACACCAGTTTGTACATGTGAACAATAAGTCTCCTGTGTACACTAAAGTAAGATACAGAGTCGCTCAAGGCTCTGTACTTGGTCCAGTTATCTTCTCCAAATACTCTATATGCTTCCCCTCAGTGATATCATGAGGAAATGCTCTGTTAATTTTCACTGTTATGTCGATGACACTCAACTGTACATATCAATGAAGCCATGTGAGACAAATCAGTTATCTAAACTAGAAGTGTGCCTAAAGGACATTGGGATCTCGATGGCCAGAAATTTTCTTCTTCTTAACTCAGACAAGACAGAGGTCATTGAGTAACTACAGGCCTATTGAGAGACAGATAGGTAACATCTCTGCAGAAAACTGTTCAGACTCCTCCCCTCAGGTAAGTGATACAGAGCACTGTACGCTAACCACCAGGCACAAAAACAGTTCCTCCCCTCAGGCTATTGACATTTTGAACTCTTAAATGCCAATGTCCGTCCATTTGCCATAAACATGAACATCTATTGAAATCCAGTCTGTCCCTATATATATATACATATATATATATATATATATATATATATATATATATATATATATATTTTTTTTTTTTTGTATCTTTTTTTTTTTATCTTGTACATACTGTACATATATAGTACATATTCTACCCTATTCCTTACCTTTATTTTATTTTGTATAATCTTCATTTAAATTTTCATTTAAAAAGGTTTATTCCTGCTTTTTGTTTTTCTGTTCTGTTCTGTTTGTATATATATACACTGTGTGTATCTAGTCTGTACTTAGAGAGTGAAGTGAACTGGCATGAAATTCCTTGTATGTCTAACATACCTGGCCAATAAAGCTGATTCTGAATCTGATTCTGATTGTGATGGGCCCCCGACAACTTTGAGAAAACTTTTCTAGTGATTTACCTGCCCTAGGGGGAATTGATCTTGCACAGAGCACAACTGTTAGAAATCTTGGGGTTCTATTTCATCAGGATTTATCCTTCGATTCTCAAATAAAGCAAATTTCAAGAACAGCCTTTTTTCATCTTTGTAACATTGCTAAAATCAGGTCTATCCTGTCTCAGAGCAATGTGGAAAAGCTCGTCCATGCTTTTGTTTCCTCTAGACTGGACTATTGTAATTCTCTTCTTTCAGGCTGTCCCAGTAAGTCGCTTAAGATGCTTCAGCTGGTTCAAAATGCTGCAGCACGTGTACTGACTAGAACTAGGAGAAGAGACCACATTACTCCTGTATTAGCTTCTCTGCATTGGCTTCTCATAAACTGTAGAAAAGAATTCAAGATTCTTCTTCTCACCTATAAAGCTCTCAGTGGACAGGCACCAATTTATCTCAAAGAGCTTGTAGTGCCGTACAACCCCTCTAGAACATTACGCTCCCAAAATGCTGGCCTGCTCATGGCTCCATCAGTCTCTAGAAGTAGTCTGGGAGGTAGAGCCTTCAGTTATCAGGCTCCTCTTCTCTGGAACCATTTACCGACCACGGTTCAGGAGGCAGACACCCTCTCTACCTTTAAGGTTAGACTTAAAACATTAATCTTTGATAAAGCTTTCAGTTAGGGACCAGCTCATAGTCCATAGTTTAGACACATAGTTAAGATGCAATAGGCTTAGACTGCCGGGGGGATCTGGCACATTGGGCTCTATCCCTCTCTCTCTCACACACTCTCTCCATATCTGCCTCTGCCCCTTTCTGTTTGCTCCTGTACTCGTCTCTGGCTCTTGTCTTGTAGGTGGTCTGGGATCCTTGGTGGAGACTGCCTGCTGCTGTGGAGTCACGAAGCCTTAATAACTACAATTACAGACATAACACATATTTGGCCATCTCATTCCAGTTCATAATCATTATAGCTGTTAATGTAGACATTAGCATCATCTCTCTGTCCATGGTTGATTTTACATCCATAGTAACTACCTCTAGCACCATATAAACATGAATTCCCTCTTGTGAGCCTGAGGAGGGTGTAGGGCGGAGAGTCCACGTCCCCCGTCCTTGTCTGTGTGGGACTCCTCAGATCCAGGATCGGCCTGGACTTCACCTTTACCTTCAGGAAGACATGGTGTTATCAGAGTGGTCTGTGTGAGGAAATGATCTGTGGTTCAGTGACCTGCTGATGATGTGATTTATTTATTTATTTATAAAGACATGAAATGTGCAGCATGAAAAATGATAAAGAGAAATGATTAAGAGCGACCAATAAAGTTGGTTTGAAATATTAAAATCTCTCTCTCATTCTCTCGAAGTAAAATTCTGCTCTAAGATAAAACAGACTTTTGACATTAAGGGGGCAGGCTCTTGTCCCTTTTTAGTGACTCTCAGAGTTGGTCCCTCCCAAGTAAAACCTTTGTGTTCTCTCCTGGATGACGATTTCCGTCACCACCAGCAGACAGCAATAATAACAGTGAAGAAGAAGAAGAAGAAGAAGAAGATGAGAGAAAGAGGAAGGATGCAGTGCCTATTTTCTACAGCCTGTCAGTCAAATTTTGATATATGTAGATCACAAGATCCATGTCCAAAAAGTGGACAAGTTCGAGTTCCAAGAAATGTATTAAATAAAAAAAGATTTTCAAAGAAAATAGTTAACATTTTTTCTTGCCTTCAGTCCTTTCCAAAATTATGAGATACTGATGGATTATTAAATGTTGAACTCTTTTCATGACACTCACTCACCAGAGGTGGGACCAAGTCATTGTTATGCAAGGCACAAGTAAGTCTCTAGTCATGGCCCTCAAGCCCCATGTCAAGTTTCAAGTCAAGACTGACAAGTCTCAAGTTAAGTCTTAAGTCCTGCAGTTCGAGTTTTTGAGTCCTTTCACGTCTTTTTTTAAATCTGTCTTGGCTGCTTCTCTCTGGTCTGTCATGTTGTAAATCAAGCGGTTTGACTTAAAAATATTTGTTTTCCTGGATGAATGCTGGCTAGTACCTTTAAACCCTAGCTTCTTTTTAAACCTCCTGCTTGAAAATTACATGCTTTTAAAGAAAAGAGTATAACCCTGCAACTACAAGGTCTATTTGAAAAATTTTGGTGTCATAATAAAGGGAACACTTGTGAGATATGTTCTGATGTGTAAATATCAGTATATACACGTGAACAAAATTGTTGGTATCCTTCCCTTAAAAAAGAAAAGCCCACAATGGTCACTGAAATAACTTGAAACTGAAAAAAGTGATAAGAAATAAAAATCTACTGAAAATGAACTAATGAAATTCAGACATTGCTTTTGATTTGTGGTTCAACAGAATCATTTAAAAAACAAAATAATGAAACTGGCCTGGACAAAATGATGGTACCCTTAACTTCATATTTTGTTGCACAACCTTTTGAGGCAATCGCTGCAATCAGGCGATTTCTGTAACAATGAGACTTCTGCACCTGTCCACAGGTATTTTGGCCCACTCCTCATGAGCAAACTGCTCCAGCTGTCTCAGATTTGAAGGGTGTCTTCTCCAGACTGCATGTTTCAGCTCCTTCCACAAATGTTCAATAGGATTTAGATCAGGGCTCATAGAAGGCCACTTCAGAATAGTCCAATGTTTTGTTCTGAGCCATTCTTGGGTGTTTTTAGCTGTGTGTTTTGGGTCATTATCCTGTTGGAGGACCCATGACCTGTGACTGAGACCAAGCTGTCAAGGAACTGTCCTTTAAATTTTAATTAGTTAGACCCAGAAGCTGAGACAGAGACCTCATCAAAGGTTCATGGAGATTTATTGTACAAAACAGTCCAAAAAATCCAAACATCCAGTGTTCAGTGATAAACAAGATGAGTATTTACAACAAGGCAGGGAGGGAGCTCTGGAGACACTGTGAAGAGAGGGAGCAGAGAAAAAGGTAAGCATCCACGAAGCAAAAAGCAAAAAGCAAAACTCAAGCAGAGTAAACGCGTGAAGCAAACTCCAGACTGGAGATACAAACAGGCTTAAGGCCACAAAGAGCAAAAGTGACGGCCAACAAAGCACTCGAGATGAGGAAATCCACCGGCGAAGCAGAGGTGACTCCAAGCAGCCTTTATACACGAGTAGATGAGTGCAGGAAGTGCAGGTGTGTGAGAGTGGCCGCATGCAGCAGAAGGTAACCACACCCACCACAGGCAGCAGAAACAGGAAGGGAGGGGGAGAGAGACTGAGGAGGAGGATGAATCCTCACTCAAGCTTTCTGACACTGGGCAGCACATTTGGCTCCAGAATGCCTTGGTAGTCTTGAGATTTCATTGTACCCTGCACAGATTCTAGACACCCTCTGCCAGATGCAGCAAAGCAGCCCCAGAACATAACTGAGCCTCCTCCATGTTTCACAGTAGGTACAGTGGGCCTCATTCACCAACCGTTCTTACGAAGAAATTTCTTCTTAAAGCCCACTTACACACGTATCAAGAAGATTCGGACATTCACCAATGTTTTCTTATCTGGGATTTGTTCTTAGGTAAGAACAAAATGTACACACACTCAAGAGCACACTTACGCACATTTGACCGCTGAAATTCTTGTGGAAAGTAAGTAATTATTGTGTTTATTTTTATTCTACAGTTGTGCAAGATGGGATTTAAATTAAAATCTTTATTCTATCATATTTTTTCTGTTTTTTAATAATTTATTACCTCCGCCAAGGAGGTTATGTTTTTGCCGGCGTTTATCTGTATGTCTGTCTGTTTGTTTGTGTTCAAAATAACTTGAAAAGTTCTGAACGGATTTGGATGAAATTTTCAGAAATTGCTGGAGATGGGATATGGAAGAACTGATTAAATTTTGGGACTGATTCGGATCACCTTGGCAGAGGTCTGCGCTCTCTGAGTGCTTTTCTAGTTTTCACTATTTTACAAATCATTGTGGTACAACACTAACATGGAAATTCTCATCTAAGTATGACCCCCCAATTATCAGATTGGTCACTCTATTTAAAGGCCCCAGGTGAGATCCCACTGAGGATCACAATGGCATATTTGCTGCTACTGGAAAACATGGCAGATCGCGCTCTGTGGAGGGAACGTGTGTTCCGAGACCACGCAGATCTGTTTTCAGAGAGTGATGAGTATCTGATAGGACAATTTAGACTTCCAAGACCTGTGCTAATCGAAATTTGTAATATTTTGGAGCCATCACTGCGGAGCCACACCAAAAGGTCTAATCCTGTACCACCGCAGGTGCAGGTGCTCTCCACCTTGGGTTTTTAAGCCAATGGGACATTTCAGAGGGAGATAGGAGACAGGGTGGGTATATCTCAGTCATCCATCAGCAGCGCTCTCCCGCACGTTTTAGAAGGAATCAATCGACTGGCCACACGATATATAAATTTCCCCTTTACAGCAGAAGAGCAGGTCCCAATCAAGACAGGATTCTTTTCCATTGCTGGTCTCCCCTCCTGGAGCCACCACCTTATCGCGGTGGAGGGGTTTGCATGCCCCAATGACCCCAGGAGCTATGTTGTCGGGGGCTTTATGCCCCTGGTAGGGTCACCCAAGGCAAACAGGTTCTGGGGGAGGGGTCAGACAAAGCGTGGCCAGAAGACCATTATGGAGAGACACATCATTGGATCCCAGTTTCCCTTGCCCGGACGCGGGTTACCGGGGCCCCACCCTGGAGCCAGACCTTGGGATGGGGCTCGATGGCGAGCGTCTGGTGGCTGGGCCTGCGCCCATGGGGCCCGGCCGGGCACAGCCCGAAAAGGCAACGTGGGACCCCCCTCCCATAGGCTCATCACCCGTGGAAGGGGCCAAGGTGGTTGGGTGCAGTGTGAGCTGGGTGGCAGCCGAAGGCGGGGACCCTGACGGTCCGATCCCCGGCTGTTGAAGCTAGCTCTAGAGACGTGGAACATCACTTCTCTGGTGGGGAAGGAGCCTGAGCCTGGTGCGCGAGGTCGAGCGGTTCCGACTAGATATAGTCGGACTCACCTCAACACATAGCTTGGGCTCTGGAACCAGTCCTCTTGAGAGGGGCTGGACTCTCTTCCACTCTGGAGTTGCCGATGGCGAGAGGCGCCAGGCAGGGGTAGCAGTACTTATTGCTCCCAGGCTTGGGGCCTATACGTTGGGGTTTACCCCAGTAAGCGAGAGGGTAGCCTCCCTCCACCTTCGGGTGGGGGGACGGAACCTGACTGTTGTTTGTGCTTATGCACCAAACGGCAGTTCAGAGTATCCACCTTTTTTAGACTCCCTAGAGGGGGTGCTGGAGAGTGCCCCTTCTGGGGACTCCCTCGTTCTTCTGGGGGACTTCAACGCTCACATCGGCAACGACAGTGCAACCTGGAGGGGCGTGATTGGGAGGAACGGCCCCCCCGATCAGAAACCGAGTGGTGCTTTGTTACTGGACTTCTGTGCTCGTCACAGACTGTCCATAATGAACACCATGTTTAAACATAAGGGTGTCCATATGTGCACTTGGCACCAGGACACCCTAGGCCGCAGTTCGATGATTGACTTTGTCGTATCATCAGACTTGCAGCCGCATTTTTTGGACACTCGGGTGAAGAGAGGGGCGGAGCTGTCAACTGATCACCACCTGGTGGTGAGTTGGCTCCGATGGTGGGGGAGGATGCCCGTCAGACCTGGCAGGCCCAAGCGTGTTGTGCGGGTCTGCTGGGAACGGCTGGCAGAGTCTCCCATCAGAAAAAGTTTCAACTCCTACCTCCGGGCGAAGTTCGACCATGTGGGGGGGGCAGGGGACATTGAGTCCCAGTGGGCCTTGTTCCGGGCCTCTATTGTTGAGGCGGCTGATCAGAGCTGTGGCCGTAAGGTCGTCGGTGCCTGTCGTGGCGGCAACACCTGAACCCGCTGGTGGACACCGGCGGTGAGGGATGCCGTCAAGCTGAAGAAGGAGTCCTATCGGGCCTTTTGGCCAGTGGGACTCTGGAAGCAGCTGACAGGTACCGGCAGGCCAAGCGGAATGCAGCTTTGGTGGTTGCCAAGGCAAAAACCCGGGCATGGGAGGAGTTTGGTGAGGCCATGGAGAACGACTTCCCGACGGCTTCGAAGAGATTCTGGACCACCATCCGGCGTCTCAGGAGGGGCAGCAGTGTGCTGTCAACACCGTCTATGGTGGGGGATGGCGCGCTGTTGACCTCGACTAGGGACGTACGAAGAATACTTCGAAGACCTCCTTAATCCTATCAGCACGTCTTCCAGTGCGGAAGCAGACCTGGGGGACTCTGTGGTGGACTCTGCTATCTCTGGAGCTGAGGTCGCCGAGGTGGTCAAAAAGCTCCTCGGTGGCAGGGCTCCGGGGGTGGACGAGATCCGCCCGGAGTTCCTCAAGGCTCTGGATGTTGTGGGGCTGTCATGGCTGACACGACTCTGCAACATCGCGTGGACATCGGGGGCAGTACCACTGGATTGGCAGACTGGGATGGTGGTCCCCCTTTTCAAGAAAGGGAGGGTGTGCTCCAACTACAGGGGGATCACACTCCTCAGCCTCCCTGGGAAGGTCTATTCAGGAGTACTGGAGAGGAGGGTCCGCCGGATTGTCGAACCTCGGATTCAGGAGGAGCAATGTGGTTTTCGTCCTGGCCGTGGAACTATTGACCAGCTTTATACCCTCCACAGGGTCCTCGAGGGTGCATGGGAGTTTGCCCAACCAGTCTACATGTGTTTTGTGGACCTGGAGAAGGCATTCGACCATGTTCCTCATGGGGTTCTGTGGGGGGTGCTCCGGGAGTATGGGGTAGCGGACACCCTGATACGGGCTGTCCGTTCTCTGTACAACCGGTGCCAGAGCCTGGTCCGCATTTCCAGCAGTACATCAGAACCGTTTCCAGTGAGGGTTGGACTCCGCCAGGGCTGCCCTTTGTCACCGGTTCTGTTCATTACTTTTTGGACAGAATTTCTAGGCGCAGCCAGGGCATTGAGGGGTTCTGGTTTGGTGACCTCAGGATCGGGTCGCTGCTTTTTGCAGATGATGTGGTCCTGTTGGCTTCGTCAGACCGAGACCTACAGCTCTCACTGGATCGGTTCGCAGCTGAGTGTGAAGTGGCTGGGATGAGAATCAGCACCTCCAAATCCGAGTCCATGGTCCTCGCCCGGGGGAGGGTGAAGTGCCCTCTCCGGGTCGGGGATGAGATTCCACCCCAAGTGGAGGAGTTCAAGTACCTCGGGGTCTTGTTCACGGTCTTGTTCATCTGCGACTTCCAGAACCACCTTGGCAATATAGTGTATGTCAGGGGTCTCAAACTCAAATTACCGGGGGGCCACTGGAACTACAGTCTAGTTGAGTCTGGGCCGCACAAAGTATTTTGCAAAAAAGGGTCCTGAGTATTCAAAAAAAAAAAAAAAAAAAAAAAAAAAATTAACATCCATATTATTAACTCTTTTCTCGCCAGTATTTGTCAAAAAACTTGCCAGCCAGCACCCGCATTTTCACTGAAATTTTGTAGATTTGAACTGCCTACTTTTTTTCCTGTTTTGTTTCCAACCCAGTCCACCCCTATCAGCCAATGTCTAGCTTTGTTTAGCTTTGCTGTTCAAGAACTAAGCAAAATGTAGTACATTTCTTGTTTAACATTATTTTCTTTGTAAAGTCCACATGCAACAGTTTCTAGCCTTGACAGCAATCATATTGAACTCCGTTAACTCTCTCGACCGTCTCTGTCTGTTTTATCCCAGCCCTGTTTAACTTTTCTCTAGTTTTGGGAGCTCGCAGTGGCGTATGTGCACTTTCTCCGTGGTGCGTAATATGTGTGCCTGTCGTCCTGATCAGACGGGAGAGACTAATGGGCGGTTGACGTCGAGTTATCAATACATTTGTAAATATAAGTGTAGCATCAATTTCATAAACTGGTATTGATGTTATCCATTGATTCATTTAATCCACATAAAAAATGAGATCTTACCACTGAATCCCAAGCGGGTGGCCTTCTCCTCGCAGGTTGTCATCTCTCAGATGGACACAGGAAGGCTTTTACAGTAAATCCACAGTTATTTAGATAATATTCTGATAAATCATCCTCCGGATGAGCAGACAAGGGACCAAAACGTCACAAATAAGAACTTTAAACGAACAGGATCGTCCGTTTTGATTTTTGCGCAGCGTCTTTTTCTCTCTTTCATCTCAACATGCACCTCAGCTCTGTGGTTCCCTCAGTGAGGTGTCTTGTTTACGGTCACAGGAGAGCAGAACTTCTCCACGAAAGAGTGCCAACTACCAGAGGTCAATAAAAACACGGAATGACTGAAAAACTCTTCATTGATGGGGAAGCATTCTGTCCGATAAGACGAAATAACTCGTGCATGAATGGGTTCTTCAGAACATGAATGGCAAATGGCTCTGTTGATTAAAAAGGTTGCAGACCCCTGCCAAAAGTGATAAAAAAAGATTATATAAAAGTCAAGGGCAAACGTTGCAACTCGGGCAAATTGTGCGTTTGACAAAAATGCAGGGGCCGCACTAACACTAAGGTTTGATGTCAAGTAGGGGGCCACAAAATATCGTCCTGCGGGCCGCAATTGGCCCGTGGGCCGCAAGTTTGAGACCCCTGGTGTATGTGAACATTACCTCTGTCAAGGTTAGTTCTGATAAAGTGTTCAGAGCTGAATTAGAGAGGTTGTAGAACAAACTGGTCAGGTGAAACCAATAAATAAAAGCAACATTTGAAAATGTAATATGTAAAAATGTATATGAAGCACTTCCTCCACAGAATAACCTCTTATGGATCGTTCTTCTGACTGTTTTTACTCAAAAATGCCATCAAGGAAGTCAAAAAAGTGTGATAAATGAAGTCTGAAATCACAATTGAGGTCTTCTGTAGACACAGACTATAAGCTATGCAGGGCAATATCTCCACAGTGGATTGGTTGATTTGGGTGATTGATGCCACTATCGAACTGCCGGAACAAAGAAAACTGAGGGGCAGTACCCAAATCTGCGCCAAAAACACCACTGGCCAACACAAAGGAAGCAAATGCATCATGATCCAATCGAACGCTGCGGCATTCGCCCCTTATAAAACCCTCCCCCAACGCAAGTGATGATGGGAAATGTGGTTCTTTTGACTCCATTAAACATGGAGGCTTTGTACTTTCAGATGACAGCATTTATTGCTCTCAAATACGACATTTCATCAAAAAAACAGCAAAGGTAAGACCTATTTTTTGTTTCTTGCCATACACAAATAATTTTTTACTGTTGTCTTCTTTGACTGCTGGTTTACTGAGTTTTGGATGTAGAGTGACACAGATGGTATTGTTGGAACCGTCTCGGTATCACCTCATTTGTGTGTGTAGCTTCATGTACAGTGCCATGAAAAAGTATTTGCCCCCTTCCTGATTTCTTATCTTTTTTGCATATTTGTCACACTTAAATGTTTCAGATCATCACACAAATTTTAACATTAGACAAAGATAACCTGAGTAAATACAAAATGCAGTTTTTTAAATGATGATTTTATCTATTAAGGGAAAAAAGCTCTCCAAACCTACATGACCCTGTGTGAAAAAGTAATTGCCCCCTGAACCTAATAACTGGTTGTGCCACCCTTGGCAGCAATAACTGCAATCAAGCGTTTGCGATAACTGGTGATGAGTCTTTAACATTGCTGTGGAGGAATTTTGGCCCACTCTTCTACACAGAGTTGTTTTAACTCAGCCACATTGGAGGGTTTTCAAGCGTATACTGCCTGGTCAAAGTCACGCTACAGCATCACAGTTGGATTTATGTCCGGACTTTGACTCGGCCACTCCAAAACCTTAATCTTTTTTTTTTTAAGCCATTCAGAGGTGGACTTGCTAGTGTGTTTCAGGTCGTTGTCCTGTTGCATAACCCAAGTGAGCTTGAGCTTGAGGTCATGAACTGATGGCCGAACGTTCTCCTTCAGGAGTTTCTGGTAGACAGCAGAATTCATGGTTCCATCAATCACAGCAAGTCGTCCAGGCCCTGAAGCAGCAAAGCAGCCCCAGACCATCACACTATCACCACCATGTTTGACAGTTGCTATGATGTTCTGTTTATCAAATGCTGTGTTTTGTTTTTACGCCAGATGTAACGGGACGCACACCTTCTAAAAAGTTCAACTTTTGTCTGGTCAGTCCACAGAATATTTTTCCAAAAGTCTTGGGGATCATCAAGATGTTTTTTGGCAAATGTGAGACGAGCCTTTATGTTCTTTTTGGTCAGTAGTGGTTTTGGCCTTGGAGCTCTCCCATGATGCCATTTTTGCTCAGTCTCTTTCTTATTGTTGAGTCATGAACTCTGACCTTTACTGAGGCAGGTGAGGCCTGCAGTTCTTTAGATGTTGTTCTGGGTTCTTTTTGACCTCCTGGATGAGTCGTCGTTGTGCTCTTGGTGTAATTTTGGTAGGCCGACCACTCCTGGGAAGGTTTGCCACTGTTCCCAGTTTTCTCCATTTGTGGATAATGGCTCTGACCGTGGTTCACTGGAGGCCTAAAGCCTTAGAAATGGCTTTGTAATAGACTGATAGATTTCAATCACTTTGTTTTTCATTTGTTCTTGAATTTCTTTGGATCGTGGCATGATGTTTTTCTTTTTGAGATCTTGCAGCCTACTTCACTGTCAGACAGGTTCTATTTCAGTGATTTCTTAATTCAACAGGTCTGACAGTAATCAGGTCTGCATGTGGTCAGTGAATTAAACTCAACTTTCAAAAAAATGTGGTAAATCACAGTTAACTCATGATTTAACAGGGGGGGGGGGGGGTTGGGGGGCAACATGGAGCCACAACACTGACAATAAGATTTGGTACTGAAAAAGAAACTTGGCATTGAAGAAAAACTTGCATTGGCACTGAAACATGTATTGGCATTGTAAAATGTTCAACTGAAAAATAAAACACAGACGTTAAAAAACTATTGTTTTTTCAGGAAATTTTTTTGTTTTCTGATGTGTTTTTTGATGCCAATCTTCTGGTTTGTTTTACACTCTCTCTTTTTTCAGCGCCACAGTTTCAGTTTCAACTTTCTGGTTTTCAGTTACAGTTTTCTTTTTTACAGTTTCAACTTACTGGCAGTGTTTTGACGTGGAGGGGAGGGGTGAGGGTTGGGGGCGGGGCTTGGAGCGCGAGGACGCGCTTCCAGGTTTTGAGAAGAGGAGAGAGGAGAGCGGCCTCTGTCGACCAACAACACTGTTCTCCCTGCGGCTGTGATCGACACTGAGACCAATAGATGCAAGTGCACCTGAACTCCCAAACTGCCAGAAAGTCTGTTTCTTTCTGTTGGTATTTTTCACATAGAACCTTGTTAGGCGTTAAAATCACTTTATGCTTCATGTCATCCTAATTTAGCATTCGTGCTAACGTTTGCTAAGCTAGCTGATGTAAAAATGCTTTGAGTCTTTAGTACAGACACATAAATACTGACAGGAGGGATTCTTCATCACCACAAACATTATTTAAAGGGGCGCGCTCCCAAACACTCTATAGGGGAAACCCTGTGATATTCGACTCCAACTTGTAAACTGCGGCACCCTGAGGTGCCCTTCCCTCTAATCGCGCCTCTGACTGACTGCAGTCCATTTGTAAATCCCAATTCAAGAAATAATTGCTTTAACATCAATATATTATGTAGGTTTGTTAAGTCGCGATGAAATAATGTTTGTGGTGATGAAGAATCCCTCCTGTCAGTGTTTATGTGTCTGTAGTAAACAACCAAAAGCACGTTTACATCAGCTAGCTTAGCAAACGTCAGCATGAATGCTAAATTAGCATGACATGAGCATAAGGTGATTTTTAACGCCACAAGGTTCTATGTGAAAAATACCAACAGAAAGAAACAGATTTACTGGCAGTTTGGGAGTTCAGGTGAACTTTCATCCATTGGTCTCAGTGTCGATCACAGCCGCAGGGAGAACAGTGTTGTTAGTAGCCGACAGAGGCCGCTCTCCTCTCCTCTCTCCTCTTCTCAAAACCTGGAAGCGCGTCCTCGCGCTCCAAGCCCCACCCCCAAGCCCCACCCCTCCCCTCCACGTCAAAACACTGCCAGTAAGTTGAAACTGTAAAAAAGAAAACTGTAACTGAAAACCAGAAAGTTGAAACTGAAACTGTGGCGCTGAAAAAAGAGAGAGTGTAAAACAAACCAGAAGATTGGCATCAAAAAACACATCAGAAAACAAAAAAATTTCCTGAAAAAACAATAGTTTTTTTTAATGTCAATACTTGTTTCAGTGCCAATGCAAGTTTTTCTTTAATGCCAAGTTTCTTTTTCAGTACCAAATCTTATTGTCAGTGTTATGGCTCCATAGGGCAATTACTTTTTCCACATAGGGTCATGTAGGTTTGGAGAGCTTTTTTCCCATAATAAATAAAATCATCATTTAAAAACTGCATTTTGTATTTACTCAGGTTATCTTTGTATAATATTAAAATTTTTGTGATGCTCTGAAACATTTAAGTGTGACAAATATGCAAAAAGATAAGAAATCAGGAAGGGGGCAAATACTTTTTCGTGGCACTGTAGCACAGAGCTAGCAGTGGAAATGGGGTGAGTGTGTTGACTAGGTGACGCTACACATATTTTGATCTATGATAATTAACTTGAATGGTCTTGAAGTTGTGCTTGGTGTGTGTAAAAATGGCTTGAATGGGCTTGTAGTTTTTCCTGAGTGATTTGATATGCAACATGACTATATTTCTACATGATTAGTGCGCTGTATTTTGCTGTTTTGATGTGGAGCTTGCCTCAGGTCCCCCAATTGGGGGATTCGATTGGATGAAAGGTCTAAACAGACCCAATAGTTTCAGGGGTTGCATTTATAGCTACAGGGACTCAATGAAAATTAAAGCTGCAAGCAGCATTGGACGGGTCCTCGCTCGCATGTCCCTCATGCCCGTTTGGCCTTCATGTTGAGGGTTTCTTCCCTTTTTGACCCTTTGACCTGCTCAAAGTTAGACAAACGTTTTTTTTCTGCACCTCAAGGTTTGTCCTCCCTTCGGAAGGACATTTACTTACAGATCTTTCTTTTACATGGTTGGTATCTGTTCGTGTTTTAGATATTACAGTTGAAGTGATGTATTTCTTGTTCCTCCTCAGTCTTTATAATGGGTGTGTATTACACACTCCATTCAGTGAGTCACATGACCAGCTGCTGCCAATCAGTGAGTGAATGACATCATCTGCTGCCCTCATTTAAATTCAAATACAGCAGCAGTGCAGCAGACCAACCAAATCTGTTGAAACATTTCCTAACCATTGCCACAGTTTTGACAAAATCTCCCTACTAGTTATACGTGTGAAATGGAAATTTTGTCAGGAATCCTTCCTTGTAATTTTCAAAGCTGTAGGACTTTTAGTTTTGTCTGTAGAGGCTTATCTTGTACAGGTTGTCCAGAGCTGTATTTTCATTCCCCAGTCATTTTAATGGGGGGAGCTGTGAGCGCTTCTTTGGGGTTCACCAACTTTGAGGGCTTGTCATTCGGAAACCGTTGAGAAACAACATATTCCTTTGGAACATTTGATCAGCAATGACTCCTCGGTCAACTGTCCGGGTTTCAAGCTGATTCCATATAAGAGACACATTTTCTGTCTGGATGAAAATTTTAAATTGAAAGGCAAATTACCGCCTTCCTGTTGCAGATAGACCCATGGAGGATCAACAACATTTTTGCGGCTCAAGGAGACGAATGTTTCGGCGTTGGTTTGATCTCTCTACAACATTCCTTCAGGAAGTTACGGCCATTTTAGTGGTTTTTTTGTGCATAGTAGGCACTAGAGAACTCATTTTGGCATGTTGGGGGTTAATTTTTTCATTTCATGAAATTTTTCACCACATCTGAGGTGTGTGCCAAGTTTGGTGAGTTTTTGAGCATGTTTAGGGGGTCAAATTAAGCGTAACGTGTCTGGTTGAGCGACAAAAACTTTCAAAGCAAAAACAATAGGATCCTTGCCCTTAGGGCGAGGACCCTAATAAGAAGAAAGAAACAGACCAAGAGGGGTCCTTTCCTTTAAGGTGAGGACCCTAATGAAGGCTGCAAGCAGCGTTTCATCCCTTTTCATCCCTTTGAACTGTTGTAAGTTAGACTGAGGTGTGTGCCTGCAGCTCTGTCAGGAGCCTCAGTCTTTATAATGGGTGTGTATTACACATTCCATGTTCCCGCCTTCAGTGAGTCACATGACCAGCTGCTCTGACCTGTCAATCAGTGAGTGAATGACATCACCTGCTGCCCTCATTTAAATTCAAATACAGCAGCAGAGCAGCAGACCAACCAAATCTGTTGAAACATTTCCTCACCATTGCCACAATTTTGACAAAATCTCCCTACTAGTTATACTTGTGAAATGGAAATTTTGTCAGGAATCCATCCTTGTAATTTTCAAAGCTGTAGGACTTTTAGTTTTGTCTGTAGAGGCTTATCTTGCACAGGTTGTCCAGAGCTGTATTTTCATTCCCCATTCATTTGAATGGGAGGAGCTGGGAGGGCTTCTTTGGGGTTCACCAACTTTGAGGGCTTGTCATTCGGAAACCGTTGAGAAACAACATATTCCTTTGGAACATTTGATCAGCAATGACTCCTCGGTCAACTGTCCGGGTTTCAAGCTGATTCCATATAAGAGACACATTTTCTGTCTGGATGAAAATTTTAAATTGAAAGGCAAATTACTTCCTTCCTGTTGCCGATAGACCCATGGAGGATCAACAACATTTTTGCAGCTCGAGGAGACAAACGTTTCGGCGTTGGTTTGATCTCTCTACGACATTCCTTCAGGAAGTTACGGCCATTTTAGTGGTTTTTTTGTGCATAGTAGGCGCTAGAGAGCTCATTTTGGCATGTTGGGGGTTAATTTTTTCATTTCATGAAATTTTTCACCACATCTGAGGTGTGTGCCAAGTTTGGTGAGTTTTTGAGCATGTTTAGGGGGTCAAATTAAGCGTAACGCGTCTGGTTGAGCGACAAAAACTTTCAAAGCAAAAACAATAGGATCCTTGCCCTTAGGGCGAGGACCCTAAAAATATACTTTTCAAACTGTGGAGGGCTTAATGTGGCCTCAAGACCGCCAGTGGATCACTGATGTCAAGTATGATGGCAAATTTGTCCAACAAGGTTAATTCTGCTCGAAATGTATAAAAGGTTTTAGCATTAGTTAATTTGAGAAGTGGAAGGATTGATATTTGGCACTTTTTAGACACTGAAGGGATGGCTCTTACAGCTCTTCCCTGAGAGACAATGCCCATCTTAACAGTCATCATGACCCAAATCTCAAAAAGAACAACCACTTTAATTTGTTTAATGAAAAAAACATTGCAGTTTGGACCTCAGATGGAAGAAAACATATTTTTTGTGCAAAGAGACTGGAGAAAAAAAATGTTATAAACATTAAATAATAGTCTGAGCACTGGGAAAACATCCACCCATTAATCTTACTCACTGTTTCTCATCATAACACTGAACTGTTAGTTTTCTATATATCTCAACTCAAAGGTTTATCATTGGAAAACCCCAATTTCTGTGCTGAGATGACAGCATACGTTGAGATCCAGAGAGAACAACTAAAATTTACTTAATACAGCACAACAGATTAAAATTAAATATATGAATGTTTGTCTGCTTAGGGCCTCTGTACACTGAAGACATTTTTGCCACATTTTTACCTGATTTATACACCGTCCACTGAAAACAGCAATGAGACCCACTTTTGGGCCTCAACCCACAGGTTGAGAACCACTGCACTGGTAGACAGCATTGGGAACTTGATCCTTTACAAATTGCTCGTATATCATGGAGAATAAGTGATGGAAGATACCTCAGGATGAATTTATCATTTAGAAAAAGGAAGTGAAAACAAGAGCTGGACTGCTCAGGAAAGTTGAGTTTTAATTAAACCGAGTCACTCAAACTGCACATGAGCCAACAAGACACCGTTTGGATTACAATGAAAACACAAAGTGATTCATGACCCCTGTCCTGAGCGCTGAGCGTCTTTAAGCGCTTTTACGCTCACTGGCACACAGAGGGGCCAGGGCACAAGGACACAGAGTGATGGGCTTATTTAGATCAAATGTTTACATGTACATTGGCTAAACTGCAAAAGGACACAACTGACAGCTAACAGCCACGCTTTAAATTAAAAATATCAGTCCCGTCGTCCACAAAGCAGATGGTGGCTGGGTCACTTTGGGTATGACGAGGATGAGAATCTCTTTTGTTTCATGTTTTTCTTCCTTTCCTTTGTGTGAAAGCGTTACTTAAATCAGTGAACATCTTATTCATGTTTCGCGCTGTTTATTTGAAGGCAGCGTTTGTTTTGTTCAATGTTGGACATCAATGATCAGACATTGTGCAGGAGGGAGTGGCTGGCTTGTGTAAACGGTCAGATGTCAGGTTGGAGAAGAGTCAAGTAATTGTCCCAGGCATAAATTTAAAACACACAGTAAAACACCAAGTACTTTCAAGTCACTGGGCCAAAGTCCAAGTCAAGTCAAAAGTCATTGGCGTTCAAGTCTAAGTCAAGTCGAGTCAAATTTGAGACGTGGTCAAGTGGAGTCAAAGTCCTCAAAATCATGAGACTCGAGTTTACACCTCTGCCACTAACACACAGCACCCAGTGCTCACAAACTTTCACACAGTGAGAAATAAAAGAATCATTTCCTGTAATAAAGGATTTCCTGAAATAAAAGAGCCTGTGGGTGAAGTTTTTATGTCACAGTCTGAGGCATGTTGATTAACAACTATTTTGATTTGATGGTGTTTTTGGTTTTGTTTTTTGTGCAGGGTCAGATCTTGAGTAAAATGTGACGACACAAAGGGTCCAGTGTCCAAATATTGACACATAAGAGGAACAAGCCCTCACTTATTGACATGTTCATTCCAAACTGTTTTAATCGTTGAATTAACCCTAGTCCTTTCAGAAATATAAAATACTGATCAATGATTCTGTTTTTAACCCTTTCAGTCCCACTCACACTCAGAACACAACACTCACTAAATTTGACAGAAAATAGAAAAACATGAATCATTTTATCAACAAAGAGCCCGTGGGTAATGTTATCTGTTTGTTTATCACCGTCTGGGACATGTCATTGATCAATAACTTTATTGATCTGAATGCTTCCTCATCTTCACTGTGATCATATGAACTGTTCCTCAGACTAATGACCTCTGACCTTCATGTCTCCATGGCTTATCCTCCTGATGGTGTTTTATCTCTGGAGCTCTGAGAGAATCCTTCAGATAAATAAGTTCATGAGGAGTAAAAAGTTGAATAATCATCATTAAATCAAAGATTAAAAACACTCACACTTCTTCAGACCAGGTCTCAGGGTCCACAGTCCACCATGGTCCAACCTGGAGACAGAAACCAAAGCTGTGATCAGTTCTTCATTCATGAGGGTCCTGAGATAGCCTCCCTCTCCAGCCCACACCAATCAGGAGGTTTCTACAGAAAATTTTCCCCTCTGTCTCCATCCAGGTCTGTCTGGGCTCAGAGCTCTGAGTGGATCCTCTTAACCAGGTCAGACCGTGGTTTCAGTGAGACCGGCCCGTGGATGGCTCTTTATTTTTAGACTTCTGTATCAGAAGCAGTATCTACACACATGGAAAAAAAATGTTGGAACCATTCTGTTACATAAAGAAAAACCCACAATGGTCACTGAAATAACTTGAAACTGAGAAAAGTAAAAATAAATAAAAATCTACTGAAAATGAACTAATTAAAATCAGACATTGCTTTTGAATTGTGGTTCAACAGAAACATTTTAAAAAAACCAAATAATGAAACTGGCCTGGACAAAAATGATGGTACCCTTAACCTAATATTTTGTTGCACAACCTTTTGAGACAATCACTGCAATCAGGTGATTTCTGTAACTCTCAGTGAGACTTCTGCACCTGTCCACAGGTATTTTAGTCCACTCCTCATGAGCAAACTGCTCCAGCTGTCTCAGGTTTGAAGGGTGTCTTCTCCAGACTGCATGTTTAATAAGATAAGATATCCTTTATTAGTCCCACAGGGGGAAATTCCAAAATATACAGCAGCGGCAGGATACAAGAGAAATACTGAAAAATAAGGTAATTATAAATCAAATGCAGTAATGCAAAAAATAGAAATATATTTTTTTTAAAAAGTGTAAAAAAAAGTATATACTATAAAGTCAGTGGCATATTTACAGTCCTGATGTGCATGTATATTGTTTGACAGATGGTTATGTACATGTTGATATTTTACAGGATGAGATTTGTGATATTATAATATAAATATGGTGGCTATGTATATGTTTGGTATTTTACAGTGAAACATTTTAGGTATCACATATAAATATAAATGTGGTTTATTGCACACTGGAGAGGTTTTTGTTATAAAGTCTGACAGCTGCAGGAAGGAAGGACCTGTGATACCTCTCCGTCACACACTTCGGGTGGAGCATCCTGTCACTCACGGAGCTCCTTAGTGCAGTGAGTGTGTGTTGGAGGGGGTGGGAGTCTTTGTCCATCATGGAGGACAGCTTGGTTGTAGTCCTCCTCTCCACCACCTCCTCCACCGGTTCCAGAGGGCATCCCAGGACTGAGCTGGCCTTCTTTATCAGTTTATCCAGTCTCTTCCTGTCAGCTGCTGTGATGCTGCTCCCCCAGCAGACCACTCCATAGAAGACTGCCGAGGCCACAACAGAGTCATAGAAGGTCTTCAGGAGTGCCCCCTGCACCCCAAAAGACCACAGCCTCCTCAGCAGATAGAGTCTGCTCTGTCCTCTTTTATAAAGTGCGGTGGTGTTATGAGTCCAGTCCAGTATATTGTTTAGATGAACACCCAGGTAATTATAAGATGTCACCATCTCAATGTCCCTCCCCTGAATGTTCACTGGTGATGGGGGGGAGTGGGGGCGCCTGCGGAAGTCCACAACCAACTCCTTGGTCTTATCAGAGTTGATGTGCAGGTGGTTCAGCTGACACCAGTCCACAAAGTCCTGGATGAGTTCTCTATACGACTGGTCGTCCCCATCTGTGATGAGGCCGACGATGGCAGAGTCATCAGAGAATTTCTGGAGGTGGCAGGTGGGTGACAGGTGGGAAAAGTCTGCAGTATAGAGGGTGAAGAGGAACGGTGCCAGCACCGTTCCCTGGGGGGCCCCTATACTACAGAGGACAGTAGTAGGTTTCAGCTCCTTCCACAAATGTTCAATAGGATTTAGATCACGGCTCATAGAAGGACACTTCAGAATAGTCCAATGTTTTGTTCTGAGCCATTCTTGGGTGTTTTTAGCTGTGTGTTTTGGGTCATTATCCTGTTGGAGGACCCATGACCTGTGACTGAGACCAAGCTTTCTGACACTGGGCAGCACATTTCTCTCCAGAATGCCTTGATAGTCTTGAGATTTCATTGTACCCTGCACAGATTCAAGACACCCTGTGCCAGATGCAACAAAGCAGCCCCAGAACATAACAGAGCCTCCTCCATGTTTCACAGTAGGTACAGTGTTCTTTTCTTTGTATGCTTCATTTTTTCTGTGAACATAGAGCTGCCAAAAAGCTCCAGATTTGTCTCATCTGTCCAAAGGACATTCTCCCAGAAGCTTTGTGGCTTGTCAGGATGCATTTTGGCAAATTCCAGTCTCTCTTTTTTATGATTTGCTTTCAACAGTGATGTCCTCCATTAAGTCCACTTTGGCTCAAACAGCGATGGATGGTGCGATCTGATACTAATGGACCTTAAACTTCTGAATGATATGTGCAGCTGTAGTCACAGGAACATCAAGCTGCTTGGAGATGGTCTTATAGCCTTTACCTTTAACATGCTTGTCTATAATTTTCTTTCTAATTTCCTGAGACAACTCTCTCCTTAGCTTTCTGTGGTCCATGTTCAGTGTGGTACACATCATGATACCAAACAGCACAGTGACTACTTTTCAGCCTTTAAATAGGCAGACTGACTGATTACAAGTTTGAAAACACCTGTGATGCTAATTGCAGGACACACCTTAGTTTAACATGTCCCTCAGTCTGGGTCAGTAGGCCACACAATCAGGTGGAAGACTGCTGACTTGACAGATGTCCAGAAGACAGTTATTGAAACTCTCCAGAAGTAGGGTGAACCACAAAAAGTCATTGCTAAAGAAGCTGGTTGTTCATAGATTGCTGTATTTAAGCATATTCATAGAAAATTGAGAGGAAGAAAAAGTGTGGTAGGAAAAGGTCCACCAGCAAAAGGCATAACCCCAGTCCTGAGAGGGTTGTCAAGAAAAAATCCATTCAAGAATTCAGGGGAGCTTCATAAGGAGTGGACTGAGGCTGGAGTCAGCGCATCAAGAGCCACTATGTGCAGATGAATCCTAGTCAACCCACTCCTGAACCAGGGACATGGACAGGAGTGTCTTACCTGGACTGTGGAGAAAAAGAACTGGGGCCTCATTTATAAAACATTGCGTAGGATCCATACTAAAAGTGAACGGGCACCCGAAAGCTGAAAATGGCGTGCACCAAAAAATAATGTGATTTATAAAACTGTGCGTGCGCACACTTTCAAGCACTTTTCCCTTTATAAATCACAGTCCACTTGGAAAGTTGCGCAGGTGATTTTACCTCACATCTCGCCCTCTACACAGCCACATCTTACCATGAATGGTCAATGCAAAGTACCTCATGAATGTTTTTGCATCGCCTGCCTGCAATCTTTTCCCAACACAGCTGTGCGTCAGAGGGGGCAGCATTACACCTTGGATGCATATAGTCTGCCGAATCCAAAGAAGACGAAGAAGCTGTGGATGAATAAAAAATGTGTTGACCCAAGCCACCGTGCCACTAAATTTGTCAAAACCATGTTTGAGGAACAAATAATTTCTACACTGATTGTAGGCACATTTTTTCATTTTCACTCTGAGCTCTTATAGCAACATGAGTGCAGACTGTCATTTGCGTCGATTACATTTGGGAAACCGGACATTGCTGCAGAGCCTTTTAATGTTGGCCTGTTCACCCACAGTGTAAGAAACCCTCATGTATCGACTGGTCATGTTTATAATGTCATCAGAAACGGCTGGTATTATTGTGTTGAGGGATGGCTGCAATATCCCAGACCTAAGAACAGAATTTAACTGTATTATGTCATACTCAAAGGGGGCTTTAGACAGAAAATGTAACATTATATATTGTTCATCAGCCTGTCGGCTTGGAGCCGGTTGCAAGAAACCCCTGGGTTTGTCAGCACCTATACGCATCGGCATGGCGCGGTTCCGGCAGGTGGTTTCGTTTAACACTGGGACCGGTTCAGCGCATAGATCCAAGAGCACTGCTCTGAGGAATCTAAATCAGCTTCTTAGCCAGTCATCATTATGGGCCAGGAAATCTTCGTGGTCCCTAAAAACTCTCTCCATCTTGATCCACAGTCTGTGTGATCTTCCAGCAGTGCCAGCGCATCCATTGTGCAGCATTACGCACGAGTGTCACTGCACTATTTATATACTCAGCAATTAGACTGATTGTTACACCCTTGTCACAGCTAATACTAATGAATCAGTGTTATGCAACGCTCTATATCATTTGAAGATGAAGTATGATACCTGAACATTGCATACAGTAGTAACTGAACACGTCTATAACACTGCAGACTCGGGGGGTTTATAATTACGCAAGTCTATAAATCTGATATATGATGACATTACATGTTCGAGATGAATCTGGCTTCACTTCACCCCCTCACCATCACTGCCACCAGTTTCCCACATCTCCACTTTTCAGAAGCTTGATGATTCTACTTAAAATATCCTTTTTCGTTGATCTTATGTAATATTCTATCATCTTGAGACACTGAATTTTGGGTTTTCATTATCTTTAAGCCATAATCATCAAAACTGCAAGAAATTGTCAGGATCTGACTTCTTTTGTTATTTTTGTATTTGTTCCCCTTTTAGACCTCCTGCTGTTCCCTGTTTTACTGTCTTGTCGCTGTTTCTTATCCTAGTTAAGTTACCTGTTTTGTGAACTGTTTTCCTTTGTCTCTCTTGTTTCCTGTTTTATTTTGAAAACCCTGTGTTCCTCATGGTGTTTTCCTGCCCTCCCCTCTGTGTCTCTCTAATCATGATTCCTTCACCTGGGTGATTGTTTCACCTGTGGCTGATGGTTTCCCCAGTGTATTTAGTCTCTGTTTTCCCTGTTCTCATTGTTGGGTCATTCGTCTTCCTCCTCACCATGTCTCCTGTGAGTTCCTCATGTTACCCCAGCGTTTAAGGTAGTTTCTGTTCGGGCTTGGCTTTTTGTTCTAACTTTGTTTTGTATTTTTTGGAGTTTCTATTTTGGACTTGTTTTTCTGGACTGTGATCCCGGTTTAGTTTAAAATAAAGCTTTTTTTCTTTTCTATCTGCAATTGGGTCCAGCACTTTGTTTTTGTTAGTTTCCTTTGGGTTAATTTCCTGGCATAATGACCCAACCCAAAGAAGGACCCAGAAGTGAATATTTTAAAGAAATACTGATGTGTTTGAAGGTGTGGTTGGACCCAAAGACTGACCCCTGGATCCAAGCTGCTGCTTTAAGCCATGCAATGGTCCGGCCCCAGCTCTTCAGCCTCACAGCGGTCCGGCCCTTGCTCTTCAGCCCCTCAGTGGTCCGGCCCCAGCTCTTCAGCCTCACAGACATCCTTCTGGGGAAAACCTGGTCTGATAGGAAGAGATGGCATCCATCCTACTTTGGCTGGTGCATCTCTCCTATCTAAAAACATGGCAGAGTCGTACTTATGACCTCTCAGAGATGAGACCATGTTGCAGAGCTGCAGTCCTCCACGCTCCTCTGCGCTTGCTTTAGGACAGTTATCCACCCAATACTGTTATGATAGTTGTGTTCATCACTATGATAACTGCTATGACAGTTGTGTTCATCACTATGATAACTGCTATGACAGTTGTAGTAGTGATGAATATTATTCTATAGAGACTGTGTCTGTCCCCCGACCCAAACATTACATAGATGTTAGCACAAAAACAAATAAAAGAGGTGTCAATCATAGAAATCTGGTTAAAATCAAAACCTCAAATGTAGAAGCTTCAAAACATCAGATAATTAGATGTGTTCTCTTAAATATTAGATCACTGAGATCCAAATCTTTACTAGTGAATGACCTTATATCAGAAAATCACATTGATTTACTCTGTCTAACAGAAACGTGGCTGTGCCAGGAGGAATATGTCAGTTTAAATGAATCCACTCCTCCCAGTCACTCAAATACTCATATACCCCGCGACACAGGCCGTGGTGGTGGTGTAGCAGCTATTTATCATCCTTGTCTCCAAATCAATCAGAGACCAAACGCTAATTACTCTTCTTTTGAAAGCCTTGTTCTAAATTTATCTCATACTGACTCAAAAACCTGCCAGCCTGTCCTATTTGTGATAATTTACCGTCCTCCAGGCCCTTATTCTGAATTCTTATCAGAGTTTTCTGAGTTCATATCAAACTTGGTCCTTAACTCTGACAAAATACTCATTGTAGGTGATTTTAATAACCAGGTTGACAAAGAAAGTGATAGCCTTAGCTCAGCTTTTATGTCCTTAATAGACTCTGTTGGTTTTATTCAGGCTGTTCGTGAAGCTACTCATCATTTGAACCACACTCTTGATTTGGTTCTAGCATATGGCCTTGATGTTGATAGACTAAAAGTTTTTCCTGAAAACCGATCATTTCTTAATAACTTTTAACATCTTCTTAGAGGATTTTGTGTTTTGTAACAAAATTGTGAAGAGTAGAAATCTGTCCAATGGTGCCGTGGCTAAATTTAAAGAAGCCATTTCTGCTGCCTTAAAGGTCCCATATTATGCATAATCCACTTTTTTAAGTCTTTTGAACACAATTTTGGGTCTTTGGCCTTCCTCCCAGCCCACAAAATGTTATCTTTTATAACAAAACCTGTATTTAGTAGGCTGCATGAGTGTAAAATCATGTCCTTCAGTGAGCTGTTGAATCTGCGGATATACTGTTACGTAACAGTATATTTTTATTTGCATAAACTAATCTGATTGGTCCACCTGAGTATCTCCACTCCCACCCTGCTGCAGAGATTCCTCTGAGAAGAGCAGCCATGTTGTTTTCATTCTTAGTGAGAGATCTGTGTTCAGCATGTCTAAGCTCAAAAGCTACCACTGCTCAGTTGTTGGCTGTAAACAGACACATATTTCTTTATATAGTCTACCAGCCTCAGAGGACCAGAGGACCAAGTGGATTAATTTTATTGTTGAAGGGAATGAGCAGCTACAGTCGGCTAAAACCTGTATGTGTGTGTCAGTCACTTCACGTCCGACTGCTTCTTCAACTTCAGTCAGTTCAACACAGGACTGGGAACTAGACTTTTCCTGAATCCAGGCTCAGCACCAACTGTCTGCCACCAAACCACGAACCATGGACATGTGAGTATTTTAATGCTGGGTGGTATTTATTTAGCTTATTGCTACAAGCTAATGCTAACAGCAGAGGGAAGTGGACCAGATGTAAGAGCTCAAGATTTTCTTCAGTGTTAAAGTTACTCTGACAGCCTGCAGTGTAAACTTAGATGTATGGATATTCCTACATTAGTCAAGAGGAGTTTAACAGTTGGAGGAATATAATTATTCCTCATACACCCCCTCCTCTTCCCCTCCCTCGGTGTTAGCTTTAGGAGGCTAAGTTTAGCCTGTGGTTAGCCTGTTGTTTTAGCCTGTAATGTTTGGAGGAAACGATCTTCTCTGTTTTCTATCCATCAGGACTTTACAGTCGTGTTTGTTCAGGACTGTAATGTGAAGTCCCTGTTGTGTGTTACTGTGCTGTCCGCTGTTAAATGTATAGAGATCTGAGTACGAGGCAAACTGCTCTGCACTCACTGAAGCATGTAATCAGTAAATTATCTCAGATGGACACAAAACTCATTTTTGTGTCAAAACTGTGGACGAGGGAAACGATCAGTGAAGGCTGTGTTTCTTTGGTCATGTAAACATCAATACTAACAACAGAGGAAACTATATAACATGTAACTCTATCGTAGGCTCAAATCAGTGTATCTGCAGATGTGATCGTCGTCATCGGCGTTTGTGGCCACAGTGTCGTTTTGACCACATTAATTTAATCTGATTTTTGTAAGTTTGAAGACTCAGAAATGCCCCCAGGATGCTGTCATACGAGCTCTGTGGCTGTGTGGAGTTTAGCTGTGAGGAAAAGTTACAGCCACATACCACTACAGCACGTTAGTATGTTAGGAGGAACTGAGGCAGTCAAATAAGATCTGTGAGATGATTATCCTCCTGATTTATTCACTATAAACATATAGGCACAGACATTTGGTTATGTATCACTTAATGAGACATTTGTAAGTGAAAATACATTAACCCCTGAAAGCCTGTTGTATCATATTTGATATACTTTATGATACCTCTGTCTGATCAATATGATCAACAAATATCTAAAAAAAAAACATATGAATACAAGCAGATAAATGATAAAAATAAAAGTACTCAAGTGAATTTTCAGGTGCCAGAAACACCTAATGTATCTAATGAGATTCAAAAACTGTATTTTACATTTCATGGATTTTTTTTTTTTATTTCAGTACAAAGTGAAAAAAACATTTAAGCTCCACAAAATAATAAAATTTTATGGCTATAATTTGTGTTTTCTTGCTTTAAAAGGTTAAACATTTTTCTTTCTTGTGTCTATGCTGGTCGACCTCAGCCAACATCTTCTGATGGTGAATCCTGTTTAAAGTCAGCTTCCCAAAATCCAAGACAGGAGACTGCACAGCAAAGACAGTGAAAGCAGAGCCAACTTTCTGTAAAATGCACATGCCTTTATTAAAAATCCACAAATTTAAAAACATTGGCAAATAGGCATAACATGAAAAGGAAAACATCAAGAAAACTTCAATAAAAATGCTTTTAACATGGCATTGAGAATAAATAATAAGGAAATTGTGTAAATAAAAGACGATGAAAAAAGGTTTAACAAAACTGAGGTATTTTGAGTTTAGTGCAATTTCTTTTTGTAATCAAACATTTTTGTTTCTTGCATTTCAGATTATGTTAGATGCACCGTTGGACCTTGTCTTTGAGAAGGTTTTCCAGGACCCTGCCTCATACCTGAAGGAGCTGCAGAAAATACCAGACCCAGAAGACCTCTCTGCTCAATATGACAGACCTGACGAGGTGGATGTGATAGCCAGCTACATGTCAAGGTTCAACCAAGGAGAGCTCTGAAGCCCTCATACTGGTCTTCTGCATCAGGAAACTCCGCTCTTATCCGCAGCTCCACGCAGGCAGGCAGCACCACCCTGATTCTTCAGCCCAGAAGCTCCAACACCAGCTCACAGAGGGTCTGTAGGCCTGGTATCTGTAACAGCTGGACATGATGTGCAGATTTTGTCAGAACTGAAGGGTTACTTTCATTGGTGTTTTTATGTATATATTTTTTTCTTACATATTTGTTATTATGGATTTACAGTTTCTGTTTAAAAATTCCTTTTCTTTTTTTCATTTCTTTTTTACCTCCTTTATTAAAAAACTGTCTGCAGTACCAGTCGGTACATTTGATGTTTTTATATGTAGAAATATTTTTCACAAGAAAAAGATTACATGAACTGTTTCCTGTGTTTTCAGTGTTCCTTATGCTACTTGTTATGTTAATAAGTAAAGAACAAAAAAGATAAACTGTAAAAATGTAAGATGGAGGAAACAGTGATGTACTTTTAATCCGTACTATTCTGTGTAACAGTAATGGGAGCGTTTATGTCGAAATACTTCTGCATTATTCCTCTTAGATGTAAAGGCCCATAGTCTGCTCTATAAATACTGAATTCATTTTGCACTGAAAAAACACATTAAAGCATAGAGGTCCGAGTCCAGGATGGTCCACCATGCAGGATGGTGGGTCTGGGAGTTCCTGTAGTCTTCCTCTGACCTAGGTAATTAAAAAGGGTAAGTAAGTGACATCATAGTACAAAAAGGTAATGTATGAAATTATTATTTTGCACTCAGTTTTCACAATACCTTTGGTATCTCCATGCAACAGACATTTTCAGGCTCTATGTGTTTTTGCACAGTTGCCACAGGAGCACCTCTGTAGGAGAAGAGTGAAAACAGGATGTTCAGTAGAAGTTTTATATAAAAGAGATGTACTAGTTAAGCAATCATGATGTCTTGTTTTTGTTTAAGACAATATAATGCTAATATACACAGGTCTGTGTGATAATAAACAATATTGCAAGTAAAGAGGTGTTTAAGACAGCTACTGTGTGGCATACATGAAAGATATGGTTCAGAGAAATTGCTTAGAATTACAGGTTATGACAAACATTTGCTCAGTGGCAGCACGTTACTGCCATGCACTATATGGCTCTATTAAATGCTGTATTCTGATTGATCAGTCACATAACTAATGTTATTTCTGTAAAACACTGTGGCCCTGAAGAACCCGGACATTATTTACATTTCACAACAACAAAGACGTCCCCTTCCCTCTGTCTTATTTCACTGTCAGTAGCAACGATTCATTTAGTGTTACATATCAATAACAGTTAATTCCGCCTCATGTCGGGGTTTATATGTCTCTGTAGTAACCTGCTCACTCTACATTATCCCTTACTAAACGCTATTTAGCGCCAGTCTAAGTTTTGGTTAGCACCGCATGAACACAAACTACACAGTCGAGGAGCTAATAACAACAACACACGGAGGGGGAGGGAGGAGCATGAACGGCAGAACAACTTTAGTTCGTCTACACATTAGCATTGAAGTAACAAACTTTACATACAGACCTCCTGGTTAAACCTTGGCTCTCGACTTTCTTCTGGTGCCTCTTCATATTCGGGGTCTGGCTCGGGCTCAAACACGAACGGCTGAACCACAGTTTGTTGTCCTGCAGCCATTTTCTCTCAGGGCCCAGTCATCATGGTTACGCGACACCGTGCTCCCCCCCGGCAGACCATGCGGAAGAGCTGGGCGTATCAGCAGTGGCTCATTAACATATTAAGGTCCCCGCCCACTAAATCAGACCGTTCTGAACAGAGGGGCTATGTGGGCCTGGAAACAATGCTGCTGTGCTTTATTTATTGGCTTTTTGGACCAAAGCATGTTACCAATGATTCATGAAGACATCAAGGACCCATGTTAAACTGCAGAAAAGGAGCATAATATGGGACCTTTAAACTCAGTAACTTGGCCAACTGATTACTGTAATATTAGCTATAGCCCCTTTCAGCTGGATCAGCTTGTTGATGACTCTGCCAGTCTACTAAGATCCACTTTGGACTCAATTGCCCCACAGAGACAAAAAACTATTAAACGTCAGAGGACGGCTCCTTGGTTTACTTCTGAAACTCGTGAACTTAAACAAGCATCCCGTAAATTAGAGAGAATGTGGCGCTCCAATAAAAGGGAGGAGTCATGTATACTTTGGCGGGAAAGTCATAATAACTACATGACAGCCTTACGACATGCTCGAGCTGCCTACTACTCCTCACTAATTAAAGAAAACAAAAACAACCTTAGGTACCTTTTCAGCACTGTAGCCAGGCTAACACAGAGTCAGAGCTCTATTGAGCCTGTGATTCCTCTAGCTCTCAGCTGTGAGGACTTTATGAGCTTTTGACGATAAAATTCTTAAAATTAGAGATAAAATTAGCAACTCCCTGCCTTCACCTGAACCTACCGTACCATTAATTGTAGTCAGACCTGAGTTAGATCATTTTTCTACAATTAGCCTTCAGAAGCTAAATTCTCTTGTCTCCTCCTCCAAACCATCAACCTGCCTTTTAGTACCGATCCCAACTAAACTGTTCAAGGAGGTCTTTCCCCTAGTTTGTCCATCCCTGCTGGAGACAATAAATATATCTCTGTCAACAGGCTACATGCCACAGTCTTTTAAAGTAGCTGTAATCAAACCTCTCCTTAAAAAACCTAACCTCGATTCAGGAACATTAGCTAACTACAGGCCTATATCAAACCTTCCATTTACTTCAAAGATCCTGGAGAAAGTAGTGGCTAATCAGCTATGTGACTTCCTTCAAGACAACAGCCTTTTTGAGGACTTTCAGTCAGGATTTAGAGCTCATCACAGCACAGAGACTGCTCTAGTTAAAGTTACTAATGACCTACTCTCAGCTTCAGATGAGGGACTTCTCTCAGTACTTGTTTTGTTAGATCTTAGTGCAGCTTTTGACACCATTGATCATGATGTTCTTATACAGAGATTAGAGGTATTACTCAGGATTACAGGGACTGCCCTAAATTGGTTTAAGTCCTACTTATCTGATAGATACCAGTTTGTACACGTGAACAACAAGTCCTCTGTGTACACTAAAGTAAGTTATAGAGTTCCTCAAGGCTCCATGCTAGGTCCAATTCTGTTCTCCATTTATATGCTTCCCCTCTGTGATATCATGAGGAAATACTGTGTTAATTTTCATTGTTACGCTGATGATACTCCGCTGTATGTATCAATGAAGCCAGGTGAGACAAATCAGTTATCTAAACTAGACGCGTGTCTATAGGACATAAGGACCTGGATGGCCGAAAATTTTCTTCTTCTTAACTCAGACAAGACAGAAATACTTGTGCTGGGCCCTCGACACCTTAGAGAAACCTTTTCTAATGATTTAACTGCCCTAGATGGCATTAGCCTGACGCCAAGCACAACTGTTAGAAATCTTGGGGTTCTATTTGATCAGGATTTATCCTTCAACTCTCACATAAAGCAAATTTCAAGAACAGCCTTTTTTCATCTTCGTAACATCGCTAAAATTAGGCCTATCTTGTCCCAGAGCGATGCCGAAAAGCTAGTCCATGCTTTTGTTACCTCTAGACTGGACTATTGTAATTCTCTTCTTTCAGGCTGTCCCAGTAAGTCGCTTAAGAGGCTTCAGCTGGTTCAAAATGCTGCAGCACGTGTACTGACTAGAACTAGGAGAAGACACCACATTACTCCTGTATTAGCCTCTCTGCATTGGCTTCAATAAAATATAGAATAGAATTCAAGATTCTTCTTCTCAGCTATAAAGCTCTCAGTGGACAGGCACCAATTTATCTCAAAGAGCTTGTAGTGCCGTACAACCCCTCTAGAACATTACGCTCCCAAAATGCTGGCCTGCTCGTGGCTCCATCAGTCTCTAGAAGTAGTCTGGGAGGTAGAGCCTTCAGTTATCAGGCTCCTCTTCTCTGGAACCATTTACCGACCACGGTTCAGGAGGCAGACACCCTCTCTACCTTTAAGGTTAGACTTAACTCATTCCTCTTTGATAAAGCTTTCAGTTAGGGACCAGCTCATAGTCCATAGTTTAGACACATAGTTAAGATGCAATAGGCTTAGACTGCCGGGGGGATCTGGCACACTGGGCTCTATCCCTCTCTCTCTCACACTCTCTCTCCATATCTGCCTCTGCCCCTTTCTGTTTGCTCCTGTACTCGTCTCTGGCTCTGGTCTTTTAGGTTGCCTGGGATCCTTGGTGTAGACTGCCTGCTGCTGTGGAGTCACGAAGCCTCAGTAACTACAATTACAGACATAACACATATTTGGCCATCTCATTCCAGTTCATAATCATTATAGCTGTTAATGTAGATATTAACATGATCTCTCTATCCATGGTTGATACATCTATAGTAACTATCTCTAGCTCCACATGGACATGAGATCCCTCTTGAAAATGAGGTGTCACATCTCAAGAGGTCTACCATTAATACATTTATACTTAACGGAGACAAATATGGTAGGGATGCACTTGTGGTCTATTTTCAGTAAGACTTTTATTGATTATACTTCTATAAAATTATCACCACAACCACACAGACATGAGGATCCTCCTCTAATAAATTTGTTTCCAGCAGAAACAAATTTGACGACGACAGGTCTATGATTGGTCCTTTGATCTGTCACTAGCTTTAGTTCTTACTTTAGTCCACTTGTCTCCACTTACCTCCCTCCCTTTGCCCACACACCCAACACAGCATCGTGTGGATTTGCTGTTCATCATGAGACTGGGGTCCACATTCAAGATTTCCTGCTGCTTAAAAGGTTTTTTCTTGCCGCCATGATGGTGGGATTCATGATTGGCTGTATGGATTCATGTTGGGTGTTGGATGTATATATTTGTATACATATATATATATGTGTATTTTATATATGTATATGTGTATTTTTTTTTTTTTTTTAAGAATTTTGGCGCTGGGAGACTGCAGCCTGTTGCAGCAGCTCCGACTCAATTTTCTTGTTTTGTGTATTTTTCTCCCCCTGTTGTTCTTTATCTTGTTTATTTTTTTGGTTTAAGCTACCATTAATACTGCAACGTTTTAGTTGTGGTATTTGTGGCGGAGTTCTGTCGTTCCTTTTGGACTTTTCTTTTGTTTGTGAGAGTCATGTTCTTTGACTTCTCCAGTGCCTTCAACACCATAAGGCCCTGCCTCCTGGGGGAAAAGCTGCTGGACATGCAACTGCACCCCGACACCACAGCCTGGATACTGGACTACCTCACAGGCCAGCCGCAGTACGTCAGGGTGAATGGCTGTGCCTCTGAGGTGGTCACAAGCAACACCGGAGTGCCCCAAGGAACTGTTCTGGCGCCCTTCCTCTTCACCCTCTTCACTTCAGACTTCCGGCTCAACTCTGGTTCCTGTCACCTCCAGAAGTTTTCCGATGACTCCTCCATTGTTGGATGTATCACCAACGACGACGAGGGGGAGTACAGAGGACTGATCAAGAGCTTCATCACATGGTGTGACAGCAACAACTTGAAGCTCAACATCAGCAAGCCCAAGGAGGTGGTGGTGGACTACCGGAGGAACAGGAGGTCCCCTGCCCCCATCATCATCCAGGGGGAGGAAGTGGAGAGGGTGGACTCGTACCGGTACCTTGGGGTCCACATTAACGATAAACTGGACTGGTCACACAACACAGACGCCCTCTTCAGGAAAGGACAGAGCAGGCTGTTCTTCCTGAGGAGACTCAGGTCGTTTGGCATCTGCAGCAGGCTCCTGAAGACCTTCTACCAATCTGTGGTGGCCAGCACACTCTTCTTTGCTGTAGTGTGCTGGTGGGGTGGCATCAAGACTGGTGAGGTCAACAGGCTCAACAAACTGGTGAAGAAGGCCCGTTCTGTGGTGGGCCTTCAATTGGACACTCTACAGACTGTGGCTGAAAGGAGGAACAAGGACAAAATCATGTTGATCCTGGACAACCCCTCTCACCCTCTCCACGACGAGCTGTGGGACATGGGAAGCTCCTTTAGCCAACGCATCATCCCCCCCAGAAGCAGAACTGAGCGCTTCAGGCGCTCCTTTGTGCCCACCGCCATCAGACTTTACAACAGCAGCGGAGGCCACAGTCTGTCACTGCACTGACACCCCCCACCCCCCCACCCCCCGAAACAGCAATGGATGTACTCAAGCAATATGACACTGGACTGCACTTTAATAGATTTATAGTAATCCTCCATATGCTCCAAACCACCTCTATCCATATTGTATTGTTATTGATTCATATCCCTGATCATTGTTCATTACTCTAGGTAAATAATTTGCACTGTTACTGTGTGGTCAATAAGTGCTGCTACATTTCACATTGTCACTTTAATATCACTGTCACTTTATTTTTATCTTTACTGCACTGCACAGGAGGCTCAGCTGTTTTGTACTGTGTTAAATTATTATTTTAGTATGTTAGTTAATTTGATAATTGAACGCCACTTACTCTGTTAATTTAGTGCTTAGTAAGTTAGTTAATTTTGATAATTGTAAATATCTTCTATTCTTTGATCTATGTCTTATGCATGCTACTATCCCTGTACTTGCCCTGTACTGCTGCAATACCAGAATTTCCCCTTTGGGGATCAATAAAGTACTATCTTATCTTATCTTATATGTATATATGTATCTATGCATATATGTGTATCCATAATATGAGGAGCTTCGTGCTCTATTGTAAAGTGTCTTGAGATAACACTTGTTATGAATTGGCGCTATACAAATAAAGATTGATTGATTGATTGATTGATTGATTGACAGTGGTCCTGCTCTAGCTCTTCAGCCCCTCAGGGGTCCGGCCCCAGCTCTTCAGCCTCACAGCGGTCCGGCCCCAGCTCTTCAGCCCTGCAGCATTCCAGCTCCAGCTCTTCATCCCCGCAGTGGTCAGGCTCCAGCCCCTCAGCCCAGCAGCGTTCCGGCTCCAGCCCTTCAGCATAACTGCAGTCTAGTCCCTCATCCCTGGAGCGGTCCAGCCCTACAGCAAGGAGGCCTTCCAGGTAGTGAGGCCATGCAGACTCCAAGCCCTCAGTCCGAGGCCCTGCAGACTCCAAGCCCTCAGTCCGAGGCCCTGCGGACTCGAAGACCACCATCCGAGGCCCCTCTGGCTCCCGGCTCTTCATCTGAGGCACTGCAGACTCCTAGCTCTCTGTCTCATGCCCTACAGACTCCCAGCTCTTCATTTGATGCCCTACAGACTCCTACTTCTTTGTCTGAGGCCCTGCAGACTCCTAGCTCCTCGTCTGATGCCCTACAGACTCCTAGCTCTTCATGTGAGGCCCTGCAGACTCCAAGCTCTTTGTGTGAGGCCCTGCAGACTCCAAGCTCTTCGTGTGAGGCCCTGCAGACTCCAAGCTCTTCGTGTGAGGCTCTGCAGACTCCAAGCTCTCACTCCAAGGTCCTGCGGACACCCTGCCCTCAGTCTGAGGCCCTGCGGACTTCAAGCCCTCCGTCTGAGGCCCAGTGGACTTCAAGGCCCCCGTCCGTGGCCCTGCGGACCTCAAGCCTTCCGTCCGAGGCCCTGCGGACTTCAAGCCCTCCGTCCAAGGTCCTGCAGACACCCTGCTCTTTGTCCGAGGCCCTGTGGACACCCTGCTCTTCGTCTGAGGCCCTGCGGACACCCTGCTCTCCGCCTGAAGCTTCCCCTAGGTCCAGTTCATCGCCTGAAGCTTCCCCTAGGTCCAGCTCATCACCCGAGGCTCTGCAGGCTTCCAGCTGTCCACCGGCGGCCCTGCAGGTTCCTGCTTCCCAGCGCTTAGTCTGGGAGACCCCATGGACCCCCGGCTCCACGCTCGAGGTCCTGCAGGCTCCTTCTTCCCAGCGCTTATTCTCTGAGTTCCCGCGGACCCCCAGCTCCACGCCTGAGGTTCCACAGGCTCTGGAACCCTATGTTCCGCCAGGACGACCCCCGGGTCGCCCCCCTGAACTACGTGCTCTGCAAGGACAGCCTCCTGGTTGTCCTCCCGAACAATGTATCCTCTCTGGATGGTTTCGCAGCCGTCCCCCTGAACTCTATGCTCTGCGAGGACAACCTCCTGGTCGCCCTTCTGAACTATGTGTCCAGTCTGGATGGCTTAATGGTCTTCTCCCTGAACTTTGTGTCCTCTCTGGATGGTCCTTACGACTGCCCCGATGAATTCGGGTCACTCCTTCCAGTTTACCCCTGCACCCACCCAGGTTTTGTTTTGGACTTTGGGACGTCTGGGATCCGTCCCTTAAGGGGGGGTTCTGTCAGGATCTGACTTCTTCTGTTATTTTTGTATTTGTTCCCCTTTTAGACCTCCTGCCGTTCCCTGTTTTACTGTCTTGTCCCTGTTTCTTATCCTAGTTAAGTTACCTGTTTTGTGAACTGTTTTCCTTTGTCTCTCTTGTTTCCTGTTTTATTTTGAAAACCCTGTGTTCCTCATGGTCTTTTCCTGCCCTCCCCTCTGTGTCTCTCTAATCATGATTCCTTCACCTGGGTGATTGTTTCACCTGTGGTTGATGGTTTCTCTAGTGTATTTAGTCTCTGTTTTCCCTGTTCTCTTTGTTGGGTCATTCGTCTTCCTCCTCACCATGTCTCCTGTGAGTTCCTCATGTTACCCCAGCGTTTAAGGTAGTTTCCGTTCGGGCTTGGCTTTTTGTTGTAACTTTGTTTTGTATTTTTTGGAGTTTCTATTTTGGACTTGTTTTTCTGGACTGTGATCCCGGTTTAGTTTAAAATAAAGCTTTTTTTCTTTTCTATCTGCAATTGGGTCCAGCACTTTGTTTTTGTTAGTTTCCTTTGGGTTTAATTCCTGACAGAAAGAAAGGTTTGAAATATTTCACTCTATGAGAAATGAATTGATATAATATATCACTTTCACTTTTGTAACTGAGAGACATAAAATATTGAACTTTTTCATGATATATTAATTTTTTGAGATGTACCTGTATATGTTCGTGTATATAAATGGCAAATTCACCTGCATCATTCGCCAGGAATTGTTGTGTGGCAAAGCCTTAAAAATGGAACATGTAATGAGCACCATAACACGAGCAGTTAACTTTACAAGAGCCAAAGTTTTAAATCATCACCAGTTCAAGTCTTTTCTGGAGGAGTTGGGTTCAGAATATGATGATTTGCCTTATCACACAGAGGTGTGATGGCTAAGCCAAGACAAAGTGCTGAAAAGATGTTTCAAGTTGCGTGAGGAGATATGTCAGTTCATGGAAAGTAAAAGGACAGACACAACAGAGCTCCAGGATAAAAAGATGCTGTGTGAAGTAGCGTTGCTGTGAGATATCATTAGCCACCTCAATGTGATCAACCTGCAGCTTCAGGGGTGGGACCCTGGTCACAGACATGTACGGTGCAGTGAGAGCAAGCTGCGCCTGTGGGAGACACAGATGCTGCAAGGAAACTTGAGCCATTTTCTGTGCTGCCAAACTATGAAAGAGCAAGTCTCTACCGCCATGTTTCCAAGTGCACAGTTTGCTGAAAAATTCAACATATTTGGTAGTGACTTCATGAGGCGATTTGCCGACTTTGACGCCCAAAAAATGGTAAATGGACTTTAGCTTATATAGTGCTTTTCTAGTCTTTTGATTACTTGAAGCAATTTTACACTGCAGGTCACATCTACCCACCCATGTCCCATCTTCACACCCATTTAGTCTCACATGGTGCAGACTTTCTATGTTAGTTATCCATCAGTATCAACTAACACTTTCATGCCCTTTCATACAGTGGGAGCAACTTGGGGTGAAGTGTCTTGCCCAAGGACACATCTCCATGTGTTGCCCGGAGCTGGGCATGAACCTGCAACTTCCTGATTACTGATCAAGTGCACTATCCAACTGTGCCATCGATGCCGCGCAGGCTTAAACTGCTCAGCAATCCTTTTGCTGCACACCAACCAACATTCAAATGGAGTTGATTGAACTCCAGTGCAAAGTATGACTGTGGACGCTGCACAGTTTCCACGTTTCATCCTGACACAATGCCCTAGCTGCATAATGCTCTCTATGTTTGGGAGCACGTACCTGTGAACAGCTGTTCTCTGTGATGAATATTAACAAAAAATCACACAGAAGACGTCTTACTGATGAACCCCTTCACTTAATCCTGTGGATTTCCTCAGCTCAAAGCCTGACCCCAACACTGATGAACTTGCATCCAAGAGGAGATGCCAAGTATCTGGCTTAAGCCCTTTTCACACCGCCACTCAGCAACTACCCTGAGAACCACCTCCCTGCTGCCAGAGTCCCCTGAAATGCAGACCGTTTTTTAAAGCGGCTGCTGCTGCCACGGTATGGGCATACGACGTGGCAGTGTTGTAGAGATGATTCGGTGAACGTCAAAGCAGAGCCTGCCCAAAAGTCCTTCACAACACCCCCTCCCCAAAACACTTAGTAGAAATGTTGTCCCCTGCTGAGTTTTTCTTCTGGTTATCTTAATACAAAGGTAGAGCTGTGTTGTAGAGCTCCTCCACTGTTTGCTTTCAGCTGCGTAGCCTGCTATTTCTGGGTTCTCTCCCTCCTTCGATGTGATTGTCTGCTGCCAGGCGGCTGCCGCCAGAAAGTTAAACACGCTGGACTCTGAGCGGCAGGGCAAAATCTGTGCATGTTCACAGGGGCGTCAACCACTTCTGGGTCCTACTGCCACGTTCAAAACCACTTCCCGTCTGCCGCCCGTCCCTCATCAAAATGACTGGAGGCAGTGCGTTGCCGCGCAGCGGTGTGAAGGGGGCTTTAGACTAGTGTGCAGTGGCATGCACAGACTTTTCAAGGGCATGGGCGAAAAAAAGGGGCACATACAGCCCGTTCTCACTGCTGAAAAGGGCAGTAGGTTTCATGTGTTTTCAAAGGCACATTAGACATGTTTATATGTTATACAAATGGCACATTATATAGCCCTAAAACAGACTAACTAGACAGACTACTCAAGTTAGTTTGTAGTTAGGATCAGCACCCACAAGTACTGTGTAGATTTAACGTTGGACTGTGAAGAACACACAGAAATAAATAAATAAATCTTAGGGGGTCTGGGGGTCCCCAAGAAAATGTTCAACTAAGAAGATGGCATTTCCTGTATTCCAGTGTATTCAGGCATGAGGGGGGGCTAGGGGTGAAAAAGGTGAGAGGAATATGATCCCTCTAGGGAGGTCCGGGGGCATGCTCCAACTGGAAGAAAATGTTGAATATTTCATATTTAAAAGCATCAACCTGATGCATTTTGAGAGAAAAAAATCAAGCAGAATTACAGAACAGTATGAATGTATAATAAAGTATCTGTCGATACATGGTCACATTATGCTACATGAGAAATCAGACTGATAACTTCTCTCAAGAAGTGCATTAACAATTAATTTTCCATTGGAGACATGTTAAGATGGGTACGTTACCTCTCCTACTGTGTTAGCTAACGTTATGCATCTATGACACGATGCCTGTTTCAGCCAACTTTAATTCTTCTGGTGATATATTACCTGCAGCTAACATTAAGCCTATGTCAACAGAGCTCCTTGGCAATTTAGATATACCAGAAAATACTGAAATTATTGAAACCATCACCTACCAAATTCAGTCAGTAAACTATCGTTAGCTATATTTCACTTGGATCGACGAGACGTCTTCAGCTTCCGAATGCTTCAAAAAACACAAAGAGAAAACACTGCTGATGTGAAGCCTTTTGAGCTAATATTTCCATGCTCTTGCACTTGTAGAGTGAATGTTTCTATCGAATTCAAGGCTCCCTTCAGCAGTTGCACATGTTTGCAGTTTATTGATAATCTCAGGTGTACCTCCATGCTCTGTCAGCCTAATGTAAGTCATTGCAACAGTTATGTTCCATAGTTTTTCTTAAGAGGGCAGTTTAGTGTGTTTTGCCAACCAGGAGGGCACTTTAGCATGCATATAGATACCCAAGAGGGCACAGAGGGAACTTTACCACACGTTTTACCTCCCAAGAGAAAACTTTAGAGTGCATTTTCCCTCCCAAGAGAGCACCTTAGACCCCATTTTGCCTCCTAAGAGGCACTTTAGGGTACTGTAGCATGCGTTTTGCCTCCCAAGAGGAAAACATTAGAGTGTGTTTTGTCCCCCAAGAGGGCACTATGGGCCACGGGGATGGGGGGGTGGGGGCACTTGCCGTAGTGCATGCTGCTTCGCATGTGCAAATGGGCAGTGATCCGGCAGAACCAACCTACTTGATTTGGAAGATGCTAAATAGCATGGTGGCCCTGCCTCTCGGTGGAAATTCTCAATACAAAAAACACAAGACAGAACTGTGGAAAGACATACAGGGCTCTAATTTCCTGGCGCAACTCAGGGTGGCGCAGCCTGGCGCACCCTGCGCAGTGGTAACTTGGCTGACAGGCGCACAGTGCGCACACGTCACCAAAACCTCACAGGCAGGTATCCAGAGTGTCAGGCACATTTCAATGCAATAAACAATCACAACAACCACTATTCAATGTAACTGTCTGAACCAGCACATACATTTGTATCTATATTAATTGTCCCGTCACATCTGATGTCAGATCAGAGACGTTTGTCATAACTAACGAGTTCACATCTCTCAACCAACCACAAACAGCCACATCATCCGATACGGAGTATCCGGCTTCTCTCATCTCATGAAATTCAAAAGAAAAGAAAAAAGAGAGAGACGCTCGCTCAATAAATGTAAGTCACTCGGTGTCTTAAGGATTTACCTGCGATTGCCCATATTTCTCTGTTTTTATCTTTATTCGTAACGTGATCTAAAAAGATGGAGTAGCTACATTATTGCAAGGAGGATGAGGAGGAGATATAATTTCACCAAAGGTTCTGCTATTTGGCGATGACAGACCAGGAATGCAGGTGGATCACAAGCATGATGAATGGATTGGCCTGCTGCTGTGTTTAAATGTAATTATCACTTAATTTTGTACTCCTATTATGACACAGGAACAGATTACATCTGTCCCACGAGGTGGTCCACATGGTGATGCGCATTGTGGCCCCTGCGCTCTCCCAGTTGCTGCAAAAGTGACAGCTGACCTTCTTCGACACCGAGGAGAAACTGTCACTGTGCCTCACCAGCGGCGCATTTAAAGGCGAGGAGAGGCGTTCATTTGACTGGTGCAGATCACACTCAGCTGTGTTAAACCCACTCAAGTCTTATCTCCTCCCTCTCTGCTACGTGCGCCGGTAGGAGAGACGGAGGCGTGGGTGCGCCTGCCTGCGCCTGCCTGCGCCAGACTGCGCCGTGCACGAAACTTGCAAAATGCCCTGGACACACCCTGTTGGTGCGGCACAGGCATGGTGCAGGGCAGGTGCGCCCCGCCTGCGCCTGGTCTACGAAATTAGAGCCCACAGTTTTATGCACACTCTGCAGGAAGGTGTTTCTTTTCACTGAAGTACTTCCAGCTTAAACTACCACATTAACATGAAGCATGTGTCGGTCTGAATCCTGTCAGATCCTGCTAGCACTTTGGCTAACATGTCGTCCAGCTTGCAACAACCCACCCCCACACGATTAATGTAGATAAAATATAAATATTATTAATTTGTGACTAATCAAATTAATCCACAGCAACCCTGTGATTAATCTGATTAAAATTTTTAATCATTCGACAGCACTGGTATATATCTATATATATATATATATATATATATATATATATATATATATATATATATATATGTATGTGTATATATATATATATATATATATATATATATATATATATATACATAGAGGGAGTAGTTTCCCTCGAAGATGAAGAGGTTAAAAACTTTAAACTTTAATTAAACTTTAATAACTGAGGTGCATGGGTGTAACTCTCACTGAACTGTTGAGTCACTCTACAGTCAGATTGCTTTTCATATCAGATCCAATTTAAGATCTCTGCTGTCTGTGCCCCTCCCTCCACACACACACACACACACCCTGATGATGTTCACCATTCACCTCTCAGACAGACCTCTTCTCTGTAACATCAATAAAAACTTTAAAAATGATGAATAAATCAGTGTTTGCAGTGACAGTCTGACTTCCTGTCCAAACTCACATGAGTCTCCAGTCTCTCTCTGCAGCCCTGACGTCTCTGACTCTCAGTAATCTCACTTTTCAGGCTGCTGAACATCAACATGTGATTCTTTCTTCTTCTATGGTGTCAATGTACCTCAGGATGTTCAGTCTGCAGCGTGGATCCTCCTGTCGAGCAGACAGCAGCTTCTCTCCTCGTTCTCCTGGATGATTGTAGCTCAGGTCCAGCTCTGTCAGAGAGGACGAGCTTAGAGCAGAGTCCAGAGACACACAGCCCTCCTCTGAGACCAGACAGCCGGACAGACTGCAGGCAGACAGACAGACAGACAGGTGAATCCACAGTTTGACATCACAGTGTCAGGTTAAGAATTAAGACCTGTCTGTGGTACCTTAAGTCTATACAGTAGTATGGGAGGAGGAGCCTTAAAGCTTCAAGACCTTTAAAGTCATCTATCAGTCCAGGTCCAGGAGGGAGACTCCCTCTCCAAGAGCAGGCTGAAAACATCCTGTTTTTCTGATTAAGCTTAAAACAAGTCTGTCTCCAGGTGATGCTGTAAGCTTAGACTACCCACAGACTTGGCTGAAGATCACAGATTTAATGGCTCTCTGACCTAGTTTGGAGTTAAATAAAATCATCAATGTTCTGATGATGGTGTCAATCATTTCAAGACTCAGACATTTTCTGGTCTAACAGCTTTGACCCCTCCTCATAGAGTTCGGGGGTGTTGGTCTTTCCCTGAAGATTATTTGGAGAAACCTGATCCACAATTGGGTTAGCTGTCTGTCCTCTGACCTACAGGGAGACTACATAGAGACTGTTCTCGTGAGAGTCTCCTTCCTCCCCATCTTCTGTTTCATAATTAAGGATCTCAGTCTGTTTAGTGCATATTTGTAGATCCTTCAATCAATCAATCAATCAATCAATCAAACTTTATTGATAAAGCACTGTTCATGCATTAATGTAGCACAAAGTGTTGTACATTAAAATAAACAAGCAGATAAGAGTCAGGGGATACAGGATAAAATAGAGAACCCCACCCACCCTCCCAGCCCTCATTTAGCACAGACAGCCACTCACACGCACACACGTACAGATGAGTGCAAAATTGTTGGTACCCTTTTGTTAAAGAAATAAAAACCCACAGTGGTCACTGAAATAACTTGAAACTGACAAAAGTAATAATAAATAAATTTTAAATTGTGGTTCAGCAGGATCATTTTAAAAAACAAAACAATGAAACTGGCCTGGAAAAACATGATGGTACCCCTGGACAAGATTGAAAATGATTTGACCATAGGGACATGTTAAACTAAGGTGTGTCCTGTAATTAGCATCACAGTTGTCTTCAGACTTGTAATCAGTCAGTCTGCCTATTTAAAGGCTGAAAAGTAGTCACTGTGCTGTTTGGTATCATGGTGTGTATGATGCAGATTAAAAGAGTAAATCTAAATTCAGCTAAAAGCCAGATTAAAAAGGTAGGTCTTGAGTTTGCCTTTAAAATATGAACAGTAGGTGCTGCTCTCAGGTCCTCAGGTAGACTGCTCCACAGATGGGGGCCGTAATATTGAAATGTTTATGTTTTAGATCGAACTTTGGGAACTGTTAAAAGACCACTACCTGAAGACCTGAGGGCTCTACTGGGCTCATATGGTAAAAGCAAATCAGATAAATAAGAGAAACCAAGACTACTAAGAGATTTAAACACTAATAAAAGAATCTTAAAATCTATTCTAAAAAATACAGGAAGCCAATGCAGAGACCTTAAAATCGGTGTTATATGGGCTCTCCTCCTGGTCTTCGTCAGCATGTGTGCAGCTGAGTTTTGAAGTAGTTGAAGCTGAGAGATGTTCTTTTTAGGAAGACCAGAGAGGGGGGCATTGCAGTAATAAATTCTGCAGGTAATAAAAGCGTGGATAAGACTCTCTGCATTGGCCTGAGAGATAAACTGGCGCACTCTGGAAATGTTCTCTAAGTGATAAAAAGCCCTTTTGGTGGCTCAAAACTGAGGTTAAAATCAAAGGTAACACCCAAATGTTAAACTTGTTTGCATGGATTAAAAGACAGAGCTTTGAGTTTGCTCTTCAGTTTCTCTCTCTCTGGACCTGTTTGTATGACTAAGACCTGGGTTTTGTCCTGGTTGAGCTGCAAAAAGTTGCCTGCCATCAAGGACTGGACGTCTAAAATATAGTTAAAAAGGCCATCAATGGGCCCTGTCTCATCAGGAGACATGGTGATGTAGAGCTAAGTGTCATCAGCATACCTGTGAAAGTTAATGCTGTGTCTCCTGATGACATCTCCTAAAGGTACATTGTAAAGATTAAAAAGTGCTGGACCTAAAATCGAGCCCTGGGGAACGCCACATTCTATTTCATAAGTTCTTGATGAGCGTTTCCCCATGCTTACATAAAATTTCCTGCCATTGAGATATGTTTTGAACCAGTTAAAAACAGTACCAGAGATGCCAATGAGGTTGTGGAGTCTGTTTAAAAGAATTGTGTGATCAACCGTGTCGAAGGCTGCACTCAGGTCCAGCAGAACTAAACAGAGATTAATTTCTTATCCATGTTGGACCTGAGGTCACTTACAATTTTGACCAATGCTGTCTCTGTACTGTGATTTTTTCTAAAACCAGACTGAAATGTGTCACTGATATTTTTATCCTTAATGTTGAAAGTGTGCAGGTGCTCAGATGATTGTCAGAGCTTTGATTTTAATTTGAACATTTTGAATGTTTACCTGAGAGTCTCCAGTCTGCAGTTTGGACTCTTCAGTCCAGCAGACAGCTCCATCACTCCTGAATCCTGCAGGTCGTTGTTACTCAGGTCCAGGTCTCTCAGACCAGAGGACTGTGAGCTGAGGACTGAGGACAGAGCTCCACAGCTTCTCTCTGACAGTCTACATCCACTCAGCCTAAAAAGATTCACAACACATTAATGAGTCACAGAAAGTTCCTTTAATTAAACTTTAAAGATCCTCAGCCTCCTTCATATCTGCTCTTTCAGATGATGGTGGTGGACTCCTGGTTGAGGCAGCGGCATGTGAAGATGTGCAGGGAGCTAGAGCTCCACCAGAACCATACTTTTCAGTAATGTAACTCCTTTTCAGACATCAATTCATACTTCCTGTTTATGTGAAGTTTCCTGGAACAATTGTTGGAATGAGGCTACAAATAACAGGCACAAGTAAAAAAACACACACATGGTTAGCATGTCGGGGGAGCCAGGGAAACAGCTGAGAGAAGAAATTAAAAGCGCTATGGAGCAGACTGGCAGCAGGGTTACTGCCCTGGAGACCCGTGTAACCATCCTAGAGAAGGCAGTGAGTGGGCATGCAGATGTCACCACCAACCTGCCTCGAGAGGTTGCCCTGCTGAAACAAGAAGCGGCTAATTTAGTCTGGAGACTGAATATCTTTCATCTAATGCATACAAAGCATTTAACTGGGTAAAGTATAATTATTTAATCACAGCTCTGAATAAACTTTGGTTTGGCCCAGTGTTTGGTTACTGGATTGAGATCTTGTATGCCACACCTTGAGCTTAAACAGAACAAATAAAATAATCTCTAATTATTTCACTCTCTACAGAAGGAACAGACAGGGGTGTACCCTATCCCCACTTCTTTTTGACATAACTATTGTGCTGGCTATAGCACTGAGGACTGGACAGCTTAAAATTGATCAGTAGGCGAGGACAAACCCACAAACTATCATTGTAGACTGATTATTTAGTTCCTTATCTCTCTCAAGCTGATTTCTCAATACCTAAGGCCATGGACATAAAAAGTGGTTTTAGTAGTTTGTTTCCTGTTTTATTTTGAAAGTCCTCCTGTCTCCCCTGAATGCCGTGGGTTTCGCTGCCTGTCTCGTCCTGTCACACCTGATCCCTGATTGTTCTTCCCCAGCTGCTTCTCGTTTACCCCAATCACCTCATGTATTTAACCCTGGTCTTTTCCCCTTGTCTTGGTGGTTCTGTCCTTGAGCCAGGGAGCCTCCCAGGCCGTCAGCATCTCACGTCTGAGGACCGGTGGACACCAGAACCTCCATCCACAGCCCTGCAGACTCCAAGCTCCCTGTGCTCCAAGTCTGAGGACCTGCAGACACGCTGCCCTCTATCTGAGGACCCGCAGACTCCAAGTCCCCTGTGCTCCAAGTCTGAGGACCTGCAAACATCAAGCTCTCCGTCTGAGGCCCTGCAGACTCCTTACTTTGTTTGTTTTGTACTTTTGAGCTTTTTGTTTAGGACCATTTTTGGACTTATTTTGTTATTATCTCTGGACTCTTGATCCCCTTTTGTTTATATTAAAGCCTTTTGTGTTTCAATCTGCATTTGGGTCATCCTCGTTGTTTTTGTTAGTTTTTTGGGGTATACAAACCGTGACAGCTAGCTCCCACTCACTCCCCATTCCCTATTTTGTTAGTTTTTAATCATTTCACCTGGACGTATTTTATTATTGAGAAAAAGAATAATTTGTAATAAACTTCTGATACATACCTCCCACTACATTGACTTGAAATTCATTACCAATCACTAGTTCCTCTTTCTTTCCACAGACACTCCCAGTCTTGCAAATATGTTTTGCATTTAAAACTTGAAATAAATTTTGATTTATTTTGGAATCACATCTCTGTCTTGTTTATAGATTTCTGAACCTGCAGTTGCCTTTTATGGTTAGAACTTGGTAAAACTCCTTGGGTTAAAGTCCCTAGGTGGTGTTGTCTGGCTTACATTAGTGCAAATCTGTTATAGCCCCCTTATACTCTGTTACCACACAAAAAAAACTGTTTTAATAACAAAGCCTATTTCAAAGAGTGGGAGTGATGTATTTCATCTTTCATTTGGAATAAATCTATCCCAAGGATAAGGGCATCATGTCCAGGAAGAAAGAAGGCTGATGGGGGCTATGCATTGACAGATTTCTTGCATATAACCAACTGATTTGCAGTTATGCCCGGCAGGTGGGGGGAAACCGATGATCGGCTTACCCATTGGGTGTGTTCGAAAAGTCCTTTTTGGTTACGAACTGTCAGGAAATTAAACCCAAAAAAACTAACAAAAACAAAGAGCTGGACCCAATTGCAGATAGAAAAGAAAAAAGCTTTATTTTAAGCAAACCAGGGATCAAAATCCAAAAAAATCAAAACTCAGTCCAAAACAGAAACTACCTTAAAACTCTGGAGAACACGAGGGAGCACAAAAGACATGGTGAGGAGGAAGATGAATGACCCAACAAAGAGAACAGGGAAAGCAGAGACTAAATACACTGGGGAAACAATCAACCACAGGTGAAACAATGACACAGGTGGAGGGAATCATCATCAGGGAGGGCAGGAAAACACCACGAGGAACAAAGGGATTTCAAATTAAAACAGGAAACAAGAGAGACAAGGGAAACAGTACACAAAACGGGTAACTTAACCAGGATAACAGGGACAAGACAGTAAAACAGGAACAACAGGAGGTCTAAAAGAGGAACAAATAGAAAATAACAGAACAAGTCAGATCCTGACAGAATCCCCCCCTCAAGGGACGGATCCCAGATGTCCCAAAGTCCAAAACAAAACCCGGGTGGGCGGAGGGGGACCCGAATTCATCGGGGCAGTAGTGAGGTCCATCCAGACAGGATACATAGTTCAGGGGGGCGACCAGGAGGCCGTCCCCGCGGGGCACAGAGTTCAGGGGCGCGACCCGGGGGCTGTCCCTGCGGGGCACAGAGTTCAGGGGGACGACCCAGGGGCCGTCCCCGTGGGGCACAGAGTTCCAGGGCCTGCGGGACCACGGACGTGGAGCCGGGGGTCCGCAGTGCCTTTGAGACTAAGCGCTGGGAAGCAGCAACCGGCGGGACCACAGGCAGGGAGCTGGGCCTCAGCGGGACTACAGGCGGGGAGCTGGGCCTAGGCGGGACCACAGGCGGAGAGCTGGGAGTCGGCGGAGCCTCGGCCGGGGAGCAGGGAGTCCGCAGGGCCTCGGACGAAGTGGTTGGAGTCCGCAGGGCCTCGGACGAAGTGGATTGGGGTCAGCAGGGCCTTGGACGAAGTGGAAGGAGTCCGCAGGGCCTCACACAAAGAGCTTGGAGTCCGCAGGGCCTCACACGAAGGGCTTGGAGCCCGCAGGGCCTCACACGAAGAGCTTGGAGTCTGCAGGGCCTCACACGAAGAGCTTTGAGTCTGCAGGGCCTCAGGCAGAGAGCTGGGAGCCGGAGGAGCCTCGGACGATGGGCTTGGAGGGGGAGTGGGACTATGAAGATTAGTATATAATACTGTTTAAATGTTTTTAACAGGTATAGAGAGTGAAACATGTGTTTCAAAGATAGTGCTTTCAAAAATATAACCTTTAGTTTATTTCTTTTTTTAATCATTTTTAAATTGGTGGACAGATAAACAATTACATGTTATAATTTATAAAGCACTTCAAAGCATTTCTTCTTCTCCAAAACTGCTTACCATGTTGATAAATATTAAACATTTGTGGTCAATTGTGGTCCTTTTTACCTATATTAATATTATATATTAATTACCACATTTCCATCTATCTTAATGTATGCAGTAAATCATGCCAAGAATTAGACAGAACCATGGGGTCTCTAATAACGTCAATAAAAATACAATCAATAAAAGGACAAATAAGGCATTTTAAAATACTTCAAAATTTAAATGTTCACAATGAGATATGTGAATGAAACAGAAAGAATAGAGCTTCTGAAATATTCTGGTGTATTAGTAGACTTCAGGTTTTCTGTGCCCTGTCAAAGATATCAACATTTATAGATGCTCTCACCTAACCTCACAGCTGTGAGTAGAAAACACACACTGCATGACCAAAAGACAAAACACCTGTCACAGGTAAATCGTTTGATCAGGGATTGTTAATGTTAACAGGTCAAGCCGACACAAAACAATGCTGTGAGGTAAAGCAGATGACAACAACACTTCTTGTAGTTCTCATTTTCAGAACATTGTAGTTGGTCATAGCTTACCTACATCACAAGAAATCGTCATTGCATAAATATGACACTGCCAGATGTTTCAATGATTTCCATGCTAACATTTATTCAAGTTACAATATATTTTATGATTTATGCTAACATTGATTCAAAGATTTCATGTTTTTACTATTTCAGTTAAGAAAGTTACACTTTACAAAATGAACTGTGCTCTCGTTTCCTGACTTGCTATTAGCTTTCAGTTCCTGTTATTATGCTGACTTAGCTGAAGAGAAAGTACCTACTGTTAACCCCCTGTATTGTGATTGACCTTTTCATGGCAGACATATCTTATGAAATCAGTCACGAGGTTTGATTTCAACATAATCTATGAGGACACCTCCTTAAGCCTAAAGTGTATAAGATCTTGTGTTTACCTTTTACCTTTTTTACCTTGATTCTTGGCTCTTTGCCTGTACATCCCTAGTGAGGTGCAGAACAGAGCCCTTAGCAGCTGAGTGATTTTTTCTATCTTTTGTATTGTTTCACATATTGTCAAAAAATGGTTGGCTAACCGATCTAATCTGGACTTGTGCCTTCTTCCAAACAGAACCTTTCTAACAACACCAAAGAGAAAGTGCAGTCGAATTCATCTTTCAACACAGTTCTCCTGTCCGCTCCTCTTATTCCCTGCTTTCCCCGATCGTGTGACATTGGGGTTAAGGCAAAGTGGATAGTGAAGGACTTAGGAAGGACTTTTCGAACGCACCCATTGTGTCCGGTGGGGGGGTGGGGATAAAATTTGCCAGCAGGAGCGCCTTTCATTCTTTGGGTACTTCCAGAACAGGAGCAGGTACGAGCTGTGCTGTATGCTGAGATACTGATTGGATTTGACTTGGGGTCCAGGATTAGAGGCGGAGTAATGCCATCGTAAGGTCGCGAACAGTCAAGGTAACTGAAATGTTTGTAGCTTTTACCATTACCTGTTTGTTTGGTTGGTTATGTCTTTGGTTACAGTTTTCTAGAGTTACCTTGTCTTTTTGGTTGGTTCTATTGTTTTTTTGTTGTTGTTGTTTTCTTTTTTTAATTTTTTTTCTCCTTTCTATATGTTTTGGTTTCAGGTCACTTATATTGAGTTTTACATTTCTTATCATTTTGTCAAGTCCTATTTTTGTTACAATTATAACAATGTTTCTTTTGGCCTTTAGTTTTGGTAAAACACTATCTTTTGGTATCTCTATGTAGGAGACGCTGCTCAATAACAGTCTGACTAGAGACGCCGCTCAGTAACAGTATGAATAGAGACGCCGCTCAGTCACAGTCTGAATAGAGAAGCTGTTCAATAACAGTCTGAATAGAGACACCGCTCAGTAACAGTCTGAATAGAGAAGCTGTTCAATAACAGTCTGAATAGAGACGACGCTCAGTAACAGTCTGAATAGAGACGCCGCTCAGTAACAGTTTGAATACAGACGCCGCTCAGTAACAGTCTGAATAGAGAAGCTGTTCAGTAACAGTCTGAATAGAGAAGCTGTTGAATAACAGTCTGAATAGAGACGCCGCTCAGTAACAGTCTGAATAGAGACACCGCTCAGTAACAGTCTGAATAGAGACGCCGCTCAGTAACAGTCTGAAAAGAGACGCTGCTCAGTAACACTCTGAATAGAGACGCCGCTCAGTAACAGTCTGAATAGAGAAGCTGTTCAGTAACAGTCTGAATAGAGAAGCTGTTGAATAACAGTCTGAATAGAGACGCCGCTCAGTAACAGTCTGAATAGAGACACCGCTCAGTAACAGTCTGAATAGAGACTGCTCAGTAACAGTTTGAATACAGACGCCGCTCAGTAACAGTCTAAATAGAGACGCCGCTCAGTAACAGTCTGAAAAGAGACGCTGCTCAGTAACACTCTGAATAGAGACGCCGCTCAGTAACAGTCTGAATAGAGAAGCTGTTCAGTAACAGTCTGAATAGAGAAGCTGTTGAATAACAGTCTGAATAGAGACGCCGCTCAGTAACAGTCTGAATAGAGACACCGCTCAGTAACAGTCTGAATAGAGACGCCGCTCAGTAACAGTCTGAATAGAGACGCTGCTCAGTAACACTCTGAATAGAGACGCCGCTCAGTAACAGTCTGAATAGAGACGCTGCTCAGTAACACTCTGAATAGAGACGCCGCTCAGTGACAGTCTGAATAGAGAAGCTGTTCAATAACAGTCTGAATAGAGACGCCGCTCAGTAACAGTCTGAATAGAGACGCTGCTCAGTAACACTCTGAATAGAGACGCCGCTCAGTGACAGTCTGAATAGAGAAGCTGTTCAATAACAGTCTGAATAGAGACGCCGCTCAGTAACAGTCTGAATAGAGACGCTGCTCAGTAACACTCTGAATAGAGACGCCGCTCAGTGACAGTCTGAATAGAGAAGCTGTTCAATAACAGTCTGAATAGAGACGCCGCTCAGTAACAGTCTGAATAGAGAAGCTGTTCAATAACAGTCTGAATAGAGACGCCGCTCAGTAACAGTCTGAATAGAGACGCTGCTCAGTAACACTCTGAATAGAGATGCCGCTCAGTGACAGTCTGAATAGAGACGCCGCTCAGTAACAGTCTGAATAGAGAAGCCACTCAGTAACAGTCTGGATAGAGACGCCGCTCAGTAACAGTCTGGTTAGAGAAGCCGCTCAGTAACAGTCTGAATAGAGACGCTGCTCAGTAACAGTCTGAATAGAGAAGCCGCTCAGTAACAGTCTGGATAGAGAAGCAGCTCAGTAACAGTCTGAATAGAGAAGCCGCTCAGTAACAGTCTGGATAGAGACGCCGCTCAGTAACAGTCTGAATAGAGACGCTGTTCAATAACAGTTTGAATAGAGACGCTGCTCAGTAACAGTCTGAATACAAACGCTGTTCAGTCACAGTGGGTCAGGTCCTTTTTCCTGATTTACATTTCTATTAACCATTAGATGTGTATTGTAGTGCGATGATTTTTTTTTTTTTTGTCTTTAATAGGTCTGACTACTGTCTTCTTTCAGCTATTTTGGGGGTGCTTTCATTGTGCAACCTCCAGAGTGTATATAGATAAGTATGTTTTTTACTTAATTAAATTATTAATTTTTAATTTTTGTTTTTGTTTTTTTGTGTAAGTAACCAAATATAGTTTTTCATATTTTTTCTAAACATACGCCTCTGTATTCATTTGTGGTCTATTATTATTATTATTATTATTATTATTAATTCCTATATGTGTACTGATGTACTTTATATGTAGTTTTTGTATCTATGTATGTGTTTTTGTGCCCAAGCTCAGCATCCCTGTTGACCTGTGGTGTACATGGTGTTGGTGTTGGTTGTTCAATATAAACATTTAAAATTAGATGAGATGATGCTGGTGCATCTCTAATCAGCCTAAATGTCTCTGATGCTGAATGATGGACGTGTCCTTCTGCAGCTTCAATTGCATCAGAGGTTGAGACAAAGACGTTACAGAGCAGTGAGTATTTGTAGATATATCTGTATTTCTTTGTCCATTGTGCTTTTTAAAGCGACACCACAAGACTCAAACATTGACCTCTGATTGTGTTAAAGATAAAGGTTCAGGTGTGGACTGCAGAGCTTTGACAAAACCCTGCTCAGATATCCTGGAGTTAAAGACCTGATGTATTCTCACCTGAGAGTTTCCAGTCTGCAGTTTGGACTCTTCAGTCCAGCAGACAGTCGGCTCAATCCTGAATCCTTCAGGTCATTGTTACTCAGGTCCAGGTCTCTCAGACCAGAGGACTGTGAGCTGAGGACTGAGGACAGAGCTTCAAAGCTTCTCTCTGACAGTCTACATCCACTCAGCCTGAGAAAAGAATCAGAAGAGCATAAAGAGCAAACAGATGATGATCATTCTTGTAAAAATACAGAAATCTGATGTAACCTGTGCAGGTAGGTGCACCTACAGAGCTTTGCTGGAGGCTTTGACCACAACAGAGTTTTGCTGCAGAGCTTTGACAAAACCCTGCTCAGATATCCCGGAGTTAAAGACCTGATGTATTCTCACCTGAGAGTTTCCAGTTTGCAGTTTGGACTCTTCAGTCCAGCAGACAGTCGGCTCAATCCTAAATCCTGCAGGTTGTTGTTACTCAGGTCCAGGTCTCTCAGACCAGAGGACTGTGAGCTGAGGACTGAGGACAGAGCTCCACAGCTTCTCTCTGACAGTCTACATCCACTCAGCCTGAGAAAAGAATCAGAAGAGCATAAAGAGCAAACAGATGATGATCATTCTTATAAAAATACAGAAATCTGATGTAACCTGTGCAGGTAGGTGCACCTACAGAGCTTTGCTGGAGGCTTTGACCACTGGCAGCAGCCTCAGAAGAGCCTCCTCTGAAGCAGAGTATTTCTTCAGGTCAAACACGTCCAGGTCCTCCTCTGATGACAGTAAGATGAAGCCCAGATCAGACCACTGAGCAGGAGACAGTCTATCTGTGGAGAGACGTCCTGATCTTAGGGCATGTTGGATCTCCTCCACCAGAGAACGATCATTCAGTTCATTCAGACAGTGGAACAGATTGATGCTCTTCTCTGCAGACATGTCCTCACTGATCTTTGACTTAATGTACTCAACTGTTCCCTGATTGGTCTGTGAGCTACTTCCTGTTTGTGTCATCAGACCTCGTAGAAGGCTTTGATTGGTCTGCAGTGAAAGACCCAGGAGGAAGCGTAGGAACAAGTCCAGGTGTCCGTTTGGACTCTGTAAGGCCTGGTCCACAGCTCTCTGGTACAGCTGTGTGATTGTAGATTTGTTGGAGGTTGATGGTTCTTCTGCCATCAGATTGACTCCAGAGTTGATGAAGGTCAGATGGACATGAAGAGCAGCCAGGAACTCCTGAACACTCAGATGGATGAAGCAGAACACCTTGTCCTGGTACAGTCCTCTCTCCTCTTTAAAGATCTGTGTGAACACTCCAGAGTACACTGAGGCTGCTCTGATATCGATGCCACACTCTGTCAGGTCTGGTTCATAGAAGATCAGGTTTCCTCTCTGCAGCTGCTCAAAAGCCAGTTTACCCAGAGACTGGATCATCTCCCTGCTCTCTGGACTCCAGTGAGGATCGGTCTCTGCTCCTCCATCATACTTGACATACTTCAGTTTGGACTGAACCACCAGAAAGTGGATGTACATCTCAGTCAGGGTCTTGGGCAGCTCTCCTTCCTCTCTGGTCTTCAGCTCATGGTCCAGGACTGTGGCAGTGATCCAGCAGAAGACCGGGATGTGGCACATGATGTGAAGGCTTCTGGACTTCTTAATGTGGGAGATGATTCTTTCAGCCTGCTCCTCATCTTTGAAGCGTTTCCTGAAGTACTCCTCCTTCTGCTGGTCAGTAAAACCTCTGACCTCTGTCACCATGTCAACACATCCAGGAGGGATCTGATTGGCTGCTGCAGGGCGTGTGGTTATCCAGAGGTGAGCAGATGGAAGCAGGTTCCCCCTGATGAGGTTGGTCAGCAGCACATCCACTGAGGTGGACTCTGTGACATCAGTCAGGATTCTTGTTTGGTGGAAGTCCAGAGGAAGCCGACACTCATCCAGACCATCAAAGATGAACAAGACCTGAAACTCCTCAAACCTGCAGATTCCTGCTTCTTTGGTTTCACTGAAGAAGTGATGAACAAGCTCCACCAAGCTGAACTTCTGCTCCTTCAGCAGATTCAGCTCTCTGAAGGTGAATGGAAACATGAAGTGTATGTCCTGGTGGGCTTTGTCTTCAGCCCAGTCCAGGGTGAACTTCTGAGTGAGGACTGTTTTACCAATGCCAGCCACGCCCTTCGTCATCACTGTTCTGATTGGTCCATCTTCTCCAGATGGTCCTTTAAAGATGTCTTCTGCTGTGATGGTCTTCTCTGGTCCATGTGGTCTCCTGGATGTGGTCTCCATCTGTCTGACCTCATGTTCCTCATTGACCCCTCCAGCCTCTCCCTCTGTGATGTAGAGCTCTGTGTAGATCTGGTTCAGCAGGGTCAGGGTTCCTGCTTTAGCGATCCCCTCAAATACAGTCTGGAACTTCTGCTTCAGGTTGGACTTGAGTTTTCGTCGACACGCTGAGGCCTCAGATCCTGAAGGAAAAACCAACAAATGACATTAAAGTCTGGATCCTGGACAAAGTCCTGACATCACAGAGGGCTACTCAGATCTTCAGATTGAACTAAAATTATTTTATTATAAACACGGTGGTGATGAACGTCAGAGTGATGCAGATTTATAAATGTGAATCTCCTCTTCCTCTCTCCATCATATTAAATCTGAAAAAAGTTCCTACTGTCCCACAGACGGTCAGCCAGCTTGTCCTGATTCATCCTCCTCAGGAAGTCCACTGTGATCTTCAGAAATGCCTCTCTGCTGCTCCTCTGCTCCTCATCTTTACCAACCAACACATCCTCGCTCTGACCCTCTAAGCATTCTGGGTAATCTGGACTTAAAGCTCTCTGGATTCTCCTCAGCTCGTTCTTCATAAAGGAGTTGATGTTCTCCTCCAGCAGCTGGAGAACAATGACAGAGTGGAGATTAAATGTGTAGATCACAGCCTGAATCTTATGACAGTCTTCTTTTGGTCTTCTAAAAACAGACCTTCACAGAGACTGGATGATGGTGGACCATCAAATCTGAAGATCATGGAGTTTGTTAAAGTGTGATGTTCTCACCATAAATATGGAGTCCAGCTCTGATTCATGCTGTTTGGGTCCATCACTGAGGAGACCAGATGTTTCCAGCTGAACTCTGTGGATTAAAACAGGCCACATCAGGGAGATTTAATGACTCAGCATGAAGATATTCAGAGTGACTCAGCATTAACAATCATAACATGATCTTTATCTCATGGACACAATGGCTGTTCGTCTGTCTCAGCCGTGCGTTGACTGTAGTCTTGTTTTGCTAAAGCTAATTAACACTAATTAACTCTGAAACACACCTGCTCTGTTTGATCAACATACGTTCTGATGCACTGAGGTTCCGTTAAAGTACTGTCATTTCTCAGAGACAGTAATTCAGTTCATTTTCTTTCTTCTGCTGTTCTGCTCTTAGCTAAGGTTAGCCTAGCTAAGATTAGCATTTAGCTGCTCCTATGGCTTCTCTCTCTGCCTCCTCCTCCTCTCCTGCTCTCTCCTGTTTGGTGTGCCATATGTTCAAGTTGCTCCTTGTCCTCCTTTAGTGATAATTGTAACTGTACTAAGTGTAACGTGTTTTGAGCTCTGGAGACGAGGCTCTGCACCTCTGAGACTAAACCCTCATTTGCAGCCATAGTGATCCAAAATAAGAGAGAGAGATGAATGCACTGACAACATCAGTCATAGACAACTCTAAATATAACAGCTGTAAGGTTCATATTAAATAAAAGAAAACAATTATTTGAAGTGAATGATCAAGAGGTCAGCAGACACCGTTCTGTTATTTCTCTTCATGCAGCTGCTCAGGTGAGACAACACCTACAAAGAATAAACCTGAACTGGCAGAGTTGGACAGCGCTTTAATCAAAATGACCCAAAATACAACCCTAAAGGTTTCTGCCGGCTGTGAGGATGTGTCTTGTAGTCTGCAGGAGTGATATACAGTTCTGCTTGAAAGTATGTGAACCCCTTGAGCAGTTTGAATGTTTCTGTTGTTGTACCATGGTTTTCTTATTTTACCATCACCAGTTTTTATTTATGAAATGTCAGATATATGTTTAGCAATTGTATGTACTTATTTAGTGGAACTTGTTTAAGTAGCCCAAAAACTACATGAAGCATGGAATTAGAGTATGTGCAAAAGTAAGTGAACTCCCAGCTGTGTTGGTTAAATCAAGCAGGTAACAGACTCAGATAAAACAAATTTGGTTGCTTAATTAATTATTTAAGCAGACCAAATAAATGAGACAGCCTTGGGAAAAGCTTTGGCCTGCACTAATTAAAATAAAGAGGAAACCAACCAAACAACTGTGGTCCTGTATAATCAACAATGCGAAAAGCAAAGGAGATATCCGAGGACGTGAAAGAAGGTAGTGACAAACCATCAGTCTAGGGAGGGCTGTAAGACCATCTCCAAAAGATTCCAGCTCCACTCATCCACTGTAAGACAAATAATTTACAAATGGAGGGCCTTCAACATGACAGCAACTCTGCCTGAAAGTGGACGCCCATCAAAACTATCACCCAGAAACACCAAAACAATAATAAATCCGGTAAAGGCCAACCCACACATCACCTCTAGAGAGTTGCAGACCTGTCTGGTAGTGTCTGGGACAAATGCACATGCGTCTACAATCAGACGAAAATTGAATAGCCATGACATTTATAGGAGGGTTGCTAGAAGGAAGCCTCTGCTCTCAAAAAAAAAACAAGGCTACCTGTTTTAACTTTGCCAGAGAACACCTTAAAAAACCAAAGGCCTTCTGGAAGTCCAGTCTCTGGACAGACGAGTCCAAAATAGAACTATCTGTCACAATCAAAACCAACATGTTTGGAGAAAAGCCAACACTGCATATGAAGGAAAGAACCTCCTCCCAACAGTGAAGTACGGTGGTGGAAATGTGATGGTCTGGGGCTGCTTTTCTACTTCTGGACCTGGAGGACTCCATATTATCCAAGGAACCATGAGTTCTCAGGCAAATCAAGAAATTCTTGAACAGAATCTCCTGCCATCAGTCAGGGAGTGGCTCCTGGGATAAAAATGGGTTATGCAACAAGACAATGACCCAAAACATTCCAGCATAACTACAAAGGAATGACTCCAGAGAAAATCAGATTCATACTCTGGACTGGCCCAGTCAAAATCTGGACCTTAATCCAATTGAAATGTTGTGTTGAGAATCCCCATAAGCAGATGGAAGAGACTGGTTAGTGGCTACAGAAGATGTTTGATTGTAGTAATGGCTGCAAACGGAGGAGCCACAAGCTACTAATACACATACTTACATACTTTTGCATGTGTTAAATTCTCAGTTTTTGTTAAATAAACCACCTTAGTTGAATTAAATAATGAAAATATATCTCTTTTTGAGTGTGTCTCCATTATTTGAAAGGTGTGCTTTACAAATTGGGATTTGGATGTACGTGCAATAAGGTTGTTTTAGGGTTTTTTCACAAAAACAGTGACCATGTCTGGAGAATTCCCAAACTTCCAAGCAGCACTGTATGTGTGCCCAAGTACGATTCAGAAAGAGACAATGTGAGTGTGAGCCGGCCAGGCACTATTTAAGTGGGCACGGATCAGTGGCCTTTGTTTGAGTTTGCCCTAAATCATGGAGGTCAAAGTTCATTTATCTCTAAATTCTCACCTGTCCTCAGCAGGTTGGTCCACCTTAAACCAAAGATGAATTCCTTTAGACCAGTCACTCCTCATGGACACAGAGATTGGCTCAGGAGACTCTGGACTCTTCATCCTGATACACAGCATCCTCTTTATCAGATACAGTGAGCTGTTATTGAACTGTAACTCTAAATCAATGATGAATTAACCTGTTCAGCCTCACCCCCTTTTTTAACCCATACCCATAAAGAAAAGAGTGTATTTCTGCAACCACAAGGTCTATTTGAATAATTTTGGTGTCATAATTAAAAGTAACACTTGAGAGATTTGTCCAGATGTGTAATTATCAGTATATCTGTTACTGGGACAGAGTAAATGAAGACAGAAGTCAGACTAACTTGAAAATTTCATCCTTGCCTACAACAAAAAGAATTTTTTATTGTAAATATATCTCTTAGAAATGATGCTGGAGTGGCTGTAAAACTCTAAAAATGAATAATAAAATATTTTTACATCATCTCTGCAAAGGATTATAGTTATGAAGTGATGCAGGTCAAAAGCATATGTATTTTGTCAAATAAAAGCCAACATGACCATAGTCGTAAAGGCACAGCTCACTCTTTTGTGCTGTCGTGTCGAGGAGCTTTTCTCCTGAGCCCTAGCAGACCCAAATTTGGGTCCTCTGGGGCTTAAAAGGTTAACCAAGCTATATGTTGAAAATGGACTGATGATGATGATGATGATGATGATGATGATGGTGTAGTGACGGTGTCAGAGTGTGATGGTTGCAGGTCTTCATCTCACCTCAGACCCTGGTCTTCTTCATTCAGAGAGGTTTTAGATGGAGGGACCCCCTCCTCTGGTTCTTCAGTCTGATCCATAGCAGAGCGCCCCCTGCTGTCTGTCAGCTGTGATGAAGGAGTCGGAGAGCAGAGCGTTAATGACAAACTCTGATCATATTTCTATGATCATTTTTGTATGGTCATATTTCGGTGAGCTTATCTCAATGACCTTACTTCTATGATCTTTGTTGTATGGTCATATTTCTATGACCTTAGTTCTATGATCTTTTATTTGTGTCTCTGTGTCCTTGTCCTCAGTGGTCTCTGAGATCTTTGGTCTTCATCTCTCTCTGTCCTCTCACACCTGCAAAGCTTTAGCAGGAGGATATTCAGCATGAGTCTCAATCTGATCTGGATCTCCTGTCCTCCTAACAGAATGTCTTTCCTGACCTGTGTGCCTTCACTGCTGATCAATCTATGTTTGTTTAGGAACAATGCATTACATATTTTTTCCAAGACTTCCCACACAACAACATTATGTTAATAATTTGACAAGAATAATTATCATCATGATAATCATGATAATAATTTGTTTAAAGTAATAATGAAAATGATGATCAGATAACAATGACAAAACAATATAATGGCGAGGATTACATATTTTATAGTAAAAATGATCAGAATGTTCGTTTCAAGCATGAAAACACTGCTTCTTCGGTCTGCTTAACATCCGCTCCCTCATCTCATTCAAGATCTCCTCACTGACCTTAAGTTGGATTTTCTGTGTTTGACTGAAACCTTGCAATGACTAAATGACTATTTTCAACTAAATGAATCTGCTCCTCCGGAGTATGTTTACATCTGCCGTCCCCATGGCAACGGACGGGGAGGAGGTCTCGCGATAATTCACCACGAGAGGTTGAATGTCCTCCCAGTGTCTGTGCCGACAGTCAGTTTATTTGAATCTTTTGGTTTCAAGCTGCCTAGACCCTTCCCAACTTTAATTGCCACCGTTTACTGTCCTCCCAACCACACAGTAACTTTTTAAATGACTTTTCAACCCTCCTCACCCAACTGTCCACTCTCTCATTCTGCTGGAAGACTTCAATATACACACTGACATAATATGCCCCTTTCTTCAATTCACAAATTTCCCAACTCATAAAAAAGGACATTTTCTGGATTTAATCTGCTGATGAACTCTCTGTTACAGACCACTTCCTCCTCATATTCAGTGCCTCACTCTCCCTCTCCACCATCAAGTCCCCCCGTCTCAATTCATTCCGGAACATAAAGGACATTAATACAGATACACTCTGCACCGACATTGACTCCTTTCCTATCCTCTCTACAACCTGATGAACTGGTCATCCTCTACAATAATAGCCTACAGGAAATCCTCAACTCCCTCGCCCCAGTCAAAACCCATTTCATCTCCTTCTCCTCATCTGCCCCCTGGTTTACCCCTGAGCTCCGAGCACTGAAAGCCAGGGGTAACCAACTTGAGCGTCTCTACAAAAAAACTGGTCTCACTGTCCACAAGGACATGTCAATAATTATTTACTGCCCCACAAGGACTCTATTACCCTCACCAAATCCAACTATTACTGCAGTCCCATCGCTGCCAACAATGGAAACTCCAAAACCCTTTTCGCTCTGTTCATCCAGCTACCTAACCCCCCACCCCATCCCTTCCCATCGTACTCCACTGACACCTGTACTTCCATAATGCAATTTTTTAGCGACAAAATCAATAATATCCACCAGCACCTATGCTTGACTGGACCACCACTCTCCCCACCACCCCCTCTCATGCACTCTCTGTCACAGTTCCTGTCTCTCATTCCCCTCCTGTCACCCTGCTGCTGTGTTTTTCCACTCTCCCTCCCTCTGCTCCACTCTACCTGCCAGCCACGCCCACCTCATCAGCCCAACTCTGCTCACCTGTCTACACAGCTGCAGCTCACTACAATCAGCCCTGCATATAAGCCTCACCAGAACTCTCACTCACTGCTAGATTGTTCTTCAGCGTCGAGACTTTCCAGCGTTCTTCCCCTGTCTGATCTCCCGGTGCCGACTCTGCCTGTCCCTGACCTGCTCTTCTCGTCTGCCTCCCGATAAACTCACCTGCCTTCTGTCCCCGACCTCGTGCTCTGCCTCAGCGTCTCTGGTTTCTGCCTGCTCGTCTGGTCACGACTCCTCTGCCTGGTCTCGTCTACCCTCCTGCCTGCTCCCCAACAGTGCCTCTGCCTTCGCGGACTGCTCTTCTGGCTACGACCTTGCTTCCTGTTTCTGACCACAAGTTCCTGTCAGTGAATCCTGATTTGTGGTGGTCGTCTAATCTTCGGCAATCTACATCACTCCCTGCTTTGAAAGATCAAGTGAGTCTGAGCCCACTCCGCCTTAAAGACTCTGTGTGGCAGACAGTGTGTGTGACCACAGTGTGGCCGAGAGGACAGCGTCACCAGCTCCTGATCCTGAGATTGTGGGTTCGATCCTCGCTCCCGACTCCACTTCTCCTGTTCCTGACAACAAGCTTTTGCTTGTGAATCCTGATCTGTGGTGGCTGCCTGATCTTCAGCTGAAATAAGATACGTCTCTTCCCCTCGTCTGAGCCCCAGAGACTGTGTGAGGGCTATCAGCCTGAAGAATGAACTTTATTCTGTGTTTACTCTGCCTGCTGCATACCTTGTTTGCTGTGGAGAAAATAAAGGTCATTACCAACTGTTCCTGAGCGCTTGTGTACTGCATTTGGGTCCTAGACACACCTGTTTCAGTACAATCTAGCCAGAAATGGACCCAGCAGACACCGCTACACCTCATTCTCGCCTAGCTCGGGTGGAGGGAATGCTCCAGCAGCATTAGGCTCAGTTAGCCTCCAACGCGGTGGAGGCTCGTCAGTCAGTGTCTGCTCTGGAACGAGCGCTAAGCTCGCTAGCCGCCCAGGTACAACAGATGGCGGTCTCCATGACTCAGCACACTGCTCCTGCCACGGCGCCAGCCCCTCCTGCTCCGACCCCGGGGCCGTCATCTAGCACTGCATCTGAGCCCCGGGTGGGGGCGCCGGAGTGCTACACCGGGGATCCAGAGGGTTGCAACCCTGTCCTGACAAACTGTTCAATTTTGTTTGCCCTGCAACCTCATACCTTCGCCACAGAGGGGGCTAGAGTCGCCTTCACCATCAACCACCTCACTGGTAGGGCACGTCTGTGGGGAACGGCAGAGTGGGAGAGAGGCACGCCAGCCTGCGCCTCTTTCCAGGCTTTCTCTGAGGAGCTTCACAAGGTGTTCGGACCCGTTTCCCTGGGTCCTGATGCTTCAGGGGGACTCATGAGTCAGAGGCAGGGGGATCGAACAGTCTCTGACTACGCCATAGACTTCAGAACCCGGGCTCTTCTCATTGACTGGAATGCTGCCGCCCAATGTGATGCCTTCCTCAACGGACTAGCTCCTTACGTGAAGGATGAGCTGGTCTCGTTCGACCTCCCCAGCTCCTGGGACGGACTCATTCAGCTGACCACGAGGCTAGACAGGCGGATTCAAGCGAGGAGGAGGGAACAACGACACGAGGGAGGTGAGCACTGCCTTCCTGTCCGTCAACGTGGGTTCCCAGCCACTCCTGTCCTCCCTTCTGAACCCATGCATGGGGGGGGCAGAGCCCATACAGGTGGGGCGGACCAGCCTAACGCCGGAGGAGCGAGAGCGACGACACCGGGGAAATCTCTGCCTTTACTGTGGCCAGGTCGGCCATTTTGTCTCCCGGTGTCCAGCAAAAGGGAGGGCTCAGCAGTAAGAGGGGGCATTCTGCTGAGCCGGTTTCAGAACTCTGTCCCCAACCCCAGACCTCTGTTTCACGTCCAACTCCTGTTGGAAGGGGGGTCTCATATCCTCGCCACCTTCATTGACTCAGGGGCAGATGTCAACCTGATAGACGAGGAACTGGTCCATCAGCTGGACATTGGTCACAGTCCTCTCCCTCGCCCCATGCCGGCCAGCGCTCTGGATGGTCATCTTCTGGGGACCGTCACTCATCAAACCACCCCCATCTCGATGTTCCTGTCCGGCACACACCATGAAACCGTCCGGTTTCATATCCTGAGATCTCCCAACCTTCCCCTGATCCTGGGCTACCCCTGGCTCTGTCGCCATAACCCCCATATAGACTGGTCCACGGGGTCCATCTTGGGGTGGAACCCCTCCTGTCAACAGATCTGCCTCAGGCCGGCAGTGGCCCCCACACCTTCTTCCAGCTCCTGTTCCACTTCTGACCTCTCCATGGTGCCCCCTGACTACCACGATTTCCGGGAGGTGTTCAGCAAGGCTAGGGCCACCTCTCTGCCCCCTCATTGGCCCTACGACTGCGCCATCGACCTCCTTCCTGGCTCTGTTCCCCCCAAGGGCCGCCTCTACTCCCTGTCCGCACCTGAAAGGGAGGCCATGGAGGCCTACATCCGCGACGCCTTGGCTACCGGAATCATCTGACCCTCCTCGTCCCCTGCGGGGGTGGGGTTCTTCTTCATCGACAAAAAGGACGGCCCTCTGAGACCCTGCATCGACTACAGAGGGCTGAACGACATCACGGTAAAGAACCGCTATCCTCTCCCCCTCATCGCCTCAGCTTTCAAGCTGCTCCAAGAGGCCACCATCTACACCAAGCTGGACCTTCGCAACGCCGATCATCTGGTTCGGATCCATGAGGGGGATGAGTGGAAGACAGCCTTCAACACCCCCACTGGCCACTATGAATACCTGGTGATGCCTTTCGGGCTCACCAACGCCCCGGCCGTGTTCCAAGCCCTAATCAATGACGTTTTACGAGACATGCTCAACAAGTTTGTGTTCGTCTACCTAGACGATATCCTGATCTTCTCCCGGTCCAAGCAAGAGCACATTCACCACGTCCAGACGGTGCTGCAATGCCTGTTAGAGAACTCTCAGTTCATCAAGGCCAAGAAATGCCAGTTCCACGCCTCCTCTGTCTCTTTCCTGGGGTACATCATTGGCCGGGACCGCATGGAGATGGACCCTGCTAAGGTATCAGCCGTCACTTCCTGGCCCGCCCCGGACTCTCGCAAACAGTTGCAATGCTTCCTGGGGTTTGCCAACTTCTATTGGAGGTTCATCCGGGGCTACAGCACGGTGGCAGCACCTCTCACCGCCCTCACCTCCTCCAAGGTCTCGTTCCGATGGACACCGGCTGCTGAGGAGGCGTTCCAGCACCTGAAGGGGCGATTCAGTTCAGCCCCCATTCTCCTAATCCCCCACCCCGAGAGACAGTTCGTAGTGGAGGTTGACGCTTCTGACGTGGGGGTGGGGGCCGTCCTCTCTCAGCGTTCTGCCAAGGACCAGAAACTACACCCCTGCGCCTTCTTCTCCAGGCGTCTGTCTCCGGCGAAGATGAATTATGACATCGGGAACCGGGAACTGTTGGCGGTGAAGCTGGCGCTGGAGGAGTGGCGCCACTGGTTGGAGGGAACCAAAACCCCCTTCCTCGTCTGGACCGATCACAAGAATCTGGAGTACATCCGCTCGGCCAAAAGACTGAACTCTCTTCAGGCCCGGTGGGCTCTGTTCTTCGCCAGATTCAGCTTCACCCTCTCCTATCGGCCGGGCTCCCACAACGTAAAACCTGACCCGACAGTTCATGGTCGAGGAGGAGGGTCCCTCCAGTCCTGATAACATCCTCCCCGCTTCCTGTCTGATAGCCGCTCTCACCTGGGAGGTGGAGGAGCGGGTTAAAGCTGCCTTGGAGGACCAGCCGGGGCCCAGCTCCTGCCCCCAAGACCGCCTTTTCATCCCTCAGGAGTTGAGGTCAGAGGTTCTGCAGTGGGCCCACGGCTCCCGACTCACCTACCACCCTGGAATTCTCCGTACTAAGGAGGTTCTACAACGACTGTTCTGGTTGGCCACCCTGGATGAGGACACCAGGGACTTTGTGAACGCCTGCCCAGTCTGTAACCAAAACAAGGCCCCACGGCAGGCCCCTGCTGGCCACCTGCAACCCCTGCCTGTGCCTCATCGCCCATGGTCTCACATCTCTTTGGACTTTGTCACTGGGCTGCCACTGTCAGGAGTCAACACCACCATTCTGACAGTAGTGGACCGCTTTAGCAAGATGGCTCATTTCGTGCCCCTGTCCAAGCTCCCATCGGCCAAAGAGACTGCTGAGCTGGTTCTGCAACATGTGTTCCGGCTCCACGGCCCCCCGTCCGACGTGGTCTCCAATCGATGCCCCCAGTTCACCTCGGCCTTCTGGAGGGAATTCTGCCTTCATTCTCAGTCCAATGGTCAGTCCGAGAGGATGAATCAAGAGATGGAGACGGTGCTCCGCTGCATGGCCTCCAAGCACCCTGCCTCCTGGTCCACACAACTGCTGTGGGTGGAATACGCCCACAACACCCTCACCAGCTCCGCCACTGGACTTTCCCCTTTCCAGTGCGCTTACGGCTTCCAGCCTCCCCTGTTTCCTGCCCAAGAGAAGGAAACCGTCTGCCCATCAGTGGAGGCCTTCATCCACCGCTGCCGCCGGACCTGGACACAGGCCAGGTCTGCACTTCTATGAGCAACAGATCGCTATTCGACAGCCGTCAACTGTCGCCGCTCCCAGGCCCCCCCTTACCAAGTGGGACAGAAGGTGTGGCTGTCAACCCTCCACCTCCTCGTATCATTGACGGGGCCCCTGCTTACATGGTGCACCGCCTGCTACGCGCTCGTCGTCGTGGGAGGGGCCTGCAATACCTCGTCGACTGGGAGGGGTACGGTCCGGAAGAGCGGTCATGGGTTCCGGCCCGTCAGATCCTGTATGCGCGACTCATTGAGGCTTTTCATCGTCTACACCCTGACCAGCCCTCTAACACCATCTCGGCACGAGGGGGCCCCATCACCGACCCTCAGTCTCCTCCTGCATCTGGGGCATCGGTATCTGAGGAGAATGACATGAGCTCAGCCTCTGAGGGGCCAGTTCTCCCTCCATGGACGAGGGTGCTGGGACAGAGGCCTCCGAAGAATTCTAGCCCTCCTCCAGGCCCCCTCCACACACCCGGCTCCTCTGTGGCTGTTTGGGACATCAGGAGCCGTCCCTTGAGGGGGGGGTTCTGTCACAGTTCCTGTCTCTCATTCCCTCCTGTCACCCTGCTGCTGTGTTTTTCCACTCTCCCTCCCTCTGCTCCACTCTACCTGCCAGCCACACCCACCTCATCAGCCCAACTCTGCTCACCTGTCTACACAGCTGCAGCTCATTACAATCAGCCCTGCATATAAGCCTCACCAGAACTCTCACTCACTGCTAGATTGTTCTTCAGCGTCATGTGAGACTTTCCAGCGTTCTTCCCCTGTCTGATCTCCCGGTGCCGACTCTGACTGTCCCTGACCTGCTCTTCTCGTCTGCCTCCCGGTAAACTCACCTGCCTTCTGTGCCCGACCTCGTGCTCTGCCTCAGCGTCTCTGGTTTCTGCCTGCTCGTCTGGTCACGACTCCTCCGCCTGGTCTCGTCTACCCTCCTGCCTGCTCCCCCAACGGTGCCTCTGCCTTCGCGGACTGCTCTTCTGGCTACGACCTTGCTTCCTGTTTCTGACGACGAGTTCCTGTCAGTGAATCCTGATTTGTGGTGGTCGTCTAATCTTCGGCAATCTACATCACTCCCTACTTTGAAAGATCAAGTGAGTCTGAGCCCACTCCGCCTTAAAGACTCTGTGTGGCAGACAGTGTGTGTGACTACAGTGTGGCCGAGAGGACAGTGTCACCAGCTCCTGATTCTGAGATTGTGGGTTCGATCCCTGCTCCCGACTCCACTTCTCCTGTTCCTGACAACAAGCTTTTGCCTGTGAATCCTGATCTGTGGTGGCTGCCTGATCTTCGGCTGAAATAAGATACATCTCTTCCCCTCGTCTGAGCCCCAGAGACTGTGTGAAGGCTATCAGCCTGAAGAATGAACTTTATTCTGTGTTTACTCTGCCTGCTGCATACCTTGTTTGCTGTGGAGAAAATAAAGGTCATTACCAACTGTTCCTGAGCGCCTGTGTACTGCATTTGGGTCCTAGACACACCCGTTTCACTCTCAGTATTTTCCAGTTTTCATCTTCCCGCTCCGTCTGAAATCTCTAAACTCATTCACAATTCTAAGCCCTCTACCTGCCAGCTCGATCCACTCCCCACTACCCCGGTCAAATCCTCCCTCTCTCCTCTGCTCCCTCTCATATTAATTATTTACATTATACACTCCTCATTATCCACTGGGATCGTTCCTTCATCATTCAAATCCGCAGCCATCACCCCCATACCATAGAAACCTGGTTCACATCCCAAAGACTTTAATAACCTCCGCCCCATCTCTCATTTATCATTCACCTCAGCCAACTTCACCCTCACTTAACCCACAATAATCTTTACAAGCCCCTCCAGTCCAGTTTCTGCCCCCGTCACAGCACAGAAACAGCAGTTATCAAAATCACTAATGACCACCTCACTGCAGCTGATTCTGGTTCACTCTCCATCCTCATCCTCCTTGACCCGAGTGCAGCCCTTTGACACCATCTCACACCCCATCCTCCTCAGTCGACTCTCCCCCATTAGCATCACTCACACTCCCCTCAGTTGGTTTCACTCCTATCTCACAGGCTGCACTCACTTCATACAGTTACAGTCTTTCAAATCTGAGCCCTCCACAGTCACTACAGGTGTGCACCAGGGCTCCATCATGGGGCCCCTCCTCTTTATCACTTACCTCCTCCCCCTCGGCCATATTTTCTGGAAACTCAATATTGATTTCCACTGCTTCGCAAATAACACCCAGCTCTACCTCTCCTGCAAACCTGATTCCACACTCCCACCCCCCTCCCTTATCTCCTGCCTGTCTGACATAAAATCCTGGTTCACCTCCAATTTCCTCAAGTTAAACAGCGACAAAACAGAACTCCTTCTAATTGGCACCAAATCCACACAATCTAAAGTTGACAGCTTCTCCCTCTCCACTGACAGCTCCTCAGTCTCCCCCTCCCCTCAGGTTAAGAGTCTGGGTGTCATCCTCGACAGCACACTTTCCTTCCAATCACACATCAGTAACGTCTACCGGTCAGCCTAGTTCCACCTCCGTAACATCAACCATCTCCACCCCTCCCTCATCCCTCACAGCGTCTCCATTCTTGTTCACAGCCTCGTCACCTCCCGTTTAGATTATTGTAACTCTCTCCTCTTCGGCCTCCCACAAAAGTCCCTCCATGAACTCCAATTGGTCCAGAACTCAGCTGCCCTCATTATCACCAGAACCCCCTCTCACCATCACATCACCCCCATCGTACAGCACCTGCACTGGCTCCTGGTCAAGCACTGAATTGAATTCAAACTCGTCCCACACACCTTTAAGGCCATCCACAACCTTGCCCCTCCATACCTGTTGAACCTCCCCATATCCCCACCCTTGCCTGCTCCCTCAGATCCTCCTCCACCCACCTCACTGTGCCCTCTGCCCACCTCAGCACCATGGGGAGCAGGGCCTTCAATTGCTCTGCTCCCCAGCTCTGGAACTCTCTTCCTCCAGACCTAAAAAATCTGAACTCTCTTTCCTTCTTCAAATCCAGACTGAAAACCCATCTGTTCAGGACTGCATACTCCATTTAACATGAATTTCCCATTTTCATCCACTCATCTGTCATTGTCTGTTGTGTATGGCTGATTTTAATGTTTTATTGTTTTAGTGGTGATTTTATTGTCGTTGTTTTTATCCTGTACAGTGTCCTTGAGTGTCATGAAAGGCACATCTAAATAAAATGTATTATTATTAATATGTTGCTCTAACTATAGTTTTACTCTAACTGTAATATAGTTATTGTTCACTGTAAACCCAGCTGATGAACCTATTAGTTAACTTTTCAAAAGGGTTGACTCAGGCCCAGACAAGCTCATAGTCAAGCTGCAACAGGCTAAAGCTGCATTCACACCGAAGTGACTTTGCGACTGAAATCGCATCGCCCACCCAAGTACCATTGCCTGTCCATAAATACCTAATTTTGGTCACCCAGTGACGTCATGCCTGCTTGAGTTTCACCGCAATCATATCATATCATATAATCATATCATATCATATAATAGGATGTATTAGCTGACATTATTCCAACTGTATCCTTTTCACCCACCTACCAACCACAAAACACTGCAGCTGATGGCCCTGCAGCAGCATTGTCTGTGAGTTCTCTGAGGTCCCGTGTAGCTGGAACTAATGTCCTTACTAACTGATGTTTCCACAATCCGGACATGGATTGTTACTCTGTGAACTGGAATAAAAACAGTCTGTCACGGGTACCGTCACACACCCACACAACGCTGATTGACTGTTGCCACACAGCCACACGCAATATCACCTAAAGGGTTCAAACTTTTCAACTTAGGTGATCAATTGACAAATGACGCTGTCGCCCAGAACACGTCTGTCACATTGTGGGAGGTTTAACTCCATCCTATCGTGGCTTTACATTGACTTTACATGGAGAGTGGTTGCCAAGGTCGCAAAGGTGCGTAGGTTCGGTGTGTAGGCAGCTTTAGACTGCCAGGGGATTTGGCACACTGAGCTCCACCCTCTCTGTCTCTCGAACACTCTCTCTCCATCCTGTCTCTCTCTTTCCCCTTTTTGTTTGCTTCTGTACTCATTTCTAGTTCTTGTCTTGCATCCCTGCTTGGGATTGTTGGTGTGGACGTCCTGCTGCTGTACACAGTATCAATAACTACAATTACACATATTTGGTCTTTCCTGTTGCCCTATTTATTTTACACTTCCTGACATTAGCTTCAGAGAGATCAACAAAATTATATACATGGTAGTTCCTGCAAACAGCTCACATCTATTAGTGTGACCTTGACAAACAGTCATGGTTGACCTGCTGCTGAGGATCTACTCAACTCCAAGAGCTTTATCCTGCATCAACCATCAACAGAAATGAGATAATTTAACATACACATGGGGACAAAATTGTTGGTACCCTTCCGTTAAAGAAAGAAAAACCGACAATGGTCACTGAAATAACTTGAAACTGACAAAAGTAATGATGAATAAAAATTTACTGAAAATTAACTAATGAATATCAGACACTTGCTTTTGAATTGCGGTTCAACAGAATCATTTTAAAAAACAAAATAGTGAAACTGGCCTGGACAAAAATGATGGTACCCCTAGAAAAGACTGAAAATGATTTGATCATAGGGACATGTTAAACTAAGGTGTGTCCTGTATTTAGCATCACAGGTGTCTTCAAACTTGTAATCAGTCAGTCTGCCTATTTAAAGGGTGAAAAGTAGTCACTGTGCTGTTTGGTATCATCGTATGTACCACACTGAACATGGACCACAGAAAGCTAAGGAGAGAGTTGTCTTAGGAGATTAGAAAGAAAATTATAGACAATCATGTTAAAGGTAAAGGCTATAAGACCATCTCCAAGCAGCTTGATGTTCCTGTGACTACAGCTGCACATATTATTCAGAAGTTTAAGGTCCACAGGACTGTAGCCAACCTCCCTGGACGAGGCTGCAAGAGGAAAACTGATGACAAATTGAAGAGACGGATAATACGAATGGTAACCAAAGAGCCCAGAACAACTGCCACAGAGATTAGAGGTGAACTCCAAGGTCAAGGTACATCAGTATCAGAGAGAACAGAGAGACTAGAATTTGCCAAAATGCATATTGACAAGCCACAAAGCTCCTGGGAGAATGTCCTTTGGACAGATGAGACAAAACTGGAGCTTTTTGGCAAGTCACATCAGCTCTATGTTCACAGACACAAAAATGAAGCATACAAAGAAAAGAACACTGTACCTACTGTGAAACATGGAGGAGGCTCAGTTATGTTCTGGGGCTGCTTTGCTGCATCTGGCACAGGGTGTCTTGAATCTGTGCAGGGTACAATGAAATCTCAAGACTATCAAGGCATTCTGGAGCCAAATGTGCTGCCCAGTGTCAGAAAGCTTGGTCTCAGTCACAGGTCATGGGTCCTCCAACAGGATAATGACCCAAAGCACACAGCTAAAAACACCCAAGAATGGCTCAGAACAAAACATTGGACTATTCTGAAGTGGCCTTCTATGAGCCCTGATCTAAATCCTATTGAACATTTGTGGAAGGAGCTGAAACATGCAGTCTGGAGAAGACACCCTTCAAATCTGAGACAGCTGGAGCAGTTTGCTCATGAGGAGTGGGCCAAAATACCTGTGGACAGGTGCAGAAGACTCATTGAGAGTTACAGAAATCACCTGATTGCAGTGATTAACTCAAAAGGTTGTGCAACTAAGTATTAAGTTAAGGGTACCATCATTTTTGTCCAGGCCAGTTTCATTATTTTGTTTTTTTAAAATGATTCTGTTGAACCACAATTCAAAAGCAATGTCTGATTTTAATTAGTTAATTTCCAGTAAATTTAAATGTATTACTACTTTTGTCAGTTTCAAGTTATTTCAGTGACCATTGTGGGTTTTTCTTTCTTTAAGGGTACCAACAATTTTGTCCATGTGTGTTAATTCATAGTTTTAGATCAGTTAAAACAAATTTATTGGCAGTTTGGCTAGCTGCTACTATATTAATCAACATTGGCCAGTTTATGATCATTATAGATGTTAATGTTAGTATTTGGATGATCCCTCTTTCCATGCTTTTTATTGATAATGCCTCCATAATAAATACATTTTCAACCATATAGACATGAGGACTCTCTTGAAAACCAAATGCCACATCTCAAGGGGCTAACCTCAAGTAAATCAATATTCAGTTGAGACAAACATGATGAGGACATGATGTTCAACATGAGACTGGCTCCACTCCAAGACCTCCAACTGCTGAACAGGTTTTGTTCTGACCCTGTTACTGTGAGCCTCCTACTGATGCACTGCACTGTAGGCTGGCCCAGTGCTGCTCATGGTGGATTCATGTTGGTTTAAAATGAAAATGAATTAAACGTAATAAAAATATATCAATAAAATGAAGAGTGTGACACTGAGCTGTTCTATTTAAAGTGTCTTGAGATAACATCTGTGATGATTTGGTGCTGAACAAATAAAGATTGATTGATTAACAGATCAATAGATTGATAGATGGATTAATTAGACTTCATTGTGGAATAAATTTTTAAAGAGACGCTCGGTACTGCATAACAAACTGTGCTGGAACACTCTGTTGGACTGTGACCTCAGCACAGATGATGACCTTTGAAGGTGAACTGTTCTGTTTGAAGATCTGACCTTTGACCCAGCTCATTGATGAGTGAGCTGACACAGCACTGCTGACTGTGAGCTCGTCCACTCCAGAGCAGAGTCATATTCTGAGGCAACTGAACGAGTCTGGACAGACGCCATTTTTTTACAGCATTCCAGCTGACGTGCAGAGACGAGGCCTCCAGGCCCGATCTGGATCAAGACCGTCCAGTGAAGGGACCACATCAGGACCCAAAACACAGATAACACTTCAGCTTCAAACAGCTGCACTCTCCTTGTGTTTACATGAAGAATATCTTCAGACTGATCCTGATGAACCTCTGACCCTCCTGAGGAGCTCCTGGGGGCTCTAATTTCCTGGTGCAACTCAGGGTGGCGCAGAGTGGCACAGCCTGGCGCACCCCCCACAGTGGTAATTTCGTCCTGCGCACCGCCGTGCGCAACCAATTTGGCAATTTGGTAGACCGGCTGCGTCGAGATGGGTGTGACGGCGCACCAGGGGGAGGTGTCCACAGATTCAATTTGGCGCAGTGACAATTTCGTGCCAAAAAAAACACGCAGAAGGTGCGCTGAGAGCCCGCCAGCTCCAACCTGGTCTATTCTCGGCGCAGACGAGGCGCACCCCGGGCAGTGGTAATTTGGCTGACAGCGCACAGTGCGCACACGTCACCAAAACCTCACAGGCAGGTGTCCAGAGTGTCAGGCACATTTCAATGCAATAAACAATCACAGCAACCACTATTAAATGTAACCGTCTGAACCAGCATATACATTTGTATCTATATTAATTGTCCTGTCACATCTGATGTCAGATCAGAGACGTTTGTCATAACTAACGAGTTCACGTTTCTCAAGCCAACCACAAACAGCCACATCATCTGATATGGAGTACCGGCTCATCTCATGAAATTAAATAGAAAAGAAAAAAGAGAGAGACGCTCGCTGAATAAATGTAAGTCACTCGGTGTCTTAAGGATTTACCTGTGATTGCCCATATTTCTCTGTTTTAATCTTTATTCGTAACATGATCTAAAAAGATGGAGTACATTATTGCAAGGAGGATGAGGAGCAGATATATTTTCACCTAAGGCGCTGCTTTTTGGCAATGACGACCAGGAATGCGGGTGGATCACAAGCATGATGAATGGATTAGCCTGCTGCTGTGTTTAAATGTAATTATCACTTAATTTTGTACTCCTGTTTCTGACACAGGAACAGATTACATCTGTCCCACGAGGTGGTCCACACGGTGACGCGCGTCGTGTCCTCCGATGCGCGGTCGGGTGGCCTCTGCGCTCTTCCAGCTGCTGCAAAAGTGACAGCGGCTCTGACCTTCTTCGCCACCGAGGTGAAATTGTCACTGCGCCTCGCCCGCGGCGCATTTAAAGTCGAGGAGAGGCGTACATTTGATTGGTGAAGATCACACTCGGCTGTGTTAAACCCACTCAAGCCTACTCTCCTCCCTCTCTGCCATTTGCGCCAGTGGGAGAGACAGAGGCGTGGGTGCGTCTCCCTGCGCCAGACTGCGCCGTACACGAAACTTGCAAAATGCCCTGGACACACCCTGTTGGTGTGGCGCAGGCGCGGCACAGGGCAGGTGCGCCCCGCCTGCGCCTGGTCTACGAAATTAGAGCCCTGGGTGTGAGCTCACAGGCTCGTGTTAAATGACCTCTGACCTTCAGGATTTAAACTTAGATACAAGGTCAATGATGAGGAGGACCAGAGAGAGGATCTAAAAAACAGGCTGAGGAGCTGCTCCATGATCACATGATCATCAGAGGATCTTCAGTCTGTCTGAAGCATCTGATCATCTCCAGATCATTAACATGCTCTCTTACCTGCATGGTGAGAAGTCCTCCTTCTTCTCCTAAATGTCCTAAAAATTCAAGAAATCCTTGAAACTGTCGCTCACCGCAAAATTTGGCTCAGACAACAACAACTGCCCCACAGCAGCAGGAAGTTAAAGTAAAAAGACCTGTCTGACAGGTAGTCCTGTCACCATGGTGACACAAAAACCACTTAGTCACAGCATTTAAAGAGGAACAACTCCAAAGTTTCTGTAGGAGGGTCAGTGTCTCTGAGGGTCTTTGTCTCTGAAGGTCTTTGTGTCTGAGGGTCTTTGTCTCTGAGGGTCTTTGTCTCTGAGGGTCTGTGTCTCCGAGGGTCAGTGTCTCTGAGGGTCTTTGTCTCTGAGGGTCTTTGTCTCTGAGGGTCAGTGTCTCTGAGGGTTTTGGTCTCTGAGGGTCTTTGCCTCTGAGGGTCTTCGTCCACCTGGACAGTCCAGACAGCTCTGTCAGATTCATGTTTCCATCAGTCTAAAGGTTCAGAGTTCAATCAAATCTTTGTCTGTCACATGTCCATGTGTCCTTGGACAAAACACTTTACCTCCAGTGTCTCCCACTGCTGTGGTGTTAAAGCACTTTGAGTGGTCTGAAGGACTAGAACAGGACGGTCTAAGCTCTGGTCCATGTGGTCCATGTCCTGTCTGTGAGGACAAAGCCACAGAGAGATGAAGACGTCTGTGTTGTTTGAGAAGATATTAAGAACTGTGTCTGGAGATGATTTCTGAACCAGTGACAGCAGCAGATCCTCAAAGTCTTCTATCCTGTTGTCCTCTGGTCTGGTCAAATGTTTGGGACGTGCATGTCCAGGTGAAAACTGTCTGTGCAGAACCCATGAAGGGGTGTGTCCAAATGTTTGACATCACGCTGCAGTGTGGACACTTGCTATACTGTGGATGCATCAACATCAAACAGGCTTCAGGAGCTTTTGGTGAGCAGATCTCAGTCTCTGTGTCTCCATGCTCATGTGATAAACACATCAAACTCTGAGCATCACCTTATCTACTTACACTAGGGCTGGGCAGGAAGGACAGAAACTCATATCACCACATGTTTGAGCTGAATGCTAATATTCAACTCAGATCTTGACATTTAATTCAGATAAATAATCTTTGAAAACACAATAATGAAGCCCAGAGTGAGGACTGTTTTGATGCAGAGGCTGCAAAGGTTTGAGGTTTGGGGCTGCAGCTCTCCATCTGACTGTCTTCATGTTGGACTTTGTGTTGCTGATGTAAAACGAGGAAAAGATTTGTCACCGTCAAACTTTTTTGTCACCTGTTTTGGGATTTTTAACAGAAAACATCATTCTGCTGCCCATCTGAGATCTTAAACACAAAGAAACACTGTTTTTCATTTTACCATCCAGCCTTCATTTAGCACGACAACTATACTGATAAAAACTAAACAGTCTGAACTTATATCTAATATTATGTCAATGTCTTTAAAAATCTTGATGCTTCTGCCCTACATAACACCACACATGAAGTATAAATAAAAACTGGACTGTTAATAAATTTACAATTGCTAAAATGTAATTCGACATTTTCAAAAAAATTAATTCAATATTTTAAAAGCTTTAAGTTTTAATAAATAAGGATTAGTGCAAACCTCTTCCAACTTAGGGCTGGTTATAGATAATTTACTTTGCTTAAGGAATTGTTTACTTATTTAATTAAAGTAGAAAAATTCTAATTAATGACATTATATTCAGTTTTGGTAAATCAAATTCAGAAAAACTCTTAATTCAGGCAAATTAAACTCAGTAACACTTTTAGTCAAGTTAAATCAAGTTCAGTTTAACTGTCAGTAAAATAAATTTAGTTCAAGTCAAATATGCTTCAAATCAGTAACTTAGATTAAGTTACAGAAATAATTCAATCAAGTAACTTTGGTTTGGTACACCATTCTTTCAACTGTGTGTACATTTACTAGAAGAGAAGGCCAAAGCTTCCCCACCACTAATTAGCTTAGCTCAAACACTAGGAGTCAATGGGAAGTGTTAGCCTGCCTCTGCCTACAGTCATCAGATAAACTCTTCAGCAACTCTAAACAGTCCTGTGTGCTTGTTATGACATTAATCTTCTTCTATTATCTTATTATCCTCCTGTACTCGTAAACAGAGGCTTTGTTTTGTTGACCTACTCACAAGCACGTCTGCGGTGGTTTGTCTAGAGATGTGTGTAATGGTCCTGTCTTATTTTGTACTTCATGTCATTTCTGGTTCCAAGTTCCTGTTTTATTTTGTTAATTCCTGTCTCCCTCTCTTTCAGTTCCTGGTTGGTCTCCCTCCTGTGTGGTTACCTGACTGCTCCCTAATGTGTTTCACCTGTGTCTTGTTACCTGCGCTCCCCGCTCCTGTAAATACCCTGCATGCTCACTCACAGTCTGCCGGATCAACTCCCGGTCACCGTAGTTATCCAGCACTCTTTTCCTGACCAGTCTCCAGTGTTTTTGGACCAGTTTCCTGCTTCCTGGTTTGTGTTTCCTCGCCTGCTGATTCTGTCCCCCTGTCTGATTCTCTGATTCCTGCTAACGAACTGTTTCTGAATAAAGAAAAGCCTGTTGGATCACCATCAGCTCCGCGTTTGAGTCTTTTCTGTCTGTGCCGTGATAATGTGATGTTCACGAATGAGTCGAGTCTTTTGAACGATTCTTTTAAGTGAAATGATGAGAACAGATTTGCAGTGAAGAACAGCTCTCCTGAAGCTCAGAGGAATGTGTGAAATCATCAAACAGGCAGAAAAAAGTTTAAAATAAATTATATTATAAATCAAATATATTTTCAACACAAAGAATACAATTTAAACACAATCAGTCAAAAACAAAAATATGAGGCCCTTTTAAAAATATATGAATTAGTCCTTTAAGGAAAAGCAAAGAGTCCTTTTTCTCTGAGGGGAAAAATGGAGTGAAAGGGGAACAACTGGGTTCAGGTCCTCAGGGTGCAGGATTTGGGAAAAGGACTGATCCTTCTGGTCTGGATGGGAGGGAGAAGGAAAACCAAACGGGTCTGTGGTTTCAGCTGGCCTTCTCCGTCTTCTTTGTCCCAGTCATCAGGGTCAGAAACAAACCTGAGCGCTGACTTTTTAATGTCAGTCACAGGCAAACGTGTCCCAGCACGTCTGTCCCTGCTGTGTCTGAGGGTGAACCCGGATCTTTAAGACTGCTGAGCTCTGATTGGCTGATCAGCAGAGTGTGGGTGAGTTATTTTAGGAACATGAAATACCAAATACAAATAATGATTCATCTGAACTTAAATAGTCATTATGAAGACAAAAACAAAAGTTTACTTTTTTTTTTTTTTTACTAATTTTTATTTCATTTATTTTATTTTGTTTTTTATTTAATTTAGTTTACTTTTAATTTGTCTATATATTTTATTTTATTCATTCATTTTTATTTCAGTTTATTTTATTTTGTTTATTAACTTTATTTCAGTTTATTTATTATATTTTTCTGGGTTTATTTATTTTTATTTCAAGTTTATTTTCATGTGTTGCATGGATATGGGTTCAATGTCTGTTGTCCTTGTTGATTTGCTTTGCTATTTTTTATTTATATTTATTTTGCCTTTTTTCATTGATTTGTTTTACATTGTTGATCTATTTTACTTTATTTATTTTCATTTGTACATTTCATGTCTGTTTCTTTCATATTTTTACTTTTACTTGGTTTATTTTAACTCCACAGGTTACTTTTATTTCATTTTTTTTATTTTTATTAGCTCATTCATTTTTTTATTTCAGTTTATTTTGTTTATTTATATTATTTGGAGGTTTATTTATTTTCATTTCAACTTAATTTATTTTATTTTGATTTTATTTTCATGTGTTGTGTTGATGAAAGTACAATGTCCATGTTGTCCTTGTTGATTTGTTTTGCTTGTCTTTTTGACTCTTTGGGCTCTAATTTCCTGGCGCAACTCAGGGTGGCGCAGCTTGGCGCACCCGAGCATCAGCGGCACAGGGCAGGTGCGCCCCACCTGCGCCTGGTCTACGAAATTAGAGCCCATTGAGTGTATGTGTGTCACAACTGTCGTTGTTCACTTGATGTTTCTGTTATTCAGAGAAAGAAAAGAAAATATTACAAAAAACAAAAAAAGATTAAGCTGCAGCAGCACACAAAGCACTTATTCCCAAATGAGACTGTATCTGTTAGCAGGTGTGGTTCTGTACATAAAAACAGAAATATAGGCTAAAGTCGCTGCAGCATTAATGTAGAGCAGAAACAACACAAACATCCTGAAATACACATCCCTAGAAACTGTAGAAATCCCCTGATCCCTCATCATCAGATCAAACATTCACACTCAGACTGGATGTGCAGTCACAAAGTTTGCTCTACAGAGCACAAAGGCTCCAGTCAGAGCATGAACGCAGTCTACATCCAGAAGAAGACCTCCCTAAACACAAGGACCATCAACTCCTCCTGTCTTCAGCCCTGTCCTGTGGTAGAGAGCGCCCTCTAGTGGACAGGATTTAACCTGCAGCAGCACCCACCAGTCCAGCATGAGCCACACATCAGAGGGGCTTCAACAGGCATCAATGAAGTCACAGCGGACTAAAAACTGCAGGAAGAAAAGAGCTCAGACTGAAGAACTGAACAACATACTGACAAATGGACCAAATAATAGTCAAATGTACACGCATCATGGCAGTGAGAACAGGAGGAGGAGGTGTTACATGTAGGCTGGAGCTCTCTGAGGGCCGGTGAAGGTGTCAGACAGTAGAGAAGCACACTGCACACATATAGAGCTAAATACAAACCACACAGCCAAGAAAACTCTGACACAGGAATAAATCTGTGATACTCCCTGTCCCTAACCAACTGCAAAGGAAAACACAAGAGAAGAGAGTGGGGGGAAGCAGAGCCAAGGTGTAGTTTCTGCGTGGCGAACACTGATTGGTCACAAATGCACATGCGTCGGCATTGTAGGAACCCGCCAGATCGCCGGTGCACAAGCTGTAATTATACTACGTTTTTGTATGTTTCAAGGGCGCTTTTCTACCGTGCACATTTTGGACTATAGTTGTTTCACTTCTTACTTTAAGCTTGTTCGTGTTTTTTAACGGTCTACTACCTCGATCTCGAGGTATTTGAGAGACAAGACCGGTAAATATGGCTCCACTTACCTCACCATCCGGCTGCCTTAGCTGCGCCAGCCTCAGTATGAAGGTGCAAGTGTTGTAGAGAAGAATATCCAAATTGTACACGATCCAGGATGCCGAGAAACACCTGGACACTATTATTTTCAGTCCTGAACCAGCCACCACTTGTGCAGAGGAGTTTGAAGACACGGCTTCCTATGCCGCTGCTTCCCCAGCCTCCGCGTCTCCACCTCCCACCAACATACCCACTGAGGCCCCTGGCACCGCTCCAGGCTCAGCTCCGGACGATCGGTGGCTCCGACTGGGGGCTAAACCAAAGGCCCCAGTGAGTTCAGCTCCATCAAACGGGGGGCCATGGACCGTCGTGGGTGGCAGCAAAAAGAAGGGGAGTCCACCCAAACCACTCCAGCAGCGACGGCAGTGGGCCTCCAAACCCAGGTGCCTACAGTTTACCCCCCGCCCGCTTGTGCAGGGTGCAGGTTTGTCACGCCAGCGGAGGCCTGGTACCGCTCCTTCATCGTTGTCGTCATCTCCGGAGCTACCGCTGGCCAACAGGTTCGACATCCTGAGCATGCAGGAGTTTCCCCCTCTGAAGCGGCACGCTGCTCGGCTCCCACCTGAGGCCGCCAGGTCTTCATCCACGGCCCGCCGCAGGCTGCTGAGGGAGGCCGTGAAGAGGAGAAGCACCGCATGCCACAGTGAGGTGCCATCACCGCGGTCTCCACAGCCACCACCACGCTGCTCATCCAAGGAGACAGGCCTGCCTCCCCCTCACCTGCAGCAGACGGCTCCTCCGACGACCCTCATCATCGGGGACTGCATCAGGTGTTGAGGATCAGCAGGCTGCTGAGCCTCAACACCTGGCTGTCCTCTGTCTGTGGACTCCACGGCGTGGGCTTCATTGACAATTTTAACACCTTCTGGGACAGGAGGCACTTGTTCGGGGCAGACGGGCTGCACCTGAACAGAGCTGGAAGCCGTCTGCTCTCCGCTAACCTGGACTACGGTAGGCAGCACATCCAATTACCCTCGACCTCTCGCCATAACCCTCCTACGTCGGCTGGTCGGTCCACCACTGATTGATGTCCCCCTGGTCCCTGTCACTATGGACATGGTTCCACTTTTAGTAGTACGACATGTTTTACTGGATTCGGACCCCCTGATCTCACCATAATGTCACACATTCCCACCATTATCACTGACAGAGGACAAACTAGAGACCATAACTCAAATAGACCTACAGGCTCACTTAAAAATAATCTCATACATATTCACACACAAAACTCACCTGTTAAATCACCACAACACCAAACACTGCACATGGCACTTTTGAATGTTAGATCGCTTATATACAAAACATTTTTAATCAACGACCTGATTTTAGAAAATAGCATTGATTGCATGTTTTTAACTGAAACATGGCTCAGCACGGACGGACCTGTTGCACTTTTAGAGGCCTCACCACCTAATTATGGTTTTTTAAATTCGTTTAGAAAAGATAGAAGAGGTGGGGGCACAGCAACCATTCTTTAACATCACTTGATTCTAATAGTGGGGCAGATAATTGAAACAATTGTTCAAATTGTCATACAAGCGCCAAATTTGGCATGCACATTACTTTTTAGCAGTTTTTTCATTAAAGAATGTTAGCCACATAAAAATCCAAAGTGGCAGCCATTTTTCAAGATGGCGGACATTAGCGTCATATTTTTGGCTCTTTTGGTATATCTCTGGATCTTCTTACCCAATTTTGATGATATTAACACCATTTGTTACATTTTTGGCAATGCAGAATTCAATTTTGACAAAAGCAAGGCTCTAAAAATCATTAGAAAGCCAAAAAACAATGATTTTGCCTTACCAAAACTGTTTTATTGCAACACCATTACATTGTACTCTGTCATATTACAGGCAATAAAAAAGGGCAAATAGTAAGCAAAGCATGTACATGTAAAGTCATTTCTATTATGAGTAGCTCGGCATTGTTCATGGATTCCATGTAAACACTATTCTGAGCAGGTGCAGCTGCACATGGCCGTACAGCTCAAACCAAACTTGTAACATTTGCACCGTCTGCGACACTGCGTCTTGCACTGGCATTTCGTCAGCTGTAAGCAACTCTGAGCAACTGGTGGGAGTGCAGACCATAGGATGCTCCAGCAGTCTCCTTCTTGTTTCCATCCCCATTCAGCAGGACTCTCCTCTTCAGGCTGGCACACCAAAGCCTGACTCCATATACATGCTGCCTGGTATGCAGCACGTCTGATGTGCTGAACAAGAGCTGCTTGAGTTGGTGGAATAGCTTGGTAGGGTCTCTGCTTCCTGGCAAACAGTTCCAGTCATGCATCATCAACAGCTTCAGTTGAACTGGATCGGTCATACATTGTGACGACAAACTTCTCCAACATCACAGTGTCATCTTCTTCAACATCTGCAGGATAGCAGCTCAGTTTGGTGAAGACATCTGAAGCCTCAGGGCACACATCCCATGTCTGCCAGGCTGACTTTTTGCCATGTCCGTGGAATGCAGATACAGTGTCACAACCTGTGAAGGCGTGGAAGTAGAGCATACAACTTCTTCTCTCTGGAGCGAGGGATGAGGTCAGCTCATGCACTGGGATCCACTTCAGATTCCGTCCGTCAAAGGCTAGCCACAGGTCCTCACAGGCGCTGTAGCTACAAACTACCTGGTCTACCACTATACTACTAGTCTACATATCTGTAGTTTATGCAGGGCTCATTAGACAGCATTTGGGAGACTAAATTAGTAGTAGGCCTATTAATATAAACTAAGCTCCAGCATCAGCAAATCTAATTTAGTTGACGCAAGACCCCATGCTGAGTCTCACAGCAATGACGTTCACCAGTGTGCCCTGGTTGTGCTTGAACATCACTCCGTTGGCATCTTCACCATTGTCAAGTGTCTTCATTTGTTGTTGACTTCATGCACAATAAATGATGGAGTCAGATATACTCCTTCACATGGGGTTGCACACCACATGTTACCCTCACCTAGTTTGGCCTGCGAGCCAACGCAGTTTACCGGGGTGTGGCCGTTGCCGTGCACAAGCAACTTCTTGGAGCCATAGGTGAGAGTTGGGCAAGCAGTGAGGACTAGTGCCAGGAGTCCATCCAGAGAATGTGGCTGACTTCTGAAACAAAAGTGCTACCTCTACCACTACATCCCTACACCCCATGCATTAAAAATCACTTAGATTGCTGTAAAGTGTGTAAAAAGCCTGTTAAGATGGTGAATATTATGTAAGCACATGTAAATTTGGGTTCTTCATAGTTGATTACAGATATTTTGATACCCAAATTGTATAATTTGCTCTATTACATCACGCTTGTGAAATTATATGGTATCGCATACCGGAAATGGCGGCCATTTTGAAAAATGGCTGCCATTTTGGAAAATTGCATGGCTAACGTTCTATTATGAAAAATTAAGCTATAATGCATACACATGCCAAATTTGGCCCTTGTATGACAATTTGAAAGATTCTTCTGATATATGCAGTTATCTGCCCCACTATAAGGAGATTTTATTTGGTGATTTTAACTCATTTGAATATCATTGTTTTGTTTTTAACAGTCCACCTACATTGTGTCTCACCCTATACAGACCTCTTTTATCTCAGAACTTGCCAAATTATTAGCAATAATACATTCAAAATACAACACAGCTATTATTTTTGGGGATTTTAACATACATTTAGACAATCAATCAAACTCTTTCACCTGTGAATTTTTAAACCTAATCAATTCCATGTCACCCATCCAACCCATAAAAAAGGACATGTTTTAGATTTGCTTTTAACATATGGACTGTCAGTACACGTCACTGAAGTCAAAGACATTGGTTTTACTGATCATTTCTGTGTTGTTTTTTAATGTGAATTATTTTACCCAGAGGGACACTTCTGAGAGGACTGTGCAGAAACGCTGTCTTACTGCTGAAGTGGCTGCAAATTTTATTGACATTTTAAGAAATACTCCAGCAGATATTTTACCCTCCTCCTGTGACTGCATCTTAAACAGTTTTAATGATAGATTTAAATCAGCCCTTGATGAAGTGGCTCCTTTTAAACTGAAAAAGATTACAAACAATCCAATACCTCCATGAAGAAATAATAATGAAATCATACAACTAAAAAGAAATTGTTGTGCTGCAGAGAGGAGATGGAGAAAAACAAAATAACAATTAGCTACCAAATTTTCTAAGAACAAATGAAAAAGTATAACAATGCCATCAAAAAAGCAAGAAGAAACCAGTTTTCAAAATTAATCTCTGACAGTTACAACAACCCTAAAATTTTATTCTCAACATCTGACCGTTTAATAAATCCAGTTTTTAATCACCCCCAACATCTGACCACAGACTCAGCATGTGAGGATTTTGCAGCCCACTTCAGCAGTAAAACTGAGTTAATTAGATCGAGTTTATCCAACACCAAGCCTGAAACTTTTAACACGCCCCAAATTTTAATATCTGATGAGGAAACACTGGAGAAGTTTGTCCTGGTTGATGCTGAAATGCTTGACAAAGTTGTCTCCCAGCTAAGACCAGCAACATGTCTTTTAGATCCTATCCCTGCATCCTTTTTTAAACAAATCTATACATTTTTTAAATCTGATATTCTTAATATTTTTAATTATTCTCTTCAGACAGGCGTTTTTCCTACTGCTTCTAAAACAGCAGTGGTCAAGCCCCTTCTGACCCCTAAATTCCACATAACGCGAAAGCGCCGCGCCGCGCAGCGTCGCAGTCTTGCTCTGACCTGCAAACCCCACTGGATGCGCCGCGGCGCACAGCCCTGTAGGGAGGGGGGCTGATCCCCAGAGAGTCACAAGCTCTTGTGCAAATAGCGATGTCACACGTCAATAAAACATGTTATAGACTGAGAAAAGAAGTAAACAACACCTCCCTTCTCTAAGGGTCCTTTGCTGGTCCCAACCACACAGCTTCGTGATTTATTTCACTTCTATCTGCCTATATCCTTGTAGAAAGGATGTTTGGTGTCATATGTACAATGTTATATATTTCTGTACCTCTACGATTCACTTTTCTTCGTCCATGGAGTCGTGTTGCCTCTGGGACCCTCTGACCGACTGCTGACCTGATGCTTGCGCCTCCGGTTGTGAAATAATGACAAACTATTGAGGAAATTTACGTTCGAGAGTCCATGTATTGTGTTTTATTTTGAATGTTCCGGATGCTCCACACGTTGACTTCCTGTCTGGTGCATTCTCAACAACAGTGAATGAGGTTTTGAAGCGGCCGCACAGAAAATAGACCTGAAGTCAATCTCTAGTGTCGTGGCGCGCGCTGGCACTTCAGCGACGCGAGGCTGGCAGTGGAATTTGCCTGATAGACTAGTGTGGGTTCTAAGTGCTCCGCGGTACGATTCAAGAACATACAATATTTATATGTTGCCTTTAGTCGACGTCATCAGGAGACACGGCATCAACTTTCACAGCGATGCTGATGACACTCAGCTTTACATGGCCGTGTCTCCTGATGACACACTGATGCCCTTTTTAACTGTATTTTAGATGTCCAGTCCTGGATGGCAGACAACTTTCTTCAGCTCAACCAGGACAAAACTCAGGTTTTAGTTATTGGTACAGGTCCACAGAGGGAAAAACTGGAGAGCAAACTCAAAGCACTGTCTTTTAGGCCGTGTCAGCAGGTCAAACATCTTGGTGTTATATTTGATTCAGACCTCAGCTTTGACCTGCACATAAGGGATGTAACAAAAAAGTCATTTTATCATTTAAAGAACATTTCCAGAGTGCGCCAGTTTCTCTCTCAGGCCAATGCAGAGACTCTTATCCATGCTTTTATTACCTGTAGGATTGATTATTGTAATGCTCTCCTTTCTGGTCTTCCTAAAAAGAACATTTCACAGCTTCAGCTGCTTCAAAACTCAGCTGCACGCATGCTGACTAAGACCAGAAAGAGAGCCCACATCACCCCCATTTTAAAGTCTCTGCATTGGCTTCCTGTATCTTTTAGAATTGATTTTAAGGTTCTTTTATTAGTTTATAAATCTCTTAATGGTCTTGCTCCTTCATATTTTTCAGATTTGCGTTTATCATATGAGCCCAGTAGAGCCCTCAGGTCTTCAGGTACTGGTCTTTTAACTGTACCCAAAGTCAGAACTAAAACATACGGTGAAGCCTCTTTTCGTTATTACGGCCCCCGCCTGTGGATCAGCCTACCTGAAGAGGGCAGCACCTACTGTTCATATTTTTAAAGGCAAACTCAAGACCTACCTTTTTAGTCTGGCTTTTAGATGATTATAGTTATTATTATTTCTTATTACCTTTTTATTTATTTTTAATCCTCTTAATCTGTTTTATTTCTATGTTTCAGTTCAGATTTATTATCTGGAATTTTGTTCTCTGTTAACTGCTTTTCTTTTTACCATCCTACTTTAGCTAATTTTATTACACATATGGTTTTAGGTTATTTCATTTTACCATATTATTTATTTAAAATTTATTATGTTCGTTCATTTATTTATTTACCTCCCTTTCCCTATAGTATTTTTATCTAATCTCTTATGATTTTTAATTATAATTTAAGTATTAGCTCCTGTGTTTCCTCATTTTTAATTAAATTTCCTCAGTCTTCCTCAGTCTTTTAATTTCCTTTTATGTCGCTGTGAGTTTGATTAATTTAGTGTAGGTGTTGTATGTGAACTGCGAGGGTGGGTGGGCTCTTTTATTTTCTTTGAATGCAGTTTTCTACTTTTTATGTCATTTATTGTTATTTCACTTTATTTCTTATGTGAAGCACTTTGTACTACAAATTTTTTGTATGACAAGTGCTTTACAAATAAAGTTTGATTGATTGATTGATTGATTGAAATCTTCTGGACTCACGTCTGCACGGAGGCACAAATCCTCAAATACAGTCCACACAGGCTGATTCAGTCCAGACAGGAGCAGAGCCTCTGAGCTTTAAACCTCATTCACACTGAAACCTGAAATTATCCAGACTTTACTCTGCTGATCCACATGTGTGAATGCAAACAGCATTGTATCCTCATGTTGTCTCTGATTGTGAGGAGAGAAACACGAACTTTCTTACATCTTAGCTCCTTGACATCAGGAAGAGAGGTGTGAGAGAGGAGACCAGAACAGCACTATTGTATTGAAAACAGCATTTTTATTTAACATAAAATATATGTAGTCCACTCACAGGCCACTTTATTAGGTACACGTCTCGTCCTCCTGTTTCTGCTCTGGGTGCATTTCCAGTGTCTGACAGGAGGTGGCAGTGTTTACAAAGAATGGCCTTTTTAATGAAGGAGTATCAGAGTGGGACAAACTGGTCTACAGCCTGAGGTAACATCAGCACAGTGCTTCACAAACTGTGGGCCGTGGACCTCTTGTGGTCCCTGAAGGTCCTGCAGACAAACCATGAGCATGATTTAAAAAACTGGTCTCACATTGTAGACGATCATTAAATACTTGATTTCATGTTTTTATTCTCAGCACTAAACTCATTCTGGCTTCACTTTAAATCAGAAGATTCATTTTAGGTTTGACATGAAGCTTTAGCCAAAGGCTTAGGTGTCACTTGTGCCTGGTGGGACAGCTCAGAGCTTCGGCCCTTTTCTGTCCATCTGTTGAATTGAGGATATGCGGGGGGTGGGTGGTCTGCAGAGGACTCAAGAAGTCAGCGCATGGATACCAAGGCAAGCAATATAAAATAAAATAAAACTAAGACATGCAGAAGGGAAAGAGGTTTTTTTTTTTTTTTTTTTAATTGAATGATGTATGTGTGTGTGTGTGTGTGTGTGTGTGTGTGTGTGTGTGTGAGAGAGAGAGAGAGAGTTGTATGGCAGTGTTCTCAGTCAGCTGCATGGGGGGGCGAGTACTGGGGGGTTGTTTGGAGTGGGTCATATCCGGCTGTCATCATGGTTGATGATGGTGGAGAGGGGGGTGTTAATGAGGTCCTTGGCTTCCATTATTGTTTTGTAGAGGGCTGGATTGTTAGTGGCTGATTTGATGTATTGTCTGGTCAGTCGTCTGTGTCTGTCTTTAATGGTCTGGAGTCCTGCGAGTGTGTGAACGTACTTTGTGTTGATGAAGGATGGGAGTCTGTAGGCCAGTTTTATTGCTTTGTTTTGGATTTTCTGAAGTCGGTGAATTTGGTGGTCGGAGGCGGTGATCCATGCTGGTACTGAAAATTCAAGTAGTGGTCTGATGTATGTAAGATATACTTTGGTTATTGTTGTGGGTGAGGCGCCATGCTTCCCGCAGAGGGCTTTGAGATGGTTGAGTCTTGTGTGGGCTTTTTGTTCTATTGTAGTGATGTGAGTGGACCAGGACATATTAGTCTGAAACACAGTACCGAGAAAGGTTGCGCTGTGACTGATGGGAAGTTGGGTGTTGTGGAGGGTAACCATGATGTTGGGTGACTTGAGCCTGGGGTTGCGGGTGAAGATGACAAGGCGGGTTTTGTTGGGGTTGAGAGTGATTCTCCAGAGGTTTGTCCAGTTTTCTATTTCTGTGATGCAGTGTTGAAGTTTATTAGCAGCGAGTTGAGGTGATTTTGATGAGGTCCAGTAACAGAGGTCATCGGCAAACTGGGACACTTGTGCAATGGTGGCTGGGGGGTAAAATATGTCAGAGACGTACAGGGTGAAAAGCAATGGGCTGAGCACTGAGCCTTGGGGGACTCCTGCTTGGGGGGTGAAGGGGGTGGATATGGCAGATGAAACCTTGACCTTTATTTGGCGATGGTGGAGGAAGTTCATGATGAGTAACTGGGTGGGGGGTGGGAGTTGGAGGTTGATGTCGAGCAGTCTGTAAGTGAGTCCATTGTGCCAAAGTCTGTCAAAAGCTTTGTCGATGTCGAAAAAGATGGCCAGAGTGAGTTGTTTTTTATTGAAATTTCTGTGAATGTGTTCTGATAGCCTGAGGGTGTTGTCGGTGGTGGTCCTTCCTTTCCTAAATCCTGCTTGGTGTAGTGGTATTAATCCGAGTCCTTCTATATGGGTGGTTAGTCTATTGGTGAGGATGCGTTCAAAGAGCTTTCCAATGTGGCTGAGTAGGCTGATGGGTCGGTAGCTGGATGGGTTGTGTGGATCTTTTCCTGGTTTGAGTATCATTCTGACTGTTGCTATTTTCCAGGGGGAGGGGAAGTGTCCATGGGTGAGGCAAGCAGTGAACAGTTGGCTGAGGTGGAGGAGGTAGATGTTGGGAGCTTGTTTGATCAGTATGGTGTGTATATTGTCTTCTCCTGGGGCTTTATTTTTCATTTTTTTGAGTTGTTGCTGAATTTCCGTCATGGTAACAGGGTTAGTAAGTGGGTGTGGACTTGAGGGAGGCGTCGAAGGAATGGTGCGGTTGGTTATGTGACGAGATATTTCATTGTCGATGTGAATTTTCCATTCGGAGTCAAAGGTGGGGTTGTCGGGACAGGTGTGGATTGTTTCGAGATGTTTTTGGAAGATGGTGGCTTTTTCAATGTTGTCGGTATAGGTCAGTCCGTTCTGTCTGAGGGGTGCTGTATTGTTTGTTGAGTTGTTTCCGTTGATGGATTTTATTTTTTGCCAGAATGTGTGTGAGTTGGTTTCTTGGTCCAGTGATTTACAAAAGTCCGTCCATTTGTTTTGTCGGTGAAGGTGGAGCTGTGTTTTGATGGTATTTTTTATCCTGTTGAGTTCAGTTTTGTGTTGTGTTTAGCCAAAGTTCAAGCAGGAAGACCTATATATTCATTCAGTCACCATCTGCTCATGTCAGTCTGCTCTCATTCAGGTCCTCACCTGCCGTCCTGTTCAGGTGATTCAGATCATCAGCTGATTAGGGGCGTACACTCACTTTAGCTCTGAGCCAATCAGATTCTGCCACGACCCGTCTGGTTAATCATCCTGCTGCTGTAATATTTTAAATCCTGTCTTTGTGAGAAAGGAGACATAACATCTTTTTTACCATTTAAAACAAGATGTCTGAATAAACTGAATAACTTAATTTTCTTGTGCCATCAAAAAATTTGGTCGACATGGCAGCCATTTTGGAAAGACAGATCTTCTGTCTCATTGGACGAGCTCCAACAAATCACACATCACTAAAAAGCCCAGGATGTCCTCTCCACAGCTCAGCAGGTTTTATTCTTGTGAACTGTTTTGTTTTGTTTTGTTAAATAAAGCTGTCAAAGTCTTGTCCCTTACAGAGGACAAAATGTCCTGCTGGGTCTTAGGAGGAAACATCAGGAGAAAAATCAACTGTCTGAAAAAGTTCGGGCTGCTCACAGAGGAGGATTAGGACCACTGAAAAAAATATGAATATATATTTGTGTCTGTGAAATTTTATGTCTCTGATAAATTCCTTTATCAGAATTCTGAGTTTAATCTTAGAATGCTGTTTTTTTCACAGACATTTAAAAAAATAACCTTTTCAGTGGCCCTAATCCTCTTCCGTAGCTGCTGGATAATAAAAAAAATAATAATTTATGACTGATTTGAATCAATGATTATTTTAACAGATCATGATTATACAACAAATCTCTCATTTTGAAACATGCACTACATGCTTTTATTAAAGTTTTATGATTTTAGGACCATCATTTTAAATAATAAAGGACGAGCAAAACTGAGAATAACGTGCAAAAACACAAAAACCTCAAAATAATTCTAGTAATAATGGAAAAAGACAAAGTCCAATGTCATGTGGCTCAGTAATCTTTTAACACATTAATTTTCTCTCATAACTGTGGAGGACAGAAATTGTATATGGCATGAAAACTTGATTAATTGCCCAGCTGTAAAACATCTTTATATTTTTTAAACCTTTTGAATAAATGATGTTCAGTCTGCTGCAGCCATCTGATGCCATCATGAAGATATGGACCAAAATATCTGAGGGATGTTTCAGCATCTTGAAGAATTTGTTTCACATGTTCAACATTTGACTTCTGTTAAAGTTTTTGGTCCATGATCCCTCCTGAAAACTTATTTTCACAAACTCTGTCAGCTCCAGCACCATTCAAATCAAGCTCCATGTCACAGTTAATACACTTTAAAACAGATTTAGTTTGACAGAAGTGAAGAGATAATTCACTCAAATTCTTCAACCTTGATTAAGGTCAAGGTAAACTTTATTATCCCCGAGAGGCAATTTGTTCTGCAGCCAGCAGTATCACAGAGACAACAAACCAACAATAAATACAATAAATAATCCATTAAAGGCAGTAAATACAGCACCAACATTACAGAGAGTTATTCAGCAGAACAATGGCTGCTGGAACCAAAGAATTCCTCATCCTATTGGTTTTTTATTTACGAACACTGTATCTGCGACCTGATGGAAGCAACCTGAACTCATCATGAAGGGGACGACTACGATCATCAAGGACTGACTGGGCCTTCTTCTGGGTCTGCCTCTGGTACAAAACAGTCAGGTCATTAAGTGTGGTGCCAGCAATTCTGCTGCACACTTTAGTGATGCCCTGCAACCTGTTTCTGTTTCTGAGGGTGAGCAGCCCATACCAGCTGATAAAAGAAAAGGTCAGCACAGACTCAATAAAACATGAATTAAACATTTTCATGAAAGTGTTATCCACTTTGAAACTGCAAAGCTTACGGTAAAAATACATCCTCTAGTGAGCTTTTTTACATTTAGCATCCACCCGAGATATTTATACTGCTGAACCACCTCAACAGACTGGTCATTAATGACGACGGGAGAGAAGACTGTAGGATTCTTCCTAAAATCTACAATCATCTCCTTGGTTTTGGACACGTTCACGTTTAAAAAGGACGTGTTACACCAGTCAATGAACTCAGACACTACAGGGCCATGATCAGGGTCATCATCCCTGAGAAGAGACACAGTCACAGAGTCATCTGCAAACTTGAGGACATGCCGCCCTGGGTATTGAGTTTGGGTATTGAGTTTGGCACTCATTAGTATACAACACAAATAAAAGAGGAGAGAGGATGCACCCCTGTGGTGACCCAGTGGAGGACAAAAGAACATTAGATAAGACACTGTTTACTCTCACACGTTGGGTCCACACAGACAAAAAGTCCATCAACCAGGATATGAGGCCGGGCTCGATGCTGTGGATGTTCTTCAATCTTTCTGCTAAAATATGCGGTTGGATTAAACACCTCTTCACATTTTTAATGACTGCTTCATAAATGAAATGGATTGAAAATATGATATTATAGACAAAGACTTTATTCTGGGGCAGATTAACAAAGAACAAAACTCAGGCAGAGACTGATATTTTACATTTGGCCTTTAAATTTTTCATTTTAGATCATCAGCGATCATAACAACACTGTGACTTCTGTTGTTGACACTGAACTGTAGGTGTGTATGTGTGCTGCCACTAGAGGGCGCTGTGTCTATGTGAACTCACCTTCAAAGGGACTGATCTTCTGCCTCTGACAATGTTTCATTTTTTATTTTATCAATTATGACAAATGGAGTTAGAGTCAAAAATCCTTCTGCTAATATTATAGTATAACTAATAATAATAATAATAATAATAATAACATTTTTGCTCAGTGTTTATATGACTTTGATTATACACTATCACAACTGGCCACTTTATTAGGTACTCCTTGCTAGTCCCAGGTTTGACCCTTGACCCTCAGAGCTCCTTCATTCTTCATGTCATTGATTCAACAAGGAGCTCAAACATCCCTCAGAGATGTTGGTCCATGTCTCCATGACAGCATCACACAGTTGCTGCAGATTTGTCAGCCGCACATCCATGATGAGAATCTCCTGTTCCACCACATCCCTACGGTGCTCTATTGGATTGAGATCTGGTGACTGTGGAGTCCACTGGAGTCCAGTGAACTCATTGTCATGTTGAAGAAACCAGTTTGAGATGATCAGAGCTTTGAGGAAGTCTCCATCAGAAGATGGTCCACTGTGGTCATAAAGGGATGGACATGGTCAGCAGCAGTACTCAGGTAGGCTGTGGGGTCTAAACCAGGCTCAGGTGGGACTAAGGGGCCCAAAGTGTGCCAAGAAAATCTCCCCCACACCATCACAGCACCAGCAGCAGCCTGAACCGCTGATTCGAGGCAGGATGGATCCATGCTTTATGATGTTCACACCAAACTCTGAGCCTACATCTGAATGTGGAGCAGAAATCCAGACTCTTCAGACCAGGAGACATTTTTACAACCTTCTGTTGTCCAAGTTGGTGAGCCTGTGTGAACTGGAGCCTCAGTTTCCTTTTCTTACTGATATAACTGCTTCATTTTTCCCCTCCCAGCCAGCTGTCTGCCAATTTCCGGCCAGTTACAACCCCTGGATATCCCCCACACCTCTCTGGGGTTGTGCTTCAGCTCCATTGAAAACACACCCATTCATGCATTTGGGGGGTGTCTCCTTGAGATGATGCTTCCCTGAGAAGATTATAGAGCCTCAACCTTCTCCTTGGATATCAGAGTAGATGTCAGATCAGTAGAGAGCAAACCTGAAACCACAACCTGCCAGGGTCCAGCCAAGACCCTACCAGGGGGAGTGGGGGGTTTGTGTGTCAGTATCTGTACAGGAGTGTCCCCTGATGTGGTCTTCTGCTGCTGTGGACCATCTGCTCCAAGACTGGACGTGTTGTATGTTCAGAAATAGTCTTCTGCAGACCTTGGCTGTAACAAGTGCTTATTTGAGATCCTGTTTCCTTTCTATCATCTCCAACCACTCTGACCATTCTCCTCTGACCTCTGGCATCAACAACACATTTTCAGCTGCTCACTGAATATTTTCTCTTCTTCAGACCACTCTCTGTTATTTATAAAGATGGTTGTGTGTGAAAATCCGAGAAGATCAACAGTTTCTGACAGACCAGCCACCATCAAAATCACTTTAATCCCCTTTCTTCTCCATTTCGATGCTCAGTTTGACCTTCAGCAGGTCGTCTTGACTGAGTCTACATGTCTAAATGCACTGAGTGGCCGCCATGTGATTGGTGATTAGCCATTGTAGTTAACAGACAGTTTTGAATGTGGTGTACCTAATAAAATGTCAAGTGAGTGAAAGAATGTCTCGGTCAGTCTGTTGGACCTGTGCTTTTCATGACAGAAACTCTGTGAAGCTTTTTAAAGCCGTCCTGATATTTCTGAGCTCAAAATAATTCAGTTTCAAACCGTTTGTAGAACATCGAGTTTGCAGAACATCGAGTTTGCAGAACATCATGTTTGGAGATCATCATGTTTGGAGAACATCGTGTTTGAAGAACATCGTGTTTACAGATCATCGTGTTTGTAGAACATCGTGTTTGCAGAACATCATGTTTGAAGATCATTGTGTTTGTAGAACATTGTGTTTGCAGAACATCGTGTTTGCAGAACATCTTGTTTATAGAACATCATGTTTTTAGAACATCGTGTTTGCAGAACATCGTGTTTGCAGATCATTGCGTTTTATAGAATATCATGTTTGCAGAACATCTTGTTTATAGAACATCGTGATTGTTGAACATCGTGTTTGCAGATCATTGTGTTTGTAGAACATCGGGTTTGCAGAACATCGTGTTTTTAGAACATCATGTTTGTAGAACATCGTGTTTGCAGATCATCATGTTTGGAGAACATCTTGTTTATAGAACATCGTGATTGTTGAACATCGTGTTTGCAGATCATCGTGTTTTTAGAATATCGTGTTTGCAGAACATCGTGTTTTTAGAACATCGTGTTTGCAGATCATCGTGTTTGCAGAACATCGTGTTTGCAGATCATCGTGTTTGTAGAACATCGTGTTTGCAGATCATCGTGTTTGCAGAACATCGTGTTTGCAGATCATCGTGTTTGCAGATCATCGTGTTTGCAAATCATCGTGTTTGTAGAACACTGTGTTTACAGATCATGGTCTTTGCAGAACATTGTGTTTGCAGAACATTGTGTTTGCAGAACATCATGTTTTTAGAACATCGTGTTTGTAGATCATCGTGTTTGCAGAACATCGTGTTTTTAGAATATCGTGTTTGCAGAACATTGTGTTTGCAGAACATCATGTTTTTAGAACATTGTGTTTGTAGATCATCGTGTTTGCAGAACATCGTGTTTGCAGATCATCGTGTTTGCAGATCATCGTGTTTGTAGATCATCGTGTTTTTAGAACATCATGTTTTTAGAACATCGTGTTTGTAGATCATCGTGTTTGCAGAACATCGTGTTTACAGATCATCGTGTTTGCAGATCATTGTGTTTGTAGAACATCATGTTTGCAGTGTCCATTTTACCATTTCATTAAAATGTGCTCTGAGAACATGATGCTCTGTCTCTGCAGAGTCCTGATGTCCATACTCAAAACAACAAGACAGAAAAGTTGCAAAGGATCATGGGAAGTGATGGAAAACGACCATTTCTTTTTGTCTGTTTTGATATTGGGGGTCATTACAGGAGCGAGTCGTCTTCCTAATATTCATGTTGGATGAATAGGATGAGTTGGATTTCTATCAGTTTGTGCTCCAGTGACCTCTGACTGAGCCGCTGCAGCTCTCTGAACTTAGTGAAGTCAGAGTCAGTGTTAGTGCAGCTTATTTCAAGTCTTTAATATTTGGCAGTGGAGTTTTCACTGCAGAGAAAGACTGCTGTGTTGGAAAAGTCCATTAAATACAATGTGTGACCTCTACACGGCTGAGGGACGCTGCTTTCAGGGGTCTTGGGCTGTTTGGAGATCCATGAACATTTCAGGGTCAAGTCTGAAAACCTGCTGTTTGTGTTCACACATGACCCAGAACAATTCTGGACAACGCTGTGGGGGTTTGAAGCATGTGTGAATGTTCTCCGTTTATCTTTACTCAACTCTCTGTAAGTTTTTCGCCAATATTTGAAGACATGACTCATTCTGTAGACGCTGAAGTTCAGACTAACTAAGTCCTTTTTCTCTTCAAGTCTCTGACAGTGGGCCTGACCTTTGACCTCAGTAATAAGGCTCAGGGTCAGGGTTCAGGATTAGAATAAAAGAAGGACAAGGACCTGCTGAAAGTCTTGATTTAACATGGTGACTCATTAAAGCGTAACAGTCCTGTCTCAGGGACAAAGTCTGGAGCTTGAACTTGAACAGTGCAGGAAACACTCCTGCTGCTTCTCCATGTGTGGATCTGCTCAGCTCACCTGCTCTGTGCTCCATGAAGGTGTCAGCACCTCTTTAAGGTCAGCAGGGTCATCGTACCATAGCTGTGACCCCACAGTGACATCCTCACAACAACAGAGGAGGAGACAGAGGCCGTAGAGCTGACGGCCACCATGTTGCCTTCTGTCATTACCAGGAGATTCATTTAGGTCCAAATATGGCTGCAAGCAGTAAAACAACAAACTCTTTAGAGCAGAGGAGCGTTTGGGAAGAGCTCAAGTGTCTTTACCCCCTTTTTCTGAAAGCTGCAGCACTTTATTTATTCAATCAGTTATTTATTTTACAGACCTATTTATAAAAGTGGAGGGTCTTATCCCCTTTTTATAAAACAATGAACTCATATATTTTAAAGTTGTTTTCTGTTGGATGTTTAAATTTGGTTTATATTGTTGCTGTACCTGTTGTCTGTTTGTTGTGTTGAGCTCTTAACAGTACTTATTCCTTTAGTTCTTTAAAAAGGTTTGAGCACTTATTGTTTTAATGTGTGTGTTTGTGTGTGTGTGTGTGTATACACATATATATGATAAATATATAATCTTAGATATATATACATATATTTATATCAGTTGAATACATATATGTATCAGTGTCATAAATGTATTCATCAGCATATGTATTTACCAATGTATTAAATACATTTATCACTGTAATAGATTTTTATCAATGTAATACAAACATAATTATCAGTGTAATAAATATATTTATCAGTGTAATAAATGTATTTATCAGTGCAATAAGTGTATTGTTCAGTATTATAAATATATTGACAAAAGGAATAAACACATTTATTAGTGTAATAGATGTTTTTATCAGTGAAATAAATCTATCAGTGTAATAAATATATTGATCAGTTTAATGTATTTATCAGTGTAATCAATATATTGATCAGTCTGCGCCTGGTTCTTGTGTTCAAATGTTCATCATTAGGAAATAAAAACATGCAACATTTATTTTCTTTATTTTATTTGAATTATTTACCAACCCTCGTGTTGTGTTCATTTCAGATTTGACAATTTTGTGTTCCCAGTCAGAAATAACCCTTCCACTAAGACTCACCATAAAAACTGTATTACAACACATTGTCACCACTTGTTGTGTTAGATTTTTTAGTAGCTTAAAGCCCCAGTATGTCAGATTCCAGCTTGTCGCTCTTTAGGGGCCTCTCTGGTCGTTGAGTGTAACTGCACTCAGACAGAGTGCCTCACACCGACGTGCATTTGTTGACATACAGAGGGAGGAGAAGCGAGCCGACAGGACGTCCCGAGAGACAAATAAACCATGTGGACTGAGGTACAGTAAAATCATGTTTCTTTCCGAAAAAAATGTTTTTCAAGCATCGGTTGTTCGTTAGCTCAGCGTTTGCATGTGTATTCTCTAACTTTGACCAGAACTAATAGGCTGTGCCTGAAGGCTTCTCTGGAGGGACTTGTTTATTACTCGCTGGTAGAGAAAACTTTATGTATTGTAAACTTTCTAAGAAGGACCCTCTGAGACATGACTGTAGTGGGATGACTTTATGCTCTTGGTAAGGATGCTAAATGTGAGACAGAGAAACGCTGGAGCAGAGCGATACAACACAGCAGTCATAGACCATCATGTGTAGAGAAACACATAACGAACAAAGACCATCAGCTGTGAAAACTTATAACACTGTAGAGTTAGACAGTGAAGGCATTTGGCAAAAAGTTATGTTGTATGTTGTTGAATGTATGTTAGAAACAGGACTGAGCCTCCACTTCAGAACCCTGAGAAGTTAGAGGATCAGGAGAGACATGGAGGTCTGAGGAGAAGTTAGAGGATCAGGAGAGTCGTGGATGTCTGAGGAGAAGTTAGAGGATCAGGAGAGTCGTGGAGGTCACAGGAGAATTAGGGGAGGAGACGTGTGAGCTCTGGAGGAACAGCAGTGTTTTGGTCAGAAAGAGTGACCCATCTGACCACAGGAAACTTTTCTTTGTCTCTTTATTGATGTACAATACTCACAGCTGTAATGTTGTGTAACTATTTTTTTTGTATCATTAAAGTTACTTTCACATATTTCAAGGTTTAAGTGTCTGTTATTGTGAAGAACAAAACTGCAAACCATCTCAATTCAATTAAAAACAAATCTATATAATATATATATATATATATATATATATATATATATATATATATTTGTCCACAAATTGCAATTCAAATCTCTCGAACAACTTTGTGCAGGACTTTGAATATCAATAGTTAGTAGAAATAAAATAAACACACTTAAAAGCAAATAGAAAAACTGGACACTGCACTGTCAAAAAAAAAAAAAAAAAAGTAATTTTACAGATAATGTTCTTTAATGTTTTACAGATTTTTCCTGTTTTCCAGTGAAACAATGATATGCTGTTTTTTCAGTAGTTTTAGGTTTTATGTTTAAAATTACAGTTAATTAAACATTAACATTAATATTCTGACTTTTAATGATAATTTGTTGTATTTTTACATCTTTAACTCTAATTTTACATACAATTTTCTGTATGCTTTTTTTTCCAGTTTACCACCATTTTCCCTAATACAGTGCAATAACTGTAAATTAACAGATACTATCACTAATTCAAATATTTCTCTTTAGAATCACATCATTACTAATCATATAATATTACATTATTGTTATGTATAAGGCAATTTAACAAATACATAAAATTTTATATAAAATGGGATCTAATTTTACAGATCTTTTCTTGATAATGAAAATGAAGAAATTTATGTAAAACTACAGATATCTGAACACAAAGGTAATTTACTGTACATTACTGTATAAAGACAACCGGAAGTATACTATTTTATAAAAACTGCACTTTAATGTAAATTTGACAGAAAATATTCTGTATTCTTGCAGATTTTTGCGATTTATAAACAATTAATGCCTGTAAATTTACAGATTTTGGGAGTAATTTAAATTGTTACCATATATATGGAACACATTCCACTGCAATTTTTTATTTTTTTTTGTTTTTTTTTACAGGTTTATCACCATTTTCAATAAGACAATAACTGCAGATTAACATGTACCAGCAGTAATTAAAACATTTTTACTTAAATACATACAAAATATTAACCATAGTAAGATTACATTATCATGTTTTTAAAGGCAACTTACCATGTCTTTTTCATATTCAAATGTCATTTTACAGATCTTTCCTTATTATTGTAATGAATGTCAGACTAATTTCTTCCTATATTTCACTTCCACTTAAAAGAAGCACAGTATGTATTGCCAAGATTGAATGTATCCTGAAATGATTTAACATTTGTTTCATTTTCAAGAAATATTTACAAAGTTCAATGGCTTTGACCTTAGTCCAAAATTGCTGATCGTCTTCTGTCATGATCCTGTTTTAGTTAAGTTCCCTTTCATGTTTTCATGTTTGCCTTGTGCTTCCTGTTTTATTTTTAAAATTCACCTGTCTTTCTTTGTTCCCGTAGGTTTTGCTTCCTGTCTGGTCACACCTGATCTCTGATTGTTCCTTCCCAGCTGTGTCGAATCATCCCCGATCACCTCATGAATTTTAACCTCATGTCTTCCCCTGTCTTGTTGCCAGTTTGCAGTACCTTTAAGTACATATTTTGTTTATACATTGTGTCATTGTTGTTGTTTTTTCACTTGTTGAAACCACAATTATGCTGCAAATCAGTGTACACTACAAAAAAAACTGTAAAAAAAAAAAAAACAAACAAAAAAAACGGTGAAAGCACTGGCAGCAAAGTTTCTAGACAGATACCCTAGAATTACAGCAAATAACCGTATCACAAAACTATGTACAATAACTGTAAAAATACAGAGTCAATTTTTTTACGTTCAAAAATTCATTAAAATACGGTATATTATAGTTGATAAATGTCCATTATACTGACAAATATAATGCATATTATGTCAAAAAAACATTAAAAACTAGATACACTTCAGATTAATCTCTGTAATTTAACAGTATTAAGAAAACTGTTAAAAAAATGGCAAAAAGGCACTGGCAGCAATGTTTCCAGATGGATACTGTAGAATTACAGTAAATAACTGGATCACAAAAGTACATACAATAACTGTAAAACATAGAGTAGATTTTTACAGTCAAAATTAAAAGTGGTATATGGACTTGAGCTTATGTAGGGCTTTACAACGAAGTGCAGTACTACTGCCAACAAGACAGGGGAAGACAAGACATCTGTGTCGAATCACCCCCAATCACCTCATGTATTTTAACCTAATGGGCTCTAATTTCGTAGACCAGGCGCAGGCGCGGCGCAGGGCAACGGGGTGTGTCCAGGGCATTTTGCAAGTTTCATGCACAGCGCAGTCCGGTGCACCCACACCTCTGCCCTTCCCACTGGCACAAGTAGCAGAGAGGGAGGAGAGGAGGCATGGTGGGTTTAACACAGCCGAGTGTGATCTTCACCAATCAAATGAACGCCTCTCTTCGCCTTTAAATACACTGCCGGCGAGGCGCAGTGACAATTTCACCTCGGTGGCAAAGAAGGTCAGAGCTGCTGTCACTTTTGCAGCAACTGGGAAAGTGCAGGGGCCACCGGGCCGCGCATCGGAGGCTACGATGCGCGTCACCGTGTAGACCACCTCACGGGACAGATGTAATCTGTTCCTGTGTCATAATAGGAGTACAAACTTAAGTGATAATTACATTTAAACACAGCAGCAGGCTAATCCATTCATCATGATTGTGATCCACCCGCATTCCTGGTCTGTCATCGCCAAAAAGCAGAACCTTTGGTGAAATTATATCTCCTCCTCATCTTCCTTGCAATAATGTACTCCATCTTTTTAGATCACGTTAAGAATAAAGATTAAAACAGAGAAATATGGGCAATCACAGGTAAATCCTTAAGACACTGAGTGACTTACATTTATTCAGCGAGCGTCTCTCTCTTTTTTCTTTTCTTTTGAATTTCATGAGATGAGAGAAGCTGGATACTCCGTATCGGATGATGTGGCTGTTTGTGGTTGGCTGAGAGATGTGAACTTGTTAGTTATGACAAACGTCTCTGATCTGACATCAAATGTGACGGGACAATTAATATAGATACAAATGTATGTGCTGGTTCAGACGGTTACATTAAATAGTGGTTGCTGTGATTGTTTATTGCATTGAAATGTGTCTGACACTCTGGACACCTGCCTGTGAAGTTTTGGTGACGTGTGCGCACTGTGCGCCTGTCAGCCAAATTACCACTGCACGAGGTGCGCCTCGCCTGCACCGAGAATAGACCAGGTTGGAGCTGGCGAGCTTTCAGCGCACCTTCAGCGTGCTTTTTTTTGGCACGAAATTGTCACTGCGCCAAGCTGAATTTTTCGACACCTCCCCCTCACTCCCATCTTGGCGCAGCCGGTCTACCAAATTGCCAAATTGGTTGCGCACAGCGGTGCGCCGGACAAAATTACCACTGCGCGGGGTGTGCCAGGCTGCGCCACCCTGAGTTGCGCCAGGAAATTAGTGCCCAAACTGTCTTGTTGCCAGTTCCTAGTACCTCCAAGTACATATTTTGTTTGTACATTGTGTCACTGTTGTTGTTTTTACTTGGGGAAACCACAATTATGCTGCAAATCAATGTAGATAGACAAGTCAGTTTTATGAAATGACTACTAATTTCCCTTGATTTAAAGGGATTCGCCTAAAATGTGCCTATTTTTTATTTGTATTTCTAATGTATTTAGTATGTTTTTCCACTGTCTAATGGTTGTTTTTTATATACTAATTCTATAAAATGATAAGTAATTATAGATAAATACTTAAGTTTTATGAACCTATTTTGTTTTTATATGTTATAACTTTATTATTGTACATGGAAAAAATAGTATTTTTAGATAGATTTAGTTGGTTCCTAAAAAAAAATAATGTATTTCCTGATATTACAGGGATTAATCTGAAAGCTAGTATTAGTATAGTATTAGTAAAGTATAATTTGATGCTGGTGGAAAACTAGCATAGAAACTCTGAACCATTAGTGAGTGAATGGGAAGTGAATGGGTACATGTGACCTGCAAAGCAACTTTTCTGCCAGTGCTTTTACTGTTTTTTAACAGTTTTCTTTTTTGTTAAACTACAGAGATTAATCCGAAGGGTATCTGATTTTTAATGTTTTTTGGCATAATATGTATTATATTTTACAGTACAATGGACATTTGTCAACTATAATATACCGTATTTTAATGAATTTTGACCATAAAAATTGTCTCTGTATTTTTACAGATATTGTACGTAGTTTTGTGACAAGGTTATTTGCTGTAATCTTACAGTATCCATCTGCAAACTTTGCTGCCAGTGCTTTCACCGTTTTTTTACAGGTTTTTGAAGACTGTAAAATGACAGAGATTAAGCTGAAGGGTATCTGATTTTTAATGTTTTTGACAATGTATGTATGTTATTTTACATTATAATGGGCATTTATCAACTATAATATACCTTATTTTAATAGACTGCTAAAATCTACTCTGTATTTTTACAGTTATTGTCTGTAGATTAGTGATACAGTTATTTACTGCAATTTTATGGAAACTGTCTGGAAACTTTGCTGCCCCGGCTTTTACTATATTTTTACAGGGTTTTTTTTTGTTTGTTTGTTTTTTTTTACAATGTGGGGTTTTCAGTGGTATGTTTTCAAAATAAGAACAGAAAAACAGATAAATTTTTTCATTGAGTCAAATATTCTGGATATTTACTTGCATGATTGAAAAGCAATATTTTTATGTGTATGTCTTCGTGTTTGCTATTGTGCAAAATAAAACAATTTAACATTGTACGATGATTTCGTGCCAAATACAGAATAATCAAGGTGATAGTAAGACAGACTGCTAGGCTAAAATTCGTAGTTACGGTAGTTTGAATCATGCATGTTTATTTCTGTATGCAGCAAAACCCGGAACTTTTAAGGGAAATTTATTAAATCCCCCCGGACGTAATTTTACAACCTTAAAGGAGGACATGTCTGAGCAAAAGAGGACGTATGGTCACCCTAATCTAATTAATTCTGACTCATAGCATTAGCATGTGTGGCTAACTCACGCTAACAGTGACTGTGTATTTCTAATGTTCGGCTGTGTCAGCGCTGATGCCATATCACTGTTTAGGCTGAAATTATTTTTGATCAAAAATAAAACAACAGAATAAAACCTCACCAGCTCAAATGAAATAACAAAAATTTTAATGACTTCTTTACTCACCCTCTGACAGCAGCAGAACCAGCTCAGAGTCTGACTTCAGTCTGTTGTTTCCCAAAGTTCAAGCCAACGCTAAAAGCTCCTCCAATCTTTGCTCTGTTCCGTCTTCTTGCTCGTTTTTTTATCCTCATTCTCTTCCAATCCTCACAGTATCAGTCCTCTTTCTTATCATAGGCTCAGCTTTCATGAAACCAGGCACACGCATTGTGCTGCCATTCATATCACCCATTTGTTTTCCTGACACTGAACTCACTTTCGTGCCGTAAAGCAGTACTTCTCGCGAGATGACCGCGGCTCATGGTCAAGAGTTACATAGTGTAAGTGAAGAACCCAGGTGTGCATTAAAGAAAAAGTAAAAGCACCATTCATTCTGTTTCAAGACCCCCAACTATTAGATAGACTTTAAAACAGTTATTTTAAAGGTGTAAGAGTTACTTACTGGGCTTTAAGTTCTTGTGAATATTAAGAGTTTTGAACTTCAATATGTTTTTCTTGGCCTGTATTCCTCATTGATCTGATCTCATACATTTGAAAGTAAGTTCTGAAAAACATAGTTTTTGGATTATTTTGTGTATAAGAAATAATCAAATGACACATAGTATACTGTTTATTACAGCGAACTTTGGGTCAAAGTTATCAAGGGCATTTGCTCTGAAACCAATTTAAATTTTATACAGTCACAAAAGTAACACCCATTGTGTTCCCGGTCAAAAGTGACCATGAATATTTTCATTGTGTAGCATGAAAACTATGCCAAAACTGCACTTGACGTTGTCACAATATTCCAAGATCAGTGTCTTCATTCATTAAGAACAACTAACAAGGAGGCTGCCCATGCCACTGTGAACGCAACTCTCTCAAGACGGTGCAAGATCGAAGATGGTGGCGCCCTGCTGCTAGAGCCAAAACAACTGGCCTTTAAAGTTACTTTTCTCCTGCAAACTCTTCTACGTCTTTTGTTCACTTTGATAACCTCTGCCACCCCTCCTTATCTTATTTTTTTGGAAAAAAATTTCTCACACCGACCTGGATCAACTTGAGGACTAAATCAATTTTTTTCTACACCCATTACTGCACCATGGCTACTTCATCCACCCTTCCAAGCTCGGAAAATCCAGCCTCTCTCCAGACTACAAACAGCCCCGTTCAGAATCTCTACCCAGCCCAGGTACATCTCCTTCGCCTTCCCCAAAAATCCACCATCCGACAGAGGTTGAAAAACATTCTAATCTCCATTGAACAAAAACTCACCAGACTCAATGCCAGAATCGCTCTTGTTGAAGTTTTACACCAAGAATTCCAGTCACTACGCCATAGTCTCAAATTCAGCCAGCAACAGATTGAGTCACTTGCCAATGAAAACAAAACTCTACAACACACCGTCAACACTATCACCAACCAACTTACCTCTGTCACATCTCGGCTCACCTCCGTCACTGCTGAAAACAAAACAATGAAAGAGACTATTCTGGACCTACAAGCATGAAGTATGAGAGACAATTTGTTTTTTTCCGGCATTCCTTAACACACCACAAATGACTCAGAGAAAGCAGTTAAGGGCTTCATAAAACACCAACTCAGACTCTCCTCAGACACCATCAACAACATCACCTTTCACCATTTGGGACAAAGAAACACCACGAACAACAGACCCCGTCTGATAGTAGCCAAATTTGAACACTACAAACAGAAGGAACTGGTCAAACGTCAAGGACAACAGCTGAAAGGATCTGACTACAGATTGAATTATCAATACCCAAAAGAAATTATGGACAGAAGAAAAAAACTCTTCCCCATCAGCAAACAAATGATCATAGAAGAAAATAAAGCAGTCACCTCAGTGGACAAACTCTGCATTAAAGCCCCACTATGTAAGATTCAGGTTTGTCTGCTCTCGAGGGGCCTCTCTGGTTGTTGGGTGTAATTACACTGTCGTAACACAGCGCCTCACAGCAACGTGCATTTGTTGACATACAGAGCCGGGAGAAGCGAGTCAACAGGACGTCCGAAGACATAGAAGAAATCGTGAAATAGTGAATGACCGAGCGTCACGGCGCCATGAATATCTCCAGCAATCTAAGAAACTCGCCAGCAAATAACCGCTGGTAGCATTTAGTGACAAAACAACGTCCGTCAAGTTACACAAAGCATGCAATGCTACGGAGCAACCACCGACTGAAACCAAGTGTTGAACGGGGGAAAACCCGATGAAAACATAACTTACCTCTCCAGCTGTAACTTTGCAAGCTCGGCGTCCGTCTTGTAATTTTCCATCTCCCGACGCTCTCAACACCGAGCAAAGTGGACTTCAATGTTAATTCTAGTTTTGTTCCTTGCGTTGTCCGATTTTTGGCCCTTGAATCTGGAGAAAGAGTCCTCCTCACACGCTTTGCTGATGCCATGGCTGCTACTACTACATGCAAAACACCGGCTTCTTTAGCTGGAAGCCAAATCTTGCTTAGTGCCGTAAAGCAGTTTGCACTTCTCGCAGCATCGTGCAATACATGTCCCCGTCACGGGAGCAAAAGTTACATAGCCCCTAAACAGAGCAGGGAAGCGCTGTGGGGAGAAGGGGGGCGGGGCCATTCTCTCTGTTACAGCGCCGAGCTCCACTGAACAGACTGTGGAGAGAATATTTGAAGGCTCAAAAGATCTGCAGTGCTGCTTTAACGGACAGTTATACTGCAGCAAAGACATCACTCCCTGGTTATACTAGCCCCCCTCATCTCTGTCTCTCTCAAAAACACACTCTCTCCTTTCTCTCAGCCATGTAAATAATCCCCCCCATCCCGCGCCCTTCATCCCCTCACCCCGCCGTTGCTAACCATAACTAATATGGACATTCGTTCATATTGTTGCACCTCATCTTGTCCCACACAGCATGCTCTTTGATATGTGTGTTGTCTAGTGTGTATTTTGTTATGGTTCAGCGATTCTTGTTCTGTTGAATGTCTTTGGTGTCTAAAATTACCTGTTCTTTCCTTGTTTTGTTTTGTGCAATCAGGTCTACTTTTGCAAGCCACTCTCTCATAGACCCATACACACTTATGCACACTCACACACCCCCATGTATTGCCACATACTCACTCACACACCATAATCATTTCCCATTGTCCCATTATTAACGGTTCCCTAGTATGTCAGTTCTAAAGTTTGTTTCTTGGAATGTTCATGGTATTGGTGCTCAGGCAAAGAAAAAAAATACTCAACCGTCTCATTACACTTCAAGCAGATATTTGTTTATAACAGGAAACACATCTCTCAGAATCAGACCACATAAAGTTGAAATCATCCCAATTTACTCACTTATTTTCAGGTCCCTACAATAAAAAACATAGAGAAGTCTTTATTTTAATCAGCAAATCAATACCATTTATTCATAACACAACTATTACAGACCGAGAAGACATTTTATTATCATCAATATATCAATTAACAACTTTTTGGACAAAGTCATGGAATCTCAGGTCAATCTGAACAAGTTAACTACAATTTTCAGAGATAAAACTTTTAAATAGGTCAAATTTGACCAGATCACAGCATAAGGGTTAAGTCTGTTTTTGATCAGAACAATCAGCTGTTCATAGGTGACATCAGCTGACTGATGATCAGCTGTTTCCTGTCAGCACATACGGACGTCTCTTCGGGAGACGCTGCAGAGGGCGAAACGTCTCAGTCTTGGGGTCCTCTGCAGGTTTGGACTCCAGAGGACACAGAGACACTGAATCAGACCATACCCCAAACCCAGGATAGAGGGGCTCAGTGAATGTGGTCTCTGTGGTGTGGAGGTGGATCAGTCCATCAGAGGAGACTTCATAGAAGGACAGAGATCCAGCAGAACAGTCCACATACACCCCTACTCTACCAGAGGATGGAGAGGAGGAGGAGGAGGAGATGGATGTTCTACTGTTATTGTGACGGACAGAGCAACCATGATCAGAGCAGCTCAGACTCCAGGAATGATCATTCCATCCAAACAAACATTCTTCTCCATCTCCAGTCCTCCTAATTCTTCTGTAACTCACTGATACTTCAACCTTTCCTCTCCTCTGGACCTCCAAGTAACAGCGACCGCTCAGAGCAGACCTGCACAGCAGCTGAGGACAGAGACCATCAAATCTGTCTGGATGATCAGGATATGACTGAAGCTCTTTCACACGTGTCACCGTCCTGTTGTCTTCAGACAGTCTGAGTCTTCTGTCCACTGTGTTTGTGTCCACCTCCAGCTCACAGGCATCTGATGGAGAGAAGAAGAAACATCACAGCAGCAGGTCATCATCTGATCATCTACAAAATGTATCACCAAATGATGGACCTTAGTCTGGATCCGGACCAAGCCATGGTTCTGTCTGGACCCATGACCAAAATTCACAAGAATAGATTTCAATGGAGCATTTTTTCCGATGGTCACTGCTATAGACAGCGGCCGCTGCTACCCCATTTAACACTAGAACCGCTAGTCTGTCACAAGCCTGTCATGCCATGAGTTTTCCTAAATATATGTTCTGTATGTTTCCTTAAGTTCATTAGGTTGCCTCATGAAGCATTAAAGATTTCTGAGCATTTATTCCTCCAACCACTGCTGTGGTCACACAGATGGCTGAGGAATGAGACATAATGAAACATTTAGTGGAGGTGATTTTCCCACTGCTATCGTGCTTGCAGCACGAGCTGCAGCAGCCACAAGCACCAGCAAACAGGAGACAGTACCAAATAAACAGCCAGTGCAAAGAAAAAACAAGACCCTTCTCACCTGTAAGGGTTGAGACCAACCTTTGTGGTAAAAGCTGATGAGGGCTATGAGGGTTGTGAGGGCTGAGAGCTTTAGCGCTGAATTCGCAATGTGCTGATCCTGTTTATTTGTCAAGTTCATTTTCTAATTGTTAACTAATCCATTTGATCATTTGTTTGTGTTATTATCTCCGCCAAGGAGGTTACGTTTTCACCAGGGTCTGTCTGTTTGTCTGTTTGCAAGATTGCACAAAAACTACTGGATGGATTTACATGAAAATTTTACCAGAGGTGTGGTTTGGTTCAAGGAAGTAGCCATTACATTTTGGTGCTGATCTGATCCAGACTGACATCACAAAAAGGTACTAAAGTTTATAACAGCAAATCCTATTCATTTACAGCATTATGGGAATTGTAGTTCATTTGCAAACTGACGCCAACATTTTTCAAGCCTATGTCACTACATTTCTCAGCTTCCCTTGCAATGCCAGAGAAGGAATTCTGCTAACACAAAAGCCAAAAACAATAGCCTGGTAGATCGGCACGACTAAATTGCTTTGTGGAGGTCTGCGCCCTTGCTTTTCTAGTTTTCATTGTTGCAGTTCTACAGTTTTTCCCACTAGTTTGTTTTTGAATGTTTCACGTTTTGCCAGTTCTAGCAACACTATTGTCTTTATTTTTTATTATGCGAGTGTATGTTCAGGCAATATGTGTAGCGCTGCATTTGTGTGAGAGAAAGAGAAAGAAAATGAGAGAAAGACTGAAAGACAAGGAGAGAAAGTGAGCTAAAGACAGAGAAAGAGAGAGAGAGAGAAAACTGGAACCTGCACAAATAAAATATTTATCTTGCTTTCATTTTCTTGTTACATTATATTGTAACAATACAGTGGAAAAGCAGTTAGAGATGACAGATGATTTTACTTTAAAGTGTATTCATTGTTTTCTGAAGAGTGTGACTTTTTTACTTGAAGTGAACGCCCTCAGTTTTTTTAGGCAGGGACCTCTTTAATTTAAGAAAAAAGAAGAGAAAAAAATTTAGTCAATGCTCTGGATGCACTTGATTTTTTCTAAAAATAGCAACCTTTTATTTAGTGTTTACTGAAGAGGTTGATTTTTTTTTTTTTTTTTTACTTGAAATGTAGGCTTTCTATTCTTCAGACTGGGACCTCTTTGATTTAAGAGAAAAAAAGAGTTATTTGGCTCTGTTTCCACTTTTTTATGTTATTCTGAGTTTTTTGTTTTCTTTATTCTGAAATTAAGGTCTTAAATTTCTTTGCTTGGGACTATTTTTATTGTAAAAGAGCCCATGTGCACTCAGTAAAACATATCCTGCATTGAAAACTGACAATAAATGTTGAAACCATGAAAATGTGTACATAGGGTAAGGCTACAAGACACAAACTGGACTTGGGTTTGCACCTTTTACTTGGATGAAATTTTATTAACTGGACCTCAGTGACTTTTAATTGAATACCCCTGATCTACAATCATCTGATCTGACGCTCCATCAGCCTGAGGGTTCAGAGCCAGCTCTGATGGTTTTAGGTTTTATCTCCTGCTGAGTCGGCCATGTTTGACCTCTGACCCCAAACTCTGCTCCATCTTTCTATCTGAACAAGTTTGATTTCTGTGTTTGTGGCTCCATGGTCCACATTCAGTTTTTATTGGTGTTTGGATCTATCCTGTTAAATCCATCTCCTGCTGTTGATGAAAATGCAGTTTGATGAAGACAATGTCCTCTGAAACTCTGAGCTGCTGCTTTAAATCCTGGAATATCTGACAGATTAAACATGAAGCTTCGTCCTCACATGACTCAGCTGCTGTCCAATCAGATCTCAGGTCAACACGTAGAAAAACTGAACAGATTGATGGTTTTGACTGGAGAAGAAAAAAACTACAATAGAGAAGAAAATCATTTGGAACAAGAGTTGGTAAACAATCAGAATAATTCATTGAATATAGTTTTTTTATTTCATCAGGCTGCTCACAAACTCAAATGTGCTCATGACTGATAGTCAGTATAGATCTAGAATAAATAGATCTAATAATAAGACTGTACTGTAACATATAGGAGCAGCTGCAGCCATCTCATTTATTTTTATTCAGCCTTTTTGTTTAAGTCCCACTGAGATCACAATCTCATTCACAGGGGCGACCTGGCCAAGAGATCAGCAGCACAAGTCATTATAAATAAATATTTGAGAAAAAAAATTGAGTAAATAAATTACAAACAATAAATATGTTCTAAATTCAACAATTTGACAGTGAAAGTCTGACAGTTTTGAGGACAGTAATGACTAAAACAGGCATTGTCAAGAGGATTCTCGCTGCTGAATGAGAAATGGAACGAAAAGCTTTGACTGAGACCAGTTCTGATATTTTCAGTTCTGTCTGTTCAGTGGTCCATGCAGGGGGGCAGCATAACGAAAAGCTCATTTCCCCAATCCAGTTCGGACTCTGGGCACATTTAGATGAAAAATTGCACAAGAGTGTGAGGCACAGGTCCTCCTCCATTTCTGCAGAAGAGAACATAGGTAGGACGGAAGTAATCCAAGTAGAGACTTAAAAATCAAAATCAATGGGTATACCTCCAGTAGCTCAAGCAGGCCCACTCAGCTTTGGCATAGAGCTCACAGAGGTGAGTGAGGCGACCACAACCAGGAACAAAGAACAATGCACAGAGATGAACAGTGTCCAGAGCCTGAAGACATTTGCTGGAGGCACTCGTATAAAATGTCACCATAGTCGATCAATGACAGAAAATTCCTGAGATGAGACATTTCCAAGCCTTGAGGGAAAAACAGGATTTATATTGGTAATTAAATCCAAGTTTTACCCATTTTATGGACCAGATAGTCAATGCCAGCCTGGAAGGAGAACTCCTGGTCAAGCAGAAAGCTGACATACTTATAACTGGTGACCAGGGCTATCTGTTTGCCATTGATGGTTGTTATGGTCTTGACAGGCTCTGTTATTTCCTGTTTATCTGAAAAGAATTATTTCAGTTTTCTCTGCATTCAAAACCAATTTCAGAAATTGTAGACTAGCCTGAATTCAAAGCTCTACATATTCTAAAGCCTGGGCAAGTGAGGAAGAGCATAAATGACTTTGTCATCAGCATGAAGACAATACAAGGCATTTGATGGATTATCACACAAGTTATCTATATAAATAGGAAATAAATCTGGTCCCAAGACTGAACCTTGAGGTACTCCTTTAAGGGATATTCAGAAAACAGGACGAGGAACCAACCAATTGGACACATTATGTTCTGTTAGATAGTCTGCAAACCAAATGGAAGCCTGGCTTGAGATACCAATCTTGAGCAAAAGTGTGAGATCAACTGTATCAAATGCCTTAGATAAATCAATAAAAACTGAAATGCAATATTTTTTACAATATAAAACATGATTAAAATCATTTAAAGCCTTAGAGGCAGCAGTAACAGTACTGTGCTGCTTTTTAAAACCGGATTGTGAATTTGTTAAAGTGCCATTTGCTTCTAAAAATACTTTTAATTCTTTCAAACATTTTTACCAAGATGCAAAGTTTAGAAATTGGACTATAGTTACTGACCTGAGGGATCACCACCAGTTAGAAGCAGGAGCATAAAGGCTGATTTCCATACTTTGATTTCAGACTCAAACTAGAAAAGAACTGCTTGGCGGAGTGCTCTCTGCCAAGCAGCTCAGCTCCACCCATAAATTCTGCAAGAAGTGTGATTACTTTTGATATAAATATCATCCAATAGAGTGACCTGGTTAGTAGTGGGTCTTGTAACTTGTTGACTGAACCAATGTGCTGCTGCTTGTACAGATGTTGGTGTTGTGCGTGCCGCGACGCATCCGGTGGGCGGTGTCACCAGCCTGTCGGTCAGAGCAAAACCACAGAGCTTCGGTGCGTGCCGTGTTCGCTCTATGTGGAATATGGGGGCTAGGTTTTTACTCACACACACACAGACTTCTGCTATGATGGACTATGTCCGTGTTGACATTATCCGCAGCCTTGTTTCGAGTGATTAAGAGGCTCCATCGGGAATGTCTTCCTCCTCTCCGCTGTGTCTGTGAGCAGAACTCTGCATGCACAGCCTTCAGTGCTGATTTATCGTTCGGCGTTCCGTGAAACAGCAGACTGAGCTCTGTGTATTTTTTTGCATAATCTTGCTAGCAGAAAAACAAACAAACAAACAGACAAACAGGAAAAAAAACAGACAAACAAACAAACAAACAATCAGACAGACCCCGGCGAAAACATAACCTCCTTAGTGGAGGTAATTAAAATTGTAGGACAGCAGCTCCACAATATAGTCAGCAGCCTATATGATAAAAAGAGGGGTCCAGATTTTCAGGACCAGCTGCCTTACTTGTGTGTAATTTTCTCAAAGTACAGAAAACAACAGCAATAGACACAGAGGTAAAATTAAAGAGAGAATTTTTAGAGGATTTACTCATTTTCCAGACTTCAGAATTAGAAACAGGCTTTCATGGATTTGTGTTCCCTGCTCATCTCATCTTTACACATGGGGACATATCCAAAACATTCAATTCACCGTAGGAGGCGAGCACGAGAGGGCAAGTACAAGCCACTGCAGCCGGAGATACAGGATGAGAGACACAACCTGCCTCCAGGCAGTGTTGACTTGACTGTTCTAGCAAACTTTTTTCTTTCTTTTTCTCTCTCTGGACAGTCTACAAACTACCGGTAAAGTAAAAGGCTGCATATTGCACTGTTTAACTGTTCTAAGTTCTGTTATGACAATGTTATGAGCTGCATTTTATCTGACTGAAATTGTAGCCCCCTTCCCTGAGCCACCACCTGATCACAGTGGAGGGTTCTGCATGTCCCATTGACCCCAGGAGATACAGTATGTTGTCAGGGGCTTTATGCCGCTGGTAGGGTCACCCAAGGCAAACAGAATCTGAGGGAGTGGCCAGACAAAGCGTGGCTTGAAGACCGGTGGTACTGGGTGTGTAGTTCTATTTATGAGTAGCCTACCATTAACATATAGGTCTGATGCCCAGCAGTTCCACTACGATGGGAGTTTTATTTATTTCCTCTGTTCCGAAGTAGGGGAAATAGGGGGGGTAAGGTAAACCCATTTTATTTTTTTCTTTTGGTTCTGTGTACTGTACTTGTAATTCTCATTTCATTTATGATGGTATCCTGTACTCTGTCGGCAGAGGGGTGTCATGAGTGGTCCTTATAATGGTTACAGTGCCAGCTGGCCCTTTAGATTCTACATAATCTAATGAAGTCGTTGAACCTGGTGGACATCTGGAGAATTCAGCATCCCGCTGAGAAAGAATACTCTTTCTTCTCCCTTAAGTCCACAAAACTTATACAAGGACTCACTACTTTCTAGTTGACTCCAAACAAATCTTTCTGATTGCAAGAAAAATAAAATTATATCATCAGTATACCTAGCCAAATGGTGATCCATTTCTCCAAGATGTATGGAGAATATAATCAAATTATTTCTAAGCAGTATAAAATCATTTTAAACAGGCTCATAATGAGATGGCAACGTTTTAATAATCAGGTCAATGCTAGACCAGGTGTAGGTCAATGCATTGATCGGGGCACTGGAACGACCCCTCAGGAGTTCGTGTGTACCCCACCAGAGTCTTGATGCACATGTCCAGTGGTCAAGCAGAAGAATACCATACAGCGTGAGTAGGTACTTCATTTTCACTGTCCCAGAAAAAGATTGACTAGAGTGTGTCAAGGTACTGTTCTAGTTAAGTTCCCTTTAATATTTCCATGTTTCATGTTTGTCTCATACTTCCTGTTTTATTTTGAAAATTTATCTGTCTCTCCTTGTCTTCATAGATTTTGCTTCCTGTCTGGCGTTGTCACACCTGATCCCTGATTGTGCTTCCCCAGCTGTGTCTCATCACCTGAATCACCTCATGTATTTAACCCTCATGTCTTTCCCTGTCCTGTTGCCAGTACATAGTACCTCCAAGTCGTGTTCCAGCATTCTTTGTCTTGTCTTGCCATTGTTAGCTTGCCTTGTTTTTTGACCTAGATTCTTGCCTGATGTTTTATTTGACACTTTTGCCTAATCTGATAGCTTTACTGTGTACCAACCTTTTTCCGGGAACTGATTGAACACTTTAAGCCTTTTAACTGGTGTCAGTGTCTCACATTTGTGCCCTGGTTCTAAGTTCCGTATTGTAATAAATTGAAGGTGATGAAACTGTTGACAAGAGGAAGCCTGAACGGAGTTGATCACTTCTCCAGCGAGTCCATTGGCTCTGCAAAAGGCAGCCCAATGTGCTGAAGTGGCTAGCAGCTACTTGGTAGATGGTAACCTCCAGCGCCAACAGCCAGCAACCACCAGTGTGACCGCCTGTCCACTGGTATTTAGCACCTTTCCACAGCAGAATAATCCTGCAGCAAAAACCTCTGGATACTCATCAACAGTCCGGTAGCAGCACAGCCCACCGATACCACTAGCAGCTAACAGCTAGGAGACGCCCCCCCCCAGCACAACCGCCCAGAAGCAGCAAAGCCCGGTGATGCCACTAACAGCCAGAAGCTAACATCCAGCTAAGCTAAGGAGCAGCACAATGCATGATTGTTACCAACAGCCAGCGGTTATTAGCTTAGAGGTATCAGCCGACAGCTAGCGGCTAACAGCTGACCAGCCTGTCAACAGCAGCAGGTTGGCTGACGGCCTCAGCTCACCACGGATGGATGATCCAGTAGTCAGCGACAGCCTGATGGATGAGACTCAGAGATGTATACATCAGCAGGACCAGAAGCATCAGGAGCCAATGTACAACACCGGTACCATGACTGTACAGTCTCACAGTAGGTTATGCCCCCCAAAAAGTGTATGAGGGTACCAGTGCAGTTGATTTATAGACAACTTGTAGGGCAATAAACCTTGGCAATGGTCAATAAATAATAATAATAAAAAACTAGTAACTAGCAAAACCGATAGTATGAAAAACTAGTAACAGAGAGTGGACAGACTCTTAGACGAGTCATTGATCAATAACTTCATTGATCTGAAGCTTTTTGTGTGCACAGGGTCTGATTTGAACTAAATGTAAAACATGGACCCAGTGCTCAAAAAGTGGACCTGCCAGAATAACAGGCCAAAAAGTCTGACACAGCAGAGACCAGTTTATATTCAGATGACTTCAGTCTGTCATTTACTGATGTCTCACTCATTATTATCAATGGTTAAATAAATGATCACACACTGAACCCTTTAAGGTCCTCTGAATGTGGAAATCCTGGTGTCAAAGTGCCAAATATATATTACCCATAACCCCCTGAGTTGGGCTTAGGCTGTCATGTCCAGCTCACATTCAGCTCATGGTGTGATGGATCATTTCTCTGATCACACCAACACACCATCTCTGCTGATTTTTGTTCCTCATCTTCATGTCTCCATGGTTTATCCTCCTGATGGTGTTTTATCTCTGGAGCTCTGAGAGAATCCTTCAATGAAAAGTTCATGAGGAGTAAAAAGTTGAAGAATCATCATTAAATCAAAGATTAAAAACACTCACACTTCTTCAGACCAGGTCTCAGTCTGTGCGGTCCACCATGGTCCAACCTGGAGACAGAAACCAAAGCTGTGATCAGTTCTTCATTCATGAGGGTCCTGAGATAGCCTCCCTCTCCAGCCCACACCAATCAGGAGGTTTCTACAGAAAACCTTCCCCTCTGTCTCCATCCAGGGTCTGTCTGGGCTCAGAGCTCTGAGTGGATCCTCTTAACCAGGTCAGACCGTGGTTTCAGTGAGACCGGCCCGTGGATGGCTCTTTATTTTCAGACTTCTGCATCACAAACAGGATCTATGTGTTTACTTCTCCTGTTAGTACATGAGTGTGCGCTCATTTCCACACACAGACCTGTGTTTATCAGTCTGAGTGTGGGTTTAATGATTTCTTTGTGAATGTGGGACCTGATCGAGCAGGAACAACATCTGAGTGTGATAATCTCAGAGAGAGAAATTTGAGTTCAATGTTTGTGACAGCTGTGGATGAAAAGGACATAATAGACACTGTTATGAAGAGCCAGGACAAAACGTCTACTGACTGTGATGACACTGACATAAAGATTGTGAAAAGGGTTATTCAGGGGACTTTAAAACCACTTACTGTCAGGAGGACGGGGACTGGGACACAACTGCAGTTCCGGGTTTGATAAAGCTGTTTCTGAAGAATAACCACTAGAATCATGAAGGATAAATAGGGACGGAGTAAAGAAACACAAATAGATGGCTTCTAGCCAATACCTAAAAGCTTTAGTTGGACTGTATGTTCAAAATGTCAAAGTGAACCACTGCCGCCCTGCAGTGACTTCAAACTAAAGACCTTGGGAGTTTATAAGCCACACTGTGAGGAGACCATTCCCCTCTGCCCTGCTCTCCCCCCTCCCCTCCTGTTTTCCTGCTGCCTCGAGGAGCTGGCGTGGTCTCCTCACTCACTGCTGCTCACCTGATCCTAATCACCTGATTACCATGCTCTACTTAAGCCGGTTCTGGACACGTCTTCAGCGTTGGTGGATTTCCACTACAACTGTGGTTTGTTCCCAGTGATCTCTCTTCTGCTTCTGTAGTTTTTACTCTGGCCCTCAGCCTTTTTGCTCTCCTCCCCTTTGGGAGTTATTCTGTCACTGTGTGGCTGTTTGTGACTGAAGGACCTAAGGACTCTGAGGTACTCACGTGCCTTTCTGCTCCTTTCTCCACAGTGTCGTCCACGAGCCCTCACCACCGCTGCACAAAGATTATTCACTCACCTGTGTCACAGGATCTCAGCACTGACACGAAGATTCCCCACTGTTGCCCCCCTTTACCTCTGTTCGTGTGTCAAATAAATCACTGTCAACGATTACCAGCCTCCTTCCTTGAGCTTTGGGTCCAACTATTTAACAACTAAGGGGCATATCCTAACACACTCCTTAAATCAAACTAAGACCACCAGGCTAAGGCACCAAGAGAACTAAAAAGGCTGCTTCTGAATGACCAACTCCTGGAATAAGTTCTTCAAGATATTTGTGTATCCTAACACAAGAGTGTAAAAGTGCTTAAACTTGCTTTTTCACATTCAGCTCCACAATAAGACACTCAGAGACATGCTCACGATCTCTGCTGGTGGGACAATGAGTCAGCACAGAGCACTGCAACCCAGAGGTAAATATCAGCTCCACACACCTGGTCTGAACCAAGGCCAATCACCTGCTCACACCTGAGTCTGCTTAGAGTCCACCACCACAGTGCATGGTAAACCACACACACCTGAGTCTGCTCTGATTAACTCCTTGTGGGGTAAATGTCTGCATCCTCACAACTTACATACACCTGCAACGTCTCATTTTAAACCTGTACATTTCCTGACAAGATGAAAATAGCAAAAGTTATGCCACTTGACAAAACTGGAAACAAACACCATATTACAAATTATAGACCCGTTTCATTGCTCCCTGAATTATTAAATGTACTTGAGACACTCATTCAATAGCCGGCTGGATAAATTCATCAATAAACATCAACCTCTCAGTGACAGTCAGTTGCGCAATATTTTGTGGACTGATGAGAGTAAGATTGTTCTTTTTGGGTCTAAGGGCCACAGACAGTTTGTCAGATGACCTGAAAACACTGAATTCAAGCCACAGTACACAGTGAAGACAGTGAAGCATGGTGGTGCAAGCATCATGATATGGGGATGTTTCTCCTACTATGGTGTTGGTCCTGTTTATGGCATACCAGGGATCATGGATCAGTTTGAGTACATCAGAATACTGGAAGAAGTCATGTTGCCGTATGCTGTAGAGGAAATGCCCTTGAAATGGGTGTTTGAACAAGACAATGACCCCAAACACACCAGCAAGCGAGCAAAATCATGGTTCCAGACAAACAAAATTCAAGTAATGGAGTGGCCAGCACAATCCCCGGACCTTAATCCCATAGAAAACTTGTGGGCTGACATAAAAAATGCTGTTCATGAGGCAAAGCCAAGAAATGCAGAGCAATTGTGGAACGTAGTACAATTTTCCTGGGCTTCAATACCTGTTGACCGGTGCCAGAAGTTGGTAGGCTCCATGCACCACAGATGTGAAGCAGTTATCAGAAACTGTCGTTATGCAACTAAATATTAGTTTATGATTCTCAGGAAAGTTGAATCATCAAGCAATTCTTAGTTTATACACTACATTTTTGAGTTTGTAAAAAAAGATGTCAACACTGCTATTTTTTTGAACATTATATTTCTTGACTTTCTGTAAAATATTTTTAAATTCAATAACTTTTTCCCATTTTCTTGCTTTGAAATAGAATGTGCAGTGTCCCCAATGCATTTGTGTGCTTTAAAATAAAATTTATTTGAAGAATTTTGAGGTTTACTCACCTTTTTAAACACACTGCTATTATTATGAACATAACTGTTTAGATATATATAGATATATATATATACACACACACACATGCAGTGACAGTCTGACTTCCTGTCCAAACTCAAATGAGTCTCCAGTCTCTCTCTGCAGTCCTGACGTCTCTGACTCTCATTAATCTCACTTTTCAGGCTGATGAACATCAACATGTGATTATTTCTTCTTCTATGGCGTCAATGTACCTCAGGATGTTCAGTCTGCAGCGTGGATCCTCCCGTCGAGCAGACAGCAGCTTCTCTCCTCGTTCTCCTGGATGATTGTAGGTCAGGTCCAGCTCTGTCAGAGAGGAAGAGCTTAGAGCAGAGTCCAGAGACACACAGCCCTCCTCTGAGACCAAACAGCCAGACAGACTGCAGACAGACAGACAGACAGACAGGTAAATCCACAGTTTGACATCACAGTATCAGGTCCAGAATGAAGGCCTGTCTGTACTTTCAGTAAGTAGTATGGGAGGTGGAGCCTTTAATCATCAGGACCTTTAAAGTCATCTATCGATCCAGGTCCAGGAGGGAGACTACCTCTCTCAGTGCAGGCTGAAAGCATCCTCTTCGTCTGATAAAGCTTAAAGTTTATAAAGCTTATCCATACTGAGTTTTGATGTCTCTCCTGAGACCTTTAAAATTCACTGAGACTGTAACGATTATGAGATTCTCCTTCTTTAAAGGATAAGTTCGGTTTCTACAGCTTTTACATAGTTTATGGAATGAAGTAGAACAATATACTCACCCAGAAGGCTTTCCTGATCCAAACAGTGCTTCGGGAGATATTTAGATCCAAAATCGAGCGGCGGACATCCGTATAAATGGTAGCAGACGGGGCATCTGTAGCGCCGCTCCTAAAACTGCATTAATCCTCCAAAAACTCATTAGTTTTACCAACATTTCATCATGGTCCGCTCGCGCTACTCCTCCACGACAGGTCGGTGTCACTCCATCCATGTTTTTGTGACTGTGCTGACCTCTGAACTGAAAAGTTTCTTTCCGGTTGCGCGCATGCGCAGTACGGCTCATTGTTTCATCGGCGAGCGGTGGCTACACAATAACTTTCTTCTTCCAGTTTTGTGCAAAATGGACGAATATCTATCGGATGAAGATGTTGTGGACGAGAACTTTGAATATGATGGGTGTCCTTACAGTTTCGAGCCAGAGTATACAGATGAGGAGCTCATCGAAAGGAGGACGCGGAGGCAAGAAACTTTTCAGTTCAGAGGTCAGCACAGTCACAAAAACATGGATGGAGTGACACCGACCTGTCGTGGAGGAGTAGCGCGAGCGGACCATGATGAAATGTTGGTAAAACTAATGAGTTTTTGGAGGATTAATGCAGTTTTAGGAGCGGCGCTACAGATGCCCCGTCTGCTACCATTTTACGGATGTCCGCCGCTTGATTTTGGATCTAAATATCTCCCGAAGCACTGTTTGGATCAGGAAAGCCTTCTGGGTGAGTATATTGTTCTACTTCATTCTATAAACTATGTGAAAGCTGTAGAAACCAAACTTATCCTTTAATGTATTTATGTATCTATGCATATATGTGAATCCATACAATGAAGAGTTTGTCTTCAGCCTGTAAAGTGTCTTGAGGTAACTCTTGTTTTGAATTGGCGCCATACAAATAAAGATTGTTTGATTGAATAAATATCATCTGTTTCATGAGTCAGGCCTTCAGTCTGTCTAGTGCACATTTGTAGTTCCTTCATGTTGAAGGTGTGCAGGTGCTCAGATGATTGTCAGAGCTTTGATTTTAATTTTAACATTTTGGATGTTTACCTGAGAGTTTCCAGTCTGCAGTGTGGACTCTTCAGTCCAGAAGACAGTCGGATCACTCCTGAATCCTGCAGGTTGTTGTTACTCAGGTCCAGGTCTCTCAGACCAGGGGACTGTGAACTGAGGACTGAGGACAGAGCTCCACAGCTTTCCTTTGACAGTCTACATCCACTCAGCCTGAAAAGATTCAAAACAGATTTATAAATTTAAGAAAGTTCCTTTAATTAGACTTGAAGATCTTCTACCTCTGTCATTGTCCTTTTTGTACATACTGGTGTTTAAGACCTGTTTCATTCTTACCTGAGAGTCTCAAGTCTGCAGTTTGGACTCTTCAGTCCTGAAGACAGCAGCATTAATCCTGAATCCTGCAGGTCATTGTTACTCAGGTCCAGGTCTCTCAGACCAGAGGACTGTGAGCTGAGGACTGAGGACAGAGCTCCACAGCTTCTCTCTGACAGTCTACATCCACTCAGCCTGAAAAGATTCACAACACCTTAATGAGTTACAGAAAGTTCCCTTATTAAAGACTTTGAAGATCCTCAGCCTTGTTCATATCTGCTCATTAAGATGATGCTGGTGGACCTCTGGTTGAAGCGGTGTCATGTGAAGACGTGTGGGAGACCAGAGCTCCACCAGGACCATATTTTTCAGTAATGTAACTTCTTTTCAGACATTAATTCATATTTCCCGTTTGCATGAAGTTTCCACAGATTATTTAACGCATCTACTCAAAGAGTCACTGGGTGTGGAGAAAACACCTGTGCTGGATCAGGTGCACCATAATGATCCAGCACAGCACAGACCCAGCACAGGTGCACCACCTGTGCTGGATCAGGTGCACCATAGTCAGATATTGTATGTTTACATGTTTGTTATTAAATGATTTTGAACACAATCCATTGCTGGTCTGTTAATGTTGCATAAGAGTGAATCTTGCCAACCTCTTCTCTGCACAACTCCAAATCCTTCAACTTTGGCAGTTTGGTAACTTTGGTTATTATTATTAAATTAATTATGAACCATGGTTCCAAATTGATAATCAGTAACCTTAATCAGACTGACTTAATAAATTAACTATCATTTCCCTTTATGGGTGGTGCCCTAATGAAATTCATTATTTGTGATAGCCAATATTATGAAGTGGTTGCACCAAAATCCCCAAGATTTATGGTACCACTTCACCTTAATCCAGTGAGGATTTCAGCACATCAATAAAATAACAGTTTGCCATCTTTGTTGAGTGATGCTGCCTGAAACCAATCTGAAGTGGTAAAGATACTCATTTACATCTAAATTATCAGTCAGTTGCTGAGCTACAACTTTCTCTGGAACTTTAGAAAACAGATAAAATACAAATTGGCCTTTAGTTACACACCTGATCAGTTTGCCATGATTTAAAATCTGGGATTACTCTTGCTTGCTTTCAAATGTAAGGCAGGGCCGGCCCTTGGCATTGGCGACATAGGCGGTCACCTAGGGCTCCATCTGATGGGGGGGCACACTGGCAGCACCCTCACCCTCGGGGAAAAAACTAAAAATAAAATCATAATAATAATTTTTGACGCCCATTGGTGCCCTCCCCTTCATTTCTGCCTTAAAAATAACAAATACTTTGCCAAAATAAAGTAATTAATACGTATAATGTTCGTCACTTGCGGCGCCCCCACATCACCTGACGTGGGGGTGCATCTCAAGCAAGTCAGAGAGAAGTCAGTAGAACCGTGCTGCTGGACGACATACAGGCAGCACCGGGATGTGGAGGAGGCTCTGGCCGTGTTCGAGGTCAATGTGGACATCGGGGAGGATGACAACGAGATAGGGAAGAGGCTCTGGATTGAGGATGTGGCTGTGGATGGGAATGTGAGCCAGTGGAGAAAGTTGCAGCCCGTGGTCTGGAATCTATCTGAGGATCTGTACTCCTCCAGGGCAGTGCGGGTAAGGGCGCAGCGCTGCGTCTGGAGCTCTCCAAACACAATAACCCCACTTTACTGATCACACCCCACTTGTTCATTCACATTAACACACTTTCTGCCAGAGGTGGGCAACTTTGGTAACCAGGAGGGCCACAGTAAGTCTATCCCCACTGTCAAAGGGCCAGAAAGTTTATAATTAGAGAGCACTGTTTGAGGATTCATCCCTGCTCTCAGTCTCTCTCCCCCTGCCTTCCTGCTCCTCTGCTGGCAGTGGGCGTGGTTACCTCTCTCCTCACCGCTCTGCTACCACACACCTGCACTAGGTCACTAATCACCATCACGATAGGAGCTGCCTGGAGTCACCTCTTCCTGTCACAGGGTGTGGGGTGTGTGTGTGATTGTTCACTGCATGAGTGATTCTCTCCCCTCTCCTGTGTGCACTGTCTAATGCCTGATTTAAATCACCTGGCGGCGCTGGGAGAGCACGCGCCAGCACATTCATAAGGGGTGTGGACTTTCCTTCCTGGGAGAGTGTGTGAGTGCGCGCAGGTGTGCAGAGGAGCGCTGGTGTGAAGACGCCCGAGGCGAGAGCACAGCGTGCAGAGCGGGCCAGAGCGAGACGCTGGGGATCGTAGTCTGTAGCTGGTGAGGACCACGCAGCGGTGTGGGCTGCGGCCAGCGGTGACAGGACACGGACGACAGCCTGCAGCCGGGGTGACGAGAGCCGAGAGGCGCGGGAGCGAGGGGAACGCCGACCGAGGTGACAGCGGGACTTGGCGACCCGAGACGGCGGTGCCTCAGTAGCAGATCGGCCCTGGGAGAGTGACGCGGACAGGGAGGAGAGGAGGCCCTGTGAGACACGTGGAGAGGTGGAAGTACACTTCACCTCTCCTCTCAGCTTAGTACCTCTCCTTATTTCTCCTGGTTTTAAGAGCTACGCACAGAGGAGGAGTCATAGACCTGTTTTTATTTTTGGCAGAGCTACAAGCCTGGGTCAGGGGTGTTTTTAAACCGAGTGTGGTGTTTTTATTGTAACCTTATTTATTGTTGGCCCAGAGCTGATGGACTCATAGCTATTTTGTAGTCTATGCATACAGGAGTGTAGCCACAGGAGGAGCCTAAGCTCAATCCTAAACGTGACGCTTTCTTTTATATACCTAGGCCCTGCACCTGCAACCCTCTGGACTCAGCCTCACCTGGACCTCAGCAAAGACAGTCATTTTAAAGGACTTTTTATCCAGGCCATTCTCTTAAAACTGTTTTATCCAGCTGGCTTGTTTTTATTAAATTGTATCTTTTGCACACCCCTACCTGTCTGGTTGCTGTGTGAACTGAGTGCTCCCCATCAGGACTGGGTGAACAAAATTCAGGGGTTGTACCCCGTGACATTCCTCTCTGGTGGATTTCCTCATCTAGAGTGGTTTTTTGGCTGTATCTACTCCTAACTGAAACTACCTTTTTGGCTCTAAGCCTTTTGTTCTCCTCTCAGGAGTTTTTGCTGTTAAGAAGAGTGTTTTTTGAGTGTGCTTTTGAACTGAATCGTTGGATACTTGCCTCTGTCTTCTGCTCCCTTTCTCCACAGTGTCTCCAGAAGCTCTTACCCTGCCAGCCTGTAAATACTCGCCTTACTCACTGAACTTCCCCACTTGCACTGGACTCTCCCCTTCCCTTTGATGATTGGAGCTTTAACCAATAAATCATTGTCAAACTTTTGTTTACCTCCGGCTTCAGCTTTTGGGTCCAACATTTAACACAAAAGAGGAGATATTCCTTGGCACACTGACTATTTTACTTAAAGTTTAACAAAATAAAAAATACCTAGTTTTCATCGGCTTTATTAAGAGCTGGCCACATTTAATCAATTATTAACTTTGTTAACTTTTGATCTGCAAACAAAGTTATTAATTTCAGTAATATGTAAATGTTTTTAAAGTCAAAACATGTTTAAGCTCAAAATTTATGCCAAAATATTAATTCTGTTGCTATACACTGTATGCATTCAGTTGACTATGTACTTAGGTTCAGCACTGGTTGCAATCTGTTAATATATAAAAATAAGGGGGTGACGATATGATCAGTGTTGGGAATAACGGCGTTAAAAATAACAGTGTTACTAATGCTGTTATTTTTTCCCAGTAACGGGTAATCTAATTAGTATTTCAAACGTTATAAAGCCGTTACCGTTACCGACAGCGAAATGTGGCGCGTTACTGTGAACTGATGTCTAGCAGCTGTTATCCGACCTGCCTCACTCAGCCAGACACAGGACAGGAGCTGCGCCGCAAACAACCACACAAGAGACCTGGATGCCAGAGTTGCCAGGTCCACTTATTACAAGTGACTTTTGGCTTTTATTTAAAGTTGCTTGTAATTATTGGCAGTTGCAGGTTGTCTTTTTTGGGGGGGGGGGGTTTTCCAATAGTGCAGTTGCTCATTTGGGCTTGTTGTGCCCCCAAACCCAGGAGGAATCTGATGCATGGTCTAACATCAAAATAAACCCAATTCAGAAGTTATATCAATCATCTTATCCCCCTCCAAACGCAAATGTAAATTTTACTGTCAAAAAAGGGGCAAAAATGATGTTTCCACCATAAAGAAATCCTTAGAGCCAGAATTAAATGTATTTCTAATGTAGCTGTTACTGTTTTCTCCATAACAAAGGGTGTGGAGTATTAACATAGAACTTGGATAAAAGCCCGACCACGTCTGTTTTTTTTTTTTTTTTGTTTTAAACAAAAATCAAGGGTAGACAGACTGTTTAGCAAGAACAGAATTATAAATAACAGTAGCCCATCCCTTCACTTCTGTATAAGGAAAAGGATGTTCTACCTCCAAACAAAAGGATATTGACTAAGTAAATTAAGAGCCAAATAAGAAGAAATGTCACTGTGAAACTGAAATGTAATGTAGCTGAAGATTCAAACACACTTTATGTAGATTTCTCTTTAAAAACAACAAAAGTAATATATTGCATAATCAGAAAAGAGCACTGTGGCCTCCAAGGGGTGCAACAAAACTGGGAAAGAATTCACCTTCAATAATAGTACTTATTACTATGAACTCTTAAAATGGAAAAGCTCACATTGATTCAAATGTAGGCAATGCCCAATTAACATTACGACAAATGATATACCAAATAAGTAACTTGAGGTGTTTTCTAAATTAAGACAATGGTAAAGATTATTCTATTCGATTTCTTTTGTAAGCATATGCAAATCGCCAATGGAGGGGGGCGCCATATAAAATCTTGCCTTGGGTGCTACATTGTGTAGGGTCAGCTCTGATGCAAGGGATATGCCACGAGCATAGGCACAAATCCAGGGGGGACGCAGGGGATGTGTCCCCCCCTTCCACAAAGTTGTCACCCCCAAAAATCCGGTTCAAATAAGATTTTTCTAGTAGTACAGTAAAGTGTTTTGACGGTACAATACAAGTAACGCTACTTAAAAACACATTGTCAGACAATTGTAACTGTTAAAGATTACAAACCCCCCTCCCCTCACGATGGTTTAGTCCAAACTGTTTCTCCCGGTGACCGGCGTAGCTGCTGCTGCAGAGCCGTGTACACACAGAGGCAGGCGGACAGAGCGGTGGTGATCGGAGGAAGTAAGTGTATTAAAACACAGACTGGTTGATAAGTTGTTTATCGCTCCACTTGTTCAACAAGCAAAACATGAAAAGCAAAATTTCAACTCCTATGTTCAAAGTCTGCCGGCATGTTTAAATGAACACAGCATGCGGCTGATAGGGTGTTTATTTTTAAGCTAAAACGAAATTTGTACTGTATGTGGCACATCTTTTCATCTTAGTTTGTAATGAATCTGTGAACTGTCCAGAGTTTTTCTCTGCTGCTGGCTGCAAACAGCCTCTCCTCTGTGCCTGATGCAGCAGACTGTGACAGTCAGAGAGGACAGACATCCTCATCCTCTCATATATGACAAAAAAAACACACTATATTAGAATTCTCATTAATCATTTATTTACTTTACTTCTATTCCAGATTTATTTATTTAAAAAGAAAGTAGTTATAAATTGGACTTAGATGTTTACTTCAGATTTTGTTTGTTTTCTTTCTGACAGTTTAATAAAAGCATATGCCTGAAGAATGGTTTGATGTAGTTTTGTTATTCATTAAAGTTTTTCTTCTAGTTTTAGAACTTTTAATGAGCTCTCAGTTCTTGTAAAGCTGCTGTAGTGGTGATAAGACTAGTGTTAACGGTGAGATAAGAAATTCTGTAAGGACACATATGGGGTAGTTCACACCTTCCAACCAATACAACTCTTGGAATTGCTGGTTGAGCATAAACAAACCTGTAGACAGGTAGGATATGGACTAACAAGGAACAGTGACTTACAGTTATTGTTTAATATAACTATGCAAAACATTTAAAAAAAGTATCAAAACAACACAGCAAAAATATAGCATTTATTTTAATGACCCCCCCCCCAAGAATTACTCTCTGAAATTTTACTGTTTATTGTTCCCCCAACATTGAAGAGGGATTTTTGCCACTGGCCACTAGTTATTAACAGGTTGATAAGATGAGTGAGGGGAAGCTTAAAAATACATTTTATAAATTCATGTGACATTTAAAACTGTGGTTCAAAAGATAGATTTACAGTATTTCATACTTGAGTTGTGCAAAATATGTATTGAGGTCCTGAAATCTTGTAGTTGGCCTACAAAATGAAAAAATGTGATTATGCTGGAATGAATGTATATATGTGAATGATTTAATTCAAAATACTTCGTACAGACCAGTGAAGGCAGCAGACGTGTGATTCTTATTCCTTCTCTCACTCCCTTTCTTCCCTTTAAGGGTTCAACATATTCACTGAAATGGACCCTTAAATGTCTAAAATGTGTGAGGGATAGTGACCTACTTGTTCTCAGTATTTCAACATAAAGGTAAGCTTCTGTTTATGTTTATTCCTCTCTGCGCTTCTAAAGCTTTATAGTTTAAAAGGAGACTTGATCATTTGTAAATTTCCTATGGTGCCCTAGCCCGTATGGAGGAAAATGGGAGCACTAACCCTACAGATGTATTTATAATATTGGTTAAATGTTCTGGTTAAGACTCTGGCCTGTTAGGTTGAGGACCTGTGAGTCTCATTAGAGATAACTGGAGGCACCGGCAGCACCTACACTGTAATAATGAAAACTTAATTGCTGGCATTAAATGATTTTTTAAGTAAACAAAACAAACTATTTTTGTTGTGCTATGAACTTAATCAAAGGAGTTATCTCAAATATCCTTATTAAGTTTTTTATGTTAAGTTGGGCTAATTTCAGAACTTGAGTTATTAAAACTCAAAACAGTTAGTTCAAGGTCATGTATGGTAAGGTCAAGTTCTGAGCACAGGGTTCATAGAAAGACAAAATATTGTAATGACCCACAGGAAGTGGTCACTACAAACTGAACTGTTATCTTGGACTCAATGGACCCTGGGATTGTTCTGGGGCTTGTTCATGTTTTTGTTCTGCTAAGACTTGTGGTTCAGGTGTCCTTTTGTGCGAATGTGGGGTGAAGCCTGTGGTTAAATGGTGGGGCATGTTTTATGCCGTGTTCAGAGCCTGGAAACACTGTTCTGTTAGCCAGTGAATCACGTGACTGTACGAGCTGTTGCGTGGGTGAGACCCTGGTTCTGTCCCATTAATTGAACACATGAAAGCCTGCTCCAGCATTTGAAGCATTGAAGCTAACGGCTAAGCTAAGTTAAATCGCAGATTATTTCAAACATATCTTCGCCGACTGGCAAATATGCTGCTTTGGGTCTGGGTATGACTCCTGCCTGGGAATGTATTTGTTTAAATAGCTGTTCTCTCAACTCAAAATGTTCAGTTTTGACCCAAAACTCAACAAAATTGTAGAGACAGTTACCTTGAAATTTTGAGTTTTCGGATAATTTTTTACAGTGATAGACAAACACAATATTGTTTTCTTGTGCAATTGTTTTTTCTTTCTTAAAGAGTAAATCACGGATCCAAAAGCTGAAACAATCTAAGGTAACAGACCAGGGCCAGATGGGTTCCCCATCAAACATTTTTGAAAGTTTTCACAGAAATTGGCCCCACTCTTGAGTAAAGTGTTCACAGAAACTTTTCAAAAGAATTCTGTACAACAAAACATGACAGAAGCTATAAATGCAGATCTAGATAAAAAGGGAGAGGGTCCTCTCAGGTGTGAATCTGACAGACCTGTAAGTCTGCTTTCAAGTGATGACTAGATTCTAACCAAGATCCGTGTGGTAAGACTTAATAAAGTGATGAACTCCAGCAAACATCCTGATCAAACAGGATTAATCTTGGCGAGACATCTTTCTGGTAACTGAGGTAAATTATTTAACATTCTCTATATGTCCAATGGATTATTATCACCAGAAGTCATTGTTTCATCTGACACACACAAATCTGATGAAACAGGGAATAAATATTTATTCACAGCTATGAATACATTTGGGTTTGGCCTATTGTTTGTTTCCTGGACTGAGATCTTGTATGCCACGCTTAGAGCTTCACCAGAACACACAAAATAATCTCGAATTATTTCACTCTCTACGGAGGGGCAAGACAGGATGTCCCCTGTCCCCACTTCTTTTTGACATAGCTATTGAGCTCCTGGCTATAACAGTGAGGACTGAGGTAGGATTGAAGGGGATCAGTAGCGAAGGGCAAACCTTCAAACTATCATTGTTCGCTGATGATCTAGTTCTTTAATTCTCCCAAGCTGTTTTCTCAAAACCCAAGACCATGTACATAATAATTGGTTTCAGTATTTTTGGCTACAAACTCAACCTGTCGAAGAGCATTTTATACACAGTTAACACCAGGTATGGATTTTGACCAGTTTTCTTTGAAAATAGCTACTGATGCCTTCACTCACCTAGGGGTCTATGTAACACACAAATTCAAAGATTTATTGAAACACAATCTGAAACCAGTACTGGATATGGCCAAAAGGATCTTAACAGGTGGTCTTCACTTCCTCCTTCTCTAGCTGGTAGAATAAACTCTGTAAAAATGACAATCTTGCCACGTTTTTTGTTTCTCTTCCAAACAAACCTGTTTTTATTATAAAGTCTTTTTTCAAACAGTTTGAGTGATGTATTTCATCCTTTACTTGGAATAAATCCATCCCAAGGATAGGGGATCATGTCTGGAGAGAAAGAAGACTGATGGGGGCTTGGCATTGCCAGATTTCTTACACTATTACTGGGCCTCCAATATTCACAAGTTGGATTGCTGGCTGTCACATTTCTACCCTAGCAATGGACCAGGATGGGCTGAGATGGAGCAGGCTTCGAGCAGTCCAGTATCTTTAATATCTATGCTCTGTGCCCCACCAACTCTCAGCAAGACAAGTCTGACATTCCCTGTTGTGATAAATTCACTGAAAAGATGGTCTCAATTTAGGTCCACTTTAAAAATACAAAGGCAATGTCTTTGATGCCCACCACAGGTAATGCTCTGTTCCCACCACCTCTCCTCGACTCTGCCTTTCAACTGTGGGTCAGGAAGAGCTTAAGGTATGTAAACCATCTCCATCAAGCCAACACTTTTACTCCTTTTGAAAAAATAACACATAAGCATGCCATTCCATACTGCCATTTTTTAGATATCTCCAGGTATAACATGTCAGAAAGCTGTTTGTGCCTTCCCATTACCACCAATACAGGGTCAGTTAGATGATGTTCTTGCCTGCGAAACTCAACAGCCTGGTCTGACATCCAAACTATGCAGTTTAATTCAATATATGCCTGCTCCTACTCTGAATCACCTGACAGAGCAGTGGGACGAGTATTTTGGGACTGAAATTTCAGATGAAATATGTCAGTCTGCAGTCTCAAGAACTTACTCTCCACTCACTGGACTCAAACATTGACCCATTATTATTAAAAATAAGGTTCAGGTGTGGATTGCAGAGCTTTGACAAAACCCTGCTCAGATATCCCGGAGTTAAAGACCTGATTTATTCTCACCTGAGAGTCTCCAGTCTGCAGTTTGGACTCTTCAGTCCAGCAGAGAGTAGGCTCACTCCTGAATCCTGCAGGTCGTTGTTACTCAGGTCCAGGTCTCTCAGACCAGAGGACTGTGAGCTGAGGACTGAGGACAGAGCTTCACAGCTCCAATGTGACAGGTTACATCCACTCAGCCTGAGAAAGAAATCAGAAGAGCATAAAGAGCAAACAGATGATGATTATTCTTGTAAAAACACAGAAATCTGATGTAACCTGTGCAGGTAGGTGCACCTACAGAGCTTTGCTGCAGGCTTTGACAACTGGCAGCAGCCTCAGAAGAGCCTCCTCTGAAGCAGAGTATTTCTTCAGGTCAAACACGTCCAGGTCCTTCTCTGATGACAGTAAGATGAAGACCAGAGCAGACCACTGAGCAGGAGACAGTCTATCTGTGGAGAGACGTCCTGATCTCAGGGCCTGTTGGATCTCCTCCACCAGAGAACGATCATTCATTTCATTCAGACAGTGGAACAGATTGATGCTCTTCTCTGCAGACATGTCCTCACTGATCTTTGACTTAATGTACTCAACTGTTCCCTGATTGGTCTGTGAGCTACTTCCTGTTTGTGACATCAGACCTCGTAGAAGGTTTTGATTGGTCTGCAGTGAAAGACCCAGGAGGAAGCGTAGGAACAAGTCCAGGTGTGCATTTGGACTCTGTAAGGCCTGGTCCACAGCTCTCTGGTGAAGGTGTTTCAGATTAGGTTTGACAAAGTTTTTAAGGATCTTGGATGTTCTCTGTTCTTCTGCCATCAGATTGACTCCAGAGTTGATGAAGGTCAGATGGACATGAAGAGCAGCCAGGAACTCCTGAACACTCAGATGGATGAAGCAGAACACCTTGTCCTGGTACAGTCCCCTCTCCTCTTTAAAGATCTGTGTGAACACTCCAGAGTACACTGAGGCTGCTCTGATGTCGATGCCACACTCTGTCAGGTCTGGTTCATAGAAGATCAGGTTTCCTCTCTGCAGCTGCTCAAAAGCCAGTTTACCCAGAGACTGGATCATCTCCCTGCTCTCTGGACTCCAGTGAGGATCAGTCTCTGCTCCTCCATCATACTTGATGCTCTTCAGTTTGGACTGAACCACCAGGAAGTGGATGTACATCTCAGTCAGGGTCTTGGGCAGCTCTCCTTCCTCTCTGGTCTTCAGCTCATGGTCCAGGACTGTGGCAGTGATCCAGCAGAAGACCGGGACGTGGCACATGATGTGAAGGCTTCTGGACTTCTTAATGTGGGAGATGATTCTTTTGGCCTGCTCCTCATCTTTGAAGCGTTTCCTGAAGTACTCCTCCTTCTGCTGGTCAGTAAAACCTCTGACCTCCGTCACCATGTCAACACATCCAGGAGGGATCTGATTGGCTGCTGCAGGGCGTGTGGTTATCCAGAGGTGAGCAGATGGAAGCAGGTCCCCCCTGATGAGGTTGGTCAGCAGCACATCCACTGAGGTGGACTTTGTGACATCAGTCAGGATTCTTGTTTGGTGGAAGTCCAGAGGAAGCCGACACTCATCCAGACCATCAAAGATGAACAAGACCTGGAACTCCTCAAACCTGCAGATTCCTGCTTCTTCAGTTTCACTGAAGAAGTGATAAACAAGCTCCACCAAGCTGAACTTCTGCTCCTTCAGCAGATTCAGCTCTCTGAAGGTGAATGGAAACATGAAGTGTATGTCCTGGTGGGCTTTGTCTTCAGCCCAGTCCAGGGTGAACTTCTGAGTGAGGACTGTTTTACCAATGCCAGCCACGCCCTTCGTCATCACTGCTCTCGGTCCATCTTCTCCAGATGATCCTTTAAAGATGTCTTCTCCTCTGATGGTCTTCTCTGGTCCATGTGGTCTCCTGGTTGTGGTCTCCATCTGTCTGACCTCATGTTCCTCATTGACCCCTCCAGCCTGTCCCTCTGTGATGTAGAGCTCTGTGTAGATCTGGTTCAGCAGGGTCAGGGTTCCTGCTTTAGCGATCCCCTCAGACACGGTCTGAGACTTCTGCTTCAGGTTGGACTTGAGTTTTCGTCGACACACTGAGGTCTGAAATTCTGCAGGAAAAACCAACAAATGACATTAAAGTCTGGATCCTGGACAAAGTCCTGACATCACAGAGGGCTGCTCAGATCTTCAGATTGAACTAAAATGATTTTATTATAAACACGGTGGTGATGAACATCAGAGTGAAGCAGATTTATAAATGTGAACCTCCTCTTCCTCTCTCCATCGTATTAAATCTGAAAAAAGTTCTTACTGTTCCACAGATGGGCAGCCAGCTCGTCCTGATTCATCCTCCTCAGGAAGTCCACTGTGATCTTCAGAAATGCCTCTTTGCTGCTCCTCTGCTCCTCATCTTTACCAACCAACACATTCTTGCTCTGACCCTCTAAGCATTCTGGGTAATCTGGACTTAAAGCTCTCTTGATTCTCCTCAGCTCGTTCTTCATAAAGGTGTTGATGTTCTCCTCCAGCAGCTGGAGAACAATGACAGAGTGGAGATTAAATGTGTAGATCACAGCCTGAATCTTATGACAGACTTGATGATAGTGGACCATCAAATCTAAAGATCATGGAGTTTGTTAAAGTTTGATGTTCTCACCATAAATATGGAGTCCAGCTCTGATTCATGCTGTTTGAGTCCATCACTGAGGAGACCAGATGTTTCCAGCTGAACTCTGTGGATTAAAGGTGCAGTGTGTAGAATGTAGCAGCATTTCGCCAAACAGAAAGGGTGAATATAGGATATAATGTTTCTATTTGTATGTAAAGTTTGTCAAAATAGGAGTACAATCATCCTCATTAAAGGTTTGTTTTATTTTTATTTAGATAGAAAAAGCTTAAAAAAATGTACATTACCGCGGGCCGTGTTCATGTAGGCCGACACAATGATCCGCCATGTTGTCTACGGGTGGAATTTAGGGACAAAAAGAACGAAACGCAAATCTGTCCGCCGGTTCTGAAATCTACCTGAAATCTAAGAGGAGAGAAGATGTAGAGACAGTTGTTGCTCTGCACTAGGGATTTAAATTGTGTTTATTTTACAGTTAAAGCTTGTTAAAGCATTCCAGGTAGATTTTAGAACCAGCGGACAGATTCGCGTTTCGTTCTTTTTGTCCCTAAAATCCACCCGTAGACAACATGGCGGATCGTTATGAATGCTGCCAAATTCTACACAGTGCACCTTTAAAACAGGCCACATCAGGGAGATTTAATGACTCAGCATGAAGATAATTGTGTTCAGTCGTACTAAAGTTCTGTTAAAGCACTCTCGTTTATCAGTGGTAGTAATTCAGTTCATTTTCTTTCTTCTACTCAGTGTAGCTTAGGCTAGCCTAACTTGGCATTTAGCTGCTACCATGGCTTCTCTCTCTGCCTCCTCCTTCTCTCCTGCTCTCTCCTGCCCAGTGCGTGATACAGTCCCCTCCAAAAGTACTTGAACAGCAAGGCGAATTCCTTTGTTTTTGTTGTTCACAGAAGACATTTGGGTTTAAGATCAAGGGCGCCCTTCCAGCTGCTTTCTATTATGACAAACATCTTTGATCTGACATCAGATGTGATGGGACAATTAATATAGATACAAATGTATATGCTGCTTATGATGGTTACATTAAATAGTGGTTGTTGTGACTGTTTATTGCATTGAAATGTGCCTGACACTGTGGACACCTGCCTGTGAGGTTCTGGTCACGTGTGCGCACTGGGAGCCTGTCAGCTAAATTACCACTGCACAAGGTACGCTTTGACTGCGCCGACTATAGACTAGGTTGGAGCTGGCAAGCTTCCATTGCACCTTCCGTGCAGTGTTTTGGCTCGACATTGTCATTGCGCCAAGCTGAATCTGTCAACACCTCCCCCTGGTGCACCGCCACACCCATCTCGGTGCAGCCGGTCTACCAAATGTCCAAAATTGGCTGCACACGGTGATGGGCTGGACGACATTACCACTGCGAGGGGTGAGCCTATTGTCACTGCACCAAGCTGAATCTGTTGACACCTCCCCCTGGTGCGCCGCCACACCCATCTCGGCGCAGCCGGTCTACCAAAGGGCTGCGCACGGTGATGGGCCTGATGAAATTACCACTGCGCGGGGTGCACCACCCTGCGCTGTTCCAGGAAATTAGGGCCCTTAGTCATAAAGAACTTGAAAAGCTTAGCGAGTAAATCCAAAAACTACGTAGACAAAGAGACAAGAAGGTGGACCTTCTTTCAATTTCCACCACTGATCCTAACCCACCTTTTCATCATGATTCCCATGTACAGAATGACAAGGAGGAAAATGACCCCTGCAAGTCTGTACCTGAACCTGAGACCCTAACCACGCCAGACCTGGTTAGTGGACTCAGTGTTTCGCAAAGTGACTCAACTTGTGACCTATCTGTTGATGATCCTGCAATCGTCGAAGTTGGGCCACCTTTCTGCCAGTTTCTTGGTAACCTCACTAAGAAAGGCACTGCACGAAAGTTCTACTTGAATATCACTCTTGATCATGAACTTGACCAAGAAGCCCTTCTTGACACTGCTGCATACATTACCCTTATCTCAGCAGCCCTCTTTAACAGGTTACGTGCACATGTAAACCAATCCAACAGGGACTTGAAACTGCTTCCATGTGATCTTGATGTGCAACCATATACCACGAGAAGCACTACCTTGACGAAAATGACGATGCTGGATGTAACCATTGGCCCATGCACCTTGTACACCCTGTGTATATTTCACCTCTTGATTCAATTCCCTTTCTTGTTGGCAAATACCTGCTCAACAGGTTTGATCCATTAATTGACTTCAAACGATTGAGGATATGGTCATAGGTTCGCAAGCCTCTACCTGTGTCATGTTCCCAAATCAACACAGCCCAGTGTTTCACTCTGACACAGGAACCTACCTGTGACAATCAGGTAACATTTGATTCAGGGGATTTAACTCAGACCCCTGGAAACCCTAACACACCTAAATCAACACCTAACAATGAGTCTAATTCTACAACTCAGGTTGAACAGGGTGTCATTCCAGTTTACGCCCTCCAAAAAGCAGAAGAATGCAACAAACTTTGCAATCTTCTCAATAAGAACTGAACCTAATTTTTTTAAGCCTCTTCTGATGCTTAGCCTTCTGATGGACCAAGAGCGCCCCTCAGTGGAAAACTGAGGTGAGAACTTCATCTACAAATGCAGTTTGTTATCTCTGCATTGTTGCCTGTTTTTATTGGAAAAAATGTTTATTACAGAATTTCTATACATTAAGTTTGATAGCATAGCATCTCAAAGGCATGCAAACTTATATATCTAATTGTTAACCACATATTTTTTTTTTTTGTATTTTTATAATAAGATTAAAACCAGTTTTATTCTTCCTTATTGTTTAAATATGATCATGTAAGATATCAAAATGTTCCCCTTTGGATTTTCTACTCAGTTGGAGTCTTTATATTGGGTGGTTATCAAAGTACGACTTAGTATTTTAGCCAAATGTAAGTTGATAAAGTCTTTGATAGTCAATCTAGACCCCTCCTCCTGAGACCCTCCTTAGAAGTCAAAACCAGAGAGACACATTCTTCTCTCTTTCTTCTTCTTTGACTTTTCATCCCTACACTTCATTTTACGTCTTCTTCTACAGCATCATCCATTTATCTTTTTTGTCAACGCGGCTGAACTATCTCTCCAATATCATTGGTCTAAGTTTTGTAATGTAACATGCCCGCCAGCTTTCTTTATAAGCCAATAAGCTATAAGACTCTAAAGATCTGTTTCATAGTAAATGGACTTTTGTTATCAATTTCAGAACAATATTCATCAGGCCAACAATCATTTTGGAATTAATTACGAATCATCTTTTCATCTAATCAAGACCTCAAATCTCCAGAACCAGCTTCACCTTTAACAGAACCTGCAGTCTTCGACGGCACCTCTCTCTCCCCTGAAAACTATGGGACCAGCTCGCTTTGGGACATCATCTCACTGGATCCATCACGCTGGATTAAGGGTGGACTTGTTTATCTCCCTTCGGGATGACTCTAAACCAGAACAGTCCTTCAGACTCTCTAGTAGCTCCCGGACCAGTTTGAGAAGCAACATCATAGTAAGACTGTGCGGTTCTGAACTCCTCCAGACAGGCTTGAGTGTCTTTGTTTAATTCTCCATTAGTTAACTACCCCTGATTTGACCTTTCCTCCATAACCACTCAATATACTTGAATGTTTCTTGAGGGTTCATAACTTCTGTCCTTATTCATAGCATCATTGATCAGTATGACTCTGGCATTTATTCCTTCTTAAGTGTTTTATTTTATTTTATTTTATTTTGTCTTATGTATTCATCATATACTTTTAATAAATCACCCTTAAATTTAAAGTTCTGTCTGTTGGTATTCAATGTGGAAAATTGACGTCACTGTATGAGAACTCTGTCTTGAGACTTGAGACTGACGAAATTGATATAGTTTCATTTAATTAACTAATAAATAAATTAATGAATTAAATTTTTTCCTTTTTTATATTTAAAAAGGATGGTGTACCATTTTTCCACGAGCGCAAATGAGATATAAAAGAATATTAATTTCTTTAATTAATATCCAACAATATCCAGAAAAATAATCGCTACAGTGTGTTGTTTAATATGTTGTTTTTTTACTGTTGGAAATATTTTGTATATAGTCCTTAAAAATAAAAGAAGAAGAAGAAAAGGAATGACAACTTATGTACTGGGGAGAGAGACCACATTGCTGCCATTGTGTGTGTGTGTGACATGTGCCCTCAAGTGCTTCATTACAGAAATTAAAGGTGCTGATCCTGATCCCTGCCTGAGTGTTTGCCTTCATACCAGTGTCGATCTAAAGTCTGCTACATGAGCTAAAGGGTTAAAACAGTCTGATGGTTAGGGTGTTTGCTCAGGATGTCTCTTCATCCTGATAAACAGAATCATCTTCATCACCTTTCACTAGCTAAAACATGGAAGTCAAAGATATTTTTTCTTTAAATTCTCACCTGTCCTCAGCAGGTTGGTCCACCTTAAAGTTTAAGGGATAAACTTTAGACCGGTCACTCTTCATGGACACACAGCTGGGCTCAGGAGACTCTGGTCTCTTCATCCTGATAAACAGAATCATCTTCATCACCTTTCAGTGGCTAAAACATGGAAGTCAAAGATATTTTTTCTTTAAATTCTCACCTGTCCTCAGCAGGTTGGTCCACCTTAAAGTTTAAGGGATAAACTTTAGACCGGTCACTCTTCATGGACACACAGCTGGGCTCAGGAGACTCTGGTCTCTTCATCCTGATAAACAGAATCATCTTCATCAGATACAGTGAGCTGTTATTGAACTGACATATAAATCAATAATGAATAATTAACCAAGCTATCTGTTGATAATGAACTGATAATGATGATGGTAATGATGATGATGATGATGATGGTGTCAGAGTGTGATGGTTGCAGGTCTTCATCTCACCTCAGACCCTGGTCTTCTTCATTCAGAGAGGTTTTAGATGGAGGGACCCCCTCCTCTGGTTCCTCGGTCTGATCCATAGCAGAGCGCCACCTGCTGTCTGCCAGCTGTGATGAAGGAGTCAGAGAGCAGAGCGTTAATAACAGACTCTTCCTGCAGGAGGGTCTTCTTCAACATTTAGAAGGTGATTGCACAAATGTTTTGTCTGTCCTGCTCACTGCTGCTTCCTGTTCCTGTGGTGAGTCTACTCCGTCACTTCCTGTTTGTGTCTTTGGCTGTGAGTTTGTCTCGTAATGCTAATTAACACTATTTAACATTTAACTCTGAAACATACCTGCTCTGCTTGATTAATGTTTGTTCAACATACTAAGGTTCAGTTAAAGTAGCCTTGTTTCTCAGCAGCATTTTCTTTCTTCTTTATTTAACTTAGCCTAGCCTAGCTTAGCGTTTAGCTGCTACTATGGCTTCTCACTCTGCCTCCTCCTCCTCTCCTGTTCTCTCCTGCCCGGTGTGTCATATGTTCAGTTACTGACTATGGTAACTGTAAGTGCAGCATGTTCTTAGCTCTGGCGGAGAGGGTCTTTCGATCCAGAGAAGCGGCTCAGCACCTCTGAGACTAAGGGTGAATCTCAATTGTACCCCTTAGCCCTCCCCCTTCGTCTTACCCCTTCGTCTACTCCTTTCCCTTAGCCCTCTGTTTTGAGGGCCAAGGGGAAGGGGTGAAAACACGTTCCTGAGAAACAAGACGCCACTCAATTCCTGCTACGTCATCACCCAGAGCCGCTTGCTGGCTGTGACGAAGGCAGATGCAATAATAGCTGTAGCTACAGCTGTGAAAGCTAGCTTGTTATAATGAAAAACTTTAAAATACAACCAAAAATTTAAAACATATTCGGGATTAGATTAATATTGACTTGATGATTTAATAATTACTTAGAATTATGCCCTTCCTTCAGTCTCCGCTCTGCCTTCTTGTGAGAGGGCGTGGTGTATTATGGGAAATTCTCATACCACTTCCTTTATAGTGAGGTCCTGGTCCGTCTTTGTTTCAAGGGCTGTGTAGCCCTTCGTCTTAGCCCTTCCCTTTAGCCCTACGGAGAATTGGGACACTGCTTCACTAGACGTGAACGCGCAGAACTAAGCGGTAAGGGGTAAGACAAGGGGTAAGGGGTAAGACAAGGGGTAAGGGGTAAGACAAGGGGTAAGGGGTAGAATTGGGATGGACCCTAAATCTACAGATGCATCCATAGTTAGCCAGCCAGCTGTAGCCTGTATGAGCAGAGTAGCTTCTTAGCTTCTCCTCTGGTGGCTCCCAAGCATGACACACTCGGAGGTGGCCTGGATACAGCAATGAATTACAGTACTGAAGTGGCCCAGATCCAGTTGCCATGATTTATTGCTATATCCCAGCCATTTCCTAGTGGGTAGTGTGGGCCAGATCTGGTCCACACCAATGTTGCTTTCTGGGTAAGAGGATGAGCTGACAAACTGAAAATCTGTGCAATCCATTCATTTACGTGTTATGGATAAAAAAGTAAAATCAATGGGCATCAAACACTTCTTATAACTGATCCTAAAGATGACTGCAAAACACACAGCAAATCTCTCTGAATGAAAGATTTACCGTGATTGCAAAAGGAAGTCCTGCAGCAAGCCAACCTGCTGCACAGAAAGGTCCAGAACCCTGTGACTGACCTGTGGGGCTCACAGCTCCTGAACCCACGGCTAGTATGACTCTGAAGGGGATCTTTGTTTGAATAAATGACCTCCTCCAGGATCTAGTGGTGTGCACAACAGTGAGGGTTTGCATGTGTGTGTCTGCAGGAGTATGATGGCACACTGGATCATCCTCTTTATCCTTTATAATGATGGACAGCTTCCAGAACATTCTGTCATTTATCAACAAATCTGTCAATGACAAAAAATAGATTCAGATAACATGACCCTGCTATACTGCTTAACCTTTTCAGGGTTATGGAGGCTGGAACCTGTCCCAGCTGACTTTAGGGCAGAGACAGCATAGACCCTGGACCAGCCAATCACAGGACCACATAGACAGAGACAGACAAACATTTACACAATCATCCACAACCAAGAGTAAGTACTAATTCACCTAACAAGCACATTTTTTGATCTGTGAGAGGAAACTGAAGCATCGAGAGCAAACCCACACAGGCACGGGGAGAACATGCTCGCTCCACACAGGGTTCAAACCAGCAACCTCCTCACCATGAGTCACTCACACTCCCCGCTGTGCTGCCCTTAAAGTAGAAATGCTTTTATGAAATAAAGTGAAAATAATCCCCCATCGTGGGTCAACATGGAGTCTCAGTCAAAACAGTCCCCATGAATTTATGCATGCTCTCTGCAGATATGAAAATGTTCAGACAAAAACTTGAGGAGCACGATGATGACATGGTGCAGAGCTTTATCACACTGGAGGGGGACAAACAAGGGTCTCTGTTTACACCCTTTTTTGGGCAGCAGTGATTTTGGTCCAGGCAGAGCAGACCAGGGGCCTCATGTACAAAGGGTGCGTACGCATAAAAACATGGCGTATGCTCTTTTTCACGGCAAAGTCCAGATGTGTCAAGAGTGAAACGACCGCGGAAATGTGCGGTGCCTCACGCCAACTTCATGGCTGGCGTACGCACGTTTCTACAGCCATTGTTGTTTTGGCAACACTTAAAGGTGATGCTGGGAACTGTTAAATAAATAAATGTGAAAACAATTAGTCCTCAGACTGAGTGTTGTGCACATCAGAGACGTGACCAATTAACACCGATGTACAATAAACACACCCACGTGTCTGCAGATACCTGAGTTGATATAAACGCACACAAAGAGGTGCAAAAATACCGTTAAACACAATGACTGCTTCAGCAGTATGAGAAGACATTGTAAGTGGTGCAATACGAAGAGAGTGTGTGTTCAGGGGTAGAAAAGATTTACTGGGACATGATGACGACTGGATCATCAGCAGCTTTAGGTTCCTGAGGGCGATCCTCCTGAAACTGTGCACAGAGCCGCGGCCAGCATTCAATATTAAAGCACAATTTGTGGTGATTTTCCTAATGTGATCAGAGCTATGGACTGCACATGCATTGTTGTAAAAGCGCCATCACATGATAAATTTGTGTATGTCAGCAGGACACATTTTCATTCGATCAATGTACAGATCAGATGTGATGTGCAAATGTTGTTAACCAACATTGTGGCTAGGTGGCCTGGTTCAATACACGATTCATACACTCTGAGTAACAGCATGATTGGGAACAGACTACAAGCTGGCACTGTGCCTGATGAGGGCTTCTTGGTCAGTAAATATATTAATTAAATTATTAATTAAATTATTAATTAAATTATTATGTAATTGTCCTAAAATAATCCCTGTGATGCACAATGAGCATGTGTGCTCCAAATTCTATCCCATTTTCACAGCATCATTAATAATCAGTGGTTGAAGTGAGTTACTTGCTGTTTTTGCTGATTAAACTACAGCTTAAGATCTTTTTAACAAGCCCCTGATTGTCTCTGTGTGTAGTGTAGTCATGTTAATAACCCTGAGCATAAAAATGTGAAATGTCTTAATCAGCCTTTTCCCCCGCACACTTCTGCGCTGATTTGCAACAACAGTGTTTGATCCATGTTAGCAGTGTATAAAATTAACAAATGGAAACTGTAAGTCAAGTTTACTGTGATATCCTCTTTGATATGCTGCATGTCTAAATTTTAATTCAGAAGATTTCAAACCAAATAATACCATATAAACAGCATTTACACATGAACCTCTATCCAAGGGGTCTGCAATTAAGTTTGGCCTCGGGACAAATTTTTAGTCACTTTATGTCAGGCCAGAACATAATCAGAGGTTAATATAGAGAGATGATTATCGTTAATTAATGCATAAACGGGGGAGTGACGAGAAAAAGTGAGAGATTGCTGGAGCGACTGACTGGACACTCCATTACGCACCAAATAAGAGACAAAAAACATAAATCATACGTCTTTATGCTGTTTGTATTATGATATCTGATTAGTTTTGTTTATTAGCGTAGGGCTCATTTAAATATGATTTGCGTATGTAAATGAGGGCGTGGACAGGAAGAGGTCGGGTACTCCAACATGTGCGCTCCATTTCACGCTGATTGGGATGTACAAAGGAAATGTGCTTGGATTCATGCGTGCACACAGATTCCTACATCTGGATATTTCTGCGACGTTTTCTGGATTTGATCATACGCCATGTTTTAGTAGGAAATCCACGCAAGTCTTTGTACATGAGGCCCCTGGACTTTAAACTCTGGGTACTAGGGTGCAGCAGAAATGTCTGACCTACTTAGGGGTCAAAGGTTATATCTATGAAGAACCTCAGACTACATATGAAATTCATAACACTTTTTAACCCTTTGATGTGCAACATGGGTCAAAAGTGGCCCGGCTGAGTTTTTATCGTCTATGTCTTTGCAATAAATTAATTTCACTAAATTACTTGTTAATGTCGTGTACAAATCATCATTTTTATTTTCCTTTTCCTTCCTTTATGAACAATCACACCTTTTGCAACACATGTCCAACCATGAGCTCCACGAACCTTTTCAATCAGGATTTTGCACTCACCATAGCACCGAGACCACCCTTATCAAAATAACCAACGACCTCCTCATAGCTGCAGATTCTGGTCACATTAGCCTCCTGATTCTCCTTGACCTAACCACTGCCTTTGATACAATATCCCACACCATCCTCATCAACCGCCTGTCTCACCTTCTTGGCATCACTGATACAGCTCTCTCCTGGTTCCACTCATATCTCTCACAAAGAAAACAGTTTGTTACCATCAGCAACTATCATTCACCCCCTGCCCCAGCTAACCAGGGCGTTCCTCAAGGCTCTGTTCTTGGACATCTCCTCTTCACCATGTACATGCTTCCCCTCGGACAGATTATTCAAAACATGGTCCCAGCTTTCATTCCTATGCAGACGACACCCAACTCTACCTCAGCACAAAACCATGTACCCAGCTCCCTCCCCACTCCCTGGTAAACTGCCTCCATGACATCAAAGCCTGGATGACCTCTAACCAACTCAAACTCAACAGCAATAAAAAAGAGCTCATGGTTGTGGCCCCCAAAGCACTGTTGCAGAAGGTTGGAGATCTCATGCTTGATGTGGATGGGACATCCATCTGTCCGTCCTCCGAGGTCCAAAACCTGGGCGTCATCCTGGACTGTGCGTGTATGCAAATTATCCATGTGGGAGTCAAACAGAAGAAAGACGTAATGTGGAGAAGTCATGAAGGAATAGATTAATGGAAGTGATATTGTGCAATTCATGAAATTGCAAACTAACAGAATTCATTAAATCAAGTCATTTGGTGTTTTTAAAGTCATGATTCAGAGCAAAAAGAGATTCTACATGCTGTTCTTGTTCAGATGGCTGCTGAGCGCAATAGACACTCCCACTGCGTGCGCTGCACTGTTCAATAGTTGATTAAATTATGATCACCCAAAATTAAAAGGTAGAATTCTAAAAACAGTTCTTACTCTCATTGTGTGAGGTTTAGGATGGAGATTTTGGCATCTTTTTTCTGTGAACGGCTCTTGTTACCTCAGCCTGAAGGTTAATCCATCAGATGCTGCAGTATTTCACCCAGATGGGTTTTGGATCAAGTATAAGTTCAGTGTTTTTGAAACTTTGGCCAAATGTCACAACAGACACCAGTTCAGTGGATTTTATTAGCCCAGCAAGGCGCACCATTTGTATTTTCTTTGTTTAAAATTTTGAAGTATTTCCACACAGAGCTGGTGTCTGACATTGTTTTGTGTGTCTCCTTGAGATTGTAAAGACACAAGTTACTGTTTTAAGTGCTTTAACACAAGAACCGCCACGGCAGTATGATGGAGGCTTGGGATTTTTCGGATACCCATCAATTTGTTAAAATAAAACTCACAAGCCTGTCATGCCACAAGTTTTCTTGAATATATGTTCTATATGTTTTCATAAGCTCATACGTTTGTCTAATGAAGCACTAAAGATTTCTGGGCATTTATTCCTCCAACTACTGCTGCAGTCACACAGATGGCTGAGAATGAGACATGATGATACATTTAGCAGAGGTGATTTTACCACCACTATTGTGTTTACAGCACGAGCTGCAGCAGCAACAGGCACCAAAAATAGGAGGCAGTGCCAAAAAACAGCTAGTGCTAAAAAATAAGACCCTTGTCACCTGCAAGGGTTGCCACTGACCTGTGTGTGAAATGCACTGAGGGCTGAGAGCTTTTGGGGTGAAGTAACTCTGTGCTGTCCGCGGTGCTGATCCTGTTCATAGGTCTATTTTTTTGGTTCCATTTTCTAATTGCTTCCTAATCGAGTTGATCATTTGTTCATGTTATTTTCATTGTTGCAGTTCTACAGTTTTTGCACTAGTTTGTTTTTGAATGTTTCAGGCTTTGCCAGTTCTGGAATTTTGTTTTTCTGTTTTATTATGTGAGTGTAGGTTCATGCATCGCTGATTGTGTGAGTGAGAAAGAGGAAGAAGAGGACAGAAAGAAACAGAGAACAAAAGAGAGACTGCAAGACAGACAGACAGAGTTAAGAACAGAGAGCGAAAGAGAGAGAGAGAGAGAGAGAGAAATCCGGAAGCTGCCCAAATGTAGTATTGATTGTCTTATCACTTTCTTGTATCTCTTCTTCTGTTACATTATATTGCAACAATATAACAGAAAAGCAGTTACAGATGACTGATGATTTTACTTTAACAATTTCAACAAATTGCCCATTTCAACTGGAGACCCAGTGCAGTGGAAAAATATGATGAAAAAAACACAATCACCAACATTTTAAGTTAAATTCACACAAAATATTAATAATATTTTTCATCCTACCCAATTTTCAATGGTATATTCTTTAATCAGCCCAACTTCAAGTGGCAGAATCAAAAGAAATGTTTAATTTGTGTGTTTCTGGGCAAAACTCATGAAATCCTACATGGAGTGTCAGGTGACGTCAGTCAATCACCTGAAAGACGAAGTTGTTTTTTATTTTTTGTGTAGGCTATATTGAATTCTAAACATTGAAGAAAATAAAAAAACACAGTAAAATAATAAAAAAAATAATTGAGAATATATGCATTAGCAGTTTCAAAGTGAAATGTATTTTATCTACCAAGAAAGCTATTTAATACAGTAATAATTCTAATCTGTAGTGCGCCCCCCTGTAGCACCTCCTTGACAATATATGTTGCATCGGCGCTCCTACTAGTGCTACTAGTACTGCTAGTACCACTAGTGCTATAATATAAGTTGTATTGGCGCAACTAGTTGTACTAGTAGCACTAGTACTACTAGTTGCGCCAATACAACATATATTATCAAGGAGGTGCTACAGGGGGGCGCACTACAGATTAGAATTATTACTGTATTAAATAGCTTTCTTGGTAGATGTTTGTGAAAGCAACTGATAAAACATATTTTACTTTGAAACCACTAAAAAATACTCTCAATTAATATTTTAGAAAATAAAAACGGACAAATGCAGGGCAGGATAAACTCAGAGATGCAATGTGACAGACTAAAAAAGCCTGTTTGTCGTATTACCATGACTAACATTTTATGTTGATAGATCCTATCTCTTTATTGCAAAAGCAAGAAAATCATACCACCACAACACAACTATCCATGGACTTTGATTCAGCAACAAAAATGATGGGACTTGAGTGGCCTGATTCTGAAGGAAGTCCCTCCTTCATGACCCTGATGAACTTTTCTGCTTCATAAATGTGGCACAACAACCAGCCTGAATTAAGAAAATAAAAACAGCCAAAAACAATCATTAGATTAATAAAAACGGACATAATTAATTCAGACATGATGTAGGTTAGATGTCCCACATGTCTCAAGAAAGAGCCTTTATTAATGAAGTGGACAGGATTTTTTTTATCCCCTTTAACAGGCATGTTTATTTTCAAAAGTTTTAATATTACAATTTTAACATGTTTTGTACCAGGATGGAGGGATTTTTACGCAAAGATATCAGGTGGATGTTTTTTTAATTACCATGTCTGCTGGAATGTGATAGCTGTCAGTCCCCCTCCCCACTTTTATTCAGTAAGTACAAACTCAGCTGTGTGTGAGTTACATGTCCATCTGACATATTTTTGAAAAGATTCAAGATTGACATGTTTAATAATTATTTAAGTGAGATAAGCTTTAAAAACACTGATGAAGTTTTCAAAAAGCACTCCAATGGCCACAAGACTACCTCATGTTAATTATAATATTGGGCATAAAGAGTGATCAAAATGCAGGAAAGAAATGTTTTAAACTTAAAAATGTCAGGAGAAGAACCTCTGACCCCAATCTCACCTGATATGTCAAATAAATATTTAGGATTAAATTCAATTTAGTTTTAAATTATTAATGCAATATTATGGTGTAAAAATAATGTCAAGTTAATGCAACAAAAAAAAAACATGACCAATCAAAGAGCAATCATGTCAAGTCAAGTGATTAAGCAGTTTGCTTAGAGATTTAATGTCATTATAACAATGTAGAGTGCTTCTGTCTTTACACATATACATGTACACACACACACACATATATGTGTGTGTATATATATATATATATATATATATATATATATATATGTATATATATATGTATATATATATATATGTATGTATATATATATATATATATATATATATATATATATATATATATATATGTATGTATATATATATATATATATATATATATATATATATATATATATATATATATATATATATATATATATATATATATACGTATATATGTATATATGTATATATATATATATATATATATATATACACATGTATGCAGTGCCCAGCATAATGAGTACACCCCCTAATAAAAGTAATGCATTGATCAATATCTAGTATATATACATACATATATATGTGTATATATATATATATATATATATATGTATATATATATATATATATATATATATATATATATATATATATATATATATATATATATATACCTCAGCTACTGGACTTCATCCAAATCATCTCATCTTGCCGCCAAAAAACTCCAACAATGCATCAACAAAATACAAGACTGGACAAACCTCTGGAGAATAACCCTCAATCCTAATAAAACCTGCCTCATCATCTTCACCCGCAACCTCAACCTCCGGTCACCCATTATCAAGGTCACCCTTCACAACACCCAACTCCCCATCAGCCATTCTGCAACTTTCCTCGGCACCCTGTTTCAATCCAACATGTCCTGGACAAACCACATCACCGCAATAAAACAAAAAGCAAACACCAGAATCAACCACCTCAAAGCCCTCTGTGGGAAGCATGGCGCCCCCTCAACAATAATCAAAGTTTATCTTGCATACATCAGACCACTTCTTGAATTCTACCAACATGGATTACCACCTCCGATCACCAAATACACAGACTCCAGAAAATCCAAAACAAAGCAATAAAACTGGCCTACAGACTACCAACCTTCATCAACACACAGTACATCGGTACACTCTCAGGACTACAGACAATTAAAGACAAACATAGACGATTGACTAGACAATACATAAAATCAGCCACAAACAACCCAGCCCTCTGCAAAATGTTAATGGAAGCCAAGGACCTCATCGACACCCCCCTCTCCACCATCATCAACTCTGAGGACATGACCCCATCAACCCCACCACTCTACCATCCCCACCGCTGCAGCTGCCTGAGTACATGACCACATGACCAAATAGCACACACACACACACACACCCACACACACACACACACACACAAACACACGTAGACACAAAAAATAAAAAAATAAATAAAAAACCTACTTTTTTCTCCTCCTTCTTGTAAAAGACTATCCTGATTACTTTGGTGCCAATGTGCTAACCTCTTGAGTCCCCTGCCCTCTCAGTCTCTCCAAAAATCCTACAGATGGACAGAAAAGGGCCGAAGCTCTGAGCTGTCCCACCAGGCCCAAGTGACAACCTAACCTAACCTAACAGGACTCAGAGGAAGGAGAACAGGGAAACACTTTAATGGATCTAAACGGCCTGGTTTTGATGATTTTCTTCATGATCTTCACCATATGCTATATTTATCTTCAGCTGATGTCTGTTTAAAAAAGAATGAATCAAACTTTTGAAACCATAAAGTTATAAAGAAGTAATAATTAACCAAAGAAGAAGAAGAGGACAGACTTCATTAACCCCTCATGGGGAAGTTCAGTGTTGTTGACACATGCTCCACACACAGAGGCAAAGCCCCAGGATGAAGCCCTGAGGGACCAGAACTCTGTGGATCAAAATGAGCTCACTGATCCAGTCTACCTGAGAGCACACACTTCTGTCTAACTGTTGCTGCTCCTCTTTGTCTTCACTGGGACACCTGCACTCAGTCTGGAGCTTTAATATCAGTTCAGTGCTGCGGCCCCGAGAGGAACTGGTCCAACAGTTTGATTTCATGAAGATGATTTGACAGTAAAGTCAGAGTTTGGACAGAAAGGAGTCGTTTTAATTCACTATTTTCATATTTTTGAATCATTTGCTGTCACACCAGCAGAGGAAACTGATGTTTTGTCAAGCCCCGCCCTTCACAGGAAGTGATCCACTGCCAAGCTCTGTCTCCTTAGTAACTTGCAAGGTTGGACAAAATCTGCTGCTGCTGACCCCTCTACCATTTGAAACCACTGAAAATAACTCACTGAGTCTCAAACTCTTATTCATATCTTATTCATGTGATTCTTTTTTAGAGTTTGACCCAAATGACAGAATGAAGACAAAGCTACAGCAGGGCCAATAAAAAGAAACTCAAAATCCTGATGATTAAAAACACAACTTTTGAACGACCTTAGTGAGGTCATCCAACATCAGCTGTTCACATCAACAAAATGCTTCTTTATTTCCACTGAATATTCCTGAGCACCAAATATTTTCAGATTAGAAATGTCCCCTCTGACCCTTAGGGGAAGATTTGAAGTTAAACAATGAGAAAAATTTCACCAAAATGCCTCAAAATGGACTCTGCCATCACAAACAGTGTCTGTGAAAGTGAAAGTGACAAACAGTCTAACACTTTTCTGGGTTTATTTTAGGCTCCAAGCATGACAATAAGAAAATGAAGAACCAGGTGAGTTATGGCACTCACACACTTGTTCAGTGCTTTCCCGTCATCTCTCTTAAACTTTCTCACAATAAAACATCAGTGTTGAGTCCCAAAGGTGACTGAACTCATTGCTCTAACAATGTGAAATATCATAATAGTGGTGATGTTTCATTAGAGACCTCTCTCTCTGTCTCCCACTCTGAATTTCTTTACCTGCAGGTTTTTTCTGCAGCTCCGTGTTTTTAATGAGATCATTTTATTAAAGCAGAATTCATGAAAACCTTTAGATCAGCTTAAACCACCTATGAAAAGATATGACAAACACTGTGTCCCTCATTTTACAGCACCACCAATAATCGAACAGTTATTAAAATAAATGTATGAACCCCAGCTAAAGTGAAATATGAGCTCATTAATATAGATGAGCCTCCTCATGTCCAGACCACATGGTTTTCCTCTGATAACAACATCACAGCTGCTCTTTGACTCCAAGAGACATGACATGTTGACATGTTTAAATTTTATTAAACTTGTTTTGTGTCATTTCTGTTACACTGAGATTTAAAAATCCATTAAAATCAGCAAATTAGGTTTGTGTTGAAAAATCAAATATTTTATTTTCAGGCCATATTTCCCGGCCCTAAGTTCAATATTTGTTGAGAATGGTTTCATCCCTCGTGTTGACCCTGATAGCTAACACTGAGAGTAAACATTAGCTGGCTCAGTCTGTGAGGTGTAAAAATATAAAATAATGACAGCACACACAGACTCGTACAGTAATATGACGCTGTTTCATCGTTAAAGCTACGAACCTAAACATGTCATGTTGTTTTGGGATGGAAGAGGACAGCAGGAAATCACTCCCATGATTCCCTGCAAACCTAACAGTCATCTTTTGTTACTGTTTTGATTGAGAGCCCTCTAGTGGCACAACCCTGAATTTAAGCCTGAGCTATTGAAGCCATGTGTTAATAATTAAACAGTGGTTATGATTTATGGAGCAGTGCTTGTATCTTCAAGAATATGAAGCAAAGTTCGTCATGCTTGTAGAGATTAAAGTGCCATAAAACAGACCTTTGGTCGCTTTAGATGAAAAACTGAGGCTCCATTTACTGAGAACACTTTAAGAGAGACATTATTTTGTCATGAGGACGTCAAGAGATCAGGAAAATACTGCCTTTAAAATCAAAATATGAGACAAAACTATCATTCCTGTTCATGTCAAAGAGAGCACAGATTAATGGGGATGTTTCAGGGTGTATAGCAGTTCACTCTGTAAACAGTCTTTAAATATATCTGCACAAATAACATGGCTGACAGAGAGAGGAGTCTGCTACAGTGATAAAGCTGCTGTACAGAGACTTTATTTTTCATCTGGATCTTCATAAATACAAAAAACAGAATTAAATGAGAGTAAAAAGACCCTCACATTGACTGAGCAGCATGTCTGTTATATCAGTGTCTCTGTGTTTAAAGAGCATCACTCAGCATTCACTCACTTCACTGAACTGATCATCCAGACATAAAACAGCAGAGAAATATTCAGACTGCATGAACACTCACCCTGTCTCAGATTAGTGTTTGTCCCTCTGCTTCAGTTAGTCCTCTTCAAATGGAGTCTGAGCTCTGACTGATATCACCTTTATTGTTTTATTGTGTTTGACTGAAACCTGTTTCACCGCCTCAGAGTCTCTCCTCCCTGTTTCCTTTACTAGAGATGAAGTTAATGATCTACCTTCATCAGGTCCAGTTTCTTCATCATCGTCTCCCTCTGCTGAGTTTCAAACATTTATTCAAGCTCAGCAGGTTCAGACAGATGCTCACCAAATCTACCTTCAAGCACCGTTTCCTACAGAAATTATTGTTTATATTTTTGTTTATTGTAATTCACTGACTTACATTGAGAATTTAGATGTAAGTCAGTTTTGTGACGTGAACAGGACGTGTCGTGTTTTATTGTGAAACGCTCTGTTGAAGTCAATAAATGAGTGATGGCGGCGGTGTTGTTTTACCGTACAGGGTGCAAGCCAGTCGACTCAACGAGTAGAAGATTGTGATGTGGTCTCTCAGAATTGGTTAAGAAAGTAATGAGTTATAGAGTCGTAAGAGTGAGTTAGAATGATAGACATAGACACTACACTATCATTCACACAGTTCAGCTCAGGCTTAAGTTGAAGTGTGCGGTGAGACCAGGACATGATCCTGGGTCTTCCTGCCTCCTGGAGGTAGACTCAGTGTCTTACAGTTCAGGCGTAGTCTTACCTGTTAAACATGTTTTCCTTCCTTTGTTCTCATTTATCAGCTCTTTAGGCCTTGTCTTTTGTATTTAAGGACAAAATGAACCAAACATCGTCTCCAGTTGCATGTATTGTGTAATAATCCACATGGCGTGCGTCATGTGTGATCGGTGCTGACAGAGGACTGTCAAACCATCTTACTGACCCTCCCCCCTCGTGCTGTCTGCCCTCCTGGCCCCCCACCCCACCCTGTGCAACCCTGTGCAGATGTAACAGGTACAGTCTGCCATCAGTGGATGTTTTTGAGTAGCCATGTACCATGGCTGCAGCAGCTCTCCTGACCCAGGCTGAATGTATGATACAGAGGGCTCTAATTTCGTAGACCAGGCGCAGGCGGGGCACACCTGCCCTGCGCCGCACCTGCGCCACGCCAACAGGGTGTGTCAAGGGCATTTTGCAAGTTTCGTGCAAAAGTTTGCGCAGGCAGGCGCACCCACGCCTCCGTCTCTCCTACCGGCGCACGTAGCAGAGAGGGAGGAGATAAGACTTGAGTGGGTTTAACACAGCCGAGTGTGATCTTCACCAATCAAATGAACGCCTCTCCTCACCTTTAAATGTGCCGCGGGCGAGGCGCAGTGACAATTTTTACCTCAGTGGAGAAGAAGGTCAGAGCCGCTGTCACTTTTATAGCAACTGGGAGAGCGCAGGGGCCACCGGGCCGCGCATCGGAGCCACGATGTGCGTCACCGTGTGGACCACCTCACGGGACAGATGTAATCTGTTCCTGTCTCATAAATAGGAGTACGAAATTAAGTGATAATTACATTTAAACACAGCAGCAGGTTAATCCATTCATCATGCTTGTGGTCCACCTGCATTCCTGGTCTGTCATCGCCAAATAGCAGCGCCTTAGGTGAAAATATATCTCCTCCTCATCCTCCTTGCAATAATGTACTCCATCTTTTTAGATCACGTTTAAAACAAGATTAAAACAGAGAAATATGGGCAATCACAGGTAAATCCTTAAGACACCGAGTGACTTACATTTATTCAGTGAGCGTCTCTCTCTTTTTTCTTTTCTTTTGAATTTCATGAGATGAGAGAAGCCGGATACTCCATATCAGATGATGTGGCTGTTTGTGGTTGGCTGAGAGATGTGAACTCGTTAGTTATGACAAACGTCTCTGATCTGACATCAGATGTGATGGGACAATTAATATAGATACAAATGTATGTGCTGGTTCAGACGGTTACATTAAATAGTGGTAGTTGTGATTGTTTATTTCATTGAAATGTGCCTGACACTCTGGACACCTGCCTGTGAGGTTTTGGTGACGTGTGCACACTGTGCGCCTGTCAGCCAAATTACCACTGCCCTGAGTGCGCCTCGTCTGCGCCGAGAATAGACCAGGTTGGAGCTGGCGGGCTTTCAGCGCACCTTCCGCGCGGTTTTTTGGCACCAAATTGTCACTGCGCCAAGCTGAATCTGTGGACACCTCCCCCTGGTGCGCTGTCACACCCATCTCGGGGCAGCCGGTCTACCAAATTGCCAAATTGGCTGTGCACGGCGGTGCGCCGGACGAAATTACCCCCGCGCAGGGTGCACCAGGCTGCACCACCCTGAGTTGCGCCAGGAAATTAGAGCCCAGAATGTCAAAGGTCAATAAAGGTCACGGTGACTGCCAGGCACAAGCTCCCGGTCCCTCATGTCCTCTACCCATACACATTGTATTATTTTCCACACCACAGGCTCCTCCACACTCAATAACACATCCGGTTCTTGTTTTTTTGTTTTTTTGTCGTTCTTTTACAGTTTACTTTGGGACATTTAGTTTATTTTAGCCTGTTCTATTTTTTTCACACCCTCAAAATTACAGTTCACCTCATCCCAAACATTTATGATAATCATTTAAATTTTACTTAGCTCCCTGACCCCAATCTGTTACAGATATACAATATTTTAAATAAACTTACTTGGTACAAATAGGCAGAGTATTGGGCTTCTCTTCTACACAGGAACTGTAACCAATACAGAAAGAAACAGCAGCTCTAGACCAGCGGCCTGAGTCAGTGTGCGGCCGTTCCTCTCAGAGGGATGATGACAGTCCCCTAACACTAACCAGTCAAGCCCCTCTGTGGGGTCACTGGCTTACTGAGGCTATAGTCTTGGTTATTTTTCCACTTCCAGTCCAATCCACTTTATTAACCCAGCACAATTTTTCTTAAAACACATTTTTTGCTCAGATTGGGGCCACACTGGGAGCAGATGTCAGCATCAGAATCAGGACATCAGCTAAAATAAATTATCAAACAGTTGAGCTTGGACCAAGATGGTGACCAGTGTGGTTGTGTTGTGAAGAGATACTCTAAGTTGTACCACAATGATAAAAGGACAATTAAACCAAAGATTATTACCGCTGACCTACTGTGTAGGAAATTAAGGACATTATAAATGGTGTTATATGTTCAGACCCTAATACTATCTCCAATGATATCACCTCATTTTACAACAACCTATATACATCTGAATTTAATCAAGCAAAGTGTTACACATTTATGAAACACAACTGAAACTTTACACCCTTGATTTCAGAAGACTTTAAAGTGTCATGTGATTCTGAGCTCTTATGTTCAGAAATCACTGATGCTGTACGCTCAATGAGATTGAGGAAATCACCTGAAAGCGATGGTCTCACAATAGAATTTATCTCTGTATTTAGGATTCAATCAGGGATCATCTTTGTTTTAATGTATAATGAATTCATAAACAGACAAGAAATGACAACAACCATGAATCAAGGTCTGATAACCTTGATGCCAAAGCCAGGAAAAGATCCTTTAATGACAGAAAACTTCAGACCTGTTTCACTTTTAAATATAGACTATAAAATCTTCTCAAAAGCTTATGCTAAACAACAACAAGAAAAGAATTTGGACAAGATAATAAGTGAAAACCAAAATAGATATATGGCAAAACATCATATTTGCTCTAATATCAGATTAATATTGGATCTAATTGACTATTCTGATTATATAAACTCAAAGCATTGATGGTCTTCCTTGATTTCTAGGCATTTGATTTAATTGAACGCTCTTTCATTATACAAACCCTACACATTTATTAATAATATTACCATGTTCTATAAAGACATAAATAGTTCTGTGATCTTATACCCCAGAATGTCTAGAAGGTTTTCTGTTTCAGGAGGGGAATGCCAAGGATGCCCTGTTCCCTATTGTTTGTTTTAGGTTGTTAAAATTGTATTCTTAAATATTTCATGCAACTCATATTTTCAAGGTTTAGTAATATTCAACTGAGAGGTAAAGACTTCACAGTTGGGTGGTCACATGGTTTTGTTTCTCAAAGATAAATCACAGATACAAATTGCATTACAGGTAACTGGTGAATTTTCAGAAGCCTCAGGTTTTTAAACTCAATATCAACAAAAGTGAAATTTTATATGAGGCTGATGAACAACTTGTGTTTAATATTCCTGTCAAAAAAACTGTTAAATATTTGGGAATTCACATTACAAAAGATTTGGATCTTACACAGCAACTCGATTTCTTCCCAAAAATGAAAACAAACTAATTCAATTGTTAATATGTGGCTGCAGCGAGACCTCTCCATATTTGGAAGAGCTTTATTATCAAAATCTGAAGGTGTGTCAAGGTTTATTTATCCAGCTATGTCAGTTTTCCTTAAAGATGCACTCTGTAAAGAAATCAACAGATTATCGGTCAATTTGTTTGGAAAAGTTGAGAGCAGAGGGAGGTTTGGAAGTTTTGATTTTCCACTTAAATTCTACCTTTAAAGCTTAATCGCTTAAAAAATGTTTGCAGCTACCAGAGTCACTGTGGAATTTTATTCCACACAATATATTTTAAAAAAATAGGCCCGCGGCGCATTTAAAGGTGAGGAGAGGCGTTCATTTGATTGGTGAAGATCACACTCAGCTGTGTTAAACCCACTCAAGTCTTATCTCCTCCCTCTCTGCTACGTGCGCCGGTAGGAGAGACGGAGGTGTGGGTGCGCCTGCCTGCGCCAGACTGCGCCGTGCACGAAACTTGCAAAGGCTTAAGATTTCTAATGAGCTGCAACTTCACAGTTTCTAAACCACTGAAATTCTTAATGTTTAATCAACAGGCTTTACTTCCATGGACATTATGTTCTGTCCACAACTTTTCTCCAAACAAGAAATACTTGCAACAATGGCCATACTACTATTAATAACAACAGTGTTTATAAAGAAAGCTGGATTGAGAGGGACATAATCTTTGTGACGGCCTTGTTTGATGACAATGGAAGTTTTTTATAGTTACCAAAACTTCCTAAAAGCTAAAACCTTTCCAGTTAAATACCGAGTTTGTTTCTATTGTAAGGGCTATTCCCGCTGGTATGATTGAGTTAATAAAATCTCACTTACGTAATGTTCAGGCACCTTCTCTAAACATCTATGGGACTGACATAATAGAAAGAAAATGTACAACCAAACATGTAAGGAAAATATTACAGGGACATCATAGGATTTCACCCACAGGAAAGTTCTTTTGGGATTTACAGTTGGTCAGAATAAATTGGCGTAAAGCGTGTTTGTGTCCCTTCCAATTCAGTGTTTCAAATAAGATCAGAGGGGCCATTTACAAAGTATTTACCCTTGTAACAAATCAATTTCCAACTTTATGGAAGTGGATGAAATCTGCCCTTTTTATGGAGATAAGCCAGAGACAATTTTGCATTTGTTTTGCGTTTGCTCATTGTCGTCTGTATTCTAGAGGGACATGGAAAAATTCAACTATAAAACTGGACAGTCCATCACAGTTGGACCCAGGGATGATATCTCAAATTAGAATGTAATGACAAACCAGACTGCTTTATAACAAATCTTATGTTTCTGATGGGTAAGTTTCACATCCACAAGATGAAGTTTTCCAAGTCCCTACCTAACTTTAGTATCTTTGCAATACAATTTATTTTTTATATAGTTTTTTATATAGTTTCACTTTGGAACTGATGTCAAAGAAGAAAATTGAATGCACACTGCTACATTTTAAAGTTATTTTCAGAAACCCCCAACTAACATGGAAATGAAGTGCTCTATGTCTTATGTGCTTTATTTATTTATTTTATTGATATTTTGATTTGAATTTAGCATGATTATTATTTATTATTTTTAAACATATATAGTATTTTGTGACATACTCATTATCACTCATTGTCTTATTCTATATGCATGCTGATTGTCTGCTTTTTTCTAAAAGTTAAATAAAGATTTGCATTGAAAAAAAACACAGAGAGAGCTGGGTTTAGCTCTCACTGTGTGGAGCATGTACTCAGAGTTATTATGATGCCATATACTTTGATTCTGATATAAAAATGTGTCTACCTTTAAAGTGTCTTGAGATTACATCTGTGATGATTTGGTGCTGTACAAATAAAGATTGATTGATTAATTAACAGATCAATAGATTGATGGATGGATTAATTAGACTTCATTGTGGAATAAATTTTTATAGAGACGCTCGGTGCTCCATAACAAACTATGCTGGTTCACTCTGTTGAATTGTGACCTCAGCTCAGATGATGACCTCTGAAGGTGAACTGTTCTGTTTGAGGATCTGACCTTTGACCCAGCTCATTGATGAGTGAACTGACACAGCACTGCTGACTGTGAGCTCGTCCACTCCAGAGCAGAGTCATATTCTGAGGCAACAGAGCGAGTCTCGACAGACGCCATTTTGTTACAGCTGACATGTGCAGAGACGAGGCCTCCAGGCACGATCTGGACCAAGACCGTCCAATGAAGGGACCAAAACCCAGAGAACATCTTCAGTCTGTCTGAACCCTCTGATCATCTCCAGATTAAAAACAGGCTCTCTTACCTGTTGAGATGTCCTCCTTCTTCTCCGAAATGTCCTAAAAATTTAAGAAATCCTTAAAAGTGTCGCTCACTGCAAACTTCAGCTCAGAGAAAAAAATGCGCCACAGCAGCAGGAAGTGAAAGTAAAAAGACCTGTCTGACAGGAAGTCCCGTCACCATGGAGACACAAAAACCACAGACATTAGTCACAGCATTTGAAGAGGAACAACTGCAGAGTTTCTGTAGGAGGATCAGTGTCTCTGAGGGTCTTTGTCTCTGAGGGTCTTTGTCTCTGAGGGTCTTTGTCTCTGAAGGTCTTTGTCTCTGAGGGTCTTTGTCTCTGAGGGTCTTTGTCTCTGAGGGTCAGTGTCTCTGAAGGTCTTTGTCTCTGAGGGTCTTTGTCTCTGAGGGTCAGTGTCTCTGAAGGTCTTTGTCTCTGAGGGTCTTTGTCTCTGAGGGTCTTTGTCTCTGAGGGTCTTTGTCTCTGAGGGTCAGTATCTCTGAGGGTCTTTGTCTCTGAGGGTCTTCATCTCTGAGGGTCTTTGTCTCTGAGGGTCAGTATCTCTGAAGGTCTTTGTCTCTGAGGGTCTTTGTCTCTGAGGGTCTTTGTCTCTGAGGGTCAGTATCTCTGAGGGTCTTTGTCTCTGAGGGTCTTCATCTCTGAGGGTCTTTGTCTCTGAGGGTCTGTGTCTCCGAGGGTCAGTGTCTCTGAGGGTCAGTGTCTCTGAGGGTTTTGGTCTCTGAGGGTCTTTGCCTCTGAGGGTCTTCGTCCACCTGGACAGTCCAGACAGCTCTGTCAGATTCATGTCTCCATCAGTCTAAAGGTTCAGAGTTCAATCAAATCTCTGTCTGTCACATGTCCATGTGTCCTTGGACAAAACACTTTACCTCCAGTGTCTCCCACTGCTGTGGTGTTAAAGCACTTTGAGTGGTCTGAAGGACTAGAACAGGACGGTCTAAGCTCTGGTCCATGTGGTCCATGTCCTGTCTGTGAGGACAAAGCCGCAGAGAGATGAAGACGTCTGTGTTGTTTGAGAAGATATTAAGAACTGTGTCTGGAGATGATTTCTGAACCAGTGACAGCAGCAGATCCTCAAAGTCTTCTATCCTGTTGTCCTCTGGTCTGGTCAAATGTTTGGGACGTGCATGCAGTGTGGACACTTGCTATACTGTGGATGCATCAACATCAAACAGGCTTCAGGAGCTTTTGGTGAGCAGATCTCAGTCTCTGTGTCTCCATGCTCATGTGATAAACACATCAAACTCTGAGCATCACCTTATCTACTTACACTAGGGCTGGGCAGGAAGGACAGAAACTCATATCACCACGTTTGAGCTGAATGCTGATATATTCAACTCAGATCTTGACATTTAATTCAGATAAATAATCTTTGAAAACACAATAATGAAGCTCAGAGTGAGGACTGTTTTGATGCAGAGGCTGCAAAGGTTTGAGGTTTGGGGCTGCAGCTCTCCATCTGACTGTCTTCATGTTGGACTTTGTGCTGCTGATGTAAAACGAGGAAAAGATTTGTCACCGTCAAACTTTTTTGTCACCTGTTTTGGCATTTTTAACAGAAAACATCATTCTGCTGCTCATCTGAGATCTTAAACACAACGAAACACTGTTTTTCATTTTCCCATCCAGCCTTCATTTAGCACGACAACTATACTGATAAAAACTAAACAGTCTGAACTTATATCTTATATTATGTCAATGTCTTTAAAACACTTGATGCTTCTGCCCTACATAACACCACACATGAAGTATAAATAACAACTGGACTGTTAATAAATTTTCAATTGCTAAAATGTAATTCGCCATTTTCAAAAAAATCAATTCAATATTTTAAAAGCTTTAAATTTTAATAAATAAGGATTAGTGCAAACCTCATTCAAACTTAGGGCTGGTTATAGATAATTTACTTTGCTTAAGGAATTGTTTACTTATTTAATTAAAGTAGAAAAATTCTAATTAATGACATTATATTCAGTTCTGGTAAATCAAATTCAGTAAAACTTTTAATTCAGGCAAATTAAACTCAGTAACACTTTTAGTCAAGTTAAATCAATTTCAGTTTAACTGTCAGTAAAATAAATTTAGTTCAAGTCAAATATGCTTCAAATCAGTAACTTAGATTAAGTTACAGAAATAATTCAATCAAGTAACTTTGGTTTGGTACACCATTCTTTCAACTGTGTGTGCAGTTACTAGAAGAGACGACCAAAGCTTCCCCACCACTAATTAGCTGAGCTCAAACACTAGGAGTCAATGGGAAGTGTTAGCCTGCCTCTGCCTACAGTTATCAGATAAACTCTTCAGCAACTCTAAACAGTCCTGTGTTTGTTATGACATTAATCTTCTACTATTATCTTATTATCCTCCTGTACTCGTAAACAGAGGCTTTGTTTTGTTGACCTACTCACAAGCACGTCTGCGGTGGTTTGTCTAGAGATGTGTGTAATGGTCCTATCTTATTTTGTACTTCATGTCATTTCTGGTTTCAAGTTCCTGTTTTATTTTGTTAATTCCTGTCTCCCTCTCTTTCAGTTCCTGGTTGGTCTCCCTCCTGTGTGGTTACCTGACTGCTCCCTAATGTGTTTCACCTGTGTCTTGTTACCTGTGCTCTCCACTCCTGTAAATACCCTGCATGCTCACTCACAGTTTGCCGGATCAACTCCCGGTCACCGTAGTTATCCAGCACTCTTTTCCTGACCAGTCTCCAGTGTTTTTGGACCAGTTTCCTGCTTCCTGGTTTGTGTTTCCTCGCCTGCTGATTCTGTCCCTCTGCCTGATTCTCTGATTCCTGCTAACGAACTGTTTCTGAATAAAGAAAAGCCTGTTGGATCACCATCAGCTCTGCGTTTGAGTCTTTTCTGTCTGTGCTGTGATAATGTGATGTTCACGAATGAGTCGAGTCTTTTGAACGATTCTTTTAAGTGAAATGATGAGAACAGATTTGCAGTGAAGAACGGCTCTCCTGAAGCTCAGAGGAATGTGTGAAATCATCAAACAGGCAGAAAAAAGTTTAAAATAAATTATATTATAAATCAAATATATTTTCAACACAAAGAATACAATTTAAACACCATCAGTCAAAAACATAAACATGAGGCCCTTTTTAAAAATTATATGAATTAGTCCTTTAAGGAAAAGCAAAGAGTCCTTTTTCTCTAAGGGGAAAAATGGAGTGAAAGGGGAACAACTGGGTTCAGGTCCTCAGGATGCAGGATTTGGGAAAAGGACTGATCCTTCTGGTCTGGATGGGAGGGGGAAGGAAAACCAAACGGGTCTGTGGTTTCAGCTGGCCTTCTCCGTCTTCTTTGTCCCAGTCATCAGGGTCAGAAACAAACCTGAGCGCTGACTTTTTAATGTCAGTCACAGGCAAACATGTCCCAGCACGTCTGTCCCTGCTGTGTCTGAGGGTGAACCCGGATCTTTAAGACTGCTGAGCTCTGATTGGCTAATCAGCAGAGTGTGGGTGAGTTATTTTAGGAACATGAAATACCAAATACAAATAATGATTCATCTGAACTTAAATAGTCATTATGAAGACAAAAACAAAATAAGTGACAGTAATTCTTGGTCTGTGGAGGTCGACGAGGGTCACTCAGACACAGCAGGGAGCAGAGGGTCAACACCATTAAAGGTCAGGGGTCACATGTCAGTAACACAGGAGAACAGCTGATGTCATGTTAGTGACAGAGTAATGCTTAAACATGAAGTTGATCACAGATGAATTATAAATGAGTCAGAATCAACAGGTTTTTCTAAATCAGCTGCAGTCGGCCACTGCTGCATGTGGTCCTGAGGGAAAATGTCCCCGGTGAGAGGGGGGAGGGTCCGTAGGACTGTGATGGCTGATTCTCAGGATGGACGTTCACTCTGGTCGATCAGTCAGAATGTAGATGTCAGGACCCCGAGCAACGTTTTCTCCACTTTATTACATCAAGATTAAGCTGCAGCAACACACAAGGCACTTATTCCCACAGAGACTGTACCTGTTAGCAGGTGTGGTTCTGTGTATAAAAACAGAAATATAAGCTAAAGTCTCTGCAGCATTAATGTACAGCAGAAACAACAAAAACATCCTGAAATTCACATCCCTAGAAACTGTAGAAATCCCCTGATCCCTCATCATCAAATCAAACATTCACACTCAGACTGGATGTGCAGTCACAAAGTTTGCTCTACAGAGCACAAAGGCTCCAGTCAGAGCATAAAGGCAGTCTACATCCAGAAGAAGACCTCCCTAAACACAAGGACCATCAACTCCTCCTGTCTTCAGCCCTGTCCTGTGGTAGAGAGCGCCCTCTAGTGGACAGGATTTAACCTGCAGCAGCATCCACCAGTCCAGCATGAGCCACACATCAGAGGGGCTTCAACAGGCATCAATGAAGTCACAGGGCCAGATCTTCAGAAGGATTGCACTTTTTTTGCAACCGCTAAAAGTGTGCAAATGATAGAAAAAAATAGCGTGCAATCCACAAAGCATACGCAAAGGGTGAAATGCACGCAAACTGAACACAAACTGCACTGCCACTCCTAGCTGTGCCGGTCCAATTTGTATGCATGTAAATTAGGGAATATTCATAAATTCAGCGCAAAATTGCCCCTTTCCTATGAAATAAGCCTCATTGCAAATACCACCTAATCCACAAAGACCGGCGCTAACTGCCACCGGCAGTAAAGCGGTGCTATTTAACGCCATTGAGACCCGTGTATTAAATCCGCGCAGTTTCTAATTTCAAGAAAGGATTTACCGGAGGAGAGTATCACTTTTTCATTTGAGTGACAATGAAATCATTTGCAGATAGCAGTTGCCAGGCAGTAATATAACCTACTGTGTTCGTCTCTGCAACCATTCCACCACTTTTCAGTAAACATGAATAATTTGCCTAAATACAATCTGTTAAAAACCCCTATGACCCCCTTGACCACTTTTCGGTCATTTGAACATCACTTCCAGGCGCTGGGAGACGGCAGCCTGTTGCGGCAGCTCCGACTCAATTTTCTTGTTTTGTGTATTTTTTCTCCCCCTGTTGTTCTGTATCTTATTTATTTTTTGGTTTAAGCTACCATTAATACTGCAACGTTTTAGTTGTGGTACTTCTGGCGGAGTTTTGTTGTTCCCTTTGGACTTTTTCTTTGTTTACGATGCTCACCTACACACGTGAGGAACTCCTGCAGCACTGTAATGGAGCCGGTTGCCCCTCTGCACGTATACCTGAGGAGATATGGAGGGCGACGCGCAGAGGGAGGAAAGCCGGCTCCAAAGTCAGAGAGAGGATCGAGAGGGACAGGAGATTTAAACCTTTCCTTCCATCGATCATTATGGGGAACGTGAGGTCACTCGCCAACAAGACTGACGAGCTGACAGCATTAGTGAACAGCCAGCGGATCTACAGGGAAAGCAGCCTGCTTGTCTTCACGGATTCATGACTGCAGGGGACAACACCGGACAGTGTGATCGACCTGACCGGCTTCACGCTGGTCAGAGCAGACCGAGGGACACAGAGCGGTAAGAAGAGAGGAGGGGGACTTGCTGTCTTTGTGAACTCTAAATGGTGTTGTCCCGGACATGTGACTGTGAAGGAGACTGTCCTGCACCCCTGATGTGGAACTTTTAGCGGTGGGATTACGTCCGTATTACCTACCGCGGGAGTTTTCATACACCATTGCTGTTGCTGTTTACATCCGGCCGGCGCCTGTGACGTCATCCACGCTGTGATCGCGGGACTCCAAACCCAGCACCCCAGCGCCCTCATACTGATCAGTGGGGACTTTAATCATGTCTCTCTCTCTCCTGTCCTGACAAACTTTACACAATATGTGGACTGTGCTACAAGAGGGAATAAAATCCTGGACCTCCTGTATGCCAACGTGAAGGGAGCATACAGCTCTTCTTCTCTCCCTCCTCTGGGGGAATCAGACCACAACCTTATCTACCTTGATACCACCTATAGGCCGCTGGTGGAACAACAGGCGACCACCATCAGGACTGTCAAGGTTTGGTCTAAGGACACAGAGGAGGCACTGCAGGAGTGCTTCAATGTCACAGACTGGGATCTTTTTAAAGAGGACTATGGTGATGACATTGAAGGCCTCTCTCATTGCATCACAGACTACATCCATTTCTGTGAGGACAGCATTGTCCAAACCAAAAAGATCCGCTGCTTCCCAAACAATAAACCCTGGATTAGTATGGACATTAAAGGCCTCCTCAACAAGAAGAAGAGGGCCTTCATGTCTAAGGATCGGGACAGGCTCAGGGCTGTCCAGAAGGAGCTGAAGAGGAAGCTGAAAGAGGCCAAGAACAGCTACAGGGAGAAGATCGAGGCCAAGATGGGGCAGGAAAACTCCAGAGAGCTGTGGTGTGGAATGAAACGGATGACAGCCTTCAACAGACCTGCACCCAGAGCTGAGGGAGACCCAGAGTTTGCTTCTGAGCTGAACCTATTCTTCAATAGGTTCGACACAACCCCCACCCCAGTGAGCTCAGAGAATGGATCTGGGTCTTCAACCCCCACCCCAGCCCCCACTCACAACTCTGCAGGAGACTCTGCCCCCCTCCCTGGCACATCTTCATCCCCCTCCCCTAGCTTGCAAGTGGCTCCAACAGACAGCCCCCCCTCTCCCCCCAACCTACCCCCCCCTGGACACCAACCTCACCCAGCACCCCTCCCTCTCTCCCTGCCTCACACTCACGTCCAACCAGGTACAGAGGGAGCTCTCCAAACTCCGCACCAACAAAGCCAGTGGGCCAGACAACATCAGCCCCAGGGTCCTCAGGGTGTGTGCCGGGCAGCTCGCTGGGGTCTTTCAGCACCTCTTTAATCTCTCCCTGAGGTTGATGAAGGTGCCCGAACTGTGGAAGACCTCCTGCATCGTCCCGGTACCAAAAAAAGGACGTCCCAGCGCTCTCAATGACTACAGACCTGTGGCACTGACGTCACATGTCATGAAGACCTTTGAGAGGCTGGTTCTTCAGCACCTGAGGACTCTGCTCTCTGCTTTCCAGGATCCCCTGCAGTTTGCATACCAGCAGCACATCGGCGTGGAGGATGCCATCATCTTCCTCACCCACAGGGCCCTGTCACACCTGGAGAGACCAGGGGGCACTGTGAGGGTCATGTTCTTTGACTTCTCTAGTGCCTTCAACACCATCAGGCCCTGCCTCCTGGGGGAAAAGCTGCTGGACATGCAACTGCACCCTGACACCACAGCCTGGATACTGGATTACCAGGCCGGCCGCAGTACGTCAGGGTGAATGGCTGTGCCTCTGAGGTGGTCACAAGCAACACCGGAGTGCCCCAAAGAACTGTTCTGGTGCCCTTCCTCTTCACCCTCTTCACTTCAGACTTCCGGTTCAACTCTGGTTCCTGTCACCTCCAGAAGTTTTCCTGTGACTCCTGCATTGTTGGATGTATCACCGACGACGACGAGGGGGAGTACAGAGGACTGATCAAGAGCTTCGTCACATGGTGTGACAGCAACAACCTGAAGCTCAACATCAGCAAGACCAAGGAGGTGGTGGTGGACTACTGGAGGAACAGGAGGTTCTCTGACCCCATCATCATCCAGGGGGAGGAAGTGGAGAGGGTGGACTCGTACCGGTACCTTGGGGTCCACATTAACGATAAACTGGACTGGTCACACAACACAGATGCCCTCTTCAGGAAAGGACAGAGCAGGCTGTTCTTCCTGAGGAGACTCAGGTCGTTTGGCATCTGCAGCAGGCTCCTGAAGACCTTCTACCAGTCTGTGGTGGCCAGCGCACTCTTCTTTGCTGTAGTGTGCTGGTGGGGCGGCATCAAGACTGATGAGGTCAACAGGCTCAACAAACTGGTGAAGAAGGCCCGTTCTGTGGTGGGCCTTCAATTGGACACTCTACAGACTGTGGCTGAGAGGAGGAACAAGGACAAAATCATGTCGATCCTGGACAACCCCTCTCACCCTCTCCACGACGAGTTGTGGGACATGGGCAGCTCGTTCAGCCAACGCATCATCCCCCCCAGAAGCAGAACTGAGCGCTTCAGGCGCTCCTTTGTGCCCACCGCCATCAGACTTTACAGCAGCAGCGAAGGCTGCTGCTGTAAAGTCTGCCCGAAACAGCAATTCCTTCCGGACTGTAATCCTCTATATGCTCCAAACCAGCTCTATCCATATTGTATTGTTATTTATTCATATCCCTGATCACGGTTTCATTACTCTAGGTAAATAATTTGCACTGTTACTGTGTGGTCAATAAGTGCTGTTACATTTCACATTGTCACTTTAATATCACTGTCACTTTATCTTTACTGCACTGCACAGGAGGCTCAGCTGTCCTGTACTGTGTTAAATTATTATTTTAGTATGTTAGTTAATTTGATAATTGAACGCCACTTACTCTGTTAATTTAGTATTTTAGTATATTAGTTTATTTGACAATTGAACAACACTTACTTTGTTACTCTGTTAATTTAGTGCTTAGTATGTTAGTTAATTTTGATAATTGTAAATATCTTCTATTCTTTGATCTATGTCTTATGCATGCTACTATCCCTGTACTTGCCCTGTACTGCCGCAATACCAGAATTTCCCCTTTGGGGATCAATAAAGGACTATCTTATCTTATCTTATCTTATCTTATCTTATTTTCTGCATTTGTTTTGGCTGGTTCAATAACAAAGGCCAAAAAAAATAAAAATAAAAAAATAGGGATGAACAACAACAAAAAAGACAAAAAAAAAAAAAACGACACCCATGGACATATGGTCCTTTGACCACTTTGAACCACTTTGTGTTCATTATAAATAATTTGAAGGTTTTTTTCTTAAGGGGCACAATTAATACTTTGACATTTATGCACTTGGCGGCTGTGTCTCAGGAGGTAAGGGTCCACTAAATGCTGAATATTTCATAAATAAGGGGATAAATCAGTAATACCCAAACAAACCCGAGAAATAAATGCAACTCAACTTCTCACCCTGACAATAGTAATTCAGTGGCCTCAGTGGTAGGTCACAGTGGGCTTTATGTTGACCTAAAGACAGGACAACAGACAGCTCTGCTCTAATGTAAATAGGTCAGTATAAAAGATTCAGGACCATGGACAGCTCTGCATCAAATAGTTTATTTTGTTAAGATGCGATCACAGTTGTGTCATGAAAAAAATTAATTGACTGTATACTACAAGTCGACCTTAACCCAGTTATACACTTAAAGGATAAGTTCGGTTTCTACAGCTTTCACATAGTTTATAGAATGAAGTAGAGCAATATACTCACCCAGAAGGCTTTCCTGATCCAAACAGTGCTTCGGGAGATATTTAGATCCAAAATCGAGCGGCGGACATCCGTATAAATGGTAGCAGACGGGGCATCTGTAGCGCCGCTCCTAAAAGTGCATTAATCCTCCAAAAACTCATTAGTTTCACCAACATTTCATCATGGTCCGCTCGCGCTACTCCTCCACGACAGTCCGATGTCACTCCATCCATGTTTTTGTGACTGTGCTGACCTCTGAACTGAAAAGTTTCTTGTCTCCGCGTCCTCCTTTCGATGAGCTCCTCATCTTTATACTCTGGCTCGAAACTGTAAGGACACCCATCATATTCAAAGTTCTTGTCCACAACATCTTCATCCAATAGATATTCGTCCATTTTGCAAACAACTGGAAGAAGAAAGTTATTGTGTAGCCACCGCTCGCCGCGGAAACAATGAGCCGTACTGCGCATGCGCGCGCAACCGAAAGAAAATTTTCAGTGCTGCTAGGAGACAGTGCTATCAGCAGCATAAACCACGGAAGATTTCAAACATGCTGCTGTCCCAGTGCCACTGTCTCTGAGACAACAACACTCCTCCCAAAATTTTTGTCTACACACTGAGGAGTCAAACAGCTGATCGTGCATGTGGGAGCAGTGGACATCAGAAAGGAACAGACTGAAGTCTTGAAAAGGGACCTCTGTCACCAACTATGCTGAACTCTTCCCATATTAAACTGTGCCCCTCAAGTCACACAGGAGCTTCAACTCTCCTGCTTCACAAACTAAAGCTCCCCCAGCTCCCCCCCCCTCCACTTTCATCTGGTCCATCACCCAAACTCCCCCCTGCTCGTCCTCCCCTGCCTGCACCCAGAGCTGGTATCCCTAAGAGCTAGGATGGACAGGGCCTCTGCTGTCCAGGACCCAGGACTTACAGTCATGATAAAGGTAATATCAAGCTGGGGCCCTGTGTGACAACATTCTCCCCTAGTGCCATATCTACAGTCACACCACATAGAGTATCAATCAGAGAAATTTAATCCATATTGCTTGTAAGAAGATAATGTCCAGTCCTACTGCTACTAATCTGAAACTTGCTGTGCTCAATGTTAGATCCCTGTCTATCAAATCATTTTTAATTAATAATTTGATCTCTTCTTATAATCTTGATTTTGTTTTTAACTGAAACATGGCTTGACAAAAACACAGGTAATGCAGTTCTAATGGAATCAGCTCCACCCAACTTCACATTTCAATCTGAAACACGAGAAAACAAAAAGGGTGGAGGTGTCTGTGCAATATTCAGAGATCATATGGTTACGCACAGGTTGTCATTTGGGGTGTTTTCATCATTTGAGTATGTGTCCTTTAAAAAGGAGCTAAAACAATCTCCATCCATACTCTATATAGTTATATACAAGCCTCCCCAGCATGGTCAAAGTTTTATTGATGATTTTTTCTGGATGCTTTCAGTTGTATGCACAGACTTTGATGGTTTGGTCATTACAGGTGATTTTAATGTACATGTGGATAATGTCTGTGACAGAAATGCTAAAGAGCTCAGTGCTGTCCTTGAATCCTTTGGCCTGACTCAGCATGTGTGTGATCCCACCCACAGCAGAGCACAGCACACTCTGGACCTGCTCATTACAAAGGCAGTTAATATTTCAGATGTCAATGAGGTTGATGTTGCTCTGTCTGATCATTTCTGTGTCTTCTTTGACCTGTCTGTTTCTCCCAAACCACCGGCTGGTCCTGCAGTTGTTCGGAGGAGACACATAAATAACAGCACAGGTGCTCTGTTCATGGAAATGATAAACTTTGAAAATGCCTCATGTTCTAATGCTGATGATTTTTTGAACTCTGTTACTTTGAGTGTTTTGAATGTTATGGACACCATTGCCCCTGTGAAGGTTAAAATGGTTAAAAATAAGCAGAAGGCACCATGGAGGAATGACGACTCGGTCAGGGCACAGAAAAGGGAGTGCCGGAGGGCTGAGCGGAAATGGCGCAAGTCAAAGCTTCATGTTCATTATGAAATTTATAAAGAAAAGTTGTACGTGTTCAATCAGATCTTATGTAGAACAAGGGAGAGGTACTTTTCTGAAATTATTGGAAACCGCATAACAACTCGTGTGTCTTATTTGCAACAGTGAACAGATTAACAAATCCTCCAGCTCAACTGCCGTCGGAACTAAACTCACATCTAAGTGTAATGAGTCTGCAGTATTCTTTTCAATCAATCAATCAATCAATCAATCAATCTTTATTTGTATAGCGCCAATTCATAACAAGTGTTGGCGGCAAGAGAAAACCTTTTGTTAAGCAGCAGGAAATCTTGAATGTGGACCCCAGTCTCATGATGAACAGCAAATCCACACGATGCTGTGTTGGGTGTGTGGGCAAAGGGAGGGAGGTAAGTGGAGACAAGTGGACTAAAGTAAGAACTAAAGCTAGTGACAGATCAATGGACCAATCATAGACCTGTCATCGTCAAATTTGTTTCTGCTGGAAACAAATTTATTAGAGGAGGATCCTCATGTCTGTGTGGTTGTGGTGATAATTTTATAGAAGTATAATCAATAAAAGTCTTACTGAAAATAGGAATTTATAGTAGTGACGAACTCATGGGTGCCCAGACCACAAGTGCATCCCTACCATATTTGTCTCCGTTAAGTATAAATGTATTAATGGTAGACCTCTTGAGATGTGACACCTCATTTTCAAGAGGGATCTCATGTCCATGTGGAGCTAGAGATAGTTACTATAGACAAGGTTCAGACCATTAAATATGCCATCAATTCCACAAGACCACTAACAACCCTGCAGCCATCTAGACACTTCGAGCTGACTCATTTTGCACCTGTAACTGACAAAACTGTCCAAGAGATCATCACCAGTCTGAGTTCATCTACATGCTGCCTCGATGTGTTACCCACTAGATTTCTAAAGTCTGTGCTGAGCAGTTTGTTACCACCACTCACTCACATAGTTAACATGTCACTACAATCTGGAACATTCCCAAAGGCCTTGAAAACTGCGGTCATAAAGCCTCTCCTAAAGAAGAGCAGTCTTGATACCACAGTACTGAACAACTACCGGCCCATCTCAAATCTGCCATATTAAGGCAAAGTCCTTGAAAAAGTTGTTTACCAACAGCTTACTGACTTTCTCCTAATGAACAACTCCTGTGATGTTTTCCAGGCAGGTTTTAGACCCCATCACTGCACTGAGACCACTCTTATCATGGTGAGAAATGACATCCGGCTGAACACTGACGCAGGCAAAGTCTCAGTTTTAGTCCTGCTAGATCTGAGTTTTGCTTTTGACACTGTGGATCATGAGATCCTGTTACAGAGACTAGAGGACTGGGTGGGCATCTCTGGCACTGCCCTAAACTGGTTGAAGTCCTGTCTAGAAGACAGGAAGTACTTTGTTGAAATTGGTAACTGTGTCTCAGACCACATGACCTTGACCTGTGGGGTGCCCCAAGGGTCAATCCTGGGACCCCTTCTGTTCAATCTCTCCATGCTGCCTTTAAGGCCAGTTAATACAGAGTAATAATGTGTCCTACCACAACTATGCAGACGACACTCAGATCTACGTCTCACTGACAGCAGGTGAATATGGACCAGTGGATTCACTCTGTCACTGCATCCAACAGGTCAGTGTGTGGATGCAAAACAACTTTCTCCAGCTAAATTCAGACAAGACTGAAGTCAGCGTATTTGGTCCACAGAAACAAAGAGAAAGTGTCAGCGGTCACCTCCAGCCTCTCTCTCTAAAACCTACAAATCAGGTTAGAAATCTCGGGGTAATAATGGACTCAGACTTGAACTTGAACAGCCACATCAAATCAATAACATCAGCAGCCTTATACCATCTAAAAAGCATTGCCAAAATCAAAGGTATAGTGTCTAAACCTGACCTGGAGAGACTCATCCATGCATTTGTCTCCAGTAGGTTAGACTACTGTAACGGCCTGCTCACTGGCCTCTCCAAACGAGCTGTAAGACAGCTGCAGTACATCCAGAATGCTGCTGCTCAGGTCCTGACCGGAACCAGGAAGTACGAGCACATTAGTCCTGTGCTCAGGTCCCTACACTGGCTTCCTGTGGCTCAGAGAACAGACTTTAAAGCAGCTCTGCTTGTGTACAAGTCTCTCCACGGCCTAGCACCAAAGTACATCTCTGACATGTTAGTGCCATATGAACCATCTCGGACTCTGAGGACCTCAGGGACCGGCCTCCTGCTGGTGCCCAGAGTCAGGACTAAACATGGAGAATCAGGGTTCCAGTTTTATGCAGCTAAAATCTGGAACAGCCTATCTGAAGATGTGAGACAGGCCTCTACATTGGCAATGTTCAAATCTAGGCTCAAATCAGCTCTATTTAACTGTGCATATGACTGAAAGGATCTTATCTGCACTCTTCTCTTTTAAAGTTCATTTTATAATGATTATCTTTGTTTTTATTTTGTATTGTGATTTTAATGCATTTTTCTTTTTCTGTAAAGCACTTTGAATTACCTTGTGTACAAATTGTAATCTACAAATAAACTTGCCTTGCCTTGCCTTGCAGTGAGAGCAGAAGGAGAAGCTGTTACATGTAGGCTGGAGCTCTCTGAGGGCCGGTGAAGGTGTCAGACAGTAGACAAGCACACTGCACATATATAGAGCTAAATACAAACCACACAGCCAAGAAAACTCTGACACAGGAATAAATCTTCTGGACTCACGTCTGCACGGAGGCACAAATCCTCAAATACAGTCCACACAGGCTGATTCAGTCCAGACAGGAGCAGAGCCTCTGAGCTTTAAACCTCATTCACACTGAAACCTGAAATTATCCAGACTTTACTCTGCTGATCCACATGTGTGAATGCAAACAGCATTTTATCCACGTGTTGTCTCTGATTGTGAGGAGAGAAACACAAACTTTCTTACATCTTAGCTCATTGATGTCAGGAAGAGAGGCGTGAGAGAGGAGACCAGAACAGCACTATTGTATTAAAAACAGCATTTTTATTAAACATAAAATATATACAGTCCACTCACAGGCCACTTTATTAGGTACACGTCTCGTCCTCCCTGTTTCTGTTCTGGGTGCATTTCCAGTGTCTGACAGTAGGTGGCAGTGTTTACAAAGAATGGCCTTTTTAATGAAGGAGTATCAGAGTGGGACAAACTGGTCTACAGCCTGAGGGAACATCAGCACAGTGCTTCCCAAACTGTGGGTCGTGGACCTCTTGTGGTCCCTGAAGGTCCTGCAGACAGACCATGAACATGATTTTAAAAAACTGGTCTCACATTGTAGACGATCATTAAATACTTGATTTCATGTTTTTATTCTCAGCACTAGTGGGTGGCATGGTGGCGCAGCAGGTAGTGCACGTGCCTCACAGCAAGAAGGTCACCGGTTCAATTACGGGTTAGTCAGGGCCTTTCTGTGTGTAGTTTGCATGCTCTTCCCATGCATGCGCAGGTTCTCTCCAGGCACTCCGGCTTCCTCCCACAGACCGAAAACATGCTCATTAGGTTGACTGATGACTCTAAATTGCCCTTAGGTATGAGTATGAATGGTTGTCTGTCTCTCTACATGGCCCTGCAATAGACTGGCGACTGGTTCAGGGTGTACCCCACCTCTTGCCCAATGACAGCTAGGATAGGCTCCACCCCGCAACCCCGAAAAGGATAGAAAATAAATGAATGAATGATTCTCAGCACTAAACTCATTCTGGCTTCACTTTAAATCAGAAGATTCATTTTAGCTTTGACATGAAGCTTTAGCCAAAGTTCAAGCAGGAAGACCTATATATTCATTCAGTCACCATCTGCTCATGTCAGTCTGCTCTCATTCAGGTCCTCACCTGCCGTCCTGTTCAGGTGATTCAGATCATCAGCTGATTAGGGGCGAACACTCACTTTAGCTCTGAGCCAACCAGATTCTGCCACGACCCGTCTTGTTCATCATCCTACTGCTGTCATATTTTAAATCCTGTCTTTGTGAGAAAGGAGACATAACATCTTTAATTACAATTTAAAACACAATATCTGGATAAACTGAATAACTTCCTTTTCTTGTGCCATTATAAAACCTTGACAACATGGCAGCCATTTTGGAAAGACAGATCTTCTGTTTCATTGGACGAGCCCCAACAAATCACACATCACTAAAAAGCCCAGGATGTCCTCTCCACAGCTCAGCAGGTTTTATTCTTGTGGACTGTTTTGTTGTTGTTGTTTTTTTTCTTTTTTTTCTTTAATTAAGCTATCAAACTGTTGTCCCTTACAGAGGACAAAAATGTCCTGACAGCTGACTGATGATCAGCTGTTTCCTGTCAGCACAAACAGATGTCTCTTCAGGAGACGCTGCAGAGGACAAGATGTCTCAGGTCTTTGAGTCCTCTGCAGGTTTGGACTCCAGAGGACACAGAGACACTGAACCAGACCGTACCCCAAACCCAGGATAGAGGGGCTCAGTAAATGTGGTCTCTGTGGTGTGGAGGTGGATCAGTCCATCAGAGGAGACTTCATAGAAGGACAGAGATCCAGCAGGACAGTCCACATACACCCCTACTCTACCAGAGGATGAAGACGAGGAGGAGGAGATGGATGTTACTCTGTTATTGTGACGGACATAGTAACCATTATTAGAGCACATTAGACTCCAGGAATGATCATTACATCCAAACACACATTCATCTCCTGTCCTCTTGATTCTTCTGTAACTCACTGATACATCAACACGTCCTCTCCTCTGGACCTCCCAGTAACAGCGACCGCTCAGAGCAGACCTGCACAGCAGCTGAGGATCATCATCAAATCTGTCTGGATGATCAGGATATGACTGAAGCTTGTCCACAAATGTCACCGTCCTGTTGTCTTCAGACAGTCTGAGTCTTCTCTCCACTGTGTTTGTGTCCACCTCCAGCTCACAGGCCCCTGATGGAGAGAAGGAGAAACATCACAGCAGCAGGTCATCATCTGATCATCTACAATCATCTGAGCTGACGCTCCATCAGCCTGAGGGTTCAGAGTCAGCTCTGATGGTTTTAGCTTTTATCTCTGCTGAGTCAGCTGTGTTTGACCTCTGACCCCAAACTCTGCTCCATCTTTCTATCTGAACAAGTTTGATTTCTGTGTTTGTGGCTCCATGGTCCACGTTCAGTTTTTATTGGTGTTTGGATCCATCCTGTTAAATCCATCTCCTGCTGTTGGATGAAAATGCAGTTTGATGAACACAATGTCCTCTGAAACTCTGAGCTGCTGCTTTAAATCCTGGAATATCTGACAGATTAAACATGAAGCTTCGTCCTCACATGACTCAGCTGCTGTCCAATCAGATCTCAGGTCAACACATAGAGAAACTGAACAGATTGATGGTTTTGACTGGAGAAGAAAAAAACTACAATAGAGAATCAAATCATCTGGAACAAGAGTTGGTAAACAATCAGAATAATTCATTGAATATAGTTTTTGTATTTCATCAGGCTGCTCACAAACTTAGATGTGCTCATGACTGATAGTCAGTATAGATCTAGAATAAATAGATCTAATAATTAGACTGTATTGTAACATGTTGGAGCAGCTGCAGCCATGGAGGAGTCATTAGTCTCTGCAGAGATCTTGACCAATGAGGAGCATTTCTCCTCCACGTCACTCAGTTTGGTCCATTTGTAAAAGCTCCAATGTGGACAGGGACCAGACCTGAACCACCATGGTCTTTAGTCTGGACCAGAGAAGAGGACCTGAGCTAGTTGTTTATGGTAGCCCTGAAGTGCAAACCACAACAGCAAAGAACTACACACAATGGTGTTGGGTTTCATGCGCTCTGAAAGAACATGTCCCTGCAGAAGCCTGAACCACAGCTGGCTGACCATCTCACCCCCTCAGGTTTCACATGTAGGTGTGACCCTGTGATAAGGACAATAAGACCCTGCTCTGCTATGCAGTCGCTCTTTCTGAACCATGCAGAGAAGGGAACACAGCTCCTCTCTCTCAGCTCTCTCTCAGCTCTTCCTCGGCCTGTAGAAAGAGACACAGAACCTCTCCAGTCTCTTCTCAGGGATATAACTTCAAGACTTCTTCTGCAGTCCTGCTCAACACAGACTGAAGCACCACATAAGTGACACGAGAGCCCGCTTAAGGAACAGGAGTTCCCAGTCAAAACAGGAAGAAGCAGCACGACAGAGTTAGCATCAAGCTGCTAACTCCAGGGACAAAGGAGCAACCAGTGGTCTTCAGAGCCAGAAGCTGAAGGGCCAGACCGACCTGGAACCCACTAGGAAACCACCAAACCTGCAGAACAGGACTTTGCAGAGCATCACCAAAATGGACATCTTTTCCTTACATGGACTTGGTAATGTAACTGGGCCTTACAGAGTTTAGCATAGCACGGCTAAGCACAGGACTATTCAGTTTCTAAAATCACTGCATTGATTTATTGAATATGCTCTTTGAGCTTAAGCTATAGCTAACTGCTGTGTTGACATTACCACTTCATATAGCAGCATCAACCTGAAACAAAGAAACCTTTCCTAACCTTCACCACTCCCCATGTGGTCCTGGTTGTAAATGCCTTTGAGCCATGTGGTGTTAAGACACCCTTCTGAGGCAGCCATCTTGCCTTTTTTTTTTAACACACACACACACACACTTATACACACACACACACACACCCACACACACTTGTACATAGGACTTTGTTAGGTTAGATATCGTATGTTTTCATGTTTGTTTGTTAATAAATAATTTTGAAAACAAAGTCAGTTTCTGGTCTGTTAATGTTGCATAAGAATGAATCTTGCCAACCTCTTCTCTGCAGAACTCCAAATCCTTCAACTCTGACTGACAATTGATTGGGTAACTTTGGTTATTTTTATTTAGTTAATTATAAATCATGGTTCCAAATTGATAGTCAGTAACCTTTATGAGACTGACTTAATAAATTGACTATCATTTCCCTTTATGGGTGGTGCCCCGAGGTAGATTTAATGTAAATTAAATCCCATTAATTAATGTAAATTATTATTCATTATTTCTGATAGTCAATATTATTAAGTGATGGCACTGAATCTCCAAGATTCCTGGTGCCCCCCCATAACACAGTGAACAGTTGTCCATTGTTCAAAAAACACAACAATGGCAAATAACTAAACATTACAGCAAATAACTAAACACTACAGCAATTAACTGAACACAAAAGCAAACAGTTAAACACAACGGCAAATAACTAAACACAACCGCAAACAACTAAACACTACGGCAAATAACTAACACAACGGCAAACAACTAAACACTACGGCAAATAACTAAACACAAGGGCAAACAACTAAACACATCAACATTAAGCTACCAGAAGAGACAGGTACTTGTGGGCCACATCAGTCATCGCTGATTGGACAAGTGTGTGCGTGAAGAGAGAGAGAAGGAGGACTTGATTGGACGAAGGCACCATTCAACCTTTGACCTGGAAGTGATTCTGTCCTTACCGTCTTTGACTCGGGATAGAAACATCACGAACATAATGGCCCAAAACTCTAAGATAGAGGAGAAGTTCTGATCTCCTGTGACCATGAACAAACAAGAAAACTCACTGAGGGAATGATAGAGCCGAGATGCACTTACAGATGAATGAAAGAAAAAAGGGCTACATGGACGATTGTGCTCATTTAAAGTACTCATTTGTGATGTTTTGGTCCCTTGTTTGCTCATCGGGAGGATGATTTATCAGAATATTATTTAAATCTATTCTAATATATCCATCCATCCATCTTCTTCTGCTTATCCGTGGTCGGGTCGCGGGGGCAGCAGCCTGAGCAGGGAAGCCCAGACTTCCCTCTCCCCAGCTACTTCGTCCAGCTCCTCCCAGGGGATCCCGAGGCGTTCCCAGGCCAGCTGAGAGACATAGTCCCTCCAGCGTGTCCTGGGTCTTCCCCGGGGCCGCCTACCGGTGGGACGTGCCCGGAACACCTCACCAGGGAGGCGTCCAGGAGGCATCCTAACCAGATGCCCGAGCCACTTCATCTGGCTCCTCTCAACGCGGAGGAGCAGCGGCTCTACTCCGAGCCCCTCCCGGATGACCGAGCTTCTGACCCTGTCTCTAAGGGAGAGTCCGGACACCCTGCGAAGGAAACTCATTTCAGCCACTTGTACTCGCGATCGTGTTTTTTCGGTCACTACCCAAAGCTCGTGACCATATGTGAGGATAGGAGTGAAGATCGAGTGGTGAAATGAGAGCTTTGCCTTGCGGCTCAGTTCCCTTTTTATCACGACAGACCAGTGTAGAGTCCGCATCACTGCCAACGCCGCACCGATCCGCCTGTCGATCTCCCGGTCCATCCTTCCTCCGCTCATGAACAAGACCCTGAGGTACTTGAACTCCTCCACTTGGGGTAGAATCTCATCCCCGACCCGGAGAGGGCACTTCACCCTCCCCCGGGCGAGGACCATGGACTCGGATTTGGAGGTGTTGATTCTCATCCCAGCCGCTTCACACTCAGCTGCGAACCGATCCAGTAAGAGCTGTAGGTCTCGGTCTGACGAAGCCAACAGGACCACATCATCTGCAAAAAGCAGTGACCCGATCCTGAGGTCACCAAACCGGAACCCCTCAACGCCCTGGCTGCGCCTAGAAATTCTGTCCATAAAAGTAATGGCACCGACGACCTTACGGCCACAGCTCCAATCAGCCGCCTCAACAATAGAGGCCCGGAACAAGGCCCACTCGGACTCAATGTCCCCTGCCTCCCCCGCCATATGGTCGAACTTCGCCGGAGGTGGGAGTTGAAACTCTTTCTGATGGGAGACTCTGCCAGCCGTTCCCAGCAGACCCGCACAACACGCTTGGGCCTGCCAGGTCTGACGGGCAGCCTCACCGCCAGGGGGTGATCAGTTGAAAGCTCCGCCCCTCTCTTCACCCGAGTGTCCAAAACATCCGGCCACAAGTCCGTTGATACGACTACAAAGTCGATCATCGAACTGCGGCCTAGGGTGTCCTGGTGCCAAGTGCACATATGGACACTCTTCTGTTTAAACATGGTGTTCATTATGGACAGTCTTTGACGAGCACAGAGGTCCAGTAACAAAGCACCACTCGGGTTCAGATGGGGGGGGCCGTTCTTCCCAATCACGCCCCTCCAGGTTGCACTGTCATTGCCGATGTGAGCGTTGAAGTCCCCCAGAAGAACGAGGGAGTCCCCAGAAGGAGCACTCTCCAGCACCCCCTCTAGGGAGTCTAAAAAAGGTGGATACTCTGAACTGCCGTTTGGTGCATAAGCACAAACAACAGTCAGGTTCCGTCCCCCCACCCAAAGGGAGAGGGAGGCTACCCTCTCGCTTACTGGGGTAAACCCCAGCGTACAGGCCCCGAGCCTGGGAGCAATAAGTACTGCTACCCCTGCCCGGCGCCTCTCGCCATCGGCAACTCCAGAGTGGAAGAGAGTCCAGCCCCTCTCAAGAGGACTGGTTCCAGAGCCCAAGCTATGTGTCGAGGTGAGTCCGACTATATCTAGTCGGAACCGCTCGACCTCGCGCACCAGCTCAGGCTCTTTCCCACCAGAGAAGTGACGTTCCACGGCCCTAGAGCTAGCTTCAACAGCCGGGGATCGGACCGTCAGGGTCCCCGCCTTCGGCTGCCACCCAGCTCACACTGCACCCGACCACCTTGGCCCCTTCCACGGGTGGTGAGCCTATGGGAGGGGGGTCCCACGTTGCCTTTTCGGGCCCCATGGGTGCAGGCCCGGCCACCAGACGCTCGCCATCGAGCCCCATCCCCAGGTCTGGCTCCAGGGTGGGGCCCCCGTAAACCGCGTCCGGGCAAGGGAAACTGGGATCCATTGTTGTGTCTCTCCAATTATAATATAATCATTATTATATTATTTAAGTCTTTCTGTGTCCATCTGAGAGCTGACAACCAGCGAGGAGAAGCCCACCCGGCTGGGATTTTTTATGGAGATAAAATTAAATTCATCAATGGTTAACATCAATAACCATCAATCCGGTCCATTTTAGGTTCAGCACCGCGGACAGCGCAGCACTGCTACAGCGCAAAAGCTCTCAGCCGTCAGTGAAGGTCACTTGCAGGTGACGAGGGTCTTATTTTTTTGCACAGGCTGTTTATTTGGTGCTGTCTCCTGTTTGCTGGTGTGTGTGCCATCATTGCCACTGTGAGAGGATCTACAGAAGTCCTTTTTCTTTATCTTTTCTCTTAATATGAGATCCTGATCTCGTCATTTCGAGATAGAGTGTCTATTTTTTTTTTAATCCAGTGAATGCAATGCACTTACATAGCAAGGGTCTGTCAACTTTCCAATCAACAGAGCCATTTTCCATTCATGTTCTGAAGAACCCATTTATGCATGGTAATATCGTCTTATTGGACAGAACACTTCCCTTCCATTGACGAGTTTTTCCGTCATTCTGTGTTTTTATTGACATCTGGTAGTTTACTTGAAGAAGTTCTATTCTCCTGTGATCGTAAACAAACAAGAAAACCCAATATGTGCGCTTTCTCCATAGGTGCATAATATGTGTGTCTGTCATTCTGATCAGACGGGAGAGGCAAATAAGAGGTTTATGTAATTTTATCAGTACATGTGTAAATATAAGTGTAGCTGTCCATTTCATAAACTTGTATTGATATTATCCATTGATAAATATAATTTAATCTTTATAAAAAAAAATCCCAGGCGGGTGGGCTTCTCCTCGCTTGGTTGTCAGTACTCAGATGGACACAGAAAGGCTTTAACAGTAAATCCACAGAGATTTCAATAATATTCTGATAAATCATCCTCCTGATGAGCAAACAAGGGACCAAAACATCACAATTGAGTACTTTAAATGAACACAATCGTCCATTTAGGTTTGATTTTGTGCAGTAAAATTCAGTGTTTTTTTTTTTCTCTCATTCATCTCTAAGTGCACCTCAGCTCTGAAGTTCCCTCAGTGAGTTTTCTTGTTTGTTTACAGCCACAGGGGAGCATAACTTCTCCTCTGTCTTAGAGCTTTGGGCTGTTATGTTCGTGATGTTTCTATTCCGAGTCAAAGACGCTAAGGACAGAATCACCTCCTGGTCAAAGGTTGAATGGCGCCTTCGTCCTATCAAGTCCTCCCTCTGTCTTTCTTCACGCACACACTCGTCCAATCAGCAATGACTGATGTGGTCCACAAGTATCTACCTCTTCTGGTAGTTTAATGTTGATGTGTTTAGTTGTTTTGCCGTTGTGTTTAGTTTTTTTGCCTTAGTGTTTAGTTTCTTTGCTGTTGTGTTTAGTTTCTTTGCTGTTGTGTCTAGTTCTTTGCTGTTGTGGTTTGCGCTTCAGGACCACCATAGTTATTCCCTTCAGTTCTTTCCAAAAATCTGAAACACTGATGGATTATTCATTGTTGAACTCTTTCCATCCCGCTCACACACAGCACCCAGTGCTCACTAACTTTCACACAGTGAGAAATAAAAGAATCATTTCCTCTAATAAAGGATTTCCTGAAATAAAAGAGCCTGTGGGTGAAGTTTTTATGTCACAGTCTGAGGCATGTTGATTAACAACTATTCTGATTTGATGGTGTTTTTAGTCTTGTTTTTTGTGCAGGGTCAGATTTTGTGTAAAATGTGACGACACAAAGGGTCCAGTGTCCAAATATTGACACATAAGAGGAACAAGCCCTCACTTATTAACATGTTCAATCCAAACTGTTTTAATCGTTGAATTAACCCTAGTCTTATCAAAAATATAAAATACTGATCAATGATTCTGTTTTTAACCCTTTCAGTCCCACTCACACTCAGCACACAACGCTCACTAAATTTGAAAGAGAAAATAGAAAAACATGAATCATTTCATCAACAAAGAGCCCGTGGGTAATGTTATCTGTTTGTTTATCACCATCTGGGACATGTCACTGATCAATAACTTTATTGATCTGAATGTTTTTTGTGTGCACAGGGTCTGATTTGAACTAAAATGTAAAACATGGACCCAGTGCTCAAAAAGTGGACCTGCCAGAATAACAGGCCAAAAAGTCTGACACAGTAGAGACCAGTTTATACTCAGATGACCTCAGTCTGTCATTTACTGATGTCTCACTCATTATTATCAATGTTCAAATAAATGATCACACACTGAACCCTTTGAGCTCCTCTGAATGTGGAAATCCTGGAGCCAAAGTGCCAAATATATATTACCCATAATCCCCTGAGTTGGGCTTAGGCTCTCATGTACAGCTCAGGTTCAGCTCATGGTGTGATGGAGCATTTCTCTGATCACACCAACACACCATCTCTGCTGATTTTTGTTCCTCATCTTCACTTTGATCATGTGAACTGTTCCTCAGACTAATGACCTCTGACCTTCATGTCTCCATGGTTTATCCCCCTGATGGTGTTTTATCTCTGGAGCTCTGAGAGAATCCTTCAGGTCAATAAGTTCATGAGGAGTAAAAAGTTGAATAATCATCATTAAATCAAAGATTAAAAACACTCACACTTCTTCAGACCAGGTCTCAGTCTGTGTGGTCCACCATGGTCCAACCTGGAGACAGAAACCAAAGCTGTGATCAGTTCTTCATTCATGAGGGTCCTGAGATAGCCTCCCTCTCCAGCCCACACCAATCAGGAGGTTTCTACAGAAAACCTTCCCCTCTGTCTCCATCCAGGGTCTGTCTGGGCTCAGAGCTCTGAGTGGATCCTCTTAACCAGGTCAGACCGTGGTTTCAGTGAGACCGGCCCGTGGATGGCTCTTTATTTTCAGACTTCTGCATCACAAACAGGATCGATGTGTTTACTTCTCCTGTTAGTACATGAGTGTGTGCTCATTTCCACACACAGACCTGTGTTTATCAGTCTGAGCGTGGGCGGGGGAGACGCTGGTGTCCCACGTCAGGGTCTGAGCTGGTTAGACTCAGTCAGTGTGGACTCTCACTGCAGCCTAAACCTGTGAAGGAGGACCATCAGATCATCCTGACTGTGTCTCTGTAGACTTCATAGCTGAAGACTCTGATTCAATATGATGTCTAAATCATCAGCTGTGTGTTAAACCCACTCACACCTTCTCTCCTCCTTCTCTGCTACTTGTGTTGAAGGGAGGGACGGAGACGTGCATGAAACTTGCAAAATGCCCTGGACACACCCTGTTGGTGCGCTGCGCCTGCGCCTGGTCTACGAAATTAGGGCCCTTTATTTCAAAGATCAGAGAGGCTTCTTTCAGTCATCAGGAACTTTCAGTCTGTGCAGGACTGTGGAGATCTGAGCAGAAACTACCAACTGATGAAGTCTGAAGCTGCCTACACACCAAACGCGACTTTGCGACCTTGGCGACCACTCTCCATGTAAAGTCAGTGTGCAGCCGCGATGGGGCGGGGCTAACCCTCCCGTTACGTGACGACCGCGATCAAGGCGACCTGGCAGCTCGTCGCTCCGTCGCCAAAGTTGAAAAGTTGATCTTCTCAGGCGATGTGGTGTGTAGCTGTGTGGCAGCAGCCAATCAGCGTTGTGTGGGTGTGTGACAGGACCCATGACAGACTGATTTTATTCCGTTTCACAGAGTAACAATCCATGTCCGTGTGGGAAAAATTAAGTTAGTGAGGACATTATTTCCTCCCAGATGGACCGCAGAAAACTCACAGACAATGCTGCTGCAGGGCCATCAGCTGCAGTGTTTGTGGTTGGTAGGTGAGTGAAAAGGATACAGTTGTAATAATGTCAGCTAAAACATCCTATTATATGATATGATATAATCGCAGTGAAACTCGATCAGACATGGCATCACTGAGCGACGGTGACCAAAATGAGGTATTTATGGACAGGCAACACAATTTGGGTGGGCAACGCGATTTCAGTCACAAAGTCGCATTCAGTGTGAATGCAGCTTGACAGGAAACTGACATTAAAAACTAAACAGTCAGTGGACTATTACTGAGTGACATCAGTGATTTTTTATCATCTCTACCAAATATTACAACTATAAGGCTGATGAACCAGACAAAAACAGAACACAGAAGACAACACACTGACCAATCAATAAATGAACTGAAGAAGGACTTCATGGTGCAAAACTGGGACACAATGAACAAAGACAGAAGCATCAGTAGGTTGGACAACAGGTTTTTAGAGCGATTTCTCAATTTTACAACAAAAATGTCCACTGAAAAAATAAGCAGGAAACCAAAACATACAGATCACCCTTGGATTACATAGGGGCTGCAGAATGCACGCAAAAGGAAAAATACATTGTATAGAAAATTATAAGACAGAGAACTACGGAGGCAGAAATAACAAATACAATAATAAATGAGCAAATATTATTAGAGAATGTAACAAATAATACTATTATAAGATATGAAACCTTTTCTTGTGATGTAACTACCCTAGATGACAACTGTTAGACATCTTGGGGTTCTGTTTGATCAGGCTCCTCTTCTCTGGAACCATTTACCGACCACGGTTCAGGAGGCAGACACCCTCTCTACCTTTAAGGTCAGACTTAAAACATTCCTCTTTAATAGAACTTTCAGTTAGGAACCAGATCATAGTACATAGTTAAAACACATAGTTAAGTTAAATCCCCCGGCTTAGACTGCCGGGGGATTTTGCACACTGAGCTCCTTCCTCTCTCTCTATCTCTCTCTGATGGCAGTTCAGACAGATGCTACTATATTAATAAACATCATTCCTCTCCTGATTATAGCCATAGTAGGTATTAATTTTAATATTGGATTGGTCTCTCTATCCATGGTTGTGTTGATTATGCATCCATGGTAGCAATCTTTATAACCACGTAGACATGAAGTCCACCCTGAAAGTGAGATGCCACATCTCAGGGGGCTAACCTTTAATAAAATTATATTCAACAAATGGTACTATATAAATAAAGGTTGCTTGATTAAGTCTATATTCAGCAGAGACAAATTTGATTTCAGTCCCTTTGTCACTGTCTGGATGGATACATCTCTGGATGTACGTATGAGTATATACAAATATAAGATGTGTTTTATTCTCACCTGAGAGTTTCCAGTCTGCAGTTTGGACTCCTCAGTCCGGCAGACAGCAGTGTCAATCCTGAATCCTGCAGGTTGTTGTTACTCAGGTCCAGGTCTCTCAGACCAGAGGACTGTGAGCTGAGGACTGAGGATAGGGCTGCACAGCTTTCCTCTGACAGTCTACATCCACTCAGCCTGAAAAAGATCTTCAGTCAGTTTCACAAACATTCTCAGAGTCGATCTCTGATCTGAATCAGTCTCTGTCTCCTGAAGTTTGATCCTCCATGTTCTATCTGTAACCTGACACACCAGATGGACTGTTTCATATAACCATGGCATATATGAAACAGTCCATCAGGGAAACTTCAAATAGAAAGTGGTTGGTGGGTGACTGAATGTTTTGTCTGTCACATTCATTAAGGGCCAATCAGAGGCCTAGAGTGACCTCCTGCTCTCATCTTAACTGCCCTCACTTGTAGTAACTGCCTCTTTGACACACTCAAAAAATTCATTTGTTGGGTGAACATAATAAAATTATGGAAAGAATTTCCACCTAATTAAAATGCTTTCATTTAGCAAGATACAATTGTGTTGAACCTACAATTAGTTTGTTCAACACAATTGTATCTCGCTAAAAAAAAGCATTTTAATTAGGTGGAAATTCTTTCCATAATTTTATTATGTTCACCCAACAAATGATTTTTTTGAGTGCATTAACAAGATGCTGAATAACCCTGTTTAAACAATTGTTTCTGCTTGAAGCTTTACAGGATGGATCTGGCTGATGACAGATAATGAATCTGGCTGATCCAGCTGCTTTGTGAGGTTACTTTTCCTGTGACACTCTTAGAGAAAGCAAAGTAAAAATGAACAGCAGTAAAAAAAAAAAAAAAAACTGTAGAGCTTTGGTAAGGTGCTGATTGTAGTTTTCAGGATAAAGGGGATTTTGAATGTTTACCTGAGAGTTTCCAGTCGGCAGTGTGGACTCTCTACCCCAGCAGACAGGAGTGTCACCCCTGAATCCTGCAGGTCGTTGTTACTCAGGTCCAGGTCTCTCAGACCAGAGGACTGTGAGCTGAGGACTGAGGACAGAGCTCCACAGCTTTCTTTTGACAGTTCACATCCACTCAGGCTGCAGAGATGACAAAAAAAACTAATTAATTAAAAAAAGTTCCATTAATCAGACTTTGAAGATCCTCTGCCTCTCATAGCCCTGATTATACATACTGGTGTCAAAGATGTGTTTTATTCTCACCTGAGAGTCTCCAGTCTGCAGTTTGGACTCCTCAGTCCAGCAGAAAGCAGAGTCACTCCTGAATCCTGCAGGTTGTTGTTACTCAGGTCCAGGTCTCTCAGACCAGAGGACTGTGAGCTGAGGACTGAGGACAGAGCTCCACAGCTTTCCTCTGACAGTTCACATCCACTCAGCCTGAGAAAGGAACAACAACACCTTAATGAGTTACAGAAAGTTCCCATAATTAAAATTTGAAGATCATCTTCCTCATTCATATCTCTTTATTAAGATGATGCTGGTGGACCTCCGCTTGAGTCACCATCATGCGAACACATGTGGGAGGCTAGAGCTCCACCTCAACTATATTACACAGTAATGTAACTTTTTTCCGGCATTAATCAAAAATTGCCATTTGCATTAAGTTTCTAAGTCAAGATTTTGAGGCAAGGCCTCAAGGATGGAAAAAATGTCACAGAGTATGTAGTGCATCTACTCAAAGAGTCATCAGGTCTGGAGAAAACACCTGTGCTGGACTGGGCACACCGTATGCTGAGGGAGACGCCATGAGATGACCAGCCTGCCAGAGCTTTTGTCATGATATGCCATTACTTTGAAGAGCAAGAGCTTCACACAGGAAAGTCAAATGGTTTCTCCTGATGGAGACCAATTCTGCACCCAACCTAACTTCACACAGAGGGTCTCCTGCCTGCAAGTGTCATTCAACGAGGTATGAGGCATGTTGAGATGCTGGAACGGGTCAGATAAGTCTGTTTTACCCAGCTGAGTTTAAAATAGTTATGAAAGATGGACTGAGACAGCGTTTAAAGGACCCTAAACAAGACAAGATGTTTGTGGAGAAGAACTGGACACTGCAGTCTTAAAACAGGGGTCTAGAACTGGGTAGGATCCGGATTTCAGGATGCTTTAATCATCCTTTTACACTGAAGAAAGCAGAATAATAATAATAATATATAATAATAATAATAATAATATATAAAACAGGTTAAATAGGTCAGACGTACCTGATCCAGTGGTATCATTCTCCTTTAATGCATTTATTATATTTTTGTATCAAGTTTACTTGGTAAGTTTTAATACTGAAGAAATTCATAAAGTTAATTAAGATCCTTGTTTAAATGGTTTGATTGCTCTGTGATCTGTTGGTTACGCCTCAGGGATTCAGTAGAGGGAGTTTGTGCTCTGTTCTTCACTTAATACAGACGAGTGAAGACAGCTGAGGTCTGTGACTCATTCTCCTTCTCTCACCTGAACCTTTAAAAGGTAAATATTGCACATAAAGCACTGTAAGTTTATGAAAACATCTTAGAGATGTTTTTCCATGTAATATCTTGTTTTTTGATGTGTTTTATAGTTTTATTGAGGAAAATGTTGATAAAATGGACAAAGTCAAAGATAGCAGCAGGGAATCACCGTAGCTTGTCTTCATACTTCAATATACAGTCATTGTCACATAAACTAGCCACAGTTTCACATATCTTTTTGCAATGCAGCATGTGTGTGTTTAAAAGTATATATTTTTATAATTTATAATTTTTTTTATAATTTATAATTTAATGTAGAAGTGATAATAATTTAGTGGATTAAAAGCATAATTTATATTATTTAAGTAACTGATTCAAAAATGGTCTGAAAAAAAACTTTACAGTTTAATTCCACATATGTCTTCTGGGACTGAAATTTCAGATTAAATAAGTCAGTCTCAAGAACTCTCTCTCCAACCATCTGCATTAGACATGTTCATTAGTTCAGAGTAACACAAAGACCTCACTTCAGAGAGGGCAGACCAGCAAAGATGTTCCCAGGATTAGATAAGACCTGCTCCAGCTAACATCAAGATGAAGCCACTCTTCACCATTCTTTTTGGAGCTGCTCTAGTCTTGTGCCATTATAGTCAGCCATTTTTGAAACATTCTCAACTGTTTACAGAAGTGACATGTCCAGACCCAGTTATTGTATTTGGAGTGGCTCCTGGAGCACCTGTACTTTCAGGTGCACAGTGTGAGGCCCCAGCCTTCGTGTCATTAATAGCGCGATGAGTCCTGATTACCAGGAGACCTACCCAAACCACCTTTATTCGGTAAATATTATTATTATTATTATTATTATTATTATTATTAATTTCTACATGTGAGCTGCTGTGTTTTATATTTATTGTTTGTATCTATGTACGAGTATTTATGGTTGAGATCAGCATCCTTGTTGACCTGTGACGTACATGGTGTTTTTTGTGATAAACTTTGGTAAAAGTTCAATAAAGACATTTAAAAATGAGTGAGATGATGCCAGTGAATCTATATTAAACCCAAATGTCACTGATACTGAATGATGGACATGTCCTTCTGCAGCTTTTATTGTATCAGAGGTTGAGACAAAAACGTATCACAGGACTCAAACATTGACCTGTTATTGTCTTAAAGATAAAGGTTCAGGTGTGGACTGCAGAGCTTTGACAAAACCCTGATCAGATATCCTGGAGTTAAAGACCTGATGTATTCTCACCCGAGAGTCTCCAGTCTGCAGTTTGGACTCCTCAGTCCAGCAGACAGTAGGCTCAATCCTGAATCCTGCAGGTCGTTGTTACTCAGGTCCAGGTCTCTCAGACCAGAGGACTGTGAGCTGAGGACTGAAGACAGATCTCCACAGCTCCAATGTGACAGGTTACATCCACTCAGCCTGAGAAAGGAATCAGAAGAGCATAAAGAGCAAACAGATGTTGATCATTCTTGTAAAAATACAGAAATCTGATGTAACCTGTGCAGGTAGGTGCACCTACAGAGCTTTGCTGGAGGCTTTGACCACTGGCAGCAGCCTCAGAAGAGCCTCCTCTGAAGCAGAGTATTTCTTCAGGTCAAACACGTCCAGGTCCTCCTCTGATGACAGTAAGATGAAGCCCAGATCAGACCACTGAGCAGGAGACAGTTCATCTGTGGAGAGACGTCCTGATCTCAGGGCCTGTTGGATCTCCTCCACCAGAGAACGATCCTTCAGTTCATTCAGACAGTGGAACAGATTGATGCTCTTCTCTGCAGACATGTCCTCACTGATCTTTGACTTAATGTACTCAACTGTGTCCTGATTGGTCTGTGAGCTACTTCCTATTGGTGTCATCAGACCTCGTAGAAGGTTTTGATTGGTCTGCAGTGAAAGACCCAGGAGGAAGCGCAGGAACAAGGCCAGGTGTGCATTTGGACTCTGTAAGGCCTGGTCCACAGCTCTCTGGTACAGCTGTGTGATTGTAGATTTGTTGGAGGTTGATGATTCTTCTGCCATCAGATTGACTCCAGAGTTGATGAAGGTCAGATGGACATGAAGAGCAGCCAGGAACTCCTGAACACTCAGATGGATGAAGCAGAACACCTTGTCCTGGTACAGTCCTCTCTCCTCTTTAAAGATCTGTGTGAACACTCCAGAGTACACTGAGGCTGCTCTGATGTCGATGCCACACTCTGTCAGGTCTGGTTCATAGAAGATCAGGTTTCCTCTCTGCAGCTGCTCAAAAGCCAGTTTACCCAGAGACCGGATCATCTCCCTGCTCTCTGGACTCCAGTGAGGATCAGTCTCTGCTCCTCCATCATACTTGATGCTCTTCAGTTTGAACTGAACCACCAGGAAGTGGATGTACATCTCAGTCAGGGTCTTGGGCAGCTCTCCTTCCTCTCTGGTCTTCAGCTCATGGTCCAGGACTGTGGCAGTGATCCAGCAGAAGACCGGGATGTGGCACATGATGTGAAGGCTTCTGGACTTCTTAATGTGGGAGATGATTCTTTTGGCCTGCTCCTCATTTTTGAACTGTTTCCTGAAGTACTCCTCCTTCTGCTGGTCAGTAAAACCTCTGACCTCCGTCACCATGTCAACACATCCAGGAGGGATCTGATTGGCTGCTGCAGGGCATGTGGTTATCCAGAGGTGAGCAGATGGGAGCAGGTTCCCCCTGATGAGGTTGGTCAGCAGCACATCCACTGAGGTGGACTTTGTGACATCAGTCAGGATTCTTGTTTGTTGGAAGTCCAGAGGAAGCCGACACTCATCCAGACCATCAAAGATGAACAAGACCTGAAACTCCTCAAACCTGCAGATTCCTGCTTCTTTGGTTTCACTGAAGAAGTGATGAACAAGCTCCAACAAGCTGAACTTCTGCTCCTTCAGCAGATTCAGCTCTCTGAAGGTGAATGGAAACATGAAGTGTATGTCCTGGTGGCCTTTGTCTTCAGCCCAGTCCAGGGTGAACTTCTGAGTGAGGACTGTTTTACCAATGCCAGCCACGCCCTTCATCATCACTGTTCTGATTGGTCCATCTTCTCCAGATGGTGCTTTAAAGATGTCTTCTCCTCTGATGGTCTTCTCTGGTCCATGTGGTCTCCTGGATGTGGTCTCCATCTGTCTGACCTCATGATCCTCATTGACCCCTCCAGCCTCTCCCTCTGTGACGTAGAGCTCTGTGTAGATCTGGTTCAGCAGGGTCAGGGTTCCTGCTTTAGCGATCCCCTCAAACACGGTCTGGAACTTCTGCTTCAGGTTGGACTTGAGTTTTCGTCGACACGCTGAGGCCTCAGATCCTGAAGGAAAAACCAACAAATGACATTAAAGTCTGGATCCTGGACAAAGTCCTGACATCACAGAGGGCTGCTCAGATCTTCAGATTGAACTACAATGATTTTATTATAAACACGGTGGTGATGAACATCAGAGTGAAGCAGATTTATAAATGTGAACCTCCTCTTCCTCTCTTCGTATTAAATCTGAAAAAAGTTCTTACTGTCCCACAGACGGTCAGCCAGCTCGTCCTGGTTCATCCTCCTCAGGAAGTCCTCTGTGATCTTCAGAAATGCCTCTCTGCTGCTCCTCTGCTCCTCATCTTTACCAACCAACACATCCTCGCTCTGACCCTCTAAGCATTCTGGGTAATCTGGACTTAAAGCTCTCTGGATTCTCCTCAGCTCGTTCTTCATAAAGGAGTTGATGTTCTCCTCCAGCAGCTGGAGAACAATGACAGAGTGGAGATTAAATGTGTAGATCACAGCCTGAATCTTATGACAGTCTTCTTTTGGTCTTCTAAAAACAGACCTTCACAGAGACTGGATGATGGTGGACCATCAAATCTGAAGATCATGGAGTTTGTTAAAGTGTGATGTTCTCACCATAAATATGGAGTCCAGCTCTGATTCATGCTGTTTGGATCCATCACTGAGGAGACCAGATGTTTCCAGCTGAACTCTGTGGATTAAAACAGGCCACATCAGGGAGATTTAATGACTCAGCATGAAGATAATCAGAGTGACTCAGCATTAACAATCATAACATGATCTTTATCTGATGGACACACTGACTGTTTGTCCATCTCAGCTGTGTGTTGTCTGTAGTCTTGTTTTGCTAAAGCTAATTAGTCCTAATTAACTCAGAAACATACCTGCTCTGTTTAATTAACGTAGGTTAAGTCGTACTAAGGTTCAGTTAAAGCACTCTCGTTTCTCAGTGGCAGTAATTCAGTTCATTTTATTTCTTCTGCTCTTAGCTTAGCCTAGCCAACCTTAACATTTAGGTGCTACTATGGCTTCTTTCTGTGCCTCCTCCTCTCCTGCTCTCTCCTGCCCGGTGTGCCATATGTTTAGTTGCTCCTTGTCCTCCTTTACTGATAATTGTAACTATACAAAACTCAAACTCAAAACTATATAGCATGTTTTGAGTTTTGGAGGTGAGGGTCATTGATCTGGAGGCGAGACTCTGCACCTCTGACACTAAACCCTCTTTTGCAGCCATAGTTAGACAACCAGCTGTAGCCAGCATGGCTTAGCTTTTCCTCTGGTGGATCCAAGCAGCCAGGAGGCAACAGCTGGGTCACAGTCCAAGGAAAGCCGTAAGTCAAAAGCACTCGGTACCCCACCAGTTTATTCACCTTTCTAATGGGTTTTCTCCACTCTGTGACACACAGCTGATTAAACTTGGATTACTGGAGACTCTTTAGTGAGAAAAATGAAGGTAGTGCAGTCAGTGGGCATAGTTATGTGTTTCCTCAGGGCCAGAGCAGGGGACACTGAGTCAAATCGAAAGCTGCTAGAAAGAAATAAGATTATCATCCATGTGAGCAATAACAACTCCTGGTCAGTCATCAGTCAGAAGTCACTAAAGTTAACGTGGAGTCGGTGTGATCATTTGCTAGAATGATGTCAGTCTAGGGATGGCAATTGATAAGATTTTATCAATACTGTTGTGAAATAACTTTATAACAAGGATAGATACTTTTGTTCCCTATCTGGCCATTTGACCCCTAACCTCGCTGTGAGGACTGGTTACAGACCCCCACTCCGAACTACCCAATTCGAAGCCAGACACAGGATGGTACGGACAATAAACAGTGACAAAACCCATTCCCTTGAAGGACCATAACCCCACTTACTCTGAGTAATGGCCGTAAAAGACTATCTTCCTTTGTTTGAGACTGGAATATTCAACAGGAATCACCCATTAAGCTGGAGAGAGGAAACCCCCTCTCTGCTAATCCCCTCAAACCAGTCTGCCAGGTTGACCTTTTAACTTGTTTATCAACCCAGGACATTCACAGCGACAGAGACACTTTTCTGCCTCAGTATGGACCTAACCTACCATAAACTGTTAAACACACACTGTACATGTCTAACAATGTGATATTTTGATGTGTTATGAGATGTGTATTCTGTAGATACAACTCCTGTGATTCTGTCACCAAAATTGCCAAAATGAGAGAATTTCCCCACTCAATCTTTTTGGCATGGAAACTCTCATGGACCAACAGTGCCATCTTGTGGAAGGACTGAGAAAGACAATCATTACGGGCAAACACGTGACGCCTGTGTATCGATCTGTGTGGTATATTGTCTTTTTTCTCTAGAATAGAATCTTTGTGCTCTAGGCTTAACAATCCAACTCATTTAAATCAGAAAAGCCTAGGAATTTTAGTATAGTGAAATATATGGCTAGTTATCTGTGTGTAAGTACGTATAATGGTTGATGTTTTTATTCTTGATATTTTTAACCATATGTGTTTGTTATTGAAACGTTCACAGTGAGATAACCTTTTTCTTTATGTTTGTTATATTGAGTGATTCACGTTATACAACTTACTATCGGCAAAACTTATGTTGATGTAAGTTTTGTTAAAGCATTACATGGACCTTCCCACAGCGCGGTATGGCACACCCACTTCAATGAGTTTAAAACTGGAGACAAAGTTTCAGTTCGCTCTTCTCTCCTCTTCCCTCTGCTCTTTTTCTTTTTACCTTTTTTCCTTCAAGACGTCTCCTCGTCTGTGTCCCTGTCTCCGTTGTCAACATGCCCTTTTCTTTCGTCCCGTGTCTTAGTCTGTTAAAGTTAACGCCGCCCTGATGATTTCTTTTTGATTGACAAGTGATCCAAAGATTTTGGTTTTATATTATCCGCAACCACTCAAGTGTTTTTCTGACTTCGGAATTAGCGTCATCTGGCTATGAAGCCTGTTCTGAGTTAATTCAAGAACTTTTTCTTGAACGAGTCGAGACCCCCCGCACCTGCTGCGCCTCCACCTGAGAGGAACACGAGAGCCCGGGAAGCCGCATCTCCAACCAATCCCAGAGTCTTTCCAAATCTACAGGAGCACCAGAACCATCTCCTCCTTCACGAGGCCCTGAACCAAGCCATCCTTCCCTGGTGACTTCGGACTCGCGAGGGATCCCCGCTGCGTCAAAGTAAGAGCTCTCCTGGATACTCTCTTTCAGACGGGTGGTGTACCTCGATTGTTCAATCAATTAATCTCCCTTTTCATCTAAACCGTTAGATACCCATCGCGCAAACCATCTCTTTATCACTCAATATAACCAATTTATATACATACATTTACGTCCATATGTACAAGTGTTACCAAACAAGATTTTAAATGCTCTCAATTCATGTCCTGTATATCCATTTCATACGTCACTCATTTTATAAAAAATTAAGCCACAATTCTGACCGCTTCTGAACCCTGTCAGTGGAAGGAATTGATAAGGGAATTGATTAGCAAAAAGACTCATGATATCGATACTTTGATGGAGCTGTTAACGATTCTCAAGTGGAATTGGTTTTCGATTCCCATCCCTATGTCAGTCACCGCAGTTTTCTCTGCCCCCTCCCAAATCAGACCAGTGATGATAGGTACATCTATTTATCCTCTGGCTATGGAGGTGGAGTCCAGCAAACAATGTGGTCTTCATAGATAACTGCACATCTTTTTGGGGAAAGCCTGGTCTGACAGAAAGAGACGGCATTCATCCCACTTTGAGTGGTGCAGCTCTTATATCTAGAAACATGGCAGAGTTTATTGACCCTAAATCATGACCTTTCAGAGTTGAGACCAGGTCACAGAGCTGCAGTCCTCCATGCTCCTTCATACTTGCTTAAGGACAGTTTGCCATTACTGTAAAGAAAGTTATGATAGTGATAGATATAACCATAATTCCATAGAGACTGTGTCTGTTCCCCAACCCTAACCTTACATAACTGTGAACACAAAGACAAACAAATAAGGTGTTAATCAAAATAATCTAATTAAAATTGAAACCTCAAATGTAGAAACACCAAAACATCAGATACTTAAATGTGGTCTCTTAAATATCATATCACTGAAATCCAAGTCTTTACTGGTGAATGACCTTATATCAGAATATCACATTGATTTATTTTGTTTAACTGAAATGTGGCTGTGCCAGGATGAATATGTCAGTTTAGATGGATCCACTCCTCCAAGTCATTTAAGCACTCATGTACCACGAGACACAGGCCATGGTGGTGGAGAAGCAGCTATTTATCATTCTTGTCTTCTTATCAATCCTAGACCAAAAGCTAGTTACACTTCTTTTGAAAGCCTTGTTCTGAGCTTATCGCATACTGATTCAAAAACTTGCCAGCCAGTCTCATTTGAGATAATTTACCATCCTCCAGGCCCTTATTCTGAATTCTTATCTGAATTCTCTGAGTTTAAATCAAACTTGGTGCCCAGCACTGATGAAAAATATATTGTAGATGATTTTAATATCCATGTTGGCAAAGAAAGTGATAGCCTAAGCTCTGCTCTCATGTCCTCAATAGACTCAGTTGGTTTTACTCAGGCTGTTCATGAAGTGTTTGGAGTGTTCAGCCCGACCATCAAACTGGGAGTTAAAGGGTTAAGACAGTCTGATGGTCAGGGTGTTTGCTCAGGAGGTCTCTTCATCCTGATAAACAGAGGCCTCCTCATCACCTCTGAGTAACTTAGGGCTCTAATTTCGTAGACCAGGCGCAGGCGGGGAGCACCTGCCCTGTGCTGCGCCTGCGCCGCGCCACCGGGGTGTGTCCAGGGCATTTTGCAAGTTTCCTGCACGGCGCAGTCTGGTGCAGGGAGGCGCACCCACGCCTATGTCTCTCCCAGCAGCGCAAGTAGCAGAGAGGGAGGAGAGAAGGCGTGAATGGGTTTAGCACAGCCGAGTGTAATCTTCACCAATCAAATGAACGCCTCTCCTCGCCTTTAAATGCGCCGCGGGCGAGGCGCAGTGACAATTTCACCTCGGTGGAGAAGAAGGTCAGAGTCGCTGTCACTTTTACAGCAACTGGGAGGGCGCAGGGGCCACCGGGCCGGGCATCGGAGGACACGATGCGCGTCACCGTGTGGACCACCTCGCGGGACGGATGTAATCTGTTCTTGTGTCATAATAGGAGTACAAAATTAAGTGATAATTACATTTAAACACAGCAGCAGGATAATCCATTCATCATGCTTGTGATCCACCTGCATTCCTGATCTGTCATCGCCAAATGGCAGAACCTTTGGTGAAATTATATCTCCTCCTCATCCTCCTTGCAATAATGAACTCCATCTTTTTAGATCACGTTAAGAACAAAGATTAAAACAGAGAAATATGGTCAATCACAGGTAAATCCTTAAGACACCGAGTGACTTACATTTATTCAGCAAACGTCTCTCTCTTTTTTCTTTTCTTTTAAATTTCATGAGATGAGAGAAGCCGGATACTCCGTATCGGACGATGATAGTTATGACAAACATCTCTGCTCTAACACCAGATGTGACGAGACAGTTAATATAGATACAAATGTATATGCTGGTTCAGACGGTTACAATAAATAGTGGTTGCTGTGATTGTTTATTGCATTGAAATGTGCCTGACACTCTGGACACCTGTCTGTGAGGTTTTGGTGACGTGTGCGCACTGTGCGCCTGTCAGCCAAATTACCACTGCCCGGGGTGCGCCTCGTCTGCGCCGAGAATAGACCAGGTTGGAGCTGGCGGGCTTTCAGCGCACCTTCCGCACAGTTTTTTGGCACCAAATTGTCACTGTGCCAAGCTGAATCTTTCAACACCTCCCCCTGGTGCGCTATCACACCCATCTCGGCGCAGCCGGTCTACCAAATTGCCAAATTGGCTGCGCACTGTGGTGCACCGGACGAAATTACCACTGCGCAGGGTGTGCCAGGCTCTCACCCTGCGCCACCCTGAGTTGCGCCATGAAATTAGAGCCTTTAGAGTGCACTCACACTAGCCATTCAATACCGTGCTTCAGTGCAACTGACTTCAACTGACCCTCTTGGAGGAGGTGATCTTTGGCGTGTCCACCTGCTCAGGTATGAGCACACGCACAGGTGAGACTGCTCCTCACAGTGACAGCTCATCAGCGGAGCTCTGATCATTTGCATCAAGTTAGTGTTTTTGATCCTGTGACTGGAAAATATAAAATAAAATTTTTAAAAAATGAGGGCAATCACATTTCCACTGACAGAGGTCCTACGATAAAGTAACCCAGTCCTAAACTGCAGTTCTTCTGTGATTTTTTTCTCCTTTCTGTGATGGTCTGTTTGATAATTTTTGCTTGAGGAAACTGAGGGTGTGTTTGATCTTGTGATGAAACATATCTTTTTCCATTTACAGGTCATGTAAAGTTTGTGTGTTCATTCACATTGTTCTCCTCTCCACCTCCTGATGCTGCTGCAGTTTACCAGAGTCTGATCATCTGTTCATGTTTTACAGCTTTATGCTTTTCAATTCACACAACAAGGCCTGTTACAACTCTGAGAGTCACAAAATATTCAGCTTTCACATCAGCTGATCTGTGTGTGGATGAGGGTTTTTGTTGATGCGTAAAAACAAAGCAATCCAAAATAACAGAGAGAGACAAGTACACCGACATCATCAGTCATGGACAACTCTAAATATAACAGTTGTAAAGGTTCATATTTTATAAAAGAAATCAATTATTTGAAGTGAATTCACAAGAGCAGGTCAGCAGACACCTTTCTGTTGTTTCTCTTCATACAGCTGCTCAGGTGAGACAACACCTACCAGTGATAAACCTGAACTGTCAGAGTTGGACGGATGTTTGATCAAAATGACCCAAAATATGACCCTAAAAGGTCGTGTCGGCTGTGAGGATGTGTCTTGTAGTCTGCAGGAGTGACGCATGTCCAAGTACGATTCAGAAAGAGACAATGTGAGTGTGGGCCGGCCAGGCACTCTTTAAGAGAGGATGGATCAGTGGCCTTTGTTTGAGTGTGCCCTAAATCATGGAGGTCAAAGTTCATTTTTCTATCAACTCTCACCTGTCCTCAGTGGGGTGGTCCACCCTAAAGTCAAAAAGAAATCTTTTAGACCGGTCACTCCTCATGGACACACAGCTGGGCTCAGGAGACTCTGGTCTCTTCGTCCTGATAAACAGAATCATCTTTATCACTTCTGAGTAACTAAAAAATGGAGGTCAAAGTTCATTTTTCTCTCAACTCTCACCTGTCCTCAGTGGGGTGGTCCACCTTAAAGTCAAAAAGAAATCTTTTAGACCGGTCACTCCTCATGGACACACAGCTGGGCTCAGGAGACTCTGGTCTCTTCATCCTGATAAACAGAATCATCTTCATCAGATACAGTGAGCTGTTATTGAACTGACCTCTAAATCAATGATGAATAAATAACCAAGCTATATGTTGATAATGGACTGATGATGATGATGATGAAGATGGTACAGTGATGGTGTCAGAGTGTGATGGTTGCAGGTCTTCATCTCACCTCAGACCCTGGTCTTCTTCATTCAGAGAGGTTTTAGATGGAGGGACCCCCTCCTCTGGTTCTTTAGTCTGGTCCATAGCAGAGCACCTCCTGCTGTCTGCCAGCTGTGATGAAGGAGTCAGAGAGCAGAGCGTTAATGACAAACTCTTCCTGCAGGAGGGTCTTCTTCAACATTGGAAGGTGATTGCACAAATGTTTTGTGTGTCCCTGCTCACTGCTGCTTCCTGCTACTGTGGTGACTGTACACTGTCACTTCCTGTTTGTGTCTTTGGCTGTGTGTTTGTCTCGTACTGCTAACGCTGATTACACCTACTTAACATTTAATTCTTAAACATACCAGCTTTGTTTGACTGACGTACATCCAAATGTACTAAGGTTCAGTTAAAGCAGTCTTGTTTCTCCGTAGCAGTAATTCAGTTTGTTTTCTTTCTTCTGTTCTCAGCTTAGCTCAGCCTAGCTTAGCATTTAGCTGCGTGTTTAGAGCTCTGGAGGCGAGGGTCACCAATCTGGAGAAGCAGCTCAGCACCTCTGAGACTAAACCCTCATTTGCAGCCACAGTTAGCCAGCCAGCCAGTGCGTTAGTTAGCTTAGCTTCTCCTCTGGCAGCTCCTGAGCACTACCCACACTGAAGTGGCCCAGATACAGCAATGAGTTATGGCACTGAAGTGGCCCAGATCCATTTGGTATCATTTATTGATGTATCCAGGCCACCTCTGAGTGGGTAGTGTGGGCCAGATCTGGTCCACACCAATTTTGCTGTCTGGATAAGAAGATGAAATCGCAATTTCAGACAAGGCAATTTTGGGATCGCCAAAGCTGCAGTTTTTTGCAGCCCTCCTGACTGACCTAGGATCTGTTGTGTCAACTATTTTACACATAATATTTTACACATTTGCATGCAATTTGCATTTACGGAAGTGCTGGTAAGCAGGTCAACAATACAAAGACTGTTTAGGAGTACAAGTAATACTAATAATAATAATAATAATACATGTTATTTAAGGGCACCTTTCATGACACTCAAGGTCACCATACAAAAAGTACAAAAAGTGCATAAAACAGGTATAAAAACAAACAATATAATACAAAGACACTGCAAAAGATCAGAGGAAGTGGGAGAGTTTGAACAGATGAGTATCCCTTAAATAATGATAACAGATTATTCATCATCAATATTAGATGATGAATAGTGTGCTGTGTGGTTTTCATCATTGATTTCCTTACTGTTGTCTATACTGTAAATATAGTGAATATTGCACTGAAGCTTGATTTGAAGAAAATCGTGAATCGAATTGAAATCGCAATATCTGCCAGAAAAATCAGAATTAGATCTTTTCCTGAAATTGTTCAGCCCTACTCCTCACTGTGCATCCCTTAAAGTAGAAAAGCTTTGTTGAAATAAAGTGAAAATAATCCCCCATCGTGGGTCAACATGGAGTCTCAGTCAAAGCAGTCCCCATGAATTTCTACATGCTCTCTGCAGATATGAAAATGTTCATCAGACAAAAACTTGAGGAGCACGATGATGACATGGTGCAGAGCTTTATCACACTGGAGGGGGACAAACAGGGGTCTCTGTTTACGCCCTTTTTTGGGCAGCAGTGACTTTGGTCCAGGCAGAGCAGACCTGGACTTTAAACTCTGGGTACTGAGGGGGCAGCAGAGACGTCTGACCTCTACAGGGGTCAAAGGTTATATCTATGAAGAACCTCAGACTACATATGAAATTCATACCAAACACTTTTTAATGCCTCCGACTCAGGAGCTCCATGATGTCAAAGCAATGCAGCTGACCTTTGACCTGTGGGTCATCACACAGGGCCTGCTGCTGACTGAGCATCAGTCTCTGTTTGAGGAAAGACGGTGTTCTGATCATTTAGAGCTGTGAGGAAGGACTGAATCAGTTTAATGACATGAATCAAAGTTTACAGCTAAGGTCACGGGGGGTCATTGCTGATAATCCTGGTCTGAGCTCACAGTGATCAAAACTTAAGACAGTAAATCAATTCTGTGCGTCACGTAAAACAGGTACAGCCTTTGGTCAAACATTTCTTTGGTTCAAATCAGCCATGTTAACATGATCTCGTTCCATTTCAGTCAGCACAGAGAAAATCCTACTGAGCATGTGCAGAAAACAATATAAGGGTATTAACTGATGGTGACTGAGACCAGGAGCTCCTCCCACTGAGGGTCAAAGGGCAGCATCTGTGAACAGGAGTCAGAGGAAGGAGAACAGGGAAACACTTTAATGGATCTAAACAGCCTGATTTAGGTGATTTTCTTCATGATCTTCATCACATGCAATATTCATCCTCAGCTGATGTCTGTTTAAAAAAGAATGAATCAATTGTTTGAGACCATATAGGTATAAAGAAGCAATAATTAAAGCTGCAGTAGGTAGAAAGCCAGAAAACGGTTGATTTTTGAGTCTCATCTGAGTTAGGTTTAGTTCGTCTCTGCCCTGAGCCCCTCCTACCAGATGAGAACGCGTACACAGCATACAGTGCACAGAGTTGCTATCGAGCCGCTGCTGGAATTCACCGGTCCACTTAGCACAACTTTGAGTAATGTCCGAGTCAGCCAGAGTCCAGTGGAGTGCTTTCATGAAATCTAACTACACAACACAACTATCACCACAACACATTATGACAGATATTACAAGGTTATTTATTTAGCAGCTTACCTGTCCAAGAGAAGAGTGGCCAGCTCTGAATCCAACTTCAGACGTAGGCTATCCTGCAGGTATCTCCATTTCTGGAATGCTCTGCCAAATATTGACACGACTTTTGTTCCTTTTTTAGTCAGCCTGTCTTTTATATTCTTTCTTTTCTAATCCTGTCTTCCTTTTTTTGGGTTGTTTAGCCATGTAGGCAGTTGTAGTCAATGCTGGAATAGCTATTTTACCTGGTGCACCGTCTGCCATTGCCGTTTGCTCTCTCCTTCTGCCGGCGGCACGGGAACGTGCATATGCAGCAGAACAGCCAGTAGGAACACAGTGGTCTGAGCTGACCTTTGATTAGTTGATGCATATCGTCCTGATACTGATTCTTTAGAGGCTGAACACAGAGCCATGGTGAGGTGCAGAAACCTATTGCTTGTCTCAGACCACTTGACTTACATTATGCTTGGAGGATATTATACAATTTTTACTCAATTATACTAAAACAATGTTGCCTACTGCAGCTTCAATGCAAAGAAGAAGAAGAGGACAGACTTTATTAACCCCTCATGGGGAAGTTCAGTGTTGTTGAGACATGCTCCACACACAGAGGCAAAGCCCCAGGATGAAGCCCTGAGGGACCAGAACTCTGTGGATCAAAATGAGCTCACTGATCCAGTCTACCTGAGAGCACACACTTCTGTTTAACTGTTGCTGCTCCTCTTTGTCTTTCCTGGGACACCTGCACTCAGTCTGGAGCTTTAATATCAGTTCAGTGCTGCGGCCCCGAGAGGAACTGGACCAACACTTTGATTTCATGAAGATGATTTGACAGTAAAGTCAGTGTTTGGACAGAAAGGAGAAACGACTCCTCTCTGTCCAAACACTGACCTTGTGTCAAGCCCCGCCCTTTACAGGAAGTGATCCTCTGTTACGACCCTGCTCGTATTTTGGCTTTGTATAGTGTTTTTCTCTATTTGTTTGACGGTGTTTGAAGGGTTCTCCTGCGCCCTGAGTGCGACTGAGTGTGTGCGTGTGTGCGTCAGTGTGCAAGTCTTATTAGGTGCGCCGCCCCTGCCTCCAGTTGGACGGAGATCGTCAGGTGAACACCTGTGATTGGCTGTGGAGGAGGGAAAGACCCCATTTAAACAGCTCCATGACGTCACCATGGCGAGGAGGGAACCCCCGGCTCAACCGTGATCCAAACGGCCACGTCAGCTTTAGTGTAGTGTCTGATAGATCTTGTGTTAGATTTTGTGTTAGGTAAAGGTAGTAGAGGCGCCTCGGGCGTCTCAAGGTAATTTAAGTTGTTGAATTGTGATTATTATTGTGGCTTGTAAAAATAAAAATACCGATAGTCGGTTTAAACTTGCTTACAGACTCCTGTGGCTGCTTGGGACTCGGTGGAAACGGGGACACTCAATGTTATGTCTTGGCCACCCCTAGACGGGGCATAACACCTCTGTCAAGCCCCAACTCCTTAGTAACTGTTGCTTGGTTGAAGAAAATCTGCTGATGACCCCTCTCCCATTTGAAACCACTGAAAATAACTCACTATGTCTCAAACTCGAATTCATATCTAATTCATTTGATCCTTTTTAGAGTTTGACCCAAATGACAGAATGAAGACAAAGCTACAGCAGAGCCAATAAAAAGAAACTCAGAATCCTGATGATTGAAAACACAACTGATGAACGACCTTAGTGAGGTCATCCAACATCAGCTGTTCACATCAACAAAATGCTTCTTTATTTCCACTGAATATTCCTGGAACACCAAATATTGTCAGATTAGAAATGTTCCCTCTGACCATTGAGTGAAGAGTTGAAGTAAAATGATGAGAACAATTCCACCACAGTGCCTCAAAATGGACTCTGCCTTCACAAAAAGTGTCTGACTAATTCTGATAGGTTGATCAGTGAACCAATCCGAGAGCTGACAAACAGTCAATAGACTTTTCTGGGTTATTGTAGGCTTCAAGTATGAAAATAAGAGGAAGAGGAAGTCTGAATAAACTCGCTCATATCTCTGAGTCGTGGATGATACAGTTCAATGTTCAGTCATTGACGAGAAGAGGGTGAGGTTCACTGAAAGATGAGTGTGTTCTTCGAGAGACATCCAGAGTTTGAAGTTGTGTGTGTGCTGGAGCTCATTCAGTGCAGGTCTGCTCCCTGCCCGTCAGCACCTTCAGGCCTTAAAGGGATAATTCAGTTTTGTTGAAGTGGGATTGTATGAGCTCCATATGGCCAAAAAATAATATCGCAGCTTAAGAGTAAATGTAATGTAAATGTTCTTTATTTATACAGCCTTTTACAACAACCCTATTGGTGAACCAAAGTGCTTTACAATAGATAGTAAAGAAAAAAGGAATAAATAAAAACAATAAAACACAATAAAATCAATAAAAACAATAAAAGCAATAAAAACAATGAAGCAATAAAAGCAATAAAAAACTGTAAAATAAAGTAAAAGTAATAGTGTCACCACACTACTGGGTATTAAAAACCAACCTTAATAAATACGTTTTCAGTCCAGATTTAAAGAGGCCCAGGTCAGAAATAAGACACATTTCAACGGGGAGCTTGTTCCAGAGCCTGGGGACAGCAACGGAAAAGGCTTGGTCACCCCAGTGTTTGTACTTTGACCTGGGCACTTTCAGTAAAAGTTGGTTAGACGACCTCAGAGTTCTACCAGGCTCCCGAACAGTTAAAAGCTCAGTTAAATACAAAGGGGCGAGGCCATTAAGAGCTTTAAAAACAAACATTAAAAGTTTAAAATCAATCCTGTAATGGACGGGTAGCCAGTGAAGGGATTTAAGAACAGAAGTGATGTGCTGTCGCCTATTAGTGCTGGTTAAAAGACAGGCAGCAGCGTTTTGCACAAGCTGGAGGCGACCAAGAGAAGCCTGGGAGACGCCAACATAAAGAGCGTTGCAGTAGTCCAGCCTTGAACTTATAAGTGCATGGATGGCTTTCTCAAGGTCGTGACGGCTTAAAAACATTTTAACTCTTGCCAGGAGCCGTAGCTGGAAAAAACTAGTCCTGACGACATCGTTTATCTGTTTGTCGAACCTCAGATGCGTGTCAAAAACCACTCCCAGGTTTTTAACGGTTTGACTAGGTGTTGAAAATGAGGTACTAAAGCCAGCCATCACCATGTCCCCAAACACAATACATTCTGTTTTCCCATCATTAAGACGAAGAAAATTTTGTTCCAACCACTGCTTGATATCTACAATACAGGAAGATGAAGAATTTTGCGCACTGAGACTGTTGGGATTCACTGGCAGATAGATTTGCAGATCATCTGCATAACAGTGAAAAGAAAGGTTGTGCCTAGCTATAATTGACCCAAGAGGCAACATGTATAAGGAAAAGAGAATAGGGCCAAGAATAGAACCCTGAGGGACCCCACAGGAGAGAGGAGCACTAGAAGAGGACAAGTCACCGACCATAACAGAGAAGGTTCTACTGGATAAGTTGGATGAAAACCACTTCAGAGCTGTGCCATGAACGCCAACATAATCGCTCAGGCGTGACAGGAGGACTGAATGGCCCACCGTGTCAAAGGCTGCTGTGAGGTCAAGCAGCACTAGTACAACAGGGGATATGTCGTCCACCGACCGTGCAATGTCATTGTGTACCTTTAACAGTGCTGACTCAGTGCTGTGACGAGACCTAAATCCAGACTGGAACTTCTCAAGGACTGAGTTGTTTTCCAGAAATGACTGTAATTGAATAAAAACAACTTTTTCTAAAACCTTAGACAGAAACGGCAAATGAGAAACAGGTCTAAAATTCAACATCACTGAGGGGTCAAGATTAGGCTTTTAAAGAAGGGGCCTGACCACAGCATGTTTAAAGGCAGCTGAGACGGTTCCAAATCCAAGGCAGCTGTTAATAAGAGCCAGAAGACTAGGCCCCACAGTATTCAAAACCATTTTCAGCACTTTAGGAGGGACAATGTCCAGTGGGCAATTTGTAGGTTTTAAAGATTGCACTGTGTCACCTAGAGAGGAGAGAGAAACCATCTCAAATTGGTTGAACACAGCAGAATGAGTTGGAGCGACAAGCAAGTTCTTATTAAGACTCATAGTACACTACCTATAAATGTTTTTAACTGCATGAACTTGCGAGAATGTTCGGTTTGGAAGGAAGCACAAGTCCGGATTAGATCGGTTAGCCAACCATATTGACAATATGTAAAGCAACACACAAATATAAAAAACACTCAGCTGCTGAGGTGTCCGATCTGCTCACCCCCCAGGATGATCAGAAAACTGGCGTCTGAAGCCACTAGCTTGTTATGTTTACATCAGCTGAGAGGGAGGCGGAGTGATTCAGCAGCTCGCGGCGCTGTGAGCCGCTGAATCGCCGTAGACCTTGGTTACAGACCGACTTCAGGATCTGTCTGAGTCAGAGGCTAATCGTGACGCTCTCACTGTCTGTATCACTAATCAAACAGACTTTCCTGCTCTTCTGAATCCTTGAGTTTTGCGGACATTCTTCAATTTCCTAAAGATAAGTCGGAAATCAGTCCCAAACCTGAAGGACCTAATGACAGTTTATCCTCAAAGTAAGTAATAATGATCTGTCAGAGACAAAGAAGCAGAGTGGAGGAGGCTGTTTACCACTGCATTGCAGACTACTTGTGTGTGTGTCTCTCTCTCTGACACACACATAACATTAATGTTGTGTATTGAGAAGGGTTGTGTGTATAAGCATTGCGCGGCTAGCGGCAGCGCTGCTCGGAGGAATATGAGACGTGACTCAGTTAGTTCCAGATAAACTTTAAATTTACGAAAAGTTCATGCACTTACAAACATTTCTAGGTAGCATACTCTTAAACTGTGGTATTATTTTTTGATGAGAGTTCTTGTAGGCGGAGAAAATACCCTTTGTGCTTGGTACAGTACTTCCCTGTTTGCGGCTGGTTCTGCGTAACAGCCTCTTACTGAGGGAGAGGAGAGAACTTTCTACTGCATCTTATGTACTTAGTGGCCATATACAACCCATAGGGTCATACAACCCTATTTCAAAAAGACTGAACTATCCGTTTAACATGAGGAGGTGAGACTTTGGTGGAGTGTTTCAAAGTAAAAGCTTGATCCGTTTTAATCAAGGAGATGATTTGTTGACACAATACTTTTATTCTGGATCTGTCTCCAGGTGAGTTATTCACTTATCGACGGCACTCACAAAGTTGTTTAGTGCTTTTCCTTTCATTCGTCTTCTTCGAAATGAAACATCAATGTTGACTCCCAAAGATCATTTCTGTCACACTGAGATTTAAAAATCCATTAAAATAAAATAATTGTTTCTGTGGTTTAAAATCAAGTATTTTATCTTAAGACCATATCTCCCGGCCTTAAGTTCAATATTTGTTGAGAATGGTTTCATCCCTCGTGTTGAACCTGATAGCTAACGCTGAGAGTAAACATTAGCTGGCTCAGTCTGTGAGGTGTAATAATATAAAATGATGACAGCACACACAGACTCGTACTGTAACATGACCCTGTTTCATCATTAAAGCTACAAACCTAAACATGACATGTTGTTTTGGGATGGAAGAGGGCAGCAGGAAATCACTCCCATGATTCCCTGCAAACCTAACAGTCATCTTTTGTTATTGTTTTGATTGAGAGCCCTCTAGTGACGCCTGCCCTGAATTTAAGCCTGAACTATTTAAAGGTGCCGTTGGTAGGATTTTGCTAGCCAGTGCTAATTTTTTTTGTGTTTCATTTAGATCAAATGTTGGAATATCCATTGAGATCCCTTTATGAGAGTAGTATAATTGCACTAGTGAGAGATCTCTGCGTTTTCATCTGTCTCTGTTAGGAGCTGTCAAAAATTTTCGACCACTCCAGGTATCTTTGACCACTCAGAAGAGCCCCTGAGGCTTCTGTCCTGATTGGTCGAGGGGCGGCCCTTCATCCTTCATCGTGATTGGTTGTGAAGGTCTTTGTTCCCATGAATGCGCATGAGGAAGAAGAACAACAACAACAAATCTCATACAATGGTGGACAGCAATAATCCAGCGGGCAGCAGGAAAGTGCCAATTCCACCTTTACCCCAGGCAGCTTCCACCAAAAAGGCAAGGACCGCGGAATTGTAACCAAAAAGCAAGAGTACAAGAAGGAGGAGGACCGTGCTCGAAATAAAACAAGGATCAATGTCGGTGTGGTGTTCGAGAGATGGAGGACCCTTCGGATCTCTAGGGTTTCAAATCCGAAGCAGAGCTAGCTACATTTCTGTTGGACAGGTTAGTTATTTTGTTTCCTCTTATGTTGTCTTGCAACGTGCGATGTAATACTTTATAATACAAAATAAACAAATATGTTTAGATTCCCTCTTAGACGAGTACCTTATTGGCATGTACTTTATACGTGAAAGCACAGCCTGTTTCCCCCATGGGGCTTTGTAACCTCAGTATCAGACATTGTCGCAGCAGTTGTGTTGCTCGTCGTTGAGAAGCCTTTTGGTAAACAGCTCACTGTACTGGAGTGTTTTGATACCGTTAGGAGTTTCTTTATTTCTTTAGATAGTGTAGGGTTGGCGGGCACATTTTTGTGGGAGGGGCTAAACTTGCGTGAGGGAGTGATCTTAGAGAAAACAGGACAGGAGGGGCTGTGCTGGTTTTCTAATCGCCATCTTAGCGGGCTGTGTGCCAAAATCTTACTAACAGCACCTTTAAGTCATGTGTTAATAATTAAACAGTGGTTATGATTTATGGAGCAGTGCTTGTGTCTACAAAGATATGAAGCAAAGTCCGTCATGCTTGTAGAGATTAAAGTGCCATAAAACAGACCTTTGGTTGCTCTAGATTAATCACGAGGCTCCATTTACTGAGAACACTTTAAGAGTGACATTATTTTGTCATGAGGACGTCAAGAGTTCAGGAAAATACTGCCTTTAAAATCAAAATATGAGACAAAACTATCATTCCTGTTCATGTCAAAGAGAACACAGATTAATGAGGATGTTTCAGGAGGTATAGCTGTTCACTCTTCAAGCACTATTGCACATTGCTCTTTAAATTTTTCTCTGTAAAATCAGTCCTGTTACATTAATAGCACCAGAAATTTCAAACAGTTTATAAAGGTCCCATATTTTGCTCCTTTTCCACAGTTTAATATTGATCCTTGATGTCTTCATGAAACGTTAGTAACATGCTTTGGTCCAAAAAGCCTATGAATAAAGCACAGCTGCATTCTATCCATGCTCACATAACCCCTCTGTTTGGAACAGCTGGTTTTGAGGGCGGTCGCCTTCACATGCTAATGAGCCAGAGCAGAGCAGCGTACTGCAATTCACAATAGACAATAGACGTCAAGAGTTCAGGAAAATACTGCCTTTAAAATCAAAATATGAGACAAAACTATCATTCCTGTTCATGTCAAAGAGAACACAGATGATGTTTCAGGGCGTACAGCAGTTCACTCTGTAAACAGTCTTTAAATATATCTGCACAAATAACATGGCTGACAGAGAGAGGAGTCTGCTACAGTGATAAAGCTGCTGTACAGAGACTTGATTTTTCATCTGGAGCTTCATAAATACATAAAACAGAATTAAAGGAGAGTAAAAAACCCTCACATTCACTGAGCAGTGTCTCTGTGTTTAAAGAGCATCACTCAGCATTCACTCACTTCACTGAACTGATCATCCAGACATTAAAACAGTAGAGAAATATTCAGACTGCATGAACACTCACCCTGTCTCAGATCAGTGTTTGTCCCTCTGCTTCAGTTAGTCCACTTCAAATGGAGTCTGAGCTCTGACTGATATCACCTTTATTGTTTTATTGTGTTTTATTGAAACCTGTTTCACTGCCTCAGAGTCTCTCCTCCTGTTTCCTTTACTAGAGATGAAGTTAATGATCTACCTTCATCAGGTCCAGTTTCTTCATCATCGTCTCCCTCTGCTGAGTTCCAAACATTTATTCAAGCTCAGCAGGTTTAGACAGATGCTCACCAAATCTACTGACACTTTGCTCTCATATGATGTCACATAGGGATGTAACGGTAAGAAAATTCATATCACCATTATTGTGACCAAAATTATCACTGTTATTATTATCGTGGAATTGTTGAAATGTGCTCAAAATGTTCAAAAAGTTCTTACACACGCACTTGAAATCATTTAACCCTTTTATTATTATAATTATAACAGCCTGCCTGGTCTTTTTTGTCAGTAAATGTGTCAGGAATTGTCATTTGATATATAAAAGTAAACAATTGTGGCAAGCATTTGTCATTATGTTATAAATGCTTAAACCAACACTATGTAGTTTTTCCACCCTAATATAATATTTCTAGAGTCATTGTGATGGTACATGACCTTACATGACACCTCTGTCATAGTCTGAGGGGGTCTGTATCACCTTCACTGGCACTATGTAACTTCGATGTGGATGGTAGGAACACTTCCACACTAAAAACTACACATTTTTACTGCTTTGACTGCTTTACGGCATATGTCACTTCCCCCTCGAGGTGAAAGCTAAAGTTGGGAAAAGGAGAATATAAAGCAGTTTATGAACTTTTCAGCTTTTTGAACTTCCAGCATTTACATGTGGTTGCAAAGAACTCTCTCAACATGCAGTCACAGAAACCCGCCACTTGGCAAATGTCAGAGTCCATGTTGAGCGTGCTATAAGACGGTTAAAAGGCTTTACAGTTCTGAGCCATGTAATACCTGGTAGAGTAAAACATGTTGATGACATTGTTAGTATTTGTGCAGGGATGTGTAACTTAATGCCTCAGTTAATTCGAGAGGAGGCTGAGAAAGAGCGTACATTTAAAATATGAACTTATTAAACATTGCCAAAGACTTTCAGAACTTCTGGTAATGCATTTTGCAGTTTCAGTAAACATTTATTGTACATATGCAAATCCCACAAATAAATTTTGTGAATTCATTTTTGAAATGTAACACTGATGTGTTTTAAAACAAAAATGTGGGCTCTGGTGTCATGGATAGTGGAACAGCTGTGATTTCTAATGTAACATACTTTCATGAGTGTTGTAGTTTACTCAGTTTTTTTTCTTCAAAAAGGTTTTGAAATGTCTTAACTTGTAACTTTTTTTCCTGAAAAATGTATGAAAAGAGAAGCATACAGTCACCTCCATGAGCTCCATTCATATTTAAGATAAAAATATGTAAGCAAGGCTAAACCTTTGCTACAAAAAAATGATCAATTCACTTTGATGAGAACAAATGTAAACAAGTACCTATGGAGTATGTTTGTTTTGAGTGCTCAGTGTTTCATGTGAAGTAAACTTTGTGCTAATTTTACTGTTTTGAGTTCAAAAACTACAGTCCTTGGATTTTCATTTCTCCATGTACCATTCTTGTTGCTATTGCTTGGGAGCAGATGTCCAAAATAAACCATTTTCAAATGATGAATTTTCTCTGTAGTCCAGTTTTTGTTATATGGCACATCCACAACGACATGCTCATTTGGTGTCCATATCAGCATCTTGCAATTTTTTTTTTGAACAGTGCATTGCTATTTGGACCTGGTAAAAGTATCCTGAGCCCGAAGCAGTTTCTTTGAGAACATAGTGTCCATTAGTTTGTTTCACATCATATTTGTCTGATGAAATCATTTTCAGCAGGGTGCCACCATGTGACTCCAGCCTCTTCAGTGTTGGGCACTTAAGTTGAAGGATGGCATCTGAGTCGATGATTCCATCGAGGCTTGCAGCTAGCCAGTTCTCACCCTCGCTCACGACAAGACCTGTAGTCTCCACTGTTTTTCCTGTGTTCTTCTCAAAAAATGCCCTGGCCAAAGGCTCTGATGCCTGACCATACCTAGTGGCAGTGCTCCCAACAAACTTGGCATTAAGTTTTCTTTCCACCTAGATAATTGGGTTGTTTTGTTTTTTGGAACCTGGAACCTGGTCGAACCAAAATTGACAGTTCTGCCCCTTTGTTTTTGATTCTATTTTTTCTCTTTCATCTTTCCCACATGATACATATTTTTCAAAAAAGTCACTGCAGAGTTTACACTTCTGTTCAGCACACTGTGCATGCTGTATGGTTTGTGAAGCATCTGCATTTTCCTGCAGCTGTGCAGTCAACACATGATGTAAAATAGTTCCAGGTAGACCTGCCAATTCAGGAGATGAAAAATGTTTAGTAACATCTCCATCCGTCTCAAATGCTGTAGCCCTCAACTTCATACTTTTACTGGGTTCATGGGCTGGTCCTTGTATGTTCTCTACTGTATCTGGCACCACATTTTTCCAGGAGGTTTGTTCCATGCACACACTTTGTCAGTGCAGGCAGTGCCTGTAAAGCCCAGGGTTTCAGCTTATTTTACTTTGTAAAGAAGAGCTGCTGTATGACTGCAGCATTTTCCTCTGTTGGCCATGCAGTCACAATTCACATCCACCACTGTGCCCTCACTCATCTGCAGAGTTATTTCAACATTATGGTGATTGTTGATAGTCTGAGAGTATCGAGCTGGTCCTCTAAGGATGATGTGTTCATCATCTGGTAGTCTATGTAAGATCTGGCCAACCCATCCGTAACTCAGGTAATTTTGACCTTCTATTAGAGACCTGTAGGTGGTATTTGGCTGGTCATCACATGCCAGGTGATGGTAAATGGTAAATGGACTTGAGCTTATATAGCGCTTTTCTAGTCATTGACTACTCAAAGCTGCTTTACACCGCAGGTCACACTTACCCATTCACACCCATTTGCTCTCACATTCACTCACTGATGGTTCAGAGTTTCTATGTTAGTTATCCATCAGTATCAGCTAACACATTCGCACCCTTTCATGCCCATTTACACGCCTCTGACGCAGCAGTGGGAGCAACTTGGGGTTAAGTGTCTTGCTCGAGGACACATCGCCATGTGTCGCCCGGAGCTGGGCTTGAACCTGCAACCTCCCGATCACTGACCAAGCGCACTATCCAGCTGCGCCACAGACGCCCCACACATCACATCATATTTGTCTGATGAAATCATTTTCAGCAGGCTGCCACCATGTGACTCCAGCCTATTCAGTGTTGGGCACTTAAATTGATTAATGAAATAATCTTGAATTCCTGTGAAACAACATAAAACAGTTTATTTAATTGATGTGTATTTGTCTGTCCTACCTATTTATTTTAACTGTATTTTTTATCTGGGCTCAAGATATAGCTTACATGCTGTTGACGTTTGTTAACTGGCTAGTGTAGCATAAGGAACAACAGTTGAAAAAATTTGCCAGATGTTGTGAGCAAGCTAGCGAATAGGTAGTAACAATAGTTAATGTGCCATACATTTTATATTGAATGGCCTAGTTGCCTATTTCTATCCATATTCATAGCCAAAATATGTATATCTACCGTCATCAGTAACTCTGGGCCACTGTCTAACAGCATCAATCCAACAATTCATCTTGCTCTCACAGCCAGCCAGGAATGGATTACTGTACTCCACCGTACTGCAGCAGTACTGTACTTTACTGTACTTTCCATCGTAGTGATGCCATCCATAACATGATGGTCATGCCCACAAACCAGTTGCACATGTAAATTAATAATTCACCATTGCATACTTTATATTATTCTATACATTATTGTATAATTACTATTTGTATTTAATAGCTCTCTTTGTGTAACTATCAGGTAGCGATTCTCCCTCCTGTTCTTTGCCAAAGTTGTTGATCCACATAAGCAGCACATGGCTAATTGAATATTCATGAGATAAACATGGAGTTGGAGCTGGTTAGCATGCTCAAGGCTAATTTCACATTTTTTACATTATTTTTGAAATACTTATTTGAAATGAGTAAACTCCTTAATCTGTGAAATATACCTGAAGTTTTAGCCCTCTGTTTACAGTACTTTAATGGTTCTGTAACGTTCTGATTACAATCATCTCTGCCGCTGTCTCAGACTGTTCCACTGCAGTAATGGCGGCGCCCACAGATCAGTCGTAGGATTGGTCTATACCTAGAACCACCAAGGAGTCATTTTCCCCCCCTTATATAAGATACTGTATATAGCTGTCACTTTTTGCACAGCGCCTCATGTGCCACTCCTGGTTGCTTAGTAACGCTTTTTACATCATCCAATTTTGACAGCTATCAATATTACAATCACCAGCTATCAAACCGGTGTGGAATATGAATCCAGCCAAAAGATTTATGACAGCCAAAGAGGCTTGGCTGTTGTACCATGATCAAAGAAGAGGCCAGAGACAGTCCATCATTACAACAGGATGAAGGTACGGGTCGATGTGCCGGACAAGATGCTGAGGCAATACCCTGCCCGTGCCGCAACCAGGAGATGGCCAGTTGCAGTCTTTTACAACATACTGGACATTGCCTCACTGCACGTGGGTCCTGTTCTGGAGCTGCTCAGGCACAAATACTGCCCAGCAAGGTTTTCTTCCTGGAACTCTGCGAGCTGTTGTGCACTGAGCACATCTCAAGGCCAGCACCAAAACCTGCAGTCTCACAGGCCACCCCAGAGGAGAAGAGGAGGAATTGCCCTGTGAAGCACAAAAGCGTAAAAAACAAAACAACAAAAATGTGCATGCAGTGCCAACATGCAGTTTGTGGACAGTGCACCGTCAAAGCGTACAGCGTGTGTGCTGATTGTGAGTATTGTGTGTGCATGTGTGTGAGAGAGTGTAGTGTTAATTTATCCATTCTTCTAAAATAATTAAAATACTGAAATCTGTAATTTTGTTATTGTAAATAGTCTGTTATTTGATTGTTGTTGTTTTCCTGTTTGTGTTAACCTACAGTTCCTACAGTTTGTTGCAGAATGTGGAAATTTATTTATTGTGTGGGCGAGAGAGCGAGCGAGCGAGTGCAGCGTTAGGCCACTTTATTTGTTCTTCTAAAATTATTATTATATCATTATTATTGTTATTGTTATTATTACAGAGAAATCTGTTATTTTGGTATTGAAAATATCTTGTTATTTGATCATTTTGTTGTTTGTTGAACAGTTCTCATAGTTTGTTGAATAGGAAAATGTATTTTACCTGTTTGATTCTAATAATATATATATATATATATATTTTTTTTTTTTTTTTTTTTTTGAAGAAAAAACTCAAAATATATATATTTTAAACACTTATTTTGCCAAGTCTAAATAGATGGGAATAAGCTACTTCACAACTTCTAGAAATGACATCGTAGCATCGCTGATGCTATTGCAGCTGGGGGGTCAAAGTGACTCCCCTTGGAGGGTCTAGTGTTAAAAAATAAATAATTTGTGTTTTTCCTTTCAAGCAGATGCTAAATTAAATGGAGATTGTTAATTTGAGTCTAACACAGAATAGATAAAAATGGAGGTATGATGCAAATTAGCAACAACAGGCATTAAAGGGATAGTTCAGTCTTTTTGAAGTGGGGTTGTATGAGCTCCATATGGCCACTAAGTACATTAGATGCAGTAGAAAGTTCTCTCCTCTTCCTCAGTAAGCCACAGTCTGTAAGAGTCTGTTTCGCAGAACCAGCCGCAAACAGGGAAGTATTGTACCAAGTACAAAGGGTATTTTCTCCGCCCAGTGGTTAAAGTGGGATTTGATAGGTGGGGGAGCCCTAAAATACGGTGTTGCGGCGCAGTAGGAAAAATGACACAAATTATTCTCCTTATTCGCCTTATTCTCAACAGAAAAATGCAGGCCCCATTAACATGCAAAACACACACATAGCAAACTAACATGGCTAACTAATACAGAGAAACACAGCAAACGACTAGCCTAACACAGAGACTCGGACAAAGACTTAAGTTAAAACCAAACCTATATAGACACACAGGTGAGTGAAACAAGACAGGTGAAACACAGGAGGAGATCAACTAAGGCAGGGGAAACATGGGAAGTAAAACTAGCTACATAGGCTACACAAGGAGAAAATATCAGGCATGAAAACAGGTCAGGGTTGAAAAAGGTGAGGAGGCTATGACCCCTCTAGGGGGGTCCAGGGTCATGCTCCCCTAGAAGAACATTTTGAATATTTCATATTTAAATGCATCAATCTGATGTATTTTGAGAGAAAAATGAAGCAAAATTACAGGACAGAATAAATGTATAATAAAGTATCTATCTATACATGGTCACATTATGCTATAAAAGAAATGAGACTGACAACTTCTCTCTCTTCTCTCTAAGATAGCTGTGTTACCTCTCCTGCTGTGTTAGCTAACGTTATGCATCAATGACACGATGCCTCTTTCAGCAGCTCTAATTCTTCTAGTAATATACCTGTAGCCAGAGGTGGGACCAAGTCATTGTTATGCAAGTCACAAGTAAGTCTGAAGTCACTGCCCTCAAGTCCCAAGTCAGCTCCCAAGTCAAGACTGACAAGTCTCAAGTCAAGTCCTAAGTCCTACAGTTGGAGTTTTGAGTCTTTTTCAAGTCTATCCTGGCTGCTTCTCTCTGGTCTGTCATGTTGTCCATCACTGACTTAAATATATTTGTTTTCCTGGTTGAATGTTGGCTAATATTGGCTGACAGGTGGATTTCTGTTAAACAGACCCAATAGTTTTAGGGGCTGCATTTACAGCTGTGGGGGATCACTGAAAAAAATATACTTTTCAAATGACAACTTATCCCCCCCCTCACATTTTTTTTTTAACTTGATAGTATTCTGTGGGCCGGTCAGGGAGCTGTCGAGGGCCTGATATGGCCTCAAGGCCACCAGTTGATGATCACTGAAGTTCGGTATGATGACAGATTTGTCAGCAAGATAAATTCTGGGGGTGACTATGTCCTTTTACTGGAAATGCATAAAAGATTTATCATTAGTTAATTTGTGAATTGTAAGGAAACATTGATATTTTCACTTTTTAGATAAAACATACAGTGAAGGGACAGCTCTGACAGCTCTATCCTGAGAAACAATCACCATCTTAACAGTCATCATGACCCAAAAAGATCAACCACTTTAGTTTGTTAGAAAAAACATTGCAGTTTGGACGTAAGATTGAGAAAAAAAAAGCATATTTTTTGTGCAAAGAGACTGGAGGAAAAAATGTTATAAACATTGAATAATAATGAGAGCCCTGGGAGAACACACATCCATAAATCTTTTATTTTTCCCATCATAACATTTATATGTTGGTTGTTTTCTAGATATCTCAAATCAAAAGTTCATCATAGGAAAACCCCAATTTCTTTGCTAAGATGACAGGATATGTCGAGATCCTGAGAGAACAGCTAATATGTACTTGATACAGCTCAACAGAGTAAAATAAAATGTATGGAAGTTTGTCTGCTCAGGGCCTCTAAACACTGAAGACATTTTTGGCACATTTCTAACTGACTTATACGCCGTCCACTGATAACAGCTCCAAGACCCACTATTGGGCCTCAACCCACAGGTTGAGAACCACTGCACTAGTAGACTGCATTGGGAGCTTGATCCTTCATAGATTGCTCTTATATCATGGAGAATAAGTGATGCAGGATACCGCAGGATGAATTTATCATTTAAAAAAAGTGAAAACAAGAGCTGGACTGCTCAGGAGAGTTGAGTTTAAATGAACCAAAAGACTGACTCGTCTTTTTTTAAATCGTTTTGTTCACTTAAACCGTGCACATGAGCCAAAGAGACACCATCTGAGTTACAATAAACACACAAAGTGATTCATGATCCCTGTCCCGTGCGCTGTGCGTCTTTACGCTCACCGGCACAGTGAGGAGCCCTTCGCGCTCATATTTCCGTGCTCTCGCGCTTGTAGAGTGAATGTTTTTATCGAAGTCAAGGCTCCCTTCAGGCGCGCACACATGTTCACAGTTCACTGATCATCTCTGATATACCTCCATGTCCCGTCCATACCCCCCCCCGTCCCACCACGATGATTTTGCGCTCTCACTTGTTGAGCATCTCTGTGCTTATTAGAGAGCCAAGCAGGTTGTGCATGCGAAAATGATCCATCGTCCGCGGCGCTACTGCCAGCTTGAATTGAATAATTAATTTGTTTGACTGAGGCGGAGCTGAGCTCCGGTGGGCTCCGGCCCATTTTAACCCCTGTCTCCGCCTACAAGAACTCTCATCAAAAAATAATACCACAGTTTAGGAGTACGCTACCTATGCATATTTTTAAGTGCATTAACTTTTTGGAAATATAAAGTTTATCTGGACCTAACCGACTCATGTCACATATTCCTCTGTGCAGTGCTGCCGCCAGCCGCGCAATGCTAATACACAACATTAATGGGTGTGTGTGTGTGTGTGTGAGAAGGAAACACAAACACGTAGCCTGTAATCTTACGGTAAACAGCCTTCTCCACTCTGCTTGTTTGTCTCTGACAGATCATTGTTACTTACTTTGAGGATAAACTGTCATTAGGTCCTTCAGGTTTGGGACGTTTATCCAGTTTATCTTCGGGAAATTGAAGAATGTCCACAATACTCCGGGATTCAGAAGAGCAGGAAAATCTGTTTGATGAGTGATACAGACGGTGTGAGAGTCTCCAGTATCCTCTGACTCAGACAGATCCTGAAGTTGGCATCAGTAGCACTCGGGGTTAGGCCTGTTCGGTCTCCATCTGCAGCAGCTCGTCTCCTGTGAACTCCGGATCATACAGACATCCAAGGTTCATACAGATATTCTCTTGGCTCCATAGTGAATGGAGCTTCATCGTCGCTGTCATAATCACTCATTTTAATTTCCTATGTTGTCTCTTCCTCACACCACTAAGAGTCAGAACAAAAGAATTACAATGCCTGATAAAAGTTACAAGAGGCTTCAACATCAGCTGAGAGGGAGGCGGAGTGATTCAGCAGCTCGCAGCAGCGCTGCGCGGAGGAATACGTGACGTGAGACGGTTAGGTCAAGATAAACTTTATATTTCCGAAAAGTTAATGCACTTAAAAATATGCATAGGTAGCGTACTCTTAAACTGTAGTAATTTTTTTTGATGGGAGTTTTTGTAGGCGGAGAAAATACCCTCTGTTCCTGGTACAATACTTCCCTGTTTGCGGCTGGTTCTGCGAAACAGACTCTTACCGACTGTGGCTTACTGAGGAAGAGGAGAGAACTTTCTACTGCATCATATGTACTTAGTGGAAATACACAGCTCATACAACCCCACTTCAAAAATACTGAACTATCCCTTTAAGGGAACAGATAGTAGGATAGTAATAACTCCTTTTCCTATCTCAATGTATGAGTCATTGCATTTTTTGCAACAAACAATAAACAGTTCAGCTGTCTTTGCAGTCTCATTTATGAACATTGCACTTTGAACAGTGTGTGTGTGTGTTGGGGGGTGTGGGGGGTGTACGTGTGCATGTGACTGTGTGTCTGTGTGTGTGTGTGTTTGAATGGGTGAATAGAAGGCATTAACTAAAATCACTTTGGGGCACTTTATGAAGTTCGGTCCCTTTCCTTGCATTGGTTTACAGGACAGATCTGCCATATCCAATCTGGTGGACATGCTGACGTATCACAGCTACGGGCCAACCTGTCATATTATACCCGTCATATAGTAATGTATATAATGTCTATGGTATTAACTGATGGTGACTGAGACTAGAAGCTCCTCCCACTGAGGGTCAAAGGGCAGCATCTGTGAACAGGAGTCAGTGGGAGGAGAACAGGGAAACACTTTAATGGATCTAAACGGCCTGATTTTAATGATTTTTTTCATGATCTTCATCACATGCAATATTCATCTTCAGCTGATGTCTGTTTAAAAAAGAATGAATCAAACTGTTGAAACCATAAAGTTATAAAGAAGTAATAATTGACCAAAGAAGAAGAAGAGGACAGACTTTATTAACCCCTCATGAGGAAGTTCAGTGTTGTTGGGACATGCTCCACACACAGAGGCAAAGCCCCAGGATGAAGCCCTGAGGGACCAGAACTCTATGGATCAACATGAGATTACTGATCCAGTCTACCTGAGAGCACACACTTCTGTCTAACTGTTGCTGCTCCTCTTTGTCTTTACTGGGACACCTGCACTCAGTCTGGAGCTTTAATATCAGTTCAGTGCTGCGGCCCCGAGAGGAACTGGTCCAACACTTTGATTTCATGAAGATGATTTGACAGTAAAGTCAGTGTTTGGACAGAGAGGAGTGATTTTAATTTTCTGCTTTCAGAAACAGTAAATGATTTTTGAATCATTTACTGTCCCACCAGCAGAGGTAACTGACCTTTTGTCAAGCCCCGCCCTTTACAGGAAGTGATGGTCTGCCAAGCCCCACCTCCTTAGTAACTGTTGCTAGGTTTGACAAAATCTGCTGCTGCTGACCCCTCTCCCATTTGAAACCACTGGAAATAACTCACTGTGTCTCAAACTCGAATTCATATCTAATTCATTTGATCCTTTTTAGAGTTTGACCCAAATGACAGAATGAAGACAAAGCTACAGCAGGGCCAATAAAAAGACACTCAAAATCCTGATGATTAAAAACATAACTGTTGAACAACCTTAGTGAGGTCATCCAACATCAGCTGTTCACATCAACAAAATGCTTCATTACTTACACTGAATATTGTCAGATTAGAAATTTTCCCTCTGACCTTTTAGTGAAGATTTATAGTAAAGTGATGAGAACAGTTTCCCCACAATGCCTCAAAATGGACTCTGCCATCACAACAAAAAGTCTAGTTGTGTTCGAAATCGTCCACTCATTCACTCACTCACGATTCCCTATGTAGTGTAAATGAAATAGTGAACTACATAGAGAATGACCGAACGAGATTTCGGACACTACACTGACATTTTCTAAACGTCATAGCGTCAGTAGATGAGCTGGATATTCCTGTGACGGAATTGGATGCGCCAAGCATCACGTGAACAAACCGGGCACTCGGGAGGATAAGTAGCAAATTTTGCAGCTGTTTACAGCCTTTAAAAGACATAAAAAGCTATGCTACGAACGTGTTAAAAATACTTTAACCTTTCTTTACATTTATAAATGAAAGCAGCGTCAATTTGTGCTTTAGCAGCATTCTTTCTGTGCTACTTCTTCTTCGTCTTCTCTAGAAAAACATGACCGCATTGCATTGTGGTACACGGGAGTACAATGTAGGGTACATCGTATGTACACTCACATTTGCTGTGCATTGTGGGTATTTTGTAGTGCACTGTATAGTGAATGAACTTAACCGCTGAGAATTCGAACAACACTACAAAATGGCGAACACACTATGTAGTGCACTATATCCGTGATAGGGAACGATTTCGAACACAGCTTCTGACTGAAGGTCCTCTGATTCTGATTGGTTGATCAGTGAACCAATCAGAAAGCTGACAAATAGTCAACAGACTTTTCTGGGTTATTGTAGGCTTCAAGTATCAAAATAAGAGAAAGAGAGCTAAAAGCAACAAACCAAAACATATCATGTTGTTTTGGGATGGAGGAGGGCAGTAGGAAATCACTCCCAAGATCCCCTGAAAACCTAACAGTCATCTAATCAAAATATGAGACAAAACTATCATTCCTGTTTGTGTCAAAGAGAACACAGATAAATGAGGATGTTTCAGGAGGAATAGCAGTTCACACTGTAAGCACTCTTGCACATTGCTCTTAAAATTTTTCTCTGTAAAATCAGTCCTGTTACATTAATTGCACCAGGAATTTCAAACAGTTTTTAAGAAAAAGCAAATTGGGTTTGTTACACAGCTGCATCTCAATATAATATGATTTCTTAATTTTTGCACATTTTGGTCACAGACAATGTAGAATCATCAAATAATCATGCTTAATAATTGTGATCTCAATATCAATCAACAATATTGTGTTCATTAATTTTTCCATGGTCCATCCCTGTTGATCAAGTGCAGACCAGAGATGGCAGAATATGTTGTTGAGAACAGAACTGACCAATAACCACGGAGTAAACTGGTCAACCAATCAGAGCGGACTGGACCCATGGAGGGAAGAGAGCCTTAAAGGTACAGGAGCTTTGACAGAGCGTCTCAGACTGACTGAGAATACAGCTGGATCAGGGGGACTCAGTAAATGAAATCTAGAAGGCCATTTGAACATTAGCATTATCGAAATATTAGCTGTGAGTTTGTCATGATTCCACTCCTGATTTAGTTAAGTTCCCCATTTTGTCTTTGTCTTTGATGTTTTGTCTCGTATTTCCTGTTTTACTTTGAAAATTCACCTGTCTCTCCTTCTCTCCTTAGGTTTTGCTTCCTGTCTGGCGTTGTTGAGTCCAAGGCCATCTCTAATTCTGACAAGGTGTTGACTTCTATGGCACAAAAGAACTCAAAGGCAGACAAGTTGTCCAAACAGCAAGAGGCAAGGTTATTGTAGACCAGAGTTTGGTACATGTGAAGGCAATCAGACCAGGAAAAAGTATCCAAAAATCAGCAGGCAAGAGGCAGAGTCTAAACTATACAGGTCGGTAACATGAACTAGAGCAATCAAAGTAAAGCTGGAAAGAAACATGAAGTACTACAAGAACTGTTTTGGGATAGAAGAGGGCAGCAGGAAATCACTCCAATGATTACATGCAAACCTAACAGTCATCTTTTGTTACTGTTTTGATTGAGAGCCCTCTAGTGGCACATGCCCTGAATTTAAGCCTGAACTATCTGAGCCATCTGTTGATAATTAAACAGTGGTCATGATTTATGGAGCAGTGCTTGTATCTCCAAGGATATAAAGCAAAGTCTGTCGTGCTTGTAGAGATTTAAGAGTTACATTATTTTGTCATGAGGATGTCAAGAGTTCAGGAAAATACTGCCTTTAAAATCAAAATATGAGACAAAACTATCATTCCTGGTCATGTCAAAGAGAACACAGATTAATGAGGATGTTTCAGGGGGTATAGCTGTTCACTCTTCAAGCACTATTGCACATTGCTCTTTACATTTTTCTCTGTAAATTCGGTCCTGTTACATTAATAGCACCAGAAATTTCAAACAGTTTTTAAAGGTCCCATATTTTGCTCCTTTTCCACAGTTTAATATTGATCCTTGATGTCTTCATGAAACGTTAGTAACATGCTTTGGTCCAAAAAGCCTATGAATAAAGCACAGCTGCATTCTATCCATGCTCACATAACCCCTCTGTTTGGAACGGCTGGTTTTGAGGGCGGTCGCCTTCATATGCTAATGAGCCAGAGCAGAGCAGCGTACGGCAATTCACAATAGACCTGCAGCGTATGTTCATACTAAGTCCTTCATGCTTTTAGAGAATAAAGTGCCATAAAACAGACCTTTGGTCAGGTACAGATGAATAACTGAGGCTCCATTTAGTGATAACACTTTAAGGGCCTAATCTACTAAGCTCCAAAATAACAAGTGCTAAATTGCTTGTGCAAACTGTCAAATTGCATATGCTCTAAGTGGGCATGTTGCAGGTGATCTACTATTACTGTGTGCGCAATTTATAACAGACACAAAAGTGGTGTGGACTGCCCTATTTGAAGGAGGATTTTGCGTGTGCAAGCGTCTGTCACCATGGAGAGCAGAGTGGCCGTAAATGAAAAACGAATTTTGAAGCCATGGAGTTAGAGGCAAATTTAACACCCTGCGGCAACCTTTTTTGCCGTCTGTCATTTTGAAGGACAAGGTCATCACTTTTCCCTCATACCATATGTGTTTCCGTCATTTTTAATTTTTCTTTTCTGATTACGATCAAACATAATCTAAATGACAGGTAAAGCAGCTGGCCCTGATAATGTCAATCCTTTCTTTTTAACATTGGCTGCTGATTTTATTGCTGAACCTCTGAGTTTTATCAGTAATAAAATCCCTAAAGTTTGGAAGTCTGCTTTCGTTCTCCCCTGTTAAAAGGGGGCGAACCCACTAATGTAAATAACTACAGACCAATTTCTACACTATGTATTTTTTAGCTAAAGTTTTTGAAAGGATCGTCAGTGATCAATTAAAGGAATTTTTAGAGTCAAATAATATTTTATCATTGTTTCAGTCAGGTTTTAGAAAACAGCATAGCACTGTTACAGCTGCTGTTAAAGTTTTATATGATTTTATTGAGGCTCTGGACATTAAGAAATATTGTGTTGTTCCTTTAATCGATTTGTCTAAAGCCTTTGAAACAGTAGAACACAGACTCATGATTAAACCTTACATAACACTGTTATATCAAAATCTGCCACTGATTGGTTCTCTGATTATTTAACCAGCAGAGTCCACTGTGTGCAGGTGGCTGGATCCACCTCCACTGTTCTGGATGTTTCCAAAGGGGTGCCCCAAGTCTCAGTCCTGGGACCCATTTTATTTTCAATATATATATCGACGGCCTGTAATACTGTGTCAAATGCATTTTATCATTTTTATCAGAAGATACCATTACTTATTGCTGTTCATCTTCGCTCACTTAGGCATTGATTTTTTACAAGCTGCTTTTGATGTTGTTCAGTCTCGTCTGAGAACTTTAAAATCGGTTTTAAGCACAGAAAAGACTAAGCTCATGATCTTTTCAAATTCAAGTGAGTCACCAGTGAATATCCCGACTGTTGTAACCCAACAAGGAAACCCAATCAAACTGGTCTCCAACTATAAGTATCTGGGTTTTCTTCGGGATCGTGAGTTTCTTTTAAAGCACACATTGCAAGGTTAGTTACCAAACTCAGGGTGAAGATCAGGTTCTACTACAGAAATAGATCCTGTCTCAGAGCCCGGAAATTAGTTAGCAACATTTCTTCCTTTAATTGATTGTGGAGATGTGCTGTATATGAGTGCTTTGCTTAAATGTCTGCAGTCCTTACACAGTGTTTTGTCACAGTGCCTTGAGGTTTGTCACTGGTGATGGCCGCCTCACACATCTCTGTGACTTGCATGTTAAATCTAGTATGACTTCTTTAGGTGTGCGAAGGTATATGCACTGGCTGACCCTGATTTATAAGGCTTTTCTTGGCTTAGTTCCAGCATATTAATGTACTTTTCTTTAGAGAACTAAACGCTGCTATGCCTTACAATCCTGTGACGTTCTCTATCTCTCTGTTCCTCGTCTTAGAACTGAACTGGGTAAGACAGCGTTCAGTTTTGCTGCCCCCACAGTGTGAACTCTTTACAGACTGAACTGAAGCTCACTCAGCTGATTTCACTTGGAGCCTTTTGGTCCATGCTAATGGAAAAACAGCGTGAGACCACTGAACAGTGCCTGTGTTTCTAAATTGTTATTTATGTTAAAGATACTGCACATTATCACAAAACACCTTGCACTCACAAAAAAATATCTGTACTCTAACTTATTGTGTATTACCACCATTCAATATGTTTTTTTTTTTCATGACGTGTGCTGCTGACCTCTTGGCCTTGTCACCTTTGTGAAAGAGATCTTGATCTCAATGGGTTTTTTTTTATCTATTTAAATAAAAGTAAAATAAAATAAATAAATAAACATAGTTAAACAGCTTCATCACCAATAACCTCTCATGTGAAGAGCAGTCTTACAGGTACACACACACAGACCGCGGGGGAAATCTTACCTTTTAAGCACTGACAGCTCCTAAACTGGCTGTGCATGGAGAGTGTGATGCAGTCAGCTCTGAGTGACAAACAGAGTGATTCTGGCTATGAAGGGGTTTTTACACAGGTTAAATGACCTCCTCCACGATGTAGAGCACAAAACAAAGAGGGTTTGCTTTACATGTGTGTCTGCATCATTATGATGGCACACTGGATAGTCCCTCTTTTTACAGTCCATCATAATGACAGACAGCCTCCAAGTTTTCATTCATCATTCATCAAAAAATTCAGGCAATGATCGAAAATATTCCGTCAATGCGACTCCTGTTTCTCGCCACAATGACCACAGCCCTCTGCGTGTAACACTGTGCCTGTTTTGCACCTGCCTTTCAAACATGCTGAATTTAGACACAAAAACAGGCAGTTGCGGGTTTGATAAATCACATTGCGGGTGCTTAGTGATTACATTTGCATCTTCTCCTCCCAGTATTTTGCGTGTTCTGATAATCTGCATGTATTCTGCATTTTCATGAAGGCAAACACGCTAAATGGACTGCGCGTGCTATTTTGCGCATTTGGCAGACGCAATCCTTGGTGGACCCTGTTGGTAGATCAGCTTTGCGCATTATCAAGTTTGCACGTGTTTTTATACACGCAGACCTTTAGTAGATCAGGTCCTTTGAGTGAACAGAAGGACTAGAACAGGACGGTCTAAGCTCTGGTCCATTTGTTCCATGTGCGGTCTGTTAGTAACAACTGGACAGTTAATTTATTTATATTTGTTAAACTCAAACTCAGGATCTTTAAAGAATTGACTTCAATAACATTAAAGACTTTAAATTTTAGTAAATAAGGGTTAATGCAAATCTCCTTCCAACTCAGGGCCAGTTATTGACAGCTTACCTCACTTCAGGAATTGATATCTAATTAAAGCAGATATATTTTAATTAACAAAATTATATTGGCTGATTCTTAGGATGGGCGTTCACTCTGGTCCATCAGTCAGAATGTAGGTGTCAGGACCCTGAGGAACGTTTTCTCCACTTATTACTTCAAGATAAAGAAGCAGCAACACACAAGACACTTATTCCCACATGAGACTGTATCTGTTAGCAGGTGTGGTTCTGTGCATAAAAACAGAAATATAAGCTAAAGTCTCTGCAGCATTAATGTACAGCAGAAACAACACAAACATCCTGAAATTCACATCCCTAGAAACTGTAGAAATCCCCTGATCCCTCATCATCAGATCAAACATTCACACTCAGACTGGATGTGCAGTCACAAAGTTTGCTCTATAGAATACAAAGGCTCCAGTCAGAGCATAAAGGCAGTCTACATCCAGAAGAAGACCTTCCTAAACACAAGGACCATCAACTCCTCCTGTCCTCAGCCCTGTCCTGTGGTAGAGAGCGCCCTCTAGTGGACAGGATTTAACCTGCAGCAGCACCCACCAGTCCAGCATGAGCCACACATCAGAGGGGCTTCAACAGGCATCAATGAAGTCACAGCGGACTAAAAACTGCAGGAAGAAAAGAGCTCAGACTGAAGAACTGAACAACAAACTGACACATGGACCAAATAATAGTCAAATGTAGACGCATCATGGCAGTGAGAGCAGGAGGAGGAGGTGTTACATGTAGGCTGGAGCTCTCTGAGGGCCGGTGAAGGTGTCAGACAGTAGAGAAGCACACTGCACACATATAGAGCTAAATACAAACCACACAGCCAAGAAAACTCTGACGCAGGAATAAATCTTCTGGACTCACGTCTGCACGGACGCACAAATCCTCAATTACAGTCCACACAGGCTGATTCAGTCCAGACAGGAGCAGAGCCTCTGAGCTTTAAACCTCATTCACACTTAAACCTGAAATTATCCAGACTTTACTCTGCTGATCCACATGTGTGAATGCAAACAGCATTTTATCCACGTGTTGTCTCTGATTGTGAGGAGAGAAACACAAACTTTCTTACATCTTAGCTCCTTGATGTCAGGAAGAGAGGTGTGAGAGAGGAGACCAGAACAGCACTATTGTATTAAAAACAGCATTTTTATTAAACATAAAATATATACAGTCCACTCACAGGCCACTTTATTAGGTACACGTCTCGTCCTCCTGTTTCTGCTCTGGGTGCATTTCCAGTGTCTGACAGTAGGTGGCAGTGTTTACAAAGAATGGCCTTTTTAATGAAGGAGTATCAGAGTGGGACAAACTGGTCTACAGCCTGAGGTAACATCAGCACAGTGCTTCACAAACTGTGGGCTGTGGACCTCTTGTGGTCCCTGAAGGTCCTGCAGACAAACCATGAGCATGATTTAAAAAGCTGGTCTCACATTGTAGACGATCATTAAATACTTGATTTCATGTTTTTATTCTCAGCACTAAACTCATTCTGGCTTCACTTTAAATCAGAAGATTCATTTTAGGTTTGACATGAAGCTTTAGCCAAAGTTCAAGCAGGAAGACCTATATATTCATTCAGTCACCATCTGCTCATGTCAGCCTGCTCTCATTCAGGTCCTCACCTGCCGTCCTGTTCAGGTGATTCAGGTCATCAGCTGATTAGGGGCGAACACTCACTTTAGCTCTGAGCCAATCAGATTCTGCCACGACCCAAAGAATGGAGCCATAACACCCTTTTTTTTGCAATTTAAAACACAATATCTGGATAATTTGAATAAATTACTTTTCTTGTGCCATAAAAAATGCTGGTCGGCATGGCAGCCATTTTGGAAAGATAGACCTTCTGTTTCATTGGACGAGCCCCAGCAATTCACACATCACTAAAAAGCCCAGGATGTCCTCTCCACAGCTCAGCAGGTTTTATTAATGTGGACTGTTTTTTGTTTTTTTTTCTCAATAAAGCTGTCAAACTCTTGTCCCTTACAGAGGACAAAATGTCCTGCTGGGTCTTAGGAGGAAACATCAGGAGAAAAATCAACTGTCTGTAAAAGTTAGGGCTGCTCACAGAGAAGGATTAAGGTATTTCCATATCTATCTATCTATCTATACATCTATCTATCGATCTAAAAATGATCTTTTTCAGTTGCCCCAGTCCTCTTCTGTAGCTGCTTGATTAAGATATGACTGATTTTATGTGGATCAATGATTAGTTTAACAGACCATGATTATTTAACAAATAACTGATTTTAAAACATGCACAACATGCTTTTATTGAACGTCCATGATTCTTACACCATCATTGTAAGCAATTAAGGACGAGCAGCACATAGAAATAAATGTGTAAAAATACAAATACATCAATTTTATTGTAATAATAGTAATAATGGAAAAAGATAAAGTTCATCGTCATGTGGCTCAGTAATGTATGAAACACTTTGTTTAATTGGGCCTCTTTGATGTACAACAAAAATAAGGTTATGTTGTTCACCTGAGGACCATAAAAACTGCACTTGAGTTAGCTTGACCATCTCCAGGGCCACCACTCTTACCATACCTCAGCGACCCTTGAACCCTGGAGCCTGCACCTCAAGGAGCAATACCACCCCATCTCCCCATGCATGAAACAGGGATGTCAGATGCCCTCTGACGCATAAGTTGACCGTCTGGAAATGTTTTATAAAATTTGCATGCCTTATATCTTAGTTAAGTAGTTAGAACTACACAATATAATCAAACTATGAGTTGATCTGGATCATAGACCGGATTACCAGTTGGTTTTTTAATGTTTTAGAGAAAAGTGAACAGACTAAAGGTTTAAGATTGAGAATGTGTTTTAACCTTAAATTATGTGTTTTCATGTATCATTTTAACAGGTTGGCATTCCATGCAGTTTTCTGTTTTTCCCATCTGTGCCTGATTCAAATTTCATTTTAAGACTCTGATAATCGTTATGAGAATGTTTGACTCAGTTTGATTGGGGAATTTTTATAACCTGTTAGTTTATATTTATAGCCAAATAACAGTTTGATGGATTGAGCTTCTAAAACCATTGAGAAACTAAACTGTTGTTTTTTTATGATCAAATAATCTTTAAGATGCGTTCACACCGAACGCGACCTGGGCGACCTGCATGACCTGGGTGACCGCTCTCCATGTAAAGTCAATGTGCAGCTGTGATGGGGTGGGGCCAGCACTGCCGCGATGTGACAGACGCAATCAAGGTGACTAGGGTGCTCTACCATCACTCAGACTAAAAAGTTGTAAAATTTTGAACTTTTCAGGCGACGCCACGTGTGGCTGTACCGGGACAGCCAATCAGCATTTTGTGGGTGTGTAACAACACCAACAACAACTGTTTTTATTCTGGATCACATCAGACTGACAATCCATGTCCGTGTGGGAACATGAGTTGGTGAGTAAATTAGTCCTGCCTTATTCAACAGAAGTGGCGGTTCTCTGTGGTCCTGTCCTTCCTCATCTGCATCAGCTGCAGTGTTTTATGGTTGGTTGATAAGTGAAAAGGATACAGTTGAAATAATGTCAGCTAATACATACAAATATATGACATATGATATGATATGATCACAGTGAAACTCAACACAACTTGGGTGGGCAACACGATCCCAGTCACCAAGTCACATTCGGTGTGAATGCACCTTTAGACAAGAGGACAGACGCCTTGGCCCATCCTCCATCGCTCATCCTTCTTCTGCATACTTCTGTTTCTGCCCCTTTAGGAGGTAATTAAGAGTCCTCCTCAGGCCACAAACTTTGTATTGACTCTTTTCCTGTCTGGACCTTCTCCTCTCAAGCCAACTCCCCTTAAGTTTTCCTACACATCTAACTTTTATTTTCTTCCTTCAACTTTGCATTGATTTTTCATAACTTTCATGCCTTGTATTTGTAAGTCACCAAGAATACACTATTCTTCAAAAAAAAACTTTTTCTTTGTGAAAGATCCTTTGGTTTTTTTCTTCTTTTGATCGACTGAGACCAGTTATCAAAGCTGATTTTTGATCCAGTCAACTTTGGCAGAACTTCTGGAGCCAGCCTCTCCATCACGACATAAAAGCGACATCGTACCCTGCCAGTACGCCAAAGAGAGATACGAGCCTTGCTACCTTTGGGCCAGCTGTTTTGTGCCAGCCTCAACAGCAGAAAGAAATCCTCTGCCAACTTTGCCAGCACCAGCCTGGACCCTGTGGAGCAAGTGACGAGAAAGCAACCAGCATGCAGTGAGGCGTTTCCAGTCAGCACAGTAGAGACCAGAGGTCGGGTGAACCACGCTCCATTAGACACATTGTTTCATAATTTAAGAGACCTAATTAATGTCCCATTTCACTCCTCGTTTAACCATCTCTGTTTTCTTCTTACAAAACAACTCCAAGATACTGACAATCAGGTTTTCACTCATTCCCAACAAACTTGAGTTCAGTCAATAAATCTGTTTTAATCAATAGCATTATCATCATACTTTAGTCATCAGTCATTATCTTTTGTGTGCCAGTTATCCATGCTGTATTGTCCTGTCTTTCATTAAAAATCATATCAATAAAGAGGTAATTTTTGGTGCTTTATTCAGGTATACATTCAGAGAGAATTCACTGATTTTAGATGAAACTGGTTTATTTGAATTTATTAATTGCTTTCCCTCTTAGTCAGAGGATGGTTTTAATATTTCTAATGTGGCCATCGGGGTTTTTCTTTTTGACTCGTTTTCAAATTGAAAAAAGGGCAAAATGAACCTCAAGAAATTATATAAATAAATTAAAGGTTGTTATGTTACTTGACTATTACTGAAGGTTATTAGAACATGTCTTCTAAGTAAATTTTGTTCTGTTTTTAAAAACATTTATAGTATTGACTACAGTGACATCTAGGTGCAATTTGGACCCATATATATATTAACTTTATTAAAAGGCTAAAAAAAACCTTTTTTTTGCAATGGTTAAATACAAAATGAAAAGCAGAACAGTCAATAATACAAAATGTAGATTTGCAAGGTCAAATTAACAACAACCAATCAACCAAATCAAACCAAAAACCTCTTTCTTAGGTTCAGGTGTCTTTGGTGGAGCTGTGGCTGTGCTGGCTGATGTGGAGGCAGGGTGGCTGAGGAGGATACTAGGTGAGCTCTGACAAAGGCTGCAGCGGCTGGGTCTCTGGCACCCGTTCCCTTTGTTCAATGTGTTGACAAGAAACAATCTCCACTTGTTTTATTTTTTTTTGGGTCGAGTTCCACCCTCGGTGGATGTCTTGATTTTCACATGCTGAAAACTCGAGATGTGAACTTTGAAAGTCACCATCTTTAAACTGAATTACACATCTGAACGTGTGCGTCCTTGTTGTTGTTTTGTCTTTTCGGGGAGGAGACAAACAGGCAGAGGGAGACGCCCTGTACTACAGCTCACAGGGTTGAGAGAGGAGCTGCTGCCACTGTTAGTGAGCTGACAGCGTGTTTGAGATCTAAATATTGTTTAATTTTATATAAAAAAAAGGTCAAAACCAACTCTAACAACACAAAAGTCATTATTTTCACCAGAGCAGTTCATAATTTAGTGAATTTGTTTTTTTTTTGTTGTTGTTGTTTTTTTGTTTGTTTTTTTTTTGTATTGTGTTAAATAGAGGTTCCTGACAAAGTCATAAAGCGTTGGTGTGATAAACACATTTATGCAGTACTTTTATGCATTTAAAACCCAAAAACAAGCCAACTCTAACACAAGAAGGACAAACTATGTGAAACTGAAATCTTCTGGTTCTGTTTTGGGTCCCTGTGCTGTCTATCACTCTATATCTATCTATATAAAATAATACCACAAAAGTGAATTGTAAAAACAGTGATAGAAAAAGAACTGAAGTGCCTTCATGTCCCAGTTTGTACGTGGTGTTATTTTGTTCACTCTGGTTGAATCACATCAGCAGATTCTGTCATGTTTTCTTCATGTTTAATATTTGATGCATCTTTGGAAATACATGCACTGAGCAAGGTGAAGGGCAGCATGTGGCCCACTGGCCACCAGTTTCCCACCCGTACCAGTAGGTACTTCTGGTCCTGTATGTTTCTGCATTGCCTTTGTACATCCATGTTGGCTGGTGCTTGATTGGGGGTCCATTATCTTCAGCCTGCATGAATATCAAAACAGTCTCTGAAGAGCTGAAATGAAATAGATGCAAATAGACAACAGTCTTCTCTTAAGGTGAACTAAAAGACATTTACATTTTGCACAAACACACACTCTTTCCCTGACTGAATATGATGGGATCAATGCTTCATTTACCAAACTTCTCTAATGTTTAAAGTTTATTTTGGAAAGACCTAAGCTGAGTGCAGTGGTCCACTGTCAGGCACTCCTCTCTAAACTTATGGCACATCCCACTGGATCAAACCAATTTGAGCGAAGCACCATGGGTGACCCATAAGCCCATTCAAAACTACTGCAGTAAAAATCAACAAAAACAGCCCCAGCAGTTCGGCTAAAAGTTCAGATTTGTTGTCAACTTTTCACTGACGTCCAAATGAGCAGACAGAAGCAGAGACAATGGCTTTCAAACACGCCGTTTATTGCACTTGACTGGTTTTATTGAATCAGCTCAGCTCTGGCACAAAAGCTGAGATGCTTTTATGGGTCAGTCCGCTCTTTGTTTTGGTGTGGGGGGGTGTTTGGGTGGGCTGATGGATTTCTGTGGTCATCGACACACACACACACACACACACACACACACACACAGAGGACAACACACAGCCCACAGTTAGCCTGTAAACTTTAATTTGTTGCCTCCTCAGAACCTAAACTCATTTCTAACCTCTGATCTAAATTGAGATCTTCAGTCTCAAATGTTTGTTAGCCTCACCCAAAGCTGGACTCAATCATCACCTCGACTTTGAAATGCTCTCTTCTTTGTAGGAGAGCCTTGTGAGCTTTTCAGAAGGATTAGAGGAGAGAAACTACTGTGCCAATTTTGCTGAACGTTGGTGAAAGGTTAAAATATAAGCCAAGAAATAAACTGTTAATTTTGACCAGTTTTGACTCAAAACATGTCAAAATGTCTCGTCTTTGGTCATGTGGGTTTCTGCTGTAAACTCTTTTCAAAAGAAAGTGTTATGATCCTGATTTGATTTAACCTTCTCCATATACTCAACATTACATGATAGGATATTATGAAATAAGCAAAACACATGTGCTTTAATTAAAAGTATGTACAAACTTTTGGATTTTGAGGAACAAAATGTTGTTGCAGAAGTAGGGATGTAACAGTATGAAAACTGCACACACTGAAATCATTAAACCCTTTTACTACTCTACTTATAACAGGCCACCTGGTCTTTTTTTTTTGTTTTGACAATAAATGTGTCAGGAATTATCCTTTGAATAATCTTTCTTTTTTCATGAGGAATAAAAGTGAACAATTTGGCAATCATTTGTCCTTATTATGTTATAAATGCTTAAAACAGTGTGTAATTACAAGAAAAGAAAAAACGATTTGAACTTTTAACAGGTTTCTCTTAAACAATTGTAAATGAACATGTGCAAAGATTTTGAGATGACCAAACATAAACTTAACCTATTTACATAAACTCAAGCATTTTTGGTTGCCTACAGCATTTAGTTTCCATGTTACAGCTTGTTATTTTAGACCATCTCCAGGGGTTTTGTTGTTATTTTTTTTACTGATGATAGTCCCTGAAGCAGTTCCTGTCCAGCTGAAGATAGAGTCCCACCTTTCTGGTTCCCCTCACTTCCCGCCCCTCCCCCTCAGGCAAATCCTTTACCATAATGTACACTCAACAAAAATATAAACGCACGAAACCGTGTGAATGAGTGAACAGAATGAGAGCTTGCTGCAATTGCTGTACAGACAGACATCCTGGCACTCATAATGCCAATGGCACACTTCCTCATGTTCTGTGTCATCTGTGGCATGTTGACATGTGACAAAAGTCTAAACTTTGGGTGGCCTTGTATTGTGCCTCTGCCCCTTTCTGTTTGCTCCTGTACTCGTCTCTGGCTCTGGTCTTGTAGGTGGTCTGGGATCCTTGGTGTAGACTGCCTGCTGCTGTGGAGTCACGAAGCCTCAATAACTACAATTACAGACATAACACATATTTGGCCATCTCATTCCAGTTCATAATCATTATAGCTGTTAATGTAGACATTAGCATGATCTTTCTATCCATGGTTGATACATCTATAGTAACTATCTCTAGCTCCACATGGACATGAGGTCCCTCTTGAAAATGAGGTGTCACATCTCAAGAGGTCTACCATTAATACATTTATACTTAACGGAGACAAATATGGTAGGGATGCACTTGTGGTCTGGGCACCCATGAGTTCATCACTACCGTAAATTCTTATTTTCAGTAAGACTTTTATTGATTATACTTCTTTAAAATTATCACCACAATCACACAGACACGAGGACCCTCCTGAAAACAAGTTTTAGCATCTCAAGAGGCTAACCTCTAATAAATTTGTTTCCAGCAGAAACAAATTTGATGACGACAGGTCTATGATTGGTCCATTGATCTGTCACTAGCTTTAGTTCTTACTTTAGTCCACTTGTCTCCACTTACCTCCCTCCCTTTGCCCACACACCCAACACAGCATCGTGTGGATTTGCTGTTCATCATGAGACTGGGGTCCATATTCAAGATTTCCTGCTGCTTAACAGCAGGTTTTTTCTTGCCGCCATGATGGAGGGATTCATGATTGGCTATATGGATTCATGTTGGGTGTTGGATGTATATATTTGTATATATATGTATATGTGTATTTTATATATGTATATATGTATCTATGCATATATGTGTATCCATAATATGAAGAGCTTTGTGCTCTATTGTAAAGTGTCTTGAGATAGCACTTGTTATGAATTGGCGCTATACAAATAAAGAGTGATTGATTGATTGATTGATTGTAAGGAGTGGCTGTGTACTGATCACGCTGACCAACCACCACACTATCATGTAGTATGAGACACATGGATGGATTACCGCAACACGTGAGGCAAATAAATATACTCGTGTACACAAATAAATACTATTTTTGGGCATGTTAAGGGTAAGGTCGTCCTAACTTAACCTTTTAGTTTGTGTGTTTATATTTTTGATGAGTATATTTCTTCTCAGCTTCTCAGCTGTTAGAATCTGTTGGAATTATTTGGATAGCGTGAATACTCAAGGAATAACGGTAGTTTGATTCATGCAAGCCTTTTTTTTACCACCAACAGCATCATATTTCAACAAAGTTTTTTCAGTTAAAAATAATATGACCTTAAGAACGACCTGCAGTGGTCAGAGCCTGACCCTCTTCACCTCTCTGGTTCCTCGCTGAAGTCTTTCTCAACAGTCCAGCCAGGCTGCTCCCCTCTGATGCTGCTGTGGGGGGCATTGTGGTGGAGGTGCTGCTGGTGCTGTGTGGCTCTTCCCTCCTCACAGAGACTTTTGTCTGCATTTTCTGGAGACAGGGTGAAGTCTTCAATCAGTTTCCCCTCGCATCCTTGTAAAATCCAAAATATGACTTCAGACTTCGTCCATTTCGAAGGGGAAATATCTCTGGTGCAGTGTCCGTGCAGGCACCAGCCACCATACTTTCACTTTCAGAAGCCAAACATTGCAAACTGCACGTGCACGCCTGCATCTGAGGGACCGCTGCTGCTTTGCCGAGGAGCAGACACATAGTTCTGACTTTTCCAGGAAATGAGCAGCATCACTGTGAGTCATTGCCAAAGTGAGGCAATCAAACACGGTTTTAACAATAATTTAAAATTTTATTGCATTTTAAAGGGGGAATCTGGAATAAAGAAAGTGCAACTATAAGTTTTGACCTACAGCATAACAGTCTGAGTATGAGTTTCTGCAACCTCTATTTATGAAAGGGATAAGCGGAATAGATAGTGGACAGATGGATGGATGGGTGGACACCAAACACTGCTGTTACACTGACATATCTGCTTTTTTGTTAATGATAAAGTTAACACTGATTAAGAATTATGCACAATTAAACAGAAAACAGCCAAATATGGAACCTTGTAGTGGATTTATTTTATCAAGCTAAGTTTAACAGGATCAAGAAAGTTTGCATTGGTGTTGAGTGTATACTACCCAGACTTTTTAGTCAATTCTTGTATATAATTAAAGAAAAGTTTTATATCAGTTGAGTGACATCTAAATCTTCATAAGTTTTAACCTGAAAATGGACGTTTAAATGACTTAATACACTTTTTAGGACTTCCAGTAGCTTGCATTCTCAGTATAAAGCATAATATATAAACATGTGTTCTCTACCCGACCATGATCTGACCTTTGGATAAAACGACATCCTGAGATAAAATGATCTTAGTGCACAGGAGGAAATTTCACCAACAGGGACCTCTAAGTCATTACAGTGACGAAACATGATGTGTGGACAAGCCGTCAGCTCCACCAGCCTCTGCTGCTCACTTGTTCTCAGTTTAGGACTCTTTTACAGAAATGGCACTCCTTTGGGTGAATATTAGGACAGATGTGCAAAGTTTTTTGTTCGAAGGCAGAATTTTTCTTTTGAGGGAGAGAAGTTGTTAAAGTGTATGTTTTAGGTCAGGGGTGGGAAATGATGGCCACATGCTACCCCACGGCTTTCTAAATGTGGCACATCAGTCTCTTTCAAAAGATTAAAACAGTTAATGGACGCAGACAAATTGACAAAAACTGCCAAGAAAACATTAGACATGGCAACATTTCAAAGAACAGAATGTGACCATTGCCTTTAATTATTTCTGTAAAAGCAATTTTCATGCATTATTTTATGAATTTGTTACAAAATAAAGAAATTTAAGTGAATGAAATACTTAAAAAAAGAGAAAGTAAATGTACCCTTCAATCAAAGGGTAACCAGAACAGATTTGAATTCTGTCTTAACCTCATTTTTGTTGCCTACTACTACTTGACATTTGAGTCTGATGTATAAATATTTACATAAAATTGTCTTATGACAACTAAAGATTTAGTCCTGATGCTAAATTATAAATAAGCGTTATTGTTTATCGACAGGAGGAGCAGCAGGTAGTGCTCGTGCCTCACAGTAAGAGGTTGGCTCAACTCCCTCTCTGTGTGGAGTATAAATGTTCTCCCTATGCATACATGGGTTTCCTCCCACAGACCAAAGACTATGTCATGCTACTGTCGATGTCTGCCCTTTGATCAGCTGGTAACCAGTCAAGAGTTAACCCATTTCTCGCCAAATGTGAGCTGGAAAATGTCCAACTGTGTTTGGAAGATCAGTATTTTGTCATTTTTTTAAGGACATCAGGTCAACGTATCCCTTCTTTGAAGTTTTTTTATAAAGTTAAAGAGTGCATGGTTTCATTGTGATAAATACTTAAACCAACACTATGTAGTTTTTCCACCCTAATATAACATTTCTAAAGTCACTATGATGGTACATCGCCTTACAGCAGGTTGAATGACACCTGTCATGAGGGGGTCTGTATCACCTTCACTGGCACTAAGTAACTTCGATGTGGATGGTGGGAACACTTCCACACTAAAAAACTACGAATTTTTATTGCTTTGACTGCTTTACAGCATAAGTCACTTCCCCCTCGTTACCGATTTGTTTAAAAGACGGAAGTCGAGGCGAAAGCTAAACGGTGGCGGTAATGCACCGAAGAGACGGATGGCAACCACCGTTAAAAAAGAAGAAGAAGAAGAAGAAGAAGAAGAAAGCTAAATGTAGAGTTGTTATTTCGGGAGCAGCAACAAACTAGAAGAAAGGAAAAGTTTTATTGGAGAAGACGAAAAAAAGAAAAGCAGGAGAGTAACATGCTAAATGCCCAGACAGGGATTAACACTGGCCCGGTGTTCAATCGCTGGCGTGAGCTGAAAGACGAGGAGGGATGTCCAACAGATGCTGATTTGGCCCTGTTATTGTTGGACTTGTAAGTACATGATGATTTATTTGAAAAGAAACATGATCAGACTGTACCTTATCAGTCCACATGGTTTATTTGTCTCTCAGGACGTCCTGTCGGCTCGCTTCTCCTTCCTCTGTATGTCAACAAATGCACGTTGGTGTGAGGCGCTCTGTTTTACAACAGTGCAGTTACACTCAACGACCACAGAGGCCCCTAGAGAGCTGAAAGCCAGAATCTTACATAGTGGGGCTTTAATCAGTGTATTTATTAATCACAATTTCTTCATTAAACGATTGTGGCTGTATTATTAGACTTTCAGGGAAAGAGAAAACTGTCGACCAACCAATGAAAAGCTCCAGCTTCCACTAACTTGTTTTTTTAAGGAAGCAACCTATGAGGAGCGGCCACAAGTTGACAAGAGAAAAGACCAAATGTATCAGTGAATTAGGTCTGAAAATTGTAAAATTTTCAGGGTTTTTTTATCCATTCTTTTGTTTTGGCCTGCCAACAGGTCACGTGACTGCTTGCTGTGGGATTCTCAAAAACACATGGCGGCCATTCCTTTGATTCTGCAATACTGCACTATTTCAAGATAGTTTGGACATAAGAAAGCATTTTGATGATATTTCAAGAAATATACATTTAAATTTCACAGTGTTTGTTCAGTTCTTGTATATGATCTTTCATGTGTTTATTACAATGAATCTCACATCTCGTTAGAATTGTTACAGTTTTACGTTTTCTGCCGTTGTCCTGGTGGATGCTAAAGACGCTGCTACAGATGAAACCAAGTGGCATGTATGTTATTGTATTTATTTGTTGCACTATGAAGTTATCTTAGCTGTTAAAATATTTGTGTAACTATCAATGATATTCTTTCAATAAAAACAACATAAATAACTTTTTCCCTGACTTTCTTGGGATGAAATTGTTACAGTTTTACATTTTCTGTCATTGTGGTATGTATGTTATTGTATTTATTTGCTAAATTTTGTAATTATCTCAGTTGTTAAAATATTTGTGCAACTGTTGCAACTGATATCCGATCAATGAAAAAATGATTTTAGTGCCCTGGGGATTACATATACAAGCGTTTTTTTTTCTTTTCTTTTCTTTTTTGTGAAGGACTTGTAGGATTAAGTCTTTGTTCAGCAGAGACTAACGTGATTTCAGTCCCTTTATCTCTGCCTAGATGGATACATGTCCAGATGTATGTATGTGTATATACAAATATATTTGTTGTATGTATATGTATATATGCATAAAGAGTATGAATTAAGTCTGCTCTACTGTAAGGTGCCTTGAGATAACACTCGCTATAAACTGTCACCATGCAAATAAAGATTGACTGGTTAATTAAAACTTCGTTTTCATCGGTTTTGTAAAGTGATAACTGGGTTTGCACTGAATTTGTAAAGTGAAGACAGGCTTTGCACTGGTTAAGTGAAGTGATGACTGGGTTTTTAATGATTTTATAGAGCAAAAACTGTGTTTTCACTGTTTTTCTCTTTATGAAGCGGTCTTTGATCCACCATTCTGTGTTACCATGTCAATGACTTATATGTGATAGCTGTCACGTCCAACATCACGTCCCAAACATATATCTGGCTCTGAAAGCCGTTGGAAATATTTTAGGGAATGTAAGCTCTGAATGAAAGTCTAGTGGTAAAAACTGATATACTGTGCCTTTAAAATTTGTTTTTCACATTTCAAATTTCTGTAGATCATAACGGGGCAGAATGAGGTCAAACGAAGGACCTTATCTGACCCACAGGCTGCTAATTATAAGATCTGCAGTGAGTGAGTGGTGGAACTGGGACAGAGCTCCAGTTCTCACAAGGACAGATCACACAAACACACATGCTCTTGAATTGTCACTGTGGTTTTCTGGGCTGTGAGGACGACCCACTTTGCCGTGGACGCTCTGCAGCTGCACTCACACTCAGAGTAAACAGAGACTCGTGGGGCTGGTGTGGTACAGTAATGTAATCATAAATTCAGGGTGTCATAGTGCTTCATTACAGACGTTCAAAAATAACATTTATAAAGATATTTAATTGTAAAGCATTCTCTTTCCAAGGACGAGCTGGAGCATAGCACATAAAACATTTCTTTGTCATAAAACTTTAAAAATCCATTCATACATCTGAAGAGCCATAAAATATTAGAAATACAGACTCTGCCTGGACTGTGGTACAGTGTGGATCTGGGTGAAGTTTCAGTTCAAGAGTTTTTATTCTAGACCTTCAATGTGACAAAACATCCTGTTAGCGGGCTTGTGGTGAGTTGTGTTGTTTCTGTTTTAGCACTTTCATCACGATCTTTGGCAGTTTGTATTCTGTCTAAAATGTGCAACACGTTAAAAAGACACCTTCATTAAGACTCATTCGTTCTTTTTACAGAAGAGCGCTGCAGGAATGACTTTTCAATGTGGGCAAACCTGGACGTTAGCATCCCATGAGTTCCATCAACAATAAGCCAGTGAGTTTTTTCATTGTTATTTTTTGGTTATTACTGAATGTAAGATCTGTGCTGAAGATAAAAATGACACTTGTAGTATTTGTCCATCAGTGTAATCACAAATTAAAAGTATTTTTATAGTTTTTGAGGGATTAACATAATCATTGAGAGTAAAAAATTCACCAACACTCAAGTTCATCATAAACTGTGATTTCAAGCTGATGCTGCTGTACCTTTAAAAACAACATCCATGAGTTATGAGCTAACCCCGAGCAATTTGATGGTCTGACATTATCCTGGTAAACAGCAATAATCTGGACAGAAAATAGACAAACGTCATAAAAGAAATTTTCTTTTGCAAACTCCTACAGAATGTTGTCAAAATCATGTCTGAATGGCAGCATATTAGGGCAACCCTTTAAAAAACGATAAATGAAATAATCTCTTAACGTACGAAAAAAACTCCAGAACTTTTGTGATTGTAGTGTCATTCATTAACGGTAGACTCAGAACGTTTTAGTTTAAAAAGTTGAAAATTTATGGGGAAAAAAAATCCACATTTAAGATTTTTTCAAAGTCTTAAATTTCGACTTCAATAACAATTGTGATCAGATGATTGTTGGAAAAAACCACAAGGATTTACGCAGTACAAGTACAATCTGGTCAGACTCTCAGCTTCAGCCTTGATACCAGGCAGTTAGGCTAAGTTCACACTGCAGGCAGAAGTGGCCAAAATCTGACCTTTTTCCCCACGTGTGATTAAATTTTGATTTTTTTATGACAGTCTGAATGACACAAACCAGACCCAGGCCACTTTGGTTCATATCTGATGCTCCTCAAAGGGACCTCACTCTGAACAGTCATGTCACATTTAGTTCAACTGAAGTGAGACAGACGTCACAAATCTGTGCTGGAGGAGGTGAGATGGGGCAAGATCCAATTAAACAATGGCCAAAACAATTCTGGATGAACTCTGTCAGTGAAGCCCCCCACAGCGTGGTGCATGTGATGGTCAATGAAGGTCAAGGGTTGTGCAGAGCCTGGCACTGCCCAGTCGATGTGCATGTCAGTGGCATGTAAATGGCTATGAACACGTGTATGTGTCCGCTGACACTGATGGAAAACTTAGACAGGAACTTCCACATCAGTGAGTGAATGTGTAGATGTGACCTGCTCAAGTCTATTAGCCAACGGCTATGCTAACTGCTAAGACTCTCTTTTAAGCTATGAGCCATTTCATGTTCTAATACAACAACAGTTTGGAGTTTGGGCTCGAATAAATTTTGACTATTGAGCTTAAATGTTTTGGTCGCAAATTTAACGTATTCAAATTTTTCTAGTAAATGAACACTTTTCAAGCTAAAAAAGTGTTTTTTAACAACTTTTTCAACCAAAACAAAACTAAATTTATCTCAATTTTCCAAAAATACATATAAACCAGTTTTATCTTTTCGTGTGGCCCCAGTCATGAAACATATTTTTCATCAGCTGAAGCTCTGCATGTATTTCCTGCTCGTATTTCCTTGCATGCATGTTGTTACCATGATGATTCAGGCAGAAGAGTACGAAGGACTTAAAGCCCTGAAGTTGGACAGTCAGCTTTTGGCTCTGCCTCTAATGTGTGAGTGACTGCAGCTGTTCGACTCGACTGGATTTTAAAAGCACAAACTTCTTTCAGGCCTTGAACCAAAAACTCATTAAAAACTCCCACAGACTTTGAGAAGATGTAACATGAGGTGCTTAATTACTCATTCATTTCCACATTTAGGGACTCATTACTGCAGCGCTCTAAAGAACACATATATACAGAAATATAAGCTCCATCCCATTTATCCTCGCTCCAGCATCTCCGTCTCCAGTTTTACTCTGAGCTTCTTCCTCTGGATTAAAATGGCTTTTCGTTTAGGCAACTGTGCATCCATACATCCGTAATATAAGTCTCTATCTACACGCCAGAGTGCTGTACAGTTATATAATATAACAAAGTCAGCTCAGTCGCTCTGCACAGCAATAAAAACACAAACTCTTAATATAGTGTATTTAAACAAGGAGCAGACCTGCAGAGGACAGTCAGGGACACTGTGAGAGGACTTTAAGACTAAAAATAATATATTTAATATATGCAGCCAGGCTTAAAACTAGACATTAGGTTGATTTTGAAAAGACTAAAATGGAAAATATCATAATGTAATAATAAATACTAAAAATCTTATAAGAAAAGTTGTAAAAATCAAAGGATTGAACATGTATTCAACATGTGTTTGACTGAATATTTCTATTAATGTTTGATTTGTCTCTTTTAATATCTCTTTTTTGTAGTTAATCTTTTTTGTCTATTCTTAAAAAAAAAGTATATATAAATCTTTTAGCCTTCCCCTCATAACTAAAACATTGTTTGTGTGACTATACATTTTGATTTGTTTTTTTCACTGTCAATGCACAGTTTACTTTTGGGGAAAATCTAGCTTATTAACATAAAATTATACTTTTGCACTCCATCTTTTTTCTTTCTAAAATTACAGCCACCATTTTGATATTGAAATGTTACTTTAAATGTGTTTTTTTTTCCAAATAAATGCCTTGATATCTATTTTAATATGAATAACCTAAAAGATGTTGAAGGAAAGACTACTTTCTTCTTTATAATTAAAAGTATATTACTGAATCTGTTTTAGCCCTTTTTCTGTTTAAATTAAAATATTGTACCAAACATATATGGATGCATTTCTCTTTAAACATCCCTCTGATGGTGTCAGAGCTTTTGTCCAATCATCTCCACCGTCTTTCCTCCACGGCGGCCCTGACTCGTCCTCCTGCAGATCTTTTTAAGCCACATGGAAAGCCTGAAAAGCCAAAACCTAAAAAAGCTCTGAGAGTTTAAAACACAGGATTTTAAAATGCCTTCACTTGATCTGGAGTTCAGTCAGTGTGATGAAGAAGGAAGAGGAGTGGCAGTGGAGCTGTGTCAGTTTGTGTAGTGATGCTGTGTTGTTTAATGTGTGTGTGCATGTCTATTAGTGTGTGTTCAGAGGTTGAGCAGCAGGCTGGGCAGTGACTTCAGGTCCATCTGTGGAAGAATCCAGAAGCAGTAGAGCAGCAGCCACAGCAGCAGCAGCAGGTAAAGCTCCCAGCCATCACTCCACCTACACAAACAGAGGACAGAGATGAAGGCATCACCATCATCACCATCATCATCATCATCATAATCATCATCCCAGCAGCACAAAGCAGAGAGGCTTCAGTCAGAGAGGCAGAAACATAATGGACACCTCCTTCATTCTGCTTTATTATTGTTTAGCAGATTTATATTTCGTTAGTAAAAGGGTCAACATCACATAAAAGTCACCCTTTGGTTTGGTGATGATCTGGATCCCTACTCTGGACTACCGTCATTTGGAGCCCAAAGACCAGATCAGACAACGAGACTGTCCAGCCCTCTACAGCGGGACAGCAGTACCTGAAACTCAAAGTCTTTGGAAACTAGAGATGTAACGAATCACTGACATACTCAAAAAAATGTGATGACATAAATGGTCAATGACTTATTTTCTCATTGAACAGTCATTAAATTACGTCATTCCATGTTTTTAGTGAAATGTGCGTCATTATTTCATATAAAACTAACATCACATAATAAGACCCAGTAGGTAATTGTTTGGGCAAAGAAAAAAAAAAAAGCTCCTGACTAGTCGACTAATCCACCCAACAGTTGATGACTAGTAACCATAGAAATAGTCATTAGTTGCATCCCTACTGGAAGCAGGGGTTTCCAAAGACATGTGCAGTTGTCAGTCACTGGAAATAAAAGAAGCCCCTTAAACCAAACAGGTCAAGCTCATACATTTATGACTGATGATCACAGCCAATCATTTATCTGAAGTCCAGATGTAAGTATATGATCACCACTACGGCTGAAAGAGTTCTCATTTTTGTATCAAAATCACAATTTCAGTCAACACAATCATGTGATCCCCAAAGCTGCAATTTTTGCAGTGCTCCTGACTGACCCAGGATCTGTTGTGTCAACTATTTTACACATACTATTTTACAAATTTGCAGAAATTTGCATTTACGAATGCCTCGCAAATGAACAGCTTACTCACAACTGTGAATTGGTTCTCATTGTTCACTTAAAAAAGTATTTCAATAGAGTCGACTCGTCACATCTCCACCGTGAAAGTGCTGGTCAGCAGGTCAACAACACAAAGCCTCTGCTTAGGAGTAGAAGTTGGAGTATCCCTTTAATAATGAAAACAGATTATTTATCACCAATATTAGATGATGAATAATGTGTTATGTGCTTTTGATTGTTAATTTCCTTACTGCTGTCTATACTGTAAACATGGTGAATGTTGCACTGAAGCTTGTTTGAAGAAAATCGTGAATCGAATTGAAATCACAAAATCTGCCAGAAAAATCACAATTAGATCTTTTCCTAAAATTGTTCAGCCCTGATCCTCACAACAATAAAACTTTGAAAAACGTTAATATATTGTTAATCTTGATTGATGAGTTATTCAATTAATTTTTCTTAGTCTTTCCAGCATTTGAAGCATATTTGAGAATCTAAGTCAATGTTGTTTAATTTCTTTAAACTTTGTACACAAACGTGAATAATGGAAGCCAATGAGCTATTGATAAAACTGTGTTTCACATCTGAACATAACTATTAAAAGATTGATAAAAATGAGGGCATGTTTGGTTCTCTCTGGGCCCTCTGCTTCCTCCCACAGACCAAAAACATGCTCATTAGGTTGATTGGTGACTCTGAATCAGCCTTAGGTATGAGTGTGAGCGTGAATGACTGTCTCTCTGTCTGGCCCTGTGAGCTGGAGTCACTCACTTTATCAACATCACTGTGATTGATCAGAAATGTAATATTTAAACATTTTTTTTAATTTTCAGCATCAATTGGTGAGAATCAAAATGGCCCTGCTGAAGGAAGAGTAGGCTGTTGTAAAAGTGTATAATATGGCATTTACTCACCCAACATGTGCAAAAATATACAGCTCTAGCTTCCACACTGACTGTTTTTGTGACGATGCAGAGCTGATCTCTGTCACTATGTCTATTGTTCAGTTGAATGCCATCTACCTCATACTACTCCACTTTAAAAATCTTGAAATATCCCTTTAAAATGGCATTTGGAAAATGATATTTAATGAAAAATATATATATTTCACATTCTAATAAAGTACAGCTCTATTGTTTGTATGTTTGATTTTTTTGTACTTTTCTTTATTGATACATAGATTAACTTTTGTTTATTAAAATAAAATTCAAATATGATATTTCCATTATAAGATAAACACCTTAATATCCAAGATATAAACAATAATATTCCCTCACAGAAATCCCAAACTATGCTCATGTGTGAGCCCAAACTGCCTTTAGGTATGAGTGTGAGGGTGAATGAATGTCCATCCCTCTACGTCTCCTGTGATTGGCTGTTCAGGGTGCACCCCGCCTCTCGCCCAGTGTCAGCTGGGATAGGCTCCACCCCCGATAAAGGGAGATTAGCGGTATAAATGACAGACTGACTATTAAAAAGTGAAGGTCTTACCAGACAGCGGTGTTGTCTGTGTTTCTTTTTGCTGCGACCGTGTTGTTCTGTAAGTGGAAAAAAGGGTCAAAACTCTGAGTGCTCAGTATCAGAGCGAATATTTATCAAAAGACAGATTCGTCCACAGGAAACAGGTTTTTCAACTGACCGTGGACTCTGTGAGGTGAGCCCCCTTTCTGTGACGGAGGACTGGGGGGATCTGGACTTCGTCATGTCTGCTGGAGATCTTAGAGTCGATCCTGGAAAACAGAAAAAATCCATTAGTACAAATCCTGAATAAGAGAGAGCAGACTCAGGAAGTGCAGCGGTGAGAGACGTTATAAATACTTAAAGATCTTTGGACCTCCTCCAAATAATCAGGAGTCTGAACCTGCAGAAAAAGGCACTTCCTCTGAGTCTGTTCATGACTCACACTCACAACTCCTGACCCCAGCTGTAAAGGCTGCAGATATTTAACTGCAGTGAAGTTGGTGAGCTTCCTCTTACTCATTTGGTTACATTGGCATATTTTCAAAACAAAGAAAATATAACCACATTGTCATAAACAGGAAGACGATCAAAATGGCAGAAAATTCTGAGAAGTGACTTACAAACAAACTGAAATGCTCAAAAAACTCAAACCTCCATCAAGGCATTTCTGACACTATCTGCCCTTTCTTTCAATGTTAAAAAAAATCCTTAAAAAACATCCTGGATATGCATCTGGATTCAGATCACCAACAAAATCAATTTACTTCTTACTTGTGGTATGATTAATGCTCCCTGAAAATGTCATCAACATCCATTCATAACTTTTGGAGTTATTCTGTTCACAAACTAACAAATAACACCAAACATTACCTTGTTAGACGTATTTATATATCCAGACTTTCTGTTCATGTTCATGTTGTTGTTTTTTTTTAAATTACTTTTTATGTGTTTTCTATGCTTATAATCTTAATCATATTTCACCATTTGGATTTTATTGTTTCCTTTATTTTTTTTGCCTATTTTTTGGTCTTTTATTTTATTCTACTTTATTTCTGCTTGGTAGTCTCAACACTTCGATTAAATTAATTGTTTTTTTAATGTGCATATAAATAAATTGGATGTGTTTTTTAGTGCAAATATACACATTTTTATGTATGTTTTTATGTTTATTAATAAGCAAAATACAGCAGAGTAACACCAGTGAGAACAAGATTTAAGATTTTAGGGACTAAGTCATTATATTTTGAGAAAAGAAGTCATTATTTTAGGCTGCAGATGCCCTTTACTCTATTGTTATTGTACTGGCGATATGCTATAAAACTACTGATGAGGAAGAAAAGGCATGTGTGGCTCAGTCTGATAGCGAGCTCTGTCAGTAACTGGAAGGCTGTAGATTCGAGCCCAGCTCTGGCTGTCACATGGTGGTGTGTCCTTGGGCAAGACACTTGACCCCAAGTTGCTATAACTACTATGTCAGTGGCGTGTAAAGAGGTCTGAGAGAGCGTGGATGTGTTAGGTTATGATGATGGACTACATACATGAGAGCGAGTGGGTGTGAATGTTTAAATGTGACCTGCAGTTTAGTCAGGTGATAAGTGAAAAGCTCAAGTCTGTTTACCCAAAGTGAACAGTTATCTGTCAAAGACATAATGAGAGCAGCCTGACTTTATAAATGCTATTTTTCAAACCAGTTATTCACCACAAATGAAAGTTTAGTTTTCAACATGATTCAACCAAAGTGAGACTGATTTATCTGAAACATGCAGCAATTTCTGACAAATCAATCAAACTCTGTATGCAGAGACATTTAAAGTTAATTAATGAACACAAAGTATAAAATAATCAGGATCTTTTTGCAGCTTTGTGCAACAACACAGGCTTTCACCATCTCCTGGGACACTGGGGGTCCGAGTCCGTGGCACAGTTATTTTGGGGAGAAGTTTGGGACCCCTGACAGGCCCCATGAACATAGTTGTATTACTTGAATTCATTTGAATCATGTGTATTTTCTGTCATGAGGGGGAGAGAAAGAGTCTGTGAAATATGTTAAAACTTCTTCAAGAGCTGAGGTTCATGTTTGAGACCCTCTTACATAAATTAAATTATTCAACCACAAAAATGTCTGTAACCTCCGTCCCCTCTCCGTGCTGCTGTCAGTCGACCCACATAAGGCCTGTCTTGGCTCCCATCACCAGCCTGCAGAGACATCCCTGTCCGGGACATTTAAGGGAATAAGTGAGCGAACTGAACCAGGCCGGGTCACTGCCGTCCCATCCATTGTCAAAACACCGTTTTCCCCCGAGGTCCAGTGTGTGTTTCTCAGTGTGCACCGACTAAGAATAGAAAAACCCACCTCACGGTCTCTGTGTTTTCTCTGGCAGAGTCCGAGCTCGGTTTCTCAGCCTCCATCAGATCGCTGCGGCCCAAAGAAACGTCTCCTCCCCACAGTCCCTCTGTCTGCAGCAGGACGTCATCCTGGGACTCAAAGGGTTTGTTCGGCTCATGGTGGGTCTGAGTGATCAACTGATGACAGAGAGACAAACAGGAGGAGCATTCAGCAGATGATCCTGTTATAGTGTGATTTTTATTTTTGTTTCATCTTTTCTTCATAATAATAATAATAATAATAATACATTTTATTTGTATTGCACTTTACATTTTCACAGTCTCAAAGTGCTACAGGGTTAAGATAAAAAATAATTAAGATTAATGCAATTAAACAATTCCCTCTCAAGCTTCAGTGACCCCTCTGGTGACCCTCTAGGGGCCGGGAACCACACTTTGAAAATTATCTTTCAGCACAAACAGTGAAAAGATATAGCATCACATCCTTTATACCACGGAGCATCCAGCTGCTAAATAAACTCTGATCTCACAACATGAACTTGGCACTCTGCACTTTTAAGACCACCTAGTGATCTTTTTATCTACTAACTTATTATTGTTATCGCTGTATTTTAAGATTTAATTCTTGACTAACTGTTAAATGTTATTATGTGCTGTCTTGTTTCGCGTGGTTGTTGTTGTCCTATGTAGTTTGTGTATTTATGCTCTCTGTGCAAGACAAATTCCCTTAGGGGCAATAAAGGTTCATTCATTCATTCACTTTGCAAGTTCAGCAAGGTTCTGGCTGAGGTGAAAAGTGGCCACACCTACTTCCTGAGAGGGGGCGTGGTTAGACACAGCTGGTGAGGATTCACAGAAAAACAGCCCGTTCTGATCAGGGCTGAAACAGAGAGGTTAATAGGCACGACTAAATCAAATCTCTGAGAGGGTTTTTTGGAGAGAAACTTCAAAAACGTGTTTTATGGACATCTGGGAGCCATGTGAACTCAAACCAGAGTGAATTGTGGGATCTCTTAGTTTTGTCTTTGTTTTGTTGCATACGAATTGTGACAACAGGAGGCACGTCCATGATTAAAAATACTCATTTAAAGGGACATTTTGGGATTTTTCAAGCGGGGTTGTATGAGGTACATGGCATGTGACAGAGATCAGCTCTGCATCTGTATAGAAATAGTCGCACAGAAGCTACAGATGGTGCCAACGCCATTTGGCATGATTTTAAGAGATTAAGGTGGAAACAAACCACATAAACAGCTTTACATTGACTTGTTTTTCCACTACGAAGCCACTTTGTCAAGGCACTTTCACGGCACGGAGTCATTCTGCCAGCAGCACCAACCGGATACACTCTGAAGGCTTTACGAGAGGAATCATCTACCAAACTGGACAAATGGGCGATTTTTGCTTTTAGTTTTGTCTTTAAATTACTGTTCCCCTCTGCAGCAATATTTAGCACCAGCGTCTGTGCCAGCTACTTCTGTACAGATGCAGAGCTTATCTCCCTCACTGAGGCTAATGTTTAGGCTTGAGTCATAGACCTCATACAACACTGCTTCAAAAATACTGAACCACCCCTTTAAGCTTTCCTCCTCATTGTCACAAACACACATGTACCAAATAACATTCTTGGAAATTATTGAAAATTATGGATAAGTGTGTACAAGGACACGATGCTTTCAAGTCTGTGATGATATCTAACTAGGTCTGAACATTACGACTTGCAAGTTGAGATAAACCTGATGACTCTGTGGTGAAAATAAAAGACACAACCTAAGTTAAAGGGATAGTTCAGTATTTTTGAAGTATTCAGTATTTTGGGTTGTATCAGGTGCTTTAGCTCAGATGAACAGTAAGGTACAACGCTGCTGATGGGTGCAGTTATTTTGTGCAATTGTGAGTAAGAGTTTAACATGAAAACAATGGATCTCCATTTGATAGAATGATTGGGTGAAAAATTGCTTCATCAGGAAGGTTTGTGGTTATAAGCTTGCAGGTAAAAGGTAAAGCCAATAACGTTGAGCCCGTGCATCGACAGTAAAAGGAACGTCATCATCACCTATCACTTAAAAAAAGCACTCAAAAATTGTTCACCCAATCGTACATTTAATCCAACATAGTTTTGCGGCTCAACTGTACCCATTAACGACAGTGTACCTCTTTGGTGGTCTAAGCTCGTTCTCCTTAAAGGTACAGCTCTGCTGGAGCTCTTTCAGCCACTTCATTGGCCGTTGAAAAAAATTCAGTTACCACCCAACTTCAAAAATACTGAACTATCCCTTTAAGATTCACCTCTTTTTAACATGTGCATTAGTGTGAAGTTTCCACCAGAGCCTACGATGAGACTTAATAATAAAGGATGTAGCTGGTGCAGCAGTGCTGTTTAGCCTCACCTGAACATCACAGAGGCAGTAAAGGAAGACGGGTAACCCCATCTCTGCTCCAGCTCGTATCAGAGGCATTTATATGGTGCTTTCATTTTGACCTTGAAGTTAGAAAAACAAGTTCAAAGTTGCAAACTCCCCCTCAAAGATGTAATTCTAACTAGGAAAGTTGGAGGATCTTCACCAGCCCTGAGTTTACCTGGGCATAACTCGAGCATGGTCAACTCAGGTGTAATATGATCCACAGACTCCGGTATCTTTGTTTTGAGAAACAGGTAAGAGAGGGACACAGAGCCAACGAGGGAGCTCAGCTCAGAGTGTCTGAGTGTGTGTTTGAAATGGGCATTGTGCTAAAGATGTATCACACTGTGAATCGACACAAATATGGGGCCTCATGGAATTAATGTGAATGTTTTGAGGTGCGACGGCAGAGGGGCTTTTGTGAAAATGCTCTGTCAGAAAGGCTGATGTCTATCCTGTTATCACTTTGTCAGTGAGACTTCATCTAAAACCTTCTTTTGATCTGACTGACACTGCAGGGCTGTCCAGCTCTGATGTCCGCAGATATTTTTCTGTAAATCCAAAATAATGATCCTGTTAGTGTGGAAAATAAAGCAGATTTTTTGTACATGCAGCAGACTTTCATAGACGTGTTTATGAGGCAGGGTTATTATTTCAAAGAAATGTACTTCTTACACTAAAATGCTTCTTACATAACGTCTTACCCTAACTTCCCCTAAATGTCAAAAGGTCATATGGTCATAACATGAGACTTGGTGTGGGTGTGAAACATCAGGTTACGGCATGTTCCTGTCTGAAGCAGGACCATCGGACACACTCACTGAACATCTGACTGAAGACGGGACCACTTCATGGTCTTAACTCAGCAGAGAATCAGTTTGTCAGGCATGACCTGGAAGTTACAAACTCTGGATATCTTACTCCAAGATAAACACACTGGAGAATAACTCTATCAGCATATGATATTTACTACAGATGGAGTTTTTTCCCACAAACACCACCGGGGTTGCAGTTTTTTCTGTTATTTTCCATTTATGGAGCACACTGATCAATTAAGATTCGGGGGTTGTGCACAGTTTAGAGGAACATAAGGTTTTTTTAAGGACTTATCACCTTGTTATTCAAAACATCCTAAACCAAAATCTGCACAACAGCACAATGCAGATAAGTCTGACAGATCAGACTTCAGTCTCATGTTGCTGGTTCTTCAAAGTTGCTTGTTTGAAACCACCAAACAGGTCAAAAGGTCAGACCTTAATATAAAGCCTATCAGTGGACTCAAAGAAATACTTTGAAGGAGTGTCAGAGACAAAATGCTGAAGCATCGCTGCCTCCACCAAAAGCTACTATTCTGTAGTTTATAAGAAAAGAAAATTGTGATTACAGGCATGGTAACGCAGTATACAATACCATGGTTACCTGCATGAAAAAAATCTGCATGACTTTGGTCAAATATGGGCCAAAAGGTAGGCAGTCCAACTGGTAACTGTCTTTTGACAAGTGTCTCTAATACCGAGGTCAGATTGCACAACGTTTTGTGTTGAAATGTCGATTAGATGATCATAGAGCAACAAAATCATACTGCAACTTGACCAACATATATGACAATCTACAGGGCTGTACCAGACTGCAAACGACGTGATGATGCTGAAAGGAGGAGAGGTGACACCAAAGACTGGACAACGAACTGTGGGAGACAATAAATCTGTCATTCCAAACATTCTGATGATGCAGAGATGGACAATGTATATTGATTGTATTGATTGATTCCAATATTTTTTGTTGCAGAAGATCCAAAAAATAGAAATCAAGATTATTATTATTCCCTTTTTTTTTTTTTACTTTGGTAAAAAAAGGTCATCCGTTCTTTTGCACCTCTTGGGCTGCCTAAGTAAAAGGACCCATATCCTGGTGTGTTGCACTGTTTACATCCTGTCTTGGGTGTCTGTTAAGCAAGGATTTGATTCAAGTTCAATAAAAAATGAAATGCTTTTTTCCCCTCCCATTTGGAAACGCTCTGATCTGAGGGGTTGGGCTACAGGAGGCTACAATAATGATCTCTGCACTGATTGGCTGCCCAAACGATGTCTGATGGGAGGGGGGGTATGTCTGCCTGTGACAAGCAGAAAACACACACGCAGGTGGAGGCTGTATTGCCATGACAGTGAAAACCCCAGGATGTGTAGAAATACCAAGGCTTCGAGCTGAATGAGGGAGGAATGCTTTTAGTAGTGCAGCACTGATTATACGGAATAGTTCTCAAATGAATGTTAAGCTCTCCTCCTTTGCTTTATGCAGCATTTTTAAAGAGACGGCGTCAGAAATACTCGAGTATATGCACCTGCTTTAATATTTGAAAAACTTTGAGAAATGTGGTTTTCAAGTGTAAACATATGAGAAGACTGTAAAGTGTAATGTTTGCAATATTAATTGTTCCAATTTGTTTTGTTTTCATTTGTATTGCTGCAGGGCACCCCTGGAAAAGAGACCTCAGCCTCAGAGGGTCCTTCCTGCTTAAATGAAGGCTAGGATTTAAGGGTCATTGTCTAAAAGGTGTTTTTCTGCTCCCTTTCTAAAAACATTAAAAGCAAAGAAAATTGATTTTGCAGGACATGAGACCTTTAAACCCTTCCTCATGTTACCTCCCAACATTGAGGTAGCATCAATTTGCACGGTGAAGCACTGTTTGAAGATAGAAACACTGAAAGCCTGTTTTCCTGACAGTCGGGCCTGAACTTTTTATTCATAGGTACAATTTTAAGCTGGTATTGTAAAAAAAAAAACTTCCATCCACTTCTGCCAAGGAGGTCATGTCTTTGCCTTTGCTTGTTCTTACATTCATCTGTAAACTAAATCACCCCGAGAGTTCACTTTAGATTTTGATGAAATTTTCTGAGAAAGTTGGTCATCGCCCAAAAAAGACTTGATTCTATTTTCTTGATGAACTCAATCAGGAATTGCAACCAGGATTTTTAAAGAACTTTAAAAACTTTAGAAATTTTGCCACAGGGTAGTTTTCTACTATTCCAATTATAACTGTGAGCATTTCTATTTGTCAGTGTAAAGACAGACCCACCTATGTCCCAACTACATGTTGTACAAAATAAAAAAAAACAAATACCAAAATCATATCATGAACTTTAATTATAAAAGGAAGTTTCACTTTAGTTTTGCAGTACTTTATTAAAAATCTAAGGCAAGGCTCATTTTAAGTATTGTGATGTCATTTGTAGTTTTTTTTTTTTTTTCTTTCAACCCCACTTCAAATAGTTCAGGTATTTTGAAGTGGGGCTGCTTGAGGCCCATGGCAGTAGCAAATAAAATCACCACTGAAGGGACTTGCAAGCTTTGTCCCTGGAGGGAGATACCCGGGGCAAACAGCAGCCAGTACATGGAAGTACATGGTGCCGACAAAGGCCTAATTACTCCGCTTATTTGTTGAAATTGCTGAAAAAAACTGTGTTGGCCTGACGATATGCTGCAATAATATACTCTACAGTGTTTAACTTTTCCTCCACAAAGCCCCTGCGTTTAGAACTTCTGTATGCTAGGTGTTACGTTTCCCTCCACCATCACCTGGTCAGGCCATCAGAGGAAATAACAAACACTAACTTTATTAAAAACTGAACTGAAAATTGGCAGTGAACAAAGCCTGCATGTTCCTTTATTGGCAATTAAATTTATGAGTGTCATGGGCCTCCACTCGCCCCACTTCAAAAACCCTCAACTAAACCTTAACTAAACCTTTAAGAGGCAAATAAGACTCAAGCTCCACAAACTTTTCATCTGTCTAATGATTTCATCTCAAAGCAACAGCTCTATATCAGACTTTTTTGAGGCCTCCCAGACGGGTTCTTTCTTGTCTTCTGCTTTGACATATTTCACAAAATAAAACGACCAACTTTTGTGTTTGCTCTGCCCTGAAACCCTATGACTGTCAGGTCAAGAACCATGCAAGAACTATGTAATCTATCCCTGGTATAACGTGACAATCGAATGATGTGATCCGAAATGATGAGATAAGATATAACAAGATATGATGCAAGAGGAAGCAACACAACACACACTACCAGCAGTAACAGTGATGTTATGGTGCAGCGGCTCTGTGGTGGTTACTTTTAACTGAGAAACAATCAAGTGATGATAAGTCATTACAGCTGATAAAGTTCAGCATTTCTGGTCCTTAAAAAATGTCTGATTATTAAATTCATTCAGAACACTTTGATATTAAATTGATCTCAAATCACTGGATTTGTGCTTTCACTTCTTTTGGTTGGTTTCAGATATTTTCCCACCATCTTCACCTTCTTTGTTAACCTGTTGTCGTGGCTCTTCATGATCAGCCACAGTGAGGAGTCACGAGTCATGATAGAGTTAAGACCTCTGCATCAGCTCAGTGCAGGCTGAGGTTCAAGATCACTGTGATGCTCTGGACCCCGAAGCATAAACCAGCCCTTAGAGGGGTGCCAGAGAACTGGGACGGCACGAGGCTTTGTCAGCTTTGATAACGCTGAAATAAAGCTCTTTTGATAAGAACATTAGCATGCAAGTCCATTCATCTTCGATTTTGTAGAGAGAACAATAAAACTGACATTAACTTTGGACAACAATGAATCACTTTTCCTCAGACGTCCTGGGGGAATGTGAGTGTGAATGTGAATATAAAGAACCTGGGGCAAAAAGGTTAGGACATACAGGAGGATAAACTCCCATTTACCTTCTTGTCATCTGGTGTTGAATCCACTTTGTCACTGAAGTCCTCCTCCAGAAGGACGAGCGGCTGGTCGTCCTGCAGAGTCTCTGAAGCTGGCGCCGGCTGCAGAGGGGACACGCTCAAAACAGATGGCCAGCTCTCCACTTCAGAGTCCAGAGGCTCTGTGGCCATGGGCTCCTCTTTGTCTGGGTAGAACAGATCCATCGGTTCAATTGGATCACCAAGAAGATCATCAGTGGGAGAACTGCGATCAAACAGGTCCAAGTCTTTGGACCCAGCACGTACAATTCCAGCTGTACCGTTGGGTTTAGGGTTGACAGGATCCGATGTGCTCTGCTGTTCAACAGTTGTGTCCAAAATGGGGTCAACCAGTGCACCCTTTTGTCGGTCTGGTTGATCAGTTAAGTCTGCCTCAGGCTGAGCACATGAGAGTGTAGAAGAGGACTGAGCTATCAAGTCCTTCTCAGTGTTGTCCATCAGAGATTCAACATTTTCAGGCTTCGTGTCCTCTTTGACTTCATTTTTGTTCTCATTGCCTGTCATGTCTGGCTTCCTCAAATCTGAATTTGATGAATCAGTGATGCTGTGCTCACCAGTAGAATCCAAATGTCCAGTTCTGTGGTCTCTATTCAGCTCTGAAGATTTATTTTTAACATTTTCTGATTCAAGGGAGCACGAAACCTCATTAGGCTTCTTCTCCTTGTTGTCCTTTGAGCCACTGATGGATTCTTCAGGGTTTTTGGAGCTGATGATATCTTTGACAGCTTCATCTTTGCCAGTTCCATCCTCTTCTCTACGGACTACGTCTTCAGCATCATGACCTCCTCTTTCTTTGTCAAACATTCCCTCGTCTTCGTGCTCCTCTGGCTCACTTGAAATGGAGATCACAGGAATGTTAACGCCTGGGGCAGGGCCTGTTTTGGAAGCCCCATCTTCATCACAGACTTCTGTTTTAGTGCTCTCCAGCTGGCTGCTTTGAGCTCCTTCACTTTCTCTGTCTTGTGCTCTGACATCCCCTTTGTCCTTTTTCTTTAAAATCCCTGAATCCTCCTTTGACTTCCCTGTACTTTCCTCTGATGAACAGTCTTTTTTCTGACATTCAGCTCCCACCTCGACCTCCTCTGCATTATTTTGTACATTCTTACTCTCAGTCGGACCATTCACTTGTCCTCCCTGGTCCTGTACAGTCTCTGTAAAGTCCACAGCTTTCTTATCACTTTCTGGTTCAATGTTCTCTTCAACGCTGGTTTGCTTGGCAAGGTCTTCTAAATCGAAGGATGGTCCAGTGATGGAAATAAGCGGGGATGGTTTAAAAGGTTGAAGGAGATCTTTGCCACCAGAGTTTGTCGATCCTTCAGTCGACTGTTCCTGCTTTTGCTCACTGTGATGCTGATCTGGCTCTTCTGTCTCAGAGTCAAGTTCATTCTTAATCTTAGTCTCACTTTGAGATACTTCTTCTAGAACAACCTGCTGGTCACAGTTCTCAATGCTGCCATCTTTCCTGTTTTCTACCTCCTCTTGTTTTTTCTCAGACATCACCTGGTTCCTCTCCTGTGTGCTCTCCAACGAGCTCAGAGAGTAGATCCCTTCATCGGTGTACGACTCTGCAATTGACTGCTCGTCTGATGCTTTATCCTCGATCGATGGGACGACATCATCGAGGGAGGTGATCTCCACGGGGGTGGCACGGTAAACATCCCACGCCGTCCCGCTGTCACACAGAGAGCTGTCACTCCGGCTCTCACAGAACTTCTCAGGTGTGACCCCAAACTCGCTCTCGACCCAAGAGTCCGGTGAGCTGATGGCCGAGTCTCCGATCACTGACTCGGTATTCACAGACTCAGGCACTGAGGAGCTTGTTGGTGATTGGGTGTAGGTCAGCTGTGGAGGGTTGGATGTTGAGCTTGTTGAGACCTCAGTGGACGGTTCCTTGGATTCTTTGACCACACGGCTGGGGGGATCCTCTGTGTCTGCCAAGATGTCCTCACTGGACCAAGAGCGAGATGCAGCTACCCTGAAGGAGGGCAGTTTGGCACTCCGGTCCACGGACACAGAGGAGATTAAGATTTTGGGAGGGGGTTGGGAGGAGTCCTTCTCAAACATGTGGGATCTCTCCTTAACTCTGCCCCTGTGAGTGCCGTTCTTCATGTATTCAGAGTCGGTGTAGTTGAGTCGGCACATGGAGACGCTGCGTTCGATCAGACGACTTTGTTCATCCTAAGAGACAAAGAAGTAAGAGCTTACATTAGTGATAGTGCTGCTTTTGTATTTGATATTTTAGAGCATTGTTTGGACCAAAGACCCACAAACTTCAACTCAGGTTCACACTGCTGCAAGTGATGGAGTTGATGCATTGTTTATGTAGCAGTGATTCTCTGTGCCTCTGCTCTCATGCCTGTCCTGCAGCGGTGAGTAAACATAAAGATGCTTGGGTACCAAGACACAAAAGCTTTGGTTCGTTCTGAGATGAGAGGAGAGGGTCGAGCCGGCTACATAAACGTTTGACGTCACAACAGTGTGACACTGAAGCAGTCTCAAGTAGAGTGTAAACAAAGAGCAATAATGGAGGACTACCAGCTCTCCATGGAGCATTGTTTTGTGTGGACATTCTTTACAGCAACAGCAGAGAGCGAATCCCCATAAATCCACTTACTTGAATGTGGTGTTGTATGTATTTTTATTTTAGCTGCTGTTGCATTAAAAAATTGACAATTTTTAAAACAAAACAACAGACTCCACCTTTGAGGTCAGTCGGGTTGAATAGCACAGGTCAATTATTTGAGAACCTTTTCTCCTCACTTGAAAGTGGGAACACTTGTAAAAGCATATCAGACAGAGCTGGCCTGCATTAAGGTGCGTTCACACCAAAAGCGACTTGGGTGACTTCAGCAACCACTCGGGGTTAACCCTCCTGCAATGCAACGAATGTGATCTGGCGACCTAGTTGCTCGGTCGGCAAAGTTGAAAAATTAGAACTCTTCAAGCGAGGTTGCATGTGGCTGTGCCGCGACAGCCAGTCAGCATTGTGGGGGGGTGTGACGACACCCCTGACAGACTGTTTTTATTCCGGTTCAGAGAGTGACAATCTGTGCCCGTGTGGGGAACATCAGTCAATGAGTAAATTAGTTCCACCTGGACGGACCGCAGAGAACTGACAGACGATGCTACTGCAGGACCATCAGCTGCAGTGTTTTGTGGTTGGTAGGCGATTTAAAATATACAGTTGGAATAATGTCAGTTTATACATTCTATTTTATTAGATATGATATGATCGCGGGGTGAAACTCAAGCGGACATGACGTCACTGAGCGACGCCGGTGGCTACGGTGACCAAAGTTAGCCAGTTATGGAGTGGCGACATGACTTGGGTGGGTGACGCGATCTCGGTCACCGAGTCGCATTTGGTGTGAACGCACCTTTAGTGACTTCAGATTCTTCACTGCTACACCAGCAATAACACAGACTATTTTATGTGCTGTCTGGTGAAAAGTGAGCAACAGAGTGGTGCAGGGATTAAGTATTTTTTGTGGGCCACTCTGGAAGTTAGCATCATGCTAGTTAGCTCACCAGAAAGCCAATGGGTTTTTCAATGAATTTATGATAACTGCTGATAATGAGGTCTGGTGAAAATAGATTTATGAAACCTGCATGTTTTGTTTATCATGATAATCCTGACCAACAAAAAAGTTAAAGTTTATTTCAGGACATAATGGAACTAAAACACGGTGGACCAACTGAAAAATCACCACTTCTGTTGATATTTTTATCGCTCAATGTCATTTTTGAAGATAATCAAAAAAAATGAAATCTAATGTCCTAGACAAACTCTGTGGTCCTTGTTAGCAGTTTGTTTGCAACAGTTCTTTCAGATTGCCAAGTGGGGAAATTCCAATTGTGTACTACAACCTAAAATTTTCAGAAAATTTCAGGCATATACCGGATAAAACCAATGCAACAATCCTGCAGATTTTAATATGAGGTAATCAGAAAGTGCTGAAAATGCAAACTCACCTTCATGTTTTAGGACTCCTCTCTTAAACATATACTATCTATTCCAAACCTATTGGCCTAAAGCCCTGATTGGATGCTGAGACACATGAGATGCACTGTGTTTTAAACTAGCTGTTAGTGTTTTGAAACAGTCTGATTTAAGCTCTGTTCATACAGTTGCACGTGTCTCCATCAATGTTCTAAAAAGACCTTGTTTCTCAAACTGCTGGTCTAAACTGGACTTCAAGAGTCAGTCTTACCTCCTCTATGCCGGGGAAGTGCTCCAGGAACTGTGACACGTAGATGATGATGGACTGCTCATCTGGTGTGTTGATCGTCAAATCTGGGCGGAGAAAGAACAATTATTACACCACAACCCCACCTTAACCTAAGAGTTCTGACAGTTCAACCTTAAAGGGATAGTTTTTAATTCTTTAAGTGGGATTGTGAGAGGTACATGGTATGAGTCTGAACGTGTGCCATAGTGTCACAGCTCGGTTCTCTCTCTGTTCAGAAAAACTCGGGACAGACAATAATGCTGCACATTGCTGCACATAATGACAAATTCTCAAAATAACTGAAAGAAATGTGGGAGAAAACAAGCCACAAAAACCACATGGGGTCACGCTACAGTTTGTTTACATCCACTTAATTTTTCACTACCAAGCTGCTTTGACTAGGCACTATTTTGAGACACAGCACAGCCTATGTGTCCCTCCACCAGCAGTGTAAGGATCAAACTACGGCCTTACTTAAATTTTGCTGAATACACAAATACTAAGCCATCCCAAATAAAGATTAATCACATGTCTGAATGTTTAAGGATTATCCTGCTGATCAAGCTCGGTCATTTAGACAAAGAGCTCAGTTTACCCACAACAGTGAACACACCGTGTGCTGTCATGAAGTAAACTTAGTGAAACTGTAGCTTCCATCTTAACCAAATAAACAGTCTATATAAGCCAGATACTTACTCTGAAGATGACCTTTTATTCAGTTCCTCTGTTTTGACCTTGAGTTTGTAAAACAGTGAATCTGCTCTGTACGATTATAAATGTCCATTAAATCAACGAGGCTCTGCGTGATGAGAGCTGTTCACTGCAGAGCAACGTATAAAAGCTTATAGTCTCCTCTGATCCTGAGCATCCTGAAACATCCTGAACTGGTTCATCTTAGACACTCTCTTATTTCATCAGTTTTACGACATGAGCTCACGATTTATTCACCTGAATCAACAGGTACCATGTGTTTCTCTGGTCCTCCAGTCCTCAGAGCAGATTCCTCCATTTTCACTTCAGACCTGTTGACTCTCCATCTACAGAAGTTTCTCCTGTTAACTCCTCTTCATAAAAGTATTAAAGTAAAAGTATAAAAAAGAATAAAATTTTCTGGACAATAAGTATCTGTCTTGAGATTTCTGAACTGAGCTGTGACACTGTGGCACATGTTCAGGCTCATGCCATGTACCTCACACAACCCCACTTATAAGAAACAGAAATACCCATTTAAGGTGTGACGTCTAAAGACCTTTGATACTACCTGGACAGCTTCTTTGCCTCAAATCACAAAATAATTCATGAAGGTAAAATGATGATTGTTTCATCTTCTCTGTACAGGGCTGGACAAACAAATACTATGGAAACTACTTTAATCTTCAGATGGCCTCCTTCTATTCTGATGCATTAACCTTGCAGTGAAGACTGATCCTCCTGATTCAAAGACTGATCAGGCAGATCAGTCAAGCTCCAATTCTACAACAATTGTGCTTGGCCCAATCAGCGTCCTTTAAAGCAGGAAGAGGTGGGAGCTACGAGGATGAGGACAGCAGGAGATGTTCACTTCACCTGTCAGTGGTCAGAATGTTATGCCTGGCCGGTGTACTAGAACATTTCTTGTATAAACGTACATAATAACTTATTCCAAAAATCTTCCTGCCTCATATTCCTGATGGATTCTAGTGGATCCCATGACTGGATTGTATATGTGTCATTGTTTTACAGGCTGAATATAACCTTACAATGAAAAGATTAAGGTTACGTTTCAGTGCATGGAGAGCACTGAGGAAGAATGGCCTGGCTTAACTTATCATCATGCCACAAGAAACCTGTTGAAGGGGTCTAAATTACAGGAAACAATCCTCCTTTGGAATTTGCCCTCAAGCAAGTTTTTGAACATAATGGTGAAGGACGATCGGCTACTTTTACAACAGGGGGAATTTCTTGGTCATCCCTTCACAGAGAACTGGTGATCTTATTCGATGCATTAACAAAGGTTTACCCTCGGGCTCCAGTAACCGTGGGATGCCCAGGCTGTAGTGAGCTATCCTGAAGGCGTCCTCCAGATTCTCCCTCGCAGTCCTCAGTAATGCCTTCCTCATGTCCACCAGGCTCGGATCAATGGACTTAATGACAGCCAAAAAGGCCAGACCGCTGGTCCAGCTCTTCCCAAAGTCCTGCACTGCCACCCCATACCTGAAACAGGATGAAGCCAGAAGTAACAGCAGAGCATTTAATAAACCGTGTGGCTGTACTGATTTAACAGAAACACTCTTCATGGAGGTGCAAGACCAGACATACTTGCGTGTTCGTTTCTGCACCCACTGCAGCAGCTTCTTGATGGCCTTGCTGTGGTCCCTCATGGCCGTGGACGCCGTCTGTCTTTCCTCTGATGGCGTGCTGCAGTAAGAGGCATCAGAGTCGGAGCTGGTGGGGATGGACGAGAGGCTGGAGGACGAGGGGAACTGACTCCTGATGTTTCCAGTCAGCTCCTTAATCTGCAAGGACACGAAGAGACAGATTATATTCCCCTTTTGTCGACAGTTTTAGCAGTCGATTCAGCTGCTGGGTATCAAATTCATCCTGCAGATTATTTACCTAGGTACTGTATGCTGACAATTGAGCCAACAATTTGCTGAATATTCGGACTATGAAGAGATCAGTTACACAGAAGCTGTGCGAGTATCCAGGAGAAAATACTTTAGGTATAAAGGCGAATCTATTCTGGCACAATGCTCTGTTTAAACACAACAAATTGTTAAGTCATGGGATTCATATCCTACAGTTTGTTTGGGTAACCATGACTAAGAACAGAAGACCATTCTGCTCATGATTCATCTGATTAAATAGGTGTGTAGAGGCAGGAGATTAGGGCCAAAGCTGACCCTGAGTTTCTTTCAGTCAGAGTCTTATGTTGTAAAATAACAAAGTCAAAGTATTTAACTATATCTACAAGACCGAGCAGAAGTACGTTACCTTGTTCTCTGTAAACTTTAGAAGAATCGTGTCCTTAAAATTCCCAGAGTAGTTGTTTACACACATTCTTCCTACCATGAAACTCTCTCTGATGGTGTGGAGGGAACTCGCATGGAAAACATATTTTATCATAACACCCAAAATCAAAGAAGTGCAGAGCATTAAACCTGAAGAAGGTCATTTTTGGAGATTATGTGGTAATGAGTCTGCTGGTGACTGTCATATTTTTTAGTAATGCCCCAAAACATCCCTCTACTGGACAGATGCAGGAACTGTCATCAGATCAATTATCAGCTTAGAGTTTCACTTTACCTTTGCAGTAGTGTATTTAGGAAATATACCAGCTGATCTTAAAAACATGAAAGATATTTACAATAATGTTTACTGGCCAGAGGTAGAAAAGCGATAACCAGAAAATGGTTGACCAAGGAATCACCAACTACCACAGACTGGAAAGACACAACCCAAGAAACTTATACTATGGAACAATTGACCTTTTCTCGGAAACATTCTACCAAAAAGGTTAAAAAAATACTGGAAAAAGTGGATTACTTACTTGAGCCAGATGTGAAATTCTACAACTTACTCTGGAATATGTGTCCTTCCTCTACTGAGAACTCTGAACCTATGTGATTATGGATTTCACATTATAACTCATTTCAATGATTCTTTGAAACTGTGCATAATGTCATAGGATGTCAACATTTTGTCTGCCATGATGACCTTTTCTGTTCTTTCTTATATGTTTTTTTTCATGTGATTGCTAAAATGAAAATGGTAGAAATAAAGTTAAAAAAAAAACTCTCTCTGACGGAAAAGGCTAATTTATTCTTCTATATCAAGCAAATGCTACAGCAAACAATGCAGGTTTGTGACTGATTTCCCTGTTTTGTTCCTGAAGTGTGGGGTGCACCACATACCAACTGACTCACTCACAGTTCATAATCTTAACATGACTTTAGCGTAATCAAACATGGTGGACAACATCAGGAGGAACTGAAGCTGGGTGCAGCTGGTGGTTACCTTCCTGTGACATTCTTGAAGGTTGTGATTTTTGTCCAGCTCCTCTCCTCATCAGTTTGTTAAATGTGATTTACAGGTGATGGTTTACAGATGCTCGTGTTTTGCCACAAATCAACAAGTAAGTCGTCTGTTTCTGACATCTGTCTAGATTTATGTTTTCCGTTACTCTCATTGCCAAGGCTACATTTGCTTCCTGCTTCATCCAAATTGCACCTTGGTTGGTTTTGTTTCGTTCCAACTGACAAAACACAGAGGACGAGCTTGGCTGACCTCAGGGCTCTCCACACATATCAGGGTTTCTGATCGTCTAGACTGACACCTTTAAATCTTCAATTTCAATTTGTGACATCCCTAATCCTCTTCTGAGACAGTTCTTCACCATCAAATGACTCTAAACACACCTCAAACAAAACACACTGATCTTTAGGATCACCAGATAACAAGAGGCAGGGATCCGAGCCAAAATTAAGGCTGATTATCAGTGTTAATTTTGTTGACTAATTTTATTCATCATAGTTTTCATGAAAAAACTTCTTCCCCTGATGAAAACTAGTCGGTAACTAATAAAAACAAGTGCACATGGACAAAAACTCATACTAAATTAACTGACATTTTCATCAACAAATAAAAACTAGACTGAAATGTCTGACAGGGACTTAATCCAATCAGACCTAATTTCATCTAGTTAGGAATATATCCAGTCACAGCTACTTTGGTTGTGTGGAAAGGTTGGATGAGTTAAGGGGAACATCCAATCACAGCTGCCTTAGCTTGGTGGTGGGATAAGTTGTGGAGCGATCCAATCAGAGCTCCTCTCTTTATGAATTGATATATTCATGTAGAGCAGGTTCACTGTTTGTTGTCAGTTCTGGTATTGTAACTGAGATGCTCTGCCAAGTAGCCTAAATAAAGGTGACTGCATTTCACACAAAAGTTCAATTTGTTTCTGTTCATTTATACATTCAGACTTTACTAGCATTCAATAAAGGGTTATTAGATGTTTGATTTTATCCAAGTGTAAAACATGACTTCAGAAATTCAAGGAAACACAAAAAATGCCTTAACCTTTACACTTCATATTTTAGTCCAACAAAATTAGAGAAGATTTCATCACCTAAGATCTGAAATTTTATCAACTAAAACTAAACTAAAATTAAACAATATAGACGACTAAATTATGACTAAAACTAAAAGATATTTCAGCCAAAAGAATATTACTAAAACTACATCAAAAAGTGCTGTCAAAGTTAACACTGCTGATTATCTTGTGACGTGTGCCCCTCTTAAGGCAGGAGCGTCGTAACCAGAGATGCACAGACCCAACCTCACCAAGCTAATGATCAACAACACTTCCATTTACTGCCATATTGCACTTTTCCACATTCACCACAGCCTGAGCTCTATGGTGTACCCTCCAAAGAGGGGCCTCTTGTAACACATGCTCTGTATTGACAAGAATTTTTAATGCCAACAGAGCACAAACAGAAAATATATCCCCAGCTTTAGAGTGAATTTACTAGACCATGGTCATATCAATGTGACTGCAGGATGCCAAACTGGGGCCGTCCACATGAAAATGAATTCTAGCGTATCTGCACAAGTTTTTAATCAATCGTTTCGTCCACATGAATACAGTGTTTGCTGCCCGAAAACGCACATATTTGAAAACGAATAAAGAATTCAGATAGTTTCAGAAACGTGTCCATGCTGCAGAAGCTACTGAGCTTGTTTTGGCTTCAACAGCGAAATCTTCCACTCCTGAGCAACAAGAGAGTACAGAGAAGAGCAGACACCAGAATTTGTTTACATTTCTCCATGTCTTCTTCTCTGGTTTTGGTGTATGCCTGCAGCAGTGTTACAGCTCCACTTACAGGCCTGGCATATACAGTGTTTCCAAAGTTTTTGTGTTTTCTTGAAAAATTGCCATCTTAAACAGAGAACATTTTAAGAACCTTTCCATCTCCGTGTAGATAGGGCCTGAACCTCTCCCTGCAGATGGAGGGATGACTGACTCAATCACTTATCCACTGCCTCCCATTCTGTGCTTTGTGCTAAGCCATTGCAGTGGTTACCTACTGATTCCAGGTTGAAATATCATCACCCACTCCCACCTGAGCTGCATTATGTGTGAGCATTATCCAGAAAATTAGCACAAATTTCCAGGAGTATAAAGAATGAGTGAACAGGATATAAAATGCCTGTTCAAGTGTTCATGCTAAAGTGATGTCACTGCAGCAAACAAATGCTTTTATTGTATTTACTGAGCAAACTCTGGAGGAGATTCCCACCAGCTCTTCCCATTAGCGCTAGGACAAAAGCCCTTCATCAGATCATTAATGGAGCTCAGCGTCTGGTTTGGTTTTTCCATTCATTCAGATTATGAGGCTTCATACGTCTGGACTGTTGAAGGACGTGAGGACAGTCTGAGTGAACTGACTGACTCGTGGTGTCCGTCTAAACCACTGACCCACAGTCAGGATTACATAAACTACCCAGCATGCTCCTCTATGATGGGCTTTGTTAATGGAAACTCCACAGGTTGTGAAGCAGACACTCCACTCTCACACTTGACCTCATTTCATACAAAAAGCAGAGCCGAAGAGAGGAGATGGAAACTCGGAGTGGATAAAGAGGTTTCACAGTACGAGCAGAAGAAGAAGTGGAAGAGGTGACCTGAAAGAAGAGGATGATGTTCCAGATGAGTCCAAGGATGATGGACGAGTTTCCATCAGCAACATCAGAGGCATCGATGCTGACCAGCTTCACCTGCAGACAGATGGATTGATGGTCTGTGTTAACAGATCAGCTGATCAATAAGCAGTAAACAGACCAGCCTTCAGGCCTCCATCACTCACGTTTCTCTCCTCCAGGAATGACAGCACCTTGGCGATATTGTTGAGTCTGAAAATCCGATGAGTAGACTTCTTGAATCCATGAAGCTGGAAAATCAGAAAGAGACAAGTATTACTGACAAGTATAAAAACTGCAAACAGACTCATTTACTCTTCATACTATGACTGTAAAAGGAAACGATGAGAGAGTGATGAGATGCAGCGTTTTCAGTGCTTAGCATCCTGAACAGCTTTTGTTGCCCTGAGTGCTCTTAGTTGAAAATAGTTCAACTTTTGGAACAGTGCCTTTCTTGTAGATGCCACCTTTCCCTCAAATACCAATCAGATTTAAAAGGGGTGCTTTTAAGACAACAATGGCAAAATCAGCCTCATGTTCTTGCAGGAACTCTTTCCTGTCTTCAGCTGCTAATCAGTGATAGGCCATGATTTCTCGACTTTCATGTTTTTTGGTCCATATTCTCATGAGGTACAGCAACTAAATCAACTGAGTGATTTTAAATGGCCTAATAGACCAAGACAGGCAGGTGTCACTTCAAGCTCTGGTAAAAAGTGCTCTAGAACTGAGATTTTCCAGCGTAAAAAGGGCCAGCAGTGAACACAGGCCTCTATCAAAACCTTCTGCAGAGCGTGCATTAAAAAATATCTATAAAAACACCAGAGTGTGAGTGTTATACCAGTTTGCAGCCAGAGAGTTCCTCCAGCAGAGCCATGAGGATGTGTCCATCCTGGATGTCCCTGAAAAGGTCATGAACCTCGATGGGTGGGTCACACTGAAAGAAGAAAAGGTGTTCACCAGGATCAGTTAGATTTTCAAGGTAAAAATATCAAATATTTGCAGTTCATAGCTGCTTATTTGCACAACCAGAACTCGTCAATAGTAATAGCAAGGTTTGGTGCAGGTTAAATATCAGATATTTGACTTAAAACAACCAAGTCTCAACATATTTGTGTGCTCAATATACCATGTAGTGCTGGAAAATCAATAAGGACTCAGCTTCAAAATTATTTTGGCTTTCAACAATCACGAAAAAAAAAAAATGTTATTACACTATTTCTTGACCTATACAACAGGAAGTTCACTTTATGAAAATGAAGGACAGGCAAGTAACTCCATGGAAGCACTTTGGGCTCCACAGAGCTTACAGCAAAATAAACAGACCTGGCTGTGTGTCAACAGCAGGATTCATATGTGAGGACCTGCAGCCCTTAGGACAAAGATGTGATGGAAATGCCTTGTGTCAAAGCAGGCATGCTCAAAAATCTAATCAAGTTTGATTTTTGGGAAAGGTGAAAGTTCTAGCTTCCTTCAGTTTGCTCCCCCAATATCCCTACAAAAATTGGTGCATTTTTTCCTTTTGATCAGGAGTCAGAATATTTGGCACACACGTTTGTCATGTTCAGATTTTCACACTAAATTCTCAGACCTGTCTCTTTATCAGCAGAGACCATTTGTGCACTCATTCTAATTCTGAGTTGTCTATGATTGCCAACCACTTGTTCAGTTTGTTGAATGTTTTGAGAAGTTTCTGACATGCATGAGCACCCAGGATGGTCATCGTCTTGGATGTCCTCTCTGCCTTCACCAAATCTTTGTGCCACTCAAACACATATTCCCCATACACCTCAGCTAATGTACCAAAAGACTTAGCTGATGACTTGTTTACTTTCAACAAAAAGATAAAGTTAGTGGGTTGAACTCCATTTCTGAGGAATTAGCAAAACCACACGTACTTCAGTCAGAAGCTAGCAGTGAACTGGAGACATCCCTTATTGTAAACTTACAGCAGATGTGCATGAATACCCAACCTTTAATATGTAACACTCAGTGTGACTGTGAACCACGTGGTCTGAACCTTTAAGGGCACTCTTGTTATTTATTAGTCATACCACATATGAGTATTCTTAGGGTAATATTCCTTACTTTCAGTCTCAATCATCCACTTTAAATCATAGTTTGGGTCAGAGCTTTACTGACTGGAGAAGTGGTTTTATGCAGCCTGCTGTCAGGTCTCAAACGCTGTAAATGTGAACAGTTTGAAATATAACAGGCCCTCTGAGAGCTAAAATCATCCCGGTGTCAGCTGTGGTCCTATCTAAAACACCCTGAGGCTTTAATTCAACACATCAGCTGGAATAAAGCTCTGCTATCAGATTAAATATCCATCAATAATAAAATTCACACACACTCCTGCCTCTAAGCTTCCATGAGAATATGCTGGCTTACAGTCAGACTTTAACTATATAAAGACCACATCATGATGTCCTTGATTTTATCTACGTCCTGAGAATCTTCTGTTTCAGTCATTAAGGAGTTTTATGATTTGACCCCAGGACTAAAAACTTTTCAGAGTGCCCCCCTCTTAGTGCTGACTGACCTTTTTTTTGGCAGTTGACCCTTCACTCATCCACTGAGGTCTCACTTTTGAACATCAGTGAAATTTTAATCCCTCATGAGCAGAAGTGCAGCCCAAGACCAGTCGACCCTTAAAAGCCGATAGTGTCTCCGAACAGTCACTGCTGGTAAGAGTTTAAAGAGGAGATGACGTCCCCTCGTCCTCTCTGTAAAGACTTTAAGGGCCTTTGTCACTCCTCTATAAGGGGACAGCAGACAGGGTAGGAAATCAAGAGGAAAGAGTGGGGAATAACACGCAGGAGAGACGCTTCAGGTCAGACTAAAAGGCAAGATGATGCTTTTCCACATCTGTCCACATTTGTCCTCCATTACAGGACATACTAAGACGGTTCCTCCTTAATGAAGACAGGCTCAACATCACAAGGCTGTGTCATGGAGGACATGGAGGTGATAGTGTAGCTGGTTCTCAGTCTGTGGTTTTTGTCACAATAAGGAGACAAGTTCTGTTCCAGAGATGATCACAAACAGAAAGACAAAACAACTGGAGAGCGCAAGAGCTTGGAAGATCACACAGCTGTATAAAGACCAACACTTCCCTGTCCAGGTTTGACAGTATTCTTAACAGTTAGTGGTCAGCAGGGTCTTTATTGGTTAGATTTTTGGCCCTCTTGCTTTTATTTTAACTTACTGTGCAGCAGGATCTACCTGAGTCAATGTCTGCAATCAGGCAGATCCACACAGACAAGCTCCAATCTACGACTGTGAGCGGCATAGATCGGCACAATCAGCGTCCTTCAGAGCAGGACGAGGTGAGAGCTGGGGAAGAACGATTACAGGAAAAGATCTAATTGCAATTTTTCTAGCAGATATGGCCATTTCAATTCAATTCACAATTTTCTTCAATGCAATATTCTCTATGTTCACAGTACAGACAACATTAAGGAAGGCGATGATCAAAAGCACATAACACATTATTCATCATTTAACACTGAGGATAAATAATCTGTTTCATTATTTAAGGTATACTCCAACTTCTACTCCTAAACAGAGGCTTTGTGTTGTTGACCTGCTCACCAGCACATCCGTGGTAGAGATGTGATGTTCACGAATGAGTCGACACTTCTGACCTGCTTTTAAGTGAACAATGAGAACCAATTAGCATTTGTGAGTAAGCTATTCATTTGTGAGCCATTCGTTGCAAGCAGCCTGCAAATCTGTAAAACAGTGTGTGTAAAATATTGGCACAACAAATCCAACAACAGTAGGGGCACTGCAAAAAATTGCAGCTTCAGGCGATCACATGATTGCGTTGTCTGAAATTGCGATTTCGATCCAAAATATGATAAATCTTTCAGCCCCAGTGGGAGCTACGAGCGATATGACAGCAGGAAGTGACTACTCTGACAGGTAACAGCATAGATGCTGACAGCTTTAGTAGCAGTTTTATCAGATCTAGGCCGCATTTCTTTATTAAATGAAAAACAAATACCAATACTTTAAACTTCTCTACACAAAAGATAGTTTTGCCCCACCTCTGACATGTTTTGGCCAGAGTTTGTTTTACAAAGTCCCTCACGCGCTGTCCTTCAGACCCTGGCAGTGGCTCCCATCTACTACATGATCTGATTGGCCCATAATGAATGTGATTGATGGAACAATCGTCCAATCACCTGCCGTATCTGCTTTGGAAAGTCCTGCCCATTCCCAAACACTTTCTATGGGCGCTTTCCAGATGGACTCGTGAAAAATATTGGCTGGTCCATCTGGTGTGTCAGGTTAGCCTTTACTGGGTGAGGGAGAACATAGATGGAGTCAGAGGGTGGGGTTAGAAAGTCACTGAGGACAAACAGGAAAGACTCTGCAGGCCAGAATCAAAGCAGGGACACCCTCACCAAACAAGAGCCTCCATACACTGACAGCACAGATATACCCCACAAGGCTCCACAGGCCGCAGTCTTTACATCGCCTCAAGGAACCTGCCCAGAAGGAATAAAAGTAAGTACCACTTAGCCTTCAACCTCTCTGTTATCATCTCTACCTCTGATAAGATAACCTACATTTCATATACACTACAGATGGAGCCAACTACGTTTTCCCCAGTCTCCTTGGCAGAGTCTTGGCTGGTCCATGACAGGAAAGTGTCAACACCTGCTCACCTTCATGCCTTTAATGAGATCTGTACAATGATGTGATAAACATGTAGCCTGTTCTACTTATAGTTTACTAGATATATAAATTTTAAAAAATAATTAGCCTGGAAAATGCCACTATGTAGAAAAATTAAAAAAACAAAAACAAACTGGAACAAAATCTTAATTAGACTCTCAACAGCAGGAAGTTTGCTGGTACCTGCCTGAAACTCAGCTGGCATTTGGCTGGGAGGGGAAAATTGAAGTGACTGTGTATGTATGATTACCCCGATCCAGTCCAGCCCGAGTAAGGCGTCACATTACAAACATCAGTGGGTGTGTTATATCATCTGTGATCATGAAATTCAAACCCAAAGATTGAAAACTAAGTTTATGAAGCTTTTATATTCTCTGACTTTAGCTTTAATGGGCTCTTTACAGCTAAGCTGATTTATTAATCTTTATCCTTAGAGCACATCAGCATTTATTACAGTATTTGAACTGTTTTATTATTCTCGCTGTCATGAGTATGGAGACACAACAAGTGTGAAACTTGAGTGACAAGAGTGTAAACGTTACTAAATTGATGATTTAAAGCGTGTCAGTCTGGAAACCGCAGAGCTCACCATCACAACAAGTCATTACAAACAGAGGAATCCATGAGACCTGTCTGAACACGGAGAGCAGTGCATGATGGGAAAGATGGGGTAAAGTGACTGGAACTTTCCAAGATGACTGGAGACAAACGTGTGATTGTGGATTATTGGGTCAGAGGTTTGATTCAGGGCCAAACAGTGAGGAAGAAGAAGAGAGGCTCATTGTGCTGGAGAACACAAAAGATCTGATCAGGGTTCAGACTCCACGCTGAGATGGGATCACAGCTGAGAGCAGAGGGAGAAAAAACATAAACAAACACAGCGTGACAGAGTCAACCGTGATGTCAGACAGCTGCGCTGACACACTGAGAGCTGAGCACATGACGGTCCACACTGCACATATACAAACACTTATTTTAGGCATTTCAAACAACTTTCAAAAGGGCTTCTTGTGTTTTGTTGATTTAGAGAGTGATCGCATGGCAGCAACTCAATGCATTTAAGAACATGTTTGTGAATGGCATAGCCGGCAGGTGATTGGATGATCATTCCCTCAATCAGATTCATTATGGGTCAATCAGATAATAATGTAGATGGGTGTAACTGCCACAGAGTAATGTAAAAAACATCAGTCACTTCGTAGAACGAACTCTCGGCAAAACATGTCAAAAGTAGACAGAAAATGTCCTTTCTACATAGAAATGCTCTCAGTGTTGTTAGTTTTTCATTTAATAAAATGTGGTCCAGATCTGAAGCTTGTAGCATCTGTGCTCATCTCCACAAGAGGAGTCACTTCCTGCTGTCCTCCTGTTCGTATCTCCCTCTTCTCGCTGATCTGAAACACTCTGGGCTGTGCCGCTTTGGGCCCAGCACAGTTCCTATAGATAAGAGACTGGCAAGATGGATCTGCCTCAAAACAGACATTGAATCAGGTAAATCCATCTGCTGTGCAACGGTACCCTCATGTAATCCCAGGGGCTGAAAAAATCTCACAAATGCCTGACAAATATGACACAGTTTCCCCTGTTTTCCACCGTCCACCTGCATAGGGTTCCACACCTCATCTCTGTGTCTGTTTGCTAAAAGTATTAGCAAGTTTATTTTTAGTGGAAGCTGCTTCACCCTCATGTCCATCAAGCCAATCAACCCAAAACAAGAAAATAAGTGCTAAGAGTGAAAAGGCATTGACTATCCATCTAGCACACACTGTTCACTAGCAGAAAATGACAGCGCGGACGTGACACTGCGCAAATGCAAAATTGGGTGAACTTAACTTTTGGATTGGTAATGGACATGTGTATAAACATGCTAGAACCAATCCATGGCCCTTTTGTGGGGCCTTAAATGGGCCCAACCATGTTTGTGGGAAGCCCTCCAAGGGCAGGTGTATTTCTGTGCACCGTTTGAATGGAACGACTGAACTTAAGGTGTTAAGTAACACTCTTAAACCCACGACCCAACAGCTGCACTGATTAGCTTAAATCTGGGTGTTTTGGGGTTTGAAAGCTTGAGAACCTGGGCCTACAAGGCACAATTTTTGATCTACTTCATGTCCAACTTCATCCATTATCCATACAGCTTATCCTTTTCAGGGTCGCGGGGGGGTGGAGCCTATCCCAGCTGACACGGGGCGAGAGGCGGGGAACACCCTGGACCGGTCACTAACCAATTGCGGGGCCACATAGAGAGACGGACAACCATTCACACTTGCACTAAGGGCAGTTTTTGGAGTCACCAATCAAGCTAATGAACAAGTTTTTGGTCTGTGGGAGGAAGTCGGAGAGCCCAGAGAATCCATCATGTCAAGGAAAACATGCAAACTCAGTTATTTATTAAAGTTTTATTTTAATTCCAAATTTTAAAAGGCAGTCTTCTAGTCTATAAATATTTTTCACAAGGATTATTTTGACCTATTTGGACTTTAACAGTTTACACTTTCTTATCCACTGGCCTTTATCCTCCCACATTTCTTTTCTGTCTTACAGGTTCAATCTGTTTTTATGGCTCTCTGATGACACCACCGAGGATAAAGTCTTCAGCCAATCAGCCGCAGCGTTGCTGTCAGGGTGGTGTTGAGAGTAAAACGACCACCTCGGGGTGAGTCCATGTGCAACCTGAGCACCGTTCTCTCAGATTAACACTTTACAGCCCAATGAAACTTTAATGCTGCACACAGGCAGCTCTGCACAACCACTCCTATAATTCACTGCAGCGTGTTTATGTGCAGCACACGTCTACACTGCACACACAGAGCATGCTGGGTAATCTTCATCATACAGTCTGCGGTGGAGACTGAGCTGCACCGGGCTGCAGGGTGGAGCGACACTAAAAAAAAGTGTTGCTCCACCCGGAGAGTAAATGAGCGGGGAGGGAGACGCTCTGTAATAACCACGTGTGTGTGTGTTTGTGTGAACACCATGATTAGTGTTTCTGCTGTTTTCTGCAGACGTGCACCGACCTTTTCTAAATGCAGGTTCATCCATCGGGTGAAGGTTCTCTTCTGCACGACTTCTCTCTCAACTGCAACACACAAAAACAGAGAGAAAGGGTTTTAGTGAGCAGGAGAGTGAAGTCAGAGCCAAAGTTACAGATCAGAGACAAAAGGAGCGAGCGAGCATGAATCACCACCAGCCAAAGGGTGATTAGAGGAGCAGAGCAACAGCAGCAGAAACACAAACATAGAAACACATTAAAGGAATAAAACTCTGACAACTTTCTACGCCTCGCTGTTCGAAATCAAACAACCAGACAGAAAAATCCAGTCAAAATCAACATTACTGACACCTTAGAGAAGCAATTAAAAGGACAAGTTAAGAGGAGGAGCTTTAATGTTTAGAATTTTCCTCAAAACATGCAAATCAATCTAATTCAGCACTGTTAAAGAGGCCTGAACACAAACACAAGTCTGCAGGTGATAATATTTAGTTCAGATGGAATATTACTTTTTAAATCCAAATTAAAAATTCAAAAGGACAATTTAAGAAACTCATATCTGCAAAAGCATAACATTGAAGATATATGGTCTTTAGTTACCCAAGAATCAAGATGCTATTGCACCAATTAGGATAAAATAAAAATAAACACTTGATGGATAAACATCAGGTCCAGTTTAAGACATTAAAAGCTTCCCCTTTAAAAATCTTTAAAATCTTCTGATCTTTAAATCTTTAAAAATCAGCACCTTCAGTTTAAAACATAAACCTTATTGACAAAAACCAGAACATCTGGCTGCTGCTGGTTTAATGTCTCTGGTCGGTGAAACTACAACTGCAGAGATTTTTGTGCTGGTGTGGGAAGTAAAAATCTTAATGGCAATGAGTAAACATGAGACATGATGACAATGGTTGCTGATCTTGTAACTCCAAGATCTGATCATTGAGAAGTCGGAGTCAAATTTAATGCATTTTTTTAATATAGTGTTCACAAGCAAGGAATGACCATTAGGCTCTGTGACCTTAACCTCTGTTCTCTGTGATGCAACCAAGTCATTCAGGAGTCATAAAGAATATTTGAGCAACATCTGACGCAAACACTTTAAAATCAAGTCGTCTTCAGATATTGCATTCACAAGCAAATGATGACCATTGGCTAAATGCACTCAGACCACCTTAAATAAGCTGCCCTTGCCTGCCTACTCTTTGCTGCTCCCGCTGCAAGCTGCTTCGCAACCCTCCTCCACCCCAGCTCCTCCTTACTGCCATTTTCTGTCTGAATGTCAGCTAATGGGAGACCTTTTCACACATGAAAACCTGATATTATCAGAATAATACCCGCAAAATTCCCTAATATAGTCGCTCACACTTGTTCCTCTTAGCAGGGAGTAGTCCCTGCTGGATAGGGGAGAAGTGGTGGAGGGGGCAGAGGGTCACCCGTCCGCAGGAGACGTCTGTGTTTATTTTACAGCAGCAGGGCAGAGCAGAGCTTCACCCTAAGATCACAATTTACATCCTTACTTCAGTGAGACATGTTAAAAGGTGAACAAACAGCATCTAGTAAAGAGCTGAGAGAAGAACTGTAGCAGAAGTGGATTTGAAGCAGCATCACTACATGTATGACGATTACACCGGAGAAAGAAAGCTGCAGAGTTTCAGCTCTGTATCCAACAGCAATGCAAGAAGGCTCTTTGGAACATGTACTTTTCCTGCTTGGAGCTTCCTCAATACGCATGTGAAAAACCAGGCAGAGCCCCCATCAGAGCCATACAGTCAAACTCAAATATCTGCAAATTAAACTCAACATAAACAACTGCAATATGCTTAATCTGAATAACTGCAATGGAGTCTTTTCTTGACAAAGTGGTCCCGACTCAAATCAGTTAATCTTTAAGAGTAAGTAAGCAATCATGCAGAGTTTAAAAAAAAAAAAAAAAGGTGAAAAAATTAGATAAGTGGTGTAGTGGAACATATATTCATAAAAATCTAAGAAAGTTAATCAAAATCTACTGTGTCTTTCAGTTTTTGCATGCCTGCAGTGAGCGAGCTGCAGAGGAAGCAGTTTGTGAATGTGTTAGGTATCTTGAGGCCCACAAATATGATTCAAATCAGGATTTTTATCAGAAAAACTTGTGGGCTCTGGAAGTGATTACATATTCTATGCACAGAAAGCTTTCAGCTTTGTTGATATCCTCTCCTCCATCAGCTATCTTCTGCAAGTAAGCAGTGCTGATGCTGCTATCAGCTAACAGCGTAAACATGAGCAACTGGAGGCTGCGAGCAGCTTCATTTGACCAGGGAAAAACTAGATGAATCCTTTGTTATAACAAGTCAGAGCAAACAAACTATTTATGTAATTATATTCGCTATACATCGGGGTAAATAATGCTTCTCTTGATGCGGCCCTGGTGGCCTTCACTGTTATTAAGCTGTGTATTTGTGGGGTTTTCTCTCTTCTTTAGTGTGTCTGCATCTGTGAAAGGAGTGGGTACTCTGTCAGCAAGAGGATCTTTGTCTGAGATCAGGTGTCTTCCTTTGGTTGGCTGGTGAAGTGAGCTCAGCGAAGGGAGATTTCGGCCTTCCGCCAATTCGATCCCTGCGTCGGTTGGGGTCTTTCTGTGTGGAGTTTTCATGTTCTCCCCGTGCATGCATGGGTGCTCTCCAGGTACTTCAGCTTCCTCCCACAGACCAAAAACATGCTCAACAGGTTGCTTGCTTACTGCCCTGAGGTATGAGTGTGAGCTTGAATGGTTGTCTGTCTCTCTATGTGGCCCTGCGATTGGCTGGTGACCGGTTCAGGGAGTAACCTGCCTCTCGCCCAGTGTCAGCTGGGGTGGCTTTGAAAGGGATAAGCGGAGTAGATAATGGATAGATAGATGACCAAATTATTTAAAAGGATGGAGTTAGAAAAGTCTACTTTCCTCAGCAATGGCTGCATAAACAGAACAAAAACAGGCTTCATGAAAACTGGATTGAAACACAAGTCCACAAACAAAAAAGGTCATGTGTTCTCTGACATTCATTCCACGTTAATTGCAGGTTTAAATGACCTGATGTATTTCCTCCAGTTAAGAGAAAATGCTGCAGAGTGTTCACCATTGACTCCTCATTGATTTCTCTGATGGAGCTTTGGTCTGGGCCGACTCTGCTGCATCACAGAGCAAACATACAGAAGAGGGTCTGCAACAACAGAGGGTGGGGCGAGGAACTCTGCTACCATGGTAACGCCTCTGGAGTCAGCTTTATTCATCTTAATGCCCGGTACGGCTCACTGAGGATAACTCTGCATTACACACACGGGGGATACATTGATGATATTGATGTAGTGATGACGGCTTCACTGAGCCTGCTGGAGACGCGGTGGCATGTGGAGGACCGAGCCAGTGATTGGTTAATGATGGTCATTAACAGGGCTGCAGTGAGTCCTGTAGGGTGTGTCCTCGACTCTGACTCAGGAAGTCAGCCCATGTTCTCAGGGAGTTTGTATTCCAGAGGTGAGGCTGAGGAGACTTTAACGCATGAATCTTTGTCAGAGAGGAGAGGAGAGAGAGGGTGACGAGGAGGGGAGATGATAGCAGGGACGAGGCAGACAGAGCCTGAAGGCAGATGAGAGATGAAACAAAGAGCGTCTTTAGGAATAATAAGAACAAAACTACAAAACAGACTGAGGGAACGTTTCAACCAGTTGTTGCATCAGTTTTTCATCCATGTGTGATTATATGACAGAGGAAAATCCTTTGAATAAATGTCTCCACATCAGGCTTCATCATAACAAATCTGCAGATAAACCAGCAGAAACAAGTCTGGTCAAGTCTACCAAAAAGGGGTGAGAATCTTCTAATGGGGCAGTTTCATTGATTGTGATTCTCAGGGTTCAAGATTCAGTTCAGAATCGATTCTCACTTCAAACTGATTCTTAGTTCATTATAAAACCTGTTTATTTTATGATCTGCTCCTGTCTGAAGTGCAGGAAGAGGCTTGATCACATAATGATATGTTGTTTTTTATTCATATTTGTATTTGCAAAATGCTTTTTACTTTTCTGATACCTGTGTGCTTTTTACCCTGTGTGCTTTCTATGCTGCTGCACTCTTAATTTCTCTGAGGGAGTCTTCCCAAGGGATTAAAAAAGTTCTATCTAATCTAATCCAATGTTAATGTTTGTATGAGCTCATTACAGTAACATAAAGGGATGCACAATATTATTGGTCAACATGGGTATCTGCAGATATTTGCCTAAAAAGCTGATTATCGGTTACCTTGCGCAGCAGCTGGATCCTCCTGATTCATTGTCTGTAATCCGGCAGAACCGTCTTGCCAAATTCCAACCTACAACAACTGTGAGCCGCCCCAAGCAGGACGGCCCAATCAGAGTGTTAAGAAGCAGGAAGAGGTTTTCAGACCTACCCTAGTGAGGGTTTTCACACACAACCATCTCCAGGGTTTACAGGGGATGGTCTGAAGAAGAGACAATATCCAGTGAGCAGCAGTTCTATGGGCAAAATGCCTTGGTGAGTCAGAGGAGAGTGGCCAGAGGGGTTAGAGATGATTAAAAGGCAACGGGAACTCAAATAAACACTCATTACAACCAAGGTAGAAGATCATGCAGATGGGCTGCAGCAGCAGAAGACCACACCAGGAGCCACTCCTGTCAGCTAAGAACAGGACACTGAGGATACAACTCACAAGGGCTCACCAAAGCTGGACACCAGGTTGTAAAAGTGTCTCCTGGTCTGATGAGTCTGGATTTCTGCTCCACATTCAGATGGTAGGGTCAGAATCTGGTGTGAACATCAGACTAATGAGGTGTACCTAATAAAGTGGCCAGAGTCTAAAAGACTTCTAATATGGGTGCTGCTGTAATTTAGATCAAGTTTTCATAATTCTAGGTATGTTTATTGGTAATACTTTATTGATACCAATGCCATTCTTCTTATTGAATCGATTCTTTATTGATTCCCTTATCGATTCTTTGGGATTTTCTGTGTGGGAAAAAAAGTTGGCCTATACAGATTTTTATTGGGGACAATATCAAACATGTCACTTTTGATATTCAATGGCATAATTTCTGCTGAATGTCACTGATGAGATTGGATGTCCTTGATTTGATTTGTAGAACCAAGTGGAAGGAACTGATAAGGGGGTTGCTCAGTGTTAAGACTAATTATATCTATTCCTTGGGAGATGTTATTGATTCTCAAATGGAACTGGTTTTCAGTTCCCATCTCTACTTAAGTCTGAGCTAAAAGCAAAATAACCCAAAGCACAGAGTGAAGAGGTAAGATCATACCTGGCTATAACAGCGTGTACATGCTAGGAGCTGAACGTTGGAACAAGCACGTTAAATGAGCGAATGTTTGGCCCTTTAAATAAAATGAATCATCATCTCTTACACTGCCTCTCATTCATACAGAACCACGGTGATGTATGGGTGCAGGAGCGGATACTGTGAGCTCATATTTCATTAAAGTGTCAAACACTGAGGCCACTGCTCTCTGCAGACGCTGAAACAGGAAACAGAACTCTGCCCTGGACGCTCTACCTGGAACATTACATCACCTGAAAACTGTATTTTCACTTTTTCACACAAAGACCGTCTTTCAAAGTTTAATAACTCTGACTCAGTGAATTCTCCCGCACTGACGAATAATGACATCATCACTAAATAGGTGTTTTTTACACAAATGACAGCTTTAGAAACACAAACGGAGCGCTGCTTTGTGTTTGATCAGTTATTCTGAGGCCCAGCAGCTTGATGGGAAAAGTCCCAATGATGCCTCTGTGTATGTGTTTGTTTAATCTGTGTTTGCATGTGTGGAGATGAACTGGATGAACTGAACATGCAAACACTCGTCCTACAGTATGGACTGTTTCTGTGCATGACGCTCTGACCAGGAGAGGAGAGGAAAGGGGGGGTCACTCCTCTCTCTACAAACACAGACAGATCAGGCACACTAGCACAGGAACAATGAGGCTTATTCAAACAGTGTAAAGTGCTTTGTTTAACAAGCCTGCAGCAGGTGGATTACAGGTGAGTCCAACCCTTTTAGTGAGGTAACCAGGGCACAAGGTCAAGCACATGATGCAGGGTGTAGTTTTCATATAAAACAGCCCAAAACAATCAGACTGTGACCTCTCATTGTGCTTGTTCCACCTGTCTCAGGCTGCTTTGTGGTTGACTCAGCTTAACCTTGCACAGCAGCTGGATCACCCTATTTCAATGTCTATAATCAGGCAGATCCATTTTGCGAAGTTCCAATCTACAATGAATGTGAGTGTCCCAAAGTGGAACAGTCCAATCAGAGACCTTTAGAGCAGGAAGAGGAACAAGCTAAGCATCACGACAACAGGAAGTGATTGCTCCTACAGGGATTAGCAACAAACTTCTACAAACTTCTCCACAGTAAGGATGTTTTTGCTCCACTTCGTAGCACGGCAGCTCCCACCTACGTTATCTGACGGGGCCGTAATAAATGTTGATTGAAGGAACAATCGTCCAATCCCGTCCCAGAAATCCTTTTGAAAGGTTCAGCTCATCCTCAAACACTTTCTATGGGCTATTTCCCAGATGGACTGGTAAAATATATTGAACGGTCCATCAGGTGTGAAAAGTTAGGCTCAACTCGGCTTGACTCTATTGTGGTACCAGAAACTTTGTTTTCATTTACAGCATAAAGCTTTATAGTTCCTCAACTAAGGAATCAAAACAGTGTGATAAGATTTTCAATTCAAAAAGGCATTTAACCTTGAAATCAAAATTGTAAAGAAGCGTTTTTTGCACCTGAATTTATGCATTCAAATTCTTAACAACAAACTTTTACCTCTTAAAGGAGGTTGTGTTTTTGCCAGCATTTGTATGTTTTTATGCACGATAACTCAGAAAGTGCTCAACAGATTTTGATGACATTTTGACATTTTCAGAGGATGGCAGAAAGAATTGATAAAAAGAAGAAGAGGGAGAAGAAGGGCACATTGGCAGTGCCCATGAAGTCAGCTGGCAACTCTCCAGCAACCAAACCAACTTCTAAACATGGTTCGGTTGGGACTTGGTTGGGATCAGCCACCCTTCGGTCCCAAACCCAGGTCCTTCTGGACTGAGCTTCTGCCAGCCTATATTGGTGATGACCCAAATCCAGATCTATTTCCTGGATATGTTAACATTTTGATGTAGGGCAGTTACTGATATTTTCAGTTATAACTTGGCCAATAATGTTGGTAATAGGGGGTTGCATAATTCAAGTCAACTTCGACCAGTTGCTGTTGATGTCATGAAAAAAACGAAGCGACAACCAATAAGATGTATTTCCAAACTATGATGCACTTTCTGCTGTCAGCAGAAATTTTACGTACATTTTTAACACTAAGTTAAAAACAACAAGAGGCAACATAAGCTGTGGTTCCACCAAACAGTCCAGTTCAGTTCAGCTTGGGATACAACTACAAGTGTTTCGACCCGTTACACGTAACGGACCTGTGCTGTCCCACTTGTTGGCTCCCACTGAAGGGGTGCTGAGAGTACCAAAGCGACCCTAAATGGTGGAGTGAATGAATCCATACAGCGGGATAAAGACGATAACAGGTGGTGTTTCATTTCTATTTCAGATAACAATGTTCCTTTGTGACAATAGTCTCATCATTCAGTGGACAGAAATGTCTCCAAGTGACATTTTAGTGCTTGGAGTCTCAGAGGAGATACAAAAAAAGAAACTGGGACCATGCCAATGCAAAACAAAATAAGATGAAGCAACACAGAACAAAACAAGACGAGTCTGAGAGCCAAGACCCTGTCATTAAAATCCATCATATGTTCTTTCCTGCATGTTTTTATATTATATCTGATGCTATTGGTATAAGGCTAATACTCAAGAGGAAAATAAAAGTTTGTTTCTTTAAGGTCATGTCCTGCTGCTTTAAGTTCATAAACCCTTATATGTGTTTTTTTTCATGTCTCCTCTACGTGATATAGTACTTCTATGCACGAGACAACAAATCCATTGAAATGTGGTCATCATCCTAAGAAGTCCAACTAATAGATGGCTTATGCACATGCTGATTGAGAAGGCATAGGTAATCACATTAATAATGCAATAATGGGATGTGTCTATCATGATAAAACTCTGACAAAAGTGATTAGTCTTAAAGCCTTACTTAAGACCAGGTTTGTGTTGGTCTATGGAGCGGTGGCCTTTTGTTGCCTTAAGGTAGCGACAAGCTGCCAATAAACCTGAGCACACCCCACTATGACACCATCACACCCTGAGCACACATGCTGCTTTCATAATGCAGAACAGTACAAAACAAAAACGGGAAAAAAAATAACTTTGCAATGCCACCCTTTAATATTGTTAAATATTCAAAGAGGGGAAAGCTTACAAAAAAGGGGCAAAGTGTCCCCAACAAGAACTTCAATTCCAAAGTGTTGGGACATAGGGGTGTGTGCTGCAGAGAAAAAGGAAATATGATCCTTATCATGATACAATGTTCTATGCAGAGTGAAATATAAGAGGATTTCTTTCCTAAATGGATTTTTAATAGCATTCAAAACCCAGAATATTATATGAAAATTTACAATTGTTTAAAAATATTGATCGACACATCACTCATTGCCCCTGCAGCATGGAAAAACTTTTTTTTCTGTCAAATGCCTTCAGCAGTGAGAGGCAACTGCTGGCACAGAGATTAGCATGGAAGCTAACAGCTTCAGTAGAAGTTTTATTAGACCTGGACTGCATAATAAAATGTATGCTAATATTTACAGCCAGTATACATCTGTCATATTTATCAGCTGTACATACCCTTTATATCTGATAGGGAAGCACAATATCATCTGTCCAGTATCAGTATCTGCAGATAAAATTGCCTAAAAAGTTGATTATTGGTATTGGCAGATACGAGGTGTGTCAGAAAAGTTCCATGACTGGTGTCACAAAAGATTATTTTTAAACACAAACTTCAAACTAAGAGTTTTCCCCTACAAAGTAATCCCATCATGTCTACAAAGAGATACTGCGGCGTTTGCTGCGTTCAGTGCTCGAGAAGAGGGGAGAGTTGTGGCAGGACAAGTCGTGGCTGCTTCACCATGACAACGCGCCTGCTCACAATGCCCTGAGCATCCGACAGTTTCTGGCCGAGAAGAGCATCGCCGTGCTGGAGCAACCTCCCCACTCACCCGACCTGGCTCGGCGTGATTTTTTCCTCTTCCCCAAGCTGAAGGGGCTCATCAAGGGGACCTGTTTTGAAGACGTGGACGACATCAAAAAGGCCGTGACAACGGAGCTGCAGAGGATCCCAGAAGAATCCTTCCAGGAGTGCATGAAAGCGTGGCAGAGAAGGATGGGAAAGTGCATTAGACTCCAGGGGATGAAGGGGAGAACTTGTAGTCTAAATAAATCTTTTGTGACACCAGTCCTGGAACTTTTCTGACACACCTCGTATGAACACTTTTGACAATTTTTACTGCCAATACTTTGACCGTACATTTCTGATATATTGGCCGTAACTCTGGCTAAAGGTGCAAATGTGGCATCATGGTTAACCTTATCATCAATGAATGTCTATTCTGTTAAATCAACCATATCATTTATTAGAGAATTAAATCTTGTTGTAGAGTGTCTGTGAAAAGAACAGCTCAGAGAGAGTTCAGAAATGCTGTATCAGAAGCTGCCAGATATCAATTACTGTGTCTCCTTAATGCAATGGATTTTGTTTTTGTTGCAGCTGTATTGATAGGATTTGGTATCACATTTCTGTTTTGGTAGAATCAAATCTGAGTTTAAGATCCTGATGCTGTAACAATCCCAAATCCATGCTGCTGGCCGAGTACACATAATTGACCTTTTTTTATTCTAGTAATTTGGGGAGAGCAAAGAAGATGGTTTAGTGCAGAGATGGATGTGGTGTCAGTCTGCTGTGACTGATTATCAACAGACACAGAAACTAATAAAAAACAAAATGGAAAATGAAAAACAGAGATGCTCAGAGAGGAACAGGGCGACACATCTGTTATTTTGGAAATCAGTGTCTAATTCTGATGGCTTTAAAGGGATAGCTTGGGTGTCACAACTCAGTTCTCTCTCTGTTCAGAAATCTCTGGACAGATGCTAATGCTATACATGCTGTACATGGTGACAGATTTCCTGCTTAATTTAAAGAATTGTGGGAGAAAACAAGTCACAAAAACAGCGTGGGGTCATCACATGCTACAAACAGTTTGTTTACATCCACTTAATTTTCCACTACATCACCGCTTTGATTAGACACGTGTCCTTCCACCAGTAGTCTCCTCTGATCCTGAACATCCTGAAACATCCTTAGCTGGTTTTTCTTATTCACTCTCTTATTTCATCCACTTTGACCACATGAGCTCAACATTTATTCACCTGAATCAACAGGTACCGTGTGTTTCTCTGGTCCTCCAGTCCTCAGAGCAGATTCCTCCATTTTCATTTCAGACCTGTTGACTCTCCATCTGCAGAAGTTTCTCCTGTGAACTCCACTTAATACAAGGATTCACAAGTATTAAAGTAAACAGTGGTCATATTCACGGCAAAAAACATACATTTGTCCTGTTTGGTAGTGACTGTTTCCTCTTGTGAAGCAAACTAGTCTGTGCTGCCAGTGGAAGGACACGTAGGCTGTGCTGTGTCTCAAAGTAGTGCCTAAACAAAGCGGTGAAAATTTAGCGGATGTAAACAAACTGTTGGTAGCATGTGATGATCCCATGCTGTTTTTGTGGCTTGTTTTCTCCCACAATTCTTTAAGTTAAACAGAGAATCTGGCACCATGTACAGCATGTATAGCACCACTTCTAAAAAACAGAACTATCCCTTTAAGCTTAAATGTTGATTTTGTTAAAGTTGAAAGTGTTGCATGGGTCATATTTAGTCATTACGTCCTAAAACCGTGGAGCTCTTCAGTCTTTAGTCCCTCTGAGGGTCTGAAGTCTGAATACAGCCGGAGCGGGGTCGTCTCCCCATAACCACACTGTGAGGGGGAGAGTGCGTCCCGTCTTTATGTGAGCCTGGTGGAATTTCTTAATGGGGCTCCCTTCACCATGACGACAGCCTGCAGCCCTTTTCATTCATTCAGACTTCACTTTTCAGAGCTGGGGCCGAGCCAAGAGCTGTTACTGTGGGGGGAGGAGGGGGCCCCAAACAGGGGCCAGAGTAGACCCTCAGATATCTGCACGGTCTGATCTAAATCATCTCCAGAAACAAAGGTGGAAGAATATCCACGAGGACCAGAGTCAGACAGAGTGAGGGTCAGAAAGGAGGGTTTTAGTGGTAGTGAGGGCTGTAGATACAGTGTTTCTTTAACTGTGGGGGTCTATGACCTGTTATAAACTAGAAAAAAAGGTCAGTGTGTCTTTGAATAATAAATAATCAGTTCAGATAAAGGTGGAAGTCTGAGCTTTATCAGCAGCTTCACCGCCCAGCCTCTATGAAACCATCGTACCCTGTGTTTGTGGTGATTGAAGGGAGAGTTAATACCATCATTTAGTGACTTAATTTCTAACATGACAGGATGTCTCAGCAGGCACCACTGATTGACCAATCAGGTTATGAGTTTGCTTTGTGGTGATAAATCAAGAAAAGGCTGGTGGTGTCAAGAAAAAATGAGGCTGCTAGATTGATTTTTTTGGGGCAGGAGATTTTCTTCCATGTTAAAGCTAAGCTTTTAATAGGCTGATCTGATGTTTACTTAAATGAAAAATTGATTTTAATTGTTAGATTAACAATTTAGCTGCAATACAAAATGTATTAAATCTGACCTCTTCAATAAGATGCTCTAACTTCAAGAAATGACAGGTCCCCTTGCATCGGCCCAGCACGTTGGATGTGCATGTTGCCTAGAATTAAGGGTTGCAGCGACATGGACACCATGATGAGTACAATCTACACATGGTTAGAGAATAAGGTAAAGTTTGAGAAATCTCATGGTGTTAATAACACCCTGGATACTGAGATCGTTCCAAAGTCTGACAATGAGGAGGGGGAGACTTAGATCCTTATTGTTGAGGGTTTTCTGCTTGACACCTACAAACCTTTGATCGACGTGCTGAACCAACGCCACTTTATTTCCATCCCGTATGAAGAATTCAAAAAGAGGGGGTGCTCTAGAAACTACACAGTGCCAGATCCACCCGGCCTGTTCGATGGCCACATCTGGCCCATGTATCTGAAACACAAGAAAATTAAGTGGATGTAGACAAACTGTTTGTAGCATGTGATGACTCCATGCTGTTTTTGTGGCTTGTTTCCTCCTTCAGTTCTTTTAATTATACGGAGAGTTTGGCACCATGTACAGCAATGTACAGCATTAGCATCTGTCCTGAGATTTCTGAGCAGAGAGAGAACTGAGCTGTGACACTGTGGCACATGTTCAGGCTCATGTACCTCACACAACCCCACTAAAAAAAACAGAACTATCCCTTTAAACTGTGACATATTTGAGGGGCCGTCCACACGAAGACGGATTCAGGCATACCCGCGCAAGTTTTTTTATCATAAAGGTGTTTCAGGTGCCAAAAAGGTCACATTTTAGAACAAGTCCCAGAGTGGAGACATCAGAAAATGCTGGCCAAGTGTTTCTGTGTGGACAACAAATAAAAATAGTTTCAGAAATGATGGCATCATAGCCCCATCTCGCACTTAGACTACATGCACAAACCCTGACATCAACAGAAACCAGGGTTGAATACAGTTTCCTGTTCATACTGCAGGAGCTCCTCGGCTCGTTTTGGCTTTAACAGCAAAATCTTCTGCTCCTCTACGACCACCGTGACCAACAAGAGGACACGGAGAACAGCAGACGCAGAGTTTGTTTACATTTCTCATGATGTATGAGCATGCTCCATGTCTTCTTCTCTGGTTTTGGTGTTAGTCTGCAGCAGCATTAACAGCGGCACTTACAGGCCTGGCATATGTACTACAGCGTTTTCAGTGTTTTCATGTGGATGGACATATTTACTGAAACGATGCCGTCTTTACAGAGAATGTCTCCGTGTGGACAGGGCCTGATTTTATTTTCAGTCGATTTGCCAAACTCTGTGCTGAATTTCTCTCAGCTGATCACTGCAGCACAAAAACTCGGTCCTGCCATTTCTTTTATCCTTCCCTCAGTGCCAATTAGAGCCACAAACACGACTTCTCCCACTCAGATGAAACAGTAAAACATGGACGCCCACAGATGTTCTGGAGCCGCCTACACACCTCACAGTCACTTTGGGCACAGACGGGGAGGATGAAAGAGAGAGACCCTTCCTGATGGTGCCTCCCCCTCATCAGACGCAGAGAGAATCTGACTGTTCCCCGAGGTAGGACTAAATAAAAGAAAACAGGAGAGCTTTGTGTTGAAATATTCATGCAGCAGCAGTGACGGGGGCTTCCCTGCTTGCTGCAGCGCTGCATCATGCAGAAGATTACATAACTGCATGGTTCATCCAGAGGCTCCTGGTACTCTGAATCATCTCCTAACCTTTTGTCTCATTTCTGTAAGGAGGGGGACAAAATATGATGCACGAAAAAAGCTTTGAGTGTCATCTTGATTTAAAATAATTATAAAAAAATGTCACAATCACAAGAAATTATGTTTTATATTTCACTGAACATTGACTACAGCCAAATTCAGATAAGCGGGGTCCACACATAAGGATTTCCTAAATCTGAAGAGACGTTTTATCAGTTAGAGACCCCACACATGAAGATAAAAAACATCAGGCATCAAACAGTTTTGAATGTTATGTGTGTGGTGTGCTCCGATAATCTCAACACAGCACACCACACACATAACATTCTGTCCAACCACCGATCTAGTATCTAGTCCTCCAAGACAGAAATCTGATCAAACCTGATCTAACAAAAACAAAGAAGAAACAGCAACAACCATAAATGTAATGTCTATGGCAACAACTGGAAAACACAACACGCAACATGGGAGAGGATATGCGAGAATAGGGAATGATGGTGGTCTTGAGACTATTTTTGATGGGAAAATCTGGAACTAAATAAAAAAGAAGACCGTGTGAGCTGGTTCTTCATTTCTGAGGTACATCAAACTTTATGTTTCAGGTCGGCCATGCTTGTTTTTATTTACGCCTGCTTCCTTGTTCGTCAGTCAGCTCACTTCTTGATTGGTGACATTCCCGTCACAATTCGCGGAGTCATGACTCAGGAGTCATTGGCTTTCCCCACACACGAAGATTTTTGGTTGTAAATATTGAACAAATTTAATATTTACAATTGTTAGCCCAGACCCATTTCTGAGCAGATTATCGGGACAAATTCACTCATAACACACCTCAGACCACAGGATAATCTTATAGGATAATCTTGTAAGACATAAGATAATCTGGTGCTTGCTGAGAAGGGGGACAGAAACAGTCCGATAATCTTTATGCGTGTACCTCGCTTTACTTGAAAATCCATTTTTAGCACAAACTGATCGCAGTCCCAACAAGAACGCCTCAGAGAGTTCAGGGAATGAAAAATAAACTAACTGGGACCTGGGGAGTGGAGCTGCTTTGGTATAAGGGCAAAAAAGTATACATTAGTGTGAAATAATGAACTTGAGCGACAAAGAGCTTTCACAGTTGCTTTGCTTGGCTTCTGAACAAGGATGTGATAACGGGTGCTTAGTTGGTCAGCTCTTTGCACCAATCAGGTCTGTCGGGGAGCGTGGTTGGTCAGTCAGTTGGTCTCTGGATCTTGTCGGGTCATGTGGTTTGGCTCAGCCGTTTAGTTTGTTGGTCGATTGGGTCAGCAATGATGGGCAAGCCACTTGTTAGATGGCATGAAAAAAGTTATAAGTTACTCATAAAAAGTGGCTCACTGCATGTTTTGTGCTGATAAAACATTAGTAACAGTAAGAATAAGAAGAAGACACACTTGATTAATCCCTCGTGGGGAAATTTAATTCTTTCTGTTGTTCAGATGCTACACAAACATACACATGAAATACAAAACAGGTCCTACAATCATGCATTAATGGAGAGATGTAAGAGTGATGGCTTGCTGCTCCTGAAGAAGCACTTCCAAGCATTTTGGGGTAAAGTGCCTTGCTCAAGGGCCCTTCAGCAGTGCCCCAGAAGTCAGCTGGCAGCTCACCAGCTACCAAACCAACCTCCAAACATGGTTCAGTCGGGACTTACCCTTCGATCCCCAACCGGTTCAAGTCCAGACAAGAAAAGAAAAGAAAATAATAATAATGATGACAATAAAAAATTCTATAAGTAGTGTTAATAGTACTATAACTGTCATTGTTACTATTTTGATTTTGACTATCACTGTAACGATTATTAATCATTTTTACAATATTTTCATTACTTCTGCAATCATTATGATTATCATCACTATTACTAAACTAATTAAGACCACAGTGTAGCGTTATTGTTAAATATATTTTGTAGAGGATTAATGCCACTTGGTTATGTACCTTTGTTTAGTCTCATGCTAATTGGATCTTGAAAGTCAGGTGATTGCTTCTCATGTCTCCAGTAGTATGCTCCTACTCTTACAGGCTTACGAAGTCATTTTTGTCCACTCTTGTTCAATAGGAACCCAGATGATACAAGAACCCAGCAACATGAAATGAGGCCTTGAGGGGCAAAAATTAAAAGATGAAAACAAAAATAAAGAAAAATGTCAATAAAAATAATAGGCAAAAAAGGCAGCAAGATAATAAAACAAAAAAGAAAGAAAAGCTATGAAATTAGGTAAAAATCATAAAAAACAGAACTACAACCATACAGAAGATAAAACCATAACAGTGGCTCAAAAGAAGCTAAAATAATATTAAAAGTATGGCATAATATAAACAGATAAAAAAATAGGCAGATGGTCAAACAGTGAAGCATCAAATACATTAAAACATGAAGTAAAATGGGAATGATGTGCATTTTTAGAACACGCATCATCTACATTTCATCTATTTATCACATCTTTGTTAAATTCAATGAACAATAACAAGTGACAAGTCTTTGAAACAACTTTGGATCCAGATCAAGGTCAGCTCAGACTAGGTTTACATGTTTCAGGTGTTTACTGAGACAATAAAACAATAAAAACCATTTTAGGATTGACTGTGATCTTAATGAAAACACACAGATAAGACATGAACCAATCAGCAGGGTTTCCCCTCTCTGTTTCCATCTGTTTAAAGAGTTAATCTTTTCTTTAGTCTCATGACCGAAGGAGGTTTAAACTCTGGCTTGGAGGGTTTCATCATCTCTGAAACCACGAGGGATAATGAGCAGGTAGGACGCCTAAACTGTCCCGTCCTGTCTGTAAATCTTTGTGGAGACAGGACTTAGAGTCAGATTACAACAGTTTACAGCTGTTTAACGCTCACTTTACACAGAATTTTGTGTCAGGAATGAAAAAGGCCCATCAAGGGGAGGAAACTGTGCCAACATGGGGTGGTCTCTCTGTACTAAAGGTGGTCTGTTAAAGCCTGAATGAGACAAAGACGGAACAACAGCTTCCAAAGAGTTCCTGCTTCTATATTGAGTCCAGTTAGTGGTGGTCTTGGACTCTGACCCCACATCAGGGGTGTCCTTTGCAATAATAAACATAATGTGTCCAGTCATGGCAGCTCCAGAACAAGACATGTTTCACTCAGAGGCAGCGTGACGCCCGAGGTCAACAACCTGAGGACTTGAACTCTCCTCCGGCCACTGACCGTCACCAACACAAACACGCTGACAGATTACAGGATCATGTTTTTGTTGTGCAACTGAGAGACGATGATTCAGAGGAAGTTGGATTACTCTGCAGTAATCTGTTTTTGCTGCAGAACAAACATCACTGATAGGAGCTCATCCAGCTCCGTCCGCCTCCTAAAGGACAAAGACCAGGTGAGGGGAGCGGGGATATGGTCTCTGTTAAAGCAGCAGAAGGGGCTGGACTGGTGTTCGAGGATGAATTAAGATCTGGGAACTCATTTTTGGGTTGAAGAGATTTTTTTTTTTTGGTCTGGTAACATGTCCCAAATTTACTAGGCTTAGGTACCAAGAACCAGTTCCAAGTTTTCAGAATATGAGACACGGATAAGGGACATTAACTTTGGTTCCACTTCTCGGTTCCTGAAAGGTGCATAAGTCTTTTTTAGTGATCAAACGTCAGTGAGGAGACTACTGTCCATACAGGCTTTATGCACCTTTAAGGATCCGCTGTGTAGGAGTACTCAAACAAAGTTTAGAGAGGGAGATCTTGGTGGACCACAGAGGTGGGAAGTTTGATGAAGCTCCACCAAAAAATAGGATGCACGATATTGGATTTTTGCCGATATTTTTTACTTCATTATCACCAATACTGATATTTCTGATCAAAAGACATGCTCCGTACTTCACAAAAATGGACCTGTGTCTTTCAGTGTTACAGTATATTTTTGTGACGAACAGATGTAAAACAAGAAAAACAGCATTTAACTCTTGCAAAAATATAAACCCTTGATTTTCAAATGTACCCATGCAGTGACGAGAAGGTGCATCAGTATTGTACATTTGCGTAATTTGCCGATATTCCAGCCGATATGTGTAGTCGACATATCGGCTGTAAATATCTGCAAAACGTAACTTTTTAGGCTGATATTGGCCTATATGTACGTACAATAGAGCAGGCTGAAACATGCTCTCAATGTTATAGATACACATATGCATATACAACACACATATACAGATATATACATCCAGAGATGTTTCCATCCAGGCAGAGACAAAGGGACAAAAAATGAGAATTCATGATTGTGACATTGACGCCCAGATCATAAATCTGTCCTCATCATATTTGTCTCAGCTGTAAATATCTGCAGACAATTCTACAGTAACAGAAATAAGTTTTTGGACACCCCATGCATTTGTGATATATTCCATTAAGAGTCACTCTCAAGTCTCCAAGTGTAGTTTCTCTTTGTACAGTCACAGCCAACATAATAACAAATCATAAAATCATTAAAATCATTAAAAACTTCAAATTGATTGGTCCATAGAAACACTTAGACATCATTTTGGTACCACTAATCGCCTCATGCTTTTCATTGAGGACACTATTTCTGTTTGTGTCTACGGGGTTTGTGGATGTTTGAGTGATGCTTGTGTTTTGTCGCCGTCTGAGGCGGCATATTGAAATCCACCAAGCATTGTGGCATTCTTCAAACCCACATGCTCCCTTCTGCACGTGCTCTGCTCCGTCAAGGTCAAAACTGGATGTTTTGATGCTCCTCGCCACACATCCATGGCAAGAATAACTTGGCTGCAGGAGCACTTCTGTATACCTGAATAGATCAATAATAAACTTTTTCAGCTTTTATCTGGTGACACCATCAACATAGTGATGATATCGATCCTCTGAGCCGACAAAGAGTATGGGAAATAAACTCCTCCCACAGTGCTAAATGTTGCTAACCCTGTCAGACAACAACTTGATTTCTGCTGACGGACTGTTTCATTTACTGAGTGTCCAGCTGGTCCAGATCTCCATGGTGTGCACTGAGCTGCTTTACTTAACTGTGGACAAACATGAAAATGGTCTATGAAGTGAAGTTTTCTTTAAGAGTCCTTATTTAAAAACAACAAATGATCAGCAGAGGAAGGTGAAGCTGCGGCTGCATCTTCTGTTATTGTTTTGATTGAGCACCATAGCAATGCCATTACACAGCGTGAGTTTAGGGACCATTTACAAAGTCCATCAAGAGCAACTCTCTGCACACAGCCCAAGAATCCTGTCCACTGTCTGCTGTAACACAGAGAGCTCGACTAAATGATGGAGGAGTTCACAGCAGAGCTGAGCTGAGGGTAGGAGCTCTGCGAGCAGGTCTGAGGACAGAGTAATGTGAGGCGTTAGTGTGTTTCATTAATGTGTGGGAGGCCTGAGGCTCCATCAGAATATAAAACACTTACAGACGTCTCCATGGAGGCGTCACAGATATGTTTAAGTGTTAAGTAACGCTGCCCGAGGAGGAGCAGAGGCTGTCTGTTATTATTTTTCATCCATTAATCACTCGATCATGTCAGTCAGGATGGTTTAACACCGAGCTGAGTGTCAGTGTGAATGTGTGGGATGCCTCCTGACAAAGAGGCTGCTGCTTATGTGGATGTTTGAACTCACGCAGGTGAAAATATCACTGAGATCAGATGATTCATGGTTTAAAACTTAGATTCATCAAATTAAACTGAAAAGAATTCACTCCAATAAGTCCTCCAACATGAACCATGTGTTTAGATCCACCTACTACACTCCTGATCAAAAAATTAAGACCACTTAAAAAATTGCAAGAATTTGCATTTTGCTCCGTTGGATCTTAAGAAGATTTGAAGTAGAGCTGAAGATGGGTGAAGGGCGTCCACTGTCTGGAACTGATGTCCATTTTTTAAAAACTTCCCTCACCATCCATCCCCAAAGGTTCTCAACTGGACTTAGATCAGTCCTGATATCTGACAGTGACACCTGAGAACCATACAAAGCTGAGGAGAACCAGATGCTTTGTGGATAATGCAGCTTCATGTATGAACTCACTCACATGATCAGGGTCATTTGAGGCTCCAAAAACTCGACTTATTGCTCTGAGAAGTCAAAGTAAAGCTTTCAGAACCATACTTCATTGTCCAGCAGTTGAGTTCAGAGTGGGTGCACCTACATCTTCGCTCCAGGTCATGTTTAAACACCTGATATTCAACAGGAGTCAAAGCCAAAAGTCAGCCAAGGTGAGGGCACCTGCTTCCTCGACTCTGTCCTTGCCAAAAGCCACAGGTTTACATCCACAGGGAGGTAAAATAAATCAAACTGCAGAACTAAATCATCAGTTTGAACACCTGAGGATGAGGTATGAGGCTCAGATGTTTCTACAACCTCAGAGACCCTGAACATTTCAATAAACAGATCCTCAGAGGAGCCATGTGACCCTGATCCTGAGGATGACGTGTTTAATGTGACAGCAGAATGAAAAGATCTGCTGAGCTCTTTCACCTGGCTGCAGACTCAAAAAACACAAAAGGATAAATGCTCTCAGATCCTCAGATCAGATCAGAGCCAGCGCTCCTGTCTGCAGAGTTTAAACCTGACACACACACACCCACACACACACACACCTACACACTGTGATGTCACCCTGTAACAAACAGAGAACATTCCTGCAGATCACACACACCTGCAGATTTTAGAGAACAGAACAGGAAGAATTAACGGATTAACTCACAAAATACCTGAAAACCTGGATCCCCTGAGACTTTGAGACTAGACCTGTAGATAGAGAGGGAGGATTTAGATTAGAAATAAACAGGTTTAAGGATGCCTTCACCCCTGGGTGGTTTGGAGATGTTCTGAAGCTGTGAGTATTCCCATTAGGACTTGTGTGAACTCAGCAATCACACTCAAGGAGCTGAGATCACAAAGAAGAGGTGGTCTGGGCATGCTTGATATTATCGGAACAATCTCAGTATTAGCAGATTATTGCCTAAACAGCTGATTATCAGTACCGGTAACTTCAAATGTGTGAAGGCACCACTGATGCTGAAAGGTGCAAAAACGTTTTGGAGCAACAAATGCTGCGATCAAAGAGGCGTCTTTTTAGGGACGTCACTGCTGATTTCAGCAAAACAAGCCACAGAAAGACGTTCTGCACACATATCAACAAGTAAAAGAGTGCAGGTACAGTACTAAACTGGCTTTCCTGCAGTCCAGGCCTGTCTCCCACTGAAACTGTGTGGGCACATTATGAAGCTCAAAATACAACAATGAAGACCTCGGTGTGTTGAGTAACTCAAGTTGAACATCAAGCAAGAATGGGAAAGAATTCAAAGCTTCAACAATCAGTGTCCAAAAGTAAAGAGGATGCAGCTCAGTGGTAAACTTGCCCCTGTCCCAGCTTTTGTGGAACATGTTGCAGGCATCAAATCAAAAATGAGAGAATATTAAAAAAAAAACAAAGTTTTTCAGTTTGATCATTAAATAACTTGCCTTTGTGTGTCAAGTTGAACATAGTTGTTCATGCTGTCAATATTTGATCTTCTCTGTGATTTAGTGGGCGCCATGCTGGTGCAGCAGGTAGTGCACGTGCCTCACAGCAGGAGGTTGCTGGTTCAATCCCCCTTTGTTGATCAGGGCCTTTCTGTGTGGAGTTTGCATGTTCTCCTTGTGCATACATGGGTTCTCTCCGGGTGCTCCGGTCTCCTTCTACAGACCAAAAACATGCTCATTAGGTTGACTGATGACTCCAAATTGCCCTGAGGTATGAGTGTGAGCATGAATGGTTGTCTGTCTCTTAATGCAGCCCTGCGATTGGCCAAACGTGACCTGGGCGCCCACTCTTCATGTAAAGTCAATGTGCAGCCACGATGGGGCGAGGCCAAAACTCCCTTGAAAAATTTGAACTTTACAGGCAACGTGCCGTGTGGCTGTGCCGCAACAGCAAATCAGCGTTGTGTGGGTGTGTGATGACACCCGTGACAGACTGTTTTTATTCTGGTTCACAGAGTGACAATCCATGTGCAGCAGGGCCATCAGCTGCAGCGTTTTGTGGTTGGTAGGTGGGTGAAAAGGATACAGTTGGAATGATGTCAGCTTATACATCGTTTTATATGATATATGATATGATCGCAGTGAAGCTCGAACAGACGTGACATCAGTGAGCGACGCAATGGTGACAAAATGAGCTATTTATGGACACACGACGCAACTTGGGTGGGCGACGCGGTCTCAGTCAGTTCAGTGTGAACACACATTTAGGTTGATTGGCGATGCCATATTGCCCTCAGGTATGAATGTGAGTGTGAATAATTTAGTCCTTTCATAAAACCATATCTGGTTTAAGGAAGCCTGAAATGTGAAACATATTGAAATGATTTTCCAGGTCATTTTTATTCTTATCTAATTTTAGATGTGTTTTCATGTAACTGAATTTTGGTCCACCATCTTCCAGGTTTTCCAGGTTTTCCAGGACACACTGAACTGTATCTCGGTTGAATAAGAGGAGAACATGAGCAACGAAGGTGTGAAACTGTTTCTGACTGTGAGGGGAAACAAAGTGAAACATAAGGAGAGAGAAGAATCAGCAACTCAGGAGAAAGAGCTGAACAGTGAAAAGCAATCCCTGCTCTGTGTGTGTGTGTTTACCTGCAGAGCGAACACCCCCGCAGGGCTGCAGGTCGACCTGAGAGCACTGTCTCTCAGAAAGTCTGCGTGGTGAGAAACACACGCTCTGTCTTTGTTAACCCTTTAAAGGCTGCTGGACGTCTGCGTCACAGCCTCTGAGTCCGAGCTGTAAAAGCAGCTGCGCCTCATAAAAAGAAACTTCAGCTCCGGTCACAGAGCTGAGACAAAGAGAGAGCAAACCGGCACTTGCATAACCACGAGGAGGAATATCTGACAATAACCAGTGACCTTTCAGAGAGAGAGACAAGGTATTTTTAGAGGGGAAGTGAAGTGGGCATTGTGTTTAAGAAAGGACTCTACAGACTGGTTTGTTGGTTTGGAGCTTTTCAGGTAATTACTGAGTAAAGAAAGAGGAGGGGGACGGAGGGAATCTGCTGAGGACACAAGAGATTCATGTCAGAAAACAGCAACTACATAAATGACAGACATATTTTAATGAAAGGCTGACATTAAGTCGTCATAACTTGAGTTCATTGTTATTATCTCAATGCTGCTGACAGACTTCCTGCTTTTTTACGATCAGTTTATCCAACAGCTATTTTGAGACGGATAAATGTGGTCTGGTGAGTGAAATGTTTGAGTGCATACTGGAAACATCGTACTTTAAGACCTAAAACCCAACCAGAGCTACAGAGCTGCAGTTTCGTGCCACTGCAGGGTTGTAGATGAAGTGGGAATTTCCCTGAAATATCACAATTATTTATTAAAGTGTTTTTAAGATTAAGAAATACATATTCATTGATCTTAGTGATGTTATAACCTCCTGACTAGAGCTGTGTATCTTCTCTGATCTCATGACTCAATGATGATTATTCAGTCAACAATTCAGATCAATGTTGCATCACGATGGGTGTGATGCACAATATTACCAGGACAATATCATTATCTGCAGATATTGGCTTAAAAAGTGGATTATCAGAATCTGCAGATATCAAAATTCTTCTTAATGCTTCAGCACACCAAGATATTTTGGGCAATTTTATTCTCCCAACTGTGTTCCTGTTCCAACATGACTGCACACCAGCGCACCAAGTAGGTCCATGAAGACCTGGATGAGCAGAGAATCCCCTTCTCAAGGTTAGGGTGCATTACCAGAGAAGTTCAATACCGCGGGTTTTAGGTGATGGAATTCTAGGCCGCAAGTTTGTTTGTATGAAAAATGTGTTCACTCTGTGATAATGTGTGTTTGTCTGCAGCATGCTAAAGAAAGACCGGTGGGTTTGGAAACAATTAGCAAAAGGTCGGATTTAAATTGTTTCACATGAAAAGAAAAATCATCCATCCATTCATCCATTCATCCATTATAAATATTGTTTTTGTCAAATCAGGGTAACCCTGAACTGGTTGACAGCCAATCGCAGGGCTGCATTAAGAGACAGACAACCATTCATGCTCACACTCATACCTCAGGGCAATTTGGAGTCATCAGTCAACCTAATGAGCATGTTTTTGGTCTGTAAGAGGAAGCTGGAGTGCCCAGGGAGAACTCAAGCATGCACGGGGAGAACATGCAAACTCAACACAGAAAGGCCCTGACCGACACAGCTGAACCAGTTCCCTAAAATACTGACATATATTTACATAAAATATCCAATATGGTTCAGTTTTCATCATACTCAACATTTCTATATTCTAGCTCACTGACTCACTTTAGAAAAACTGAATTTAGTGAAACCCTTTTTACTGTAAGTCAGAAAGCACTTACCATTTATTAAGTTAAATTTGACTTAAATTCATATTTTACAAAGGTCTTTGGTAGAGCAAAAGACGGAGTTTAGCAGAACAGTTACAGCTCTATTTTCATGGGAATTTTGCTTTTTTGTAATGTTTAAGAGATTTAAGACATCTAGTAGATATTTTGATTTGCTTGGCGGGACGCACTGAGGAGTTAGGTGGACCACATGTGGCCCTCGGGCTGCCAGTTGCCCATCCCTGATCAAGAGAGTATGCTCAAGGTGCTGACATTAACTTTTGTGCGCGGTGAAATACACCAGTTGCTATGCTTGAAAATGTCTCCTTGTGCAGATCTAAAAGGTCCTTGATAAAGGTAGAGAGTGAGTGCACGAGGGGATTAGTCTGCAGGTGCTTCTTTAGATTTCTTCTGCAAATGTCTGAAACCATTTTCCAAAAGAACAAACCCCTCCTGCTGTGGTTTAGACTGAGTCTCTGTCATAACTCGCTATTTTTGTTTAACAAATCGAATGAAGCCTTTCACGCAGAGAGACCACATCCTCTGAGTCAGACCATGACATGTTGTAGAGTGACGTTCATCACATGTCTGAAGTCCAGTCTGTGACTGAAGTCTAAAAAAGCTCAGATCTGTCAGTGAACCATCTCTACAGTAAAGAGTCATTCATGCTGCACACTGATTCATGATTTTAATATAATTATTCAATCTCATTTGCTTAATTGTTTAAAACAGGTCCTCCATGTGTCCTGCCTCTGCGTCAGAGGCAGGACACACACACACACACACACACACACAAACATACATATATACGTATATATGTAGATATATATATATATATATATATAGATAGATAGATAGATAGATAGATAGATAGATACATATATATATAAAATGACTGTAGGTAGTTCTTTTTAAATCACACCTACATCATATATCAAACGTGTTTTCGACAGAAATTGTAAAACCAAGCATCATCCGTCCTTTTAAAGGTAAACACTGTTTTGCTGATCTGCTGACAAAAAACCCACCTTATTTTAGGATCTCACACTCTCAAATTAAGATTAATATGCAAAACAAATCCTCAATCTTGATGTCAATATATAAGGATAAATATCGGCAGAAATGTTCATATCTGCTAGTTTTAATAACTATTGTCTCCAGCTCTGGGTTGAAAAGACAACTCAAGCATGCACGGGGAGAACATGCAAACTCCAAACAGAAAGGCCCTGATTTTATATCTGTTTTATTTTGATATTATTGATTGTATTGAAGAGAAATATTACCATTCTGTATTGTTTTCAAAATTTGGTGTTGAAAAAGTCACATTTTGTGTTTTTTTAAAACTATATCTCAGAGTAGCATCCTCACTGACACCTAAATCTTAATCAATCTGAAATGTTTCATGTTTTCAGGAGCAATTTTATATAATAAAACCAAACTATAAAATGATATCACGACCTGTTTGATAAAACAAGCCCTGAACACAGTGCAGGGTCATTTATTCTTAATTCTAGTATCAAAAATTGCAGAAACACTCTCCCAGCAGACCTGCTATTAACCCGTCCCACACACCAATAATGTCATGCCAGGCACAAATGTTTCTCCACGCCTACCCCTGATGTGTATAATTAACAGAGTATGAGTCTCAGTTGGGGCGCTGGAAGAGACGGTCTGATATCGTGAAGAACTAGAGTGTATGAGAGTGTAGGGGTGGGTAAAAATATCCATTCATCAGTGCATTTACTCTTCACAGCTTCTTATTCTTGCAGATGATCTGACCCAAACCAGCAGGCAGTTATCTCGCTGAACCCTGTACATGCACTGACTCTGATGTTTCATTTTGCCCAGCTCTGGCAGATATGAATTAAAAAATGAAGTGTAACATCTACACCCCTGTGCTTACACTCATTCAGTGTCTTCTGAAAGTTCTGGGGAGGCTCCAGGGGAGTTTATGAGCTCAGTGAATTTATCCACCTGTAAATCATTGACTTCTGCCTGTTTGATGAAGGTCTGTTTTCCTAATGTCCTCCTAAAATTACAGACTGTCGTCCATAAAGTCACTCATAAAGATTCTCCAGGGCTGCGTCAGCGTCACATCAGGACAGACGGGGGGGCATGTGTTTACAGTTCTCTGCTGAACAGGTGATATACTGTTGTCTCTGCAGTCAAGAGGAGACTTTCTGAGCTCCTCCTCTGAAGCTTCAGTCCCCTCAGAGCTGCTCTCTCCTCCCCCACAGAAAGCAGCCAGGTGCTTATTCATCATCAGCCGGTGTTGATGATGTGAGCTGTCAGCCCACACATCTGCACTCCTACACCGCCACACCTACAGACTCTGCACCAGAGGGAGCAGGGACATTACAGGATCTGAATAAAGGCACTAAAGTTTTCCACAGATATGTTTCTGAACAAAGCTGGAGACTGTTGGATGTGTTCTTGACTCTCCGGCCAGGTCCAGACTCGAGTCTGGACTTCACAATGACAACAGTGTCATAAGGCCCCGCTGTAGTCTGCTAAAGCTAAAGGCGTGAGGCTGTGTCCATGCGAGGTTTGATGTCTTGTACTTCAGGCCGCATAAACAGGTTTTTTAGGGTTCTTTTAGGTTATTTTGGGGGGCATTTTTGTGCCTTTATTGACAGGAGAGAGAGGAGGCTTGTGAAAGAGTAGGGAGGACACTCTACAAACTGGCCACAGGTCGGACTTGAACCCGGGTCGGCAGAAGCATGTAAATGGGACGTGCCTAGTTGTTTACCACTCCGCCAAACCAGCAGCCAAACAAGGCTTTAGGTCACTGAAAACGCATATTTAAGGACTCTCTGGCCCAGGACTTCATGTCCATTTTTAGATGAAAATGCTGCTTCACTGTTCCTCAGAGGCACAACCAACACTTGATGTTTCATCCAACTTCCTTTACCTGCTGGCTGGAGGGTATTTCTGCACCCATCAATCAATCAGTCAACCTGAATTTGTAGCAAAATCTTGTAGCACAAAGTGTTTTAAATAAAAAAGAATAAAAAATAAAAATAAAAAATGGAAAAAATAAAAAGTGGAAGATTGAATACAGTGAAAATATAAGACCTTGCTAACCCTCGCTGTCCACATCCAGCACAAAGACATTAAGAGGAGATTCTAACAGAAAACAGAATTAGAGGACTGAGGAAATGCGATCTTCAATTAGAAATGAAGAGACACAGGAGCTAAGACTAAAATGACATGCAAAGAAATTAGTTAAATACTATAAATACATAAGTAAATAAAGTAAAATTTTAAATATTAATATAGTAAAATGACATAGCCAAACACCAAATGTGTAATAAAATCTGCTAAAGCAGTATAATGAAAAAAAACAATTAACAGAGAATAAATTCCAAAATAATAAATCTGAACTGGATCTGAGAAATAAAACAGATTAAGAGGATGAAAATATATAATAGAAAGGATGAAATAATAATAATAAATATAATCAGCTTAAAGCCAGATGAAAAAGGTGGTCTTGAGTTTTCTTAAAAAATATGAACAGTAGACTGTTTCACACACGAGGGCCGAAATAACACCAGGGAAACTACAGCGGCCACAAGTGGCAAGCAGCTGCATTACAGTTCAGACAGAGCATTTGGATACTGGGCATACTGATCACAAATATGACGAATCAGTGACACAAACTTGTGAGTTAAACAGCGACTTCACCCCATTCAGCCCCATTAGCTTTCTGCTTATTCGCTAGTTTTTCTCTGCTGTTTTCAAAGTGGTTCAAGAGTACAAACGATCCAAAACAGGCTTTTTTTGCTGCCATGTGATCAACATCATGCAGCTTCGTAGGGAGTAATTTATGTGCAACTGCCCGTGCTGTTTTATAATAAGGTCATATCGATGGCTGTAACAGCCTGGCATGTTTACAACATGTTTTTGTTTCTTTTGTTTGTTTGTTTGTTCGATTTTGTCAACCTACATGCATGGTAGCTGCTCTTAAAACATTTGGAAGATGAAAAAACAGTAAAGCTAATCAACATCAGTCCTCTCTAGTTTATATTCATTATAGATATTAATTTTAACATTAGATTGATCTCTCTATCCATGGCTGTTAATGATTATACATCCATAGTAACTATCTTTACAACCATGTAGACATGAGGTCTCTCTTCAAAATGAGATACCACATCTCACTTTTAATTAATTTATATTGCATGGTGCTATACAAATAAAGATTGATTGATTGAATCTATATTCAGTAGAGGTAAATGCGATGAGGACAGATTTATGATCTGAGCGTCCATGGGTCGTCTCTATCATAAATTTTTATTTTTAGTCCCTTTGTCTCTGTCTGGATGGATCCATCTCTGGATTTATATGCACATATGTGTACCTATAAAATGAAGAGTTTGTCTTCAGCCTGCTCTATTGTGAGGTGCCTTGAGATAACATTTGTTATGAACTGGTGCTAAACAAACAAAGACTGACTGATTGATTAAATATCATCAAATGTTCCCTTTCGAACAACAAAAGTAAAAAAGGCTGGTATCGAGGGTGTCACATGATGTCATGGCAGTGCCAGTGGGTGAAACAACAGCCCCTGAGCCCAGCGAGCACAGACTGACAACAGAAGTTTTTGTTGTTAGTATTTAGTAATGTTAGTATTCATATTAATAATGTAACCACGGGCAGCGTGGATCCTCAGCAGTTGTTGATGAAACATTTGGAGCCGTAAAGTCAAGTTTATGATAAAGGCAAAGCCATGATGCTACACCAGTTGGCATCAACTTCTCTCTCTGTCCTCCTGTTTTAAGTTTATTGCAAGTTTTTTTTCATTAAATCAGACATCAATATCTCAAATGATGAGACACTCTGGACAAAATCATGTTTTCATGCTCATAGATGACATAAAACCCCGAGCAGTGCGGCTGGCTTGACAATAAGTATAAAAGTTAAGTCCACTGATTTAACACAAATTGAAGAAATAACTGAATTGATATAAATTTCATTTGGACATTTATTGATGCTATTTTTATGAAATGAAAGTATCCGACCTGCTCGTGTGTCTCATTTAAAATAAGCAGAAGAAATGACAGTTAAACGGGTGATAAAACCATATGAGAAAGCCTGGATACATGGATCTCACTTTGGATGAAGATAAAATAAAACAGATGCACATTCAGAGTCTCTACAGGCTTCTCAGAGTCATAAAGGCTGAATTACAGATGAAACTTTATGGCTCCAACAGTTCAATTTAGTCATCTGTAATTAAAAATCAGACTAGAATCTTTATTTTCCATAATGAACATAATCAAAAAAATAATTAGACTGACTGAAAATGAGTAAAAACTCAGCACTTTCCAGGTGAACTAAAGCCTTTCTCTGTGTCTTACCACTGATATCAATGACTTAACACTGTTCTCTGCCACTCAGTGAGGGAAACTGCCAGTCCATCGCACAGATTGTGACGTCAATGCATGATCTCTATTCTCATACACTTGAAGTGTCTGAGTTATTGTGAGTCAGTAAGATTTGTGGTGCATTGTGGGAGAATGATTGTGTCTCTTGTAAAAGCTAATAAATGAGAGATGAGTGGCTCCTCTTCATAATTGGAGAGATAAAGTAATAACAAAAAGAACAAATGAAAGAAATACATCTGATTTAATCTGTCAGATTGTCGCAGCAGGTGGTGAATTTGTCTCTCAAAGAAAACAACAAATCAAAAGCTGGATCAGACCCGTTTATTGAACCGGTCCATGAAGCCCTCCTGCCGTTCGACCTCGATCTTCAGCTAACCACTAAAAATGGAGCCGCGGATCAGAGGCTGTCTGACCGACTTCTCTGAGCTCAGAAACCTCAGCAGAGAGAAGCAGCAGCTGCTTTGTTTAAGCAAATGAATATTCCATGCAAAGTGTAGACGGCTGCAACTCTGCTGATAGTAAAAGCTCTGAGGTGACCTGCATGCAGAGTTTATAACCATCCTGTAATAAACTCATGTAATTATATTTATTTAGATCTGACTCTCCTGAACGAGTGGAGCTGCCGGCTTCATTGACCATAAAAAGACTGAATCGTTATTTTAATGAAGTCTGATGGACTCCCAGTTCATTCTTGAAAATCTGGTCTAAACATCGACTACTTCGTCTTTTCAAACTGCTCTGAGCCGTTCTACAGCCCTGGTCTTAAATACTTTAATGACATGTTTAAGCATGTAAGCAGTGATAATTAATGTGTTTGACTAAAACTGAGAAATGTTCAGAATGGTCCCCCAACAACCAGACAAAATGACTTTGAAATAAAAAATAAAAAAGCAGGGAAACTACCCATTTCAGTGCAGGGAGACCTTAAGAAGTCTGACCCTTCTTTTACTTCTTCAATATACAAATAGCTAATCCGTCAATCGCATGGCAGCAACAAAAAGCATTTAGGCACGACGTGATCAAGACAGCCTGCAGAAGCTCAAACTGAGCATCAGAATGAAGAAGAAATCTCTAGAGTTTACAGAGAATGATCTTCGGAAGAGAAAATATCCAGTGAGAGGCCATTTTCCTAGAGAAAAAGCCTTGTTGATGACAGAGGTCAGAGGCGAGTGGGTTAAGATGATAGAAAGGCAACAGGAACTCAACAACCACTCATGGGGTATAACAAATAACAACACATTACAACCGAGGAAGAAGATCATTTATACAGATCAAATCTTGAAGCAGATGGGCTACAGCAGCAGCAGGCCACACCAGGTGCCACTCCTGTCAGCTAACAGAAAACTGAGGCAACAGTTCACCAAACTGGACAACAGAAGACTGAAAACGTCTCCTGGTCTGATGAGTCTAGATTTTCTTGGCACACTTTGGACCCCTTAGTCCCACCTGAGCCTGGTTTAAACCCCACAGCCTACCTGAGTGCTGCTGCTGACCATGTCCATCCCATCATGTGATCAGATCATCTCAGACTGGTATCTTCAACATGACAGTGAGGTCACTGTACTCCACAACCACCAGATCTCAATCCAATAGAGCAGCTTTGGGATGTGGTGGAGCAGGAGATTCTCATCATGGGTGTGCAGCCGACAAATCTGCAGCAACTCTGTGACACTGTCATGGAGCAACATCTCCGAGGGATGTGTACCTGATAAAGTGGTAATAATACATAATAAAAACTTTTATTTCACTGTTTTTACTTCAAGCAAAGTTAAAGGTATTGAAACAAAATCAAATTAAGATGATAAATGTCTATTAAAGGTGCAGTGTGTAGAAATTGGCATTTTAGCGACATCTAGTGTTCAGATTTTGGAATGAGCCCGTCCGTTACTAAAACATCACATCACTAAGCGACGAGAGCCGGTGAAGACCAAAAAGGATCGTGAACAGGGCATTTTTCATTCATATTTGTAACTATTATTTTTATAGATTATAGGTCAGTTAAGATGATGTTTAAAGGTTTTGTAAACTTTTAGTAACACAAGCAAACATTAGCCAGACTCATATTCAAAAATCACATTTCACTCTTTTTGTCCCTAAAACCCACCAGCAGACAACATGGCAGATCGTTATGTCAGCCTCCACAAAGGGAAGACCTGTGGTACATAGATATAAAAAGCTTTTTCTAACTTAATAAAACCAAGGTTTTTTGGGGATGATTGTACACCTATTTCGACGGACTTTACATACAAATAGTAACATTATATTCTATATTCAACGTTTCTGTTCGGCAAAATGCTGCAAACTTCTACACACTACACCTTTAGGGCCCTAAAAAATCAGAATCTCAGAATTGGACATAAAACAAGGAATTCAATATAAACTCGGACTATCATGGAAATGGCCAACATTTTACGCAAAAGCTTTTCTCATCGCAATAAAAAGAACCTATCTCTCGGGAAAATGCTCCGAAGGGGCCACTACTGATGGGGACAATTCAGGCTTCACTTTCCCTCCTCCTCCCCTCATTAACAATGCAAACATGTCGAAGCAGCCGTCTGAGACATTGGCTACGTTGGCAAAGAGGCTACAAAACTCCCAGCTAACTCCAAAGTACAGGGCAGAGCAGTTTCCCGATGATTATTATGTGTCAGGCGACTGAATGTTCTGCAGATTTTGTCATCACGCTGTTGACTGGAGCCGTACAGGTACGCGTGAGGACCACATGAAGAGCGAGTGTCTATTTCATTACTTTATTCTGTGCCTCTGGATTAAAATTTGCATAGAAATAGTAAAAACCGAATTCTCAAAAATTAAAATGGAAAAAAAGCAGAATATGGGATAAACTAAACAGAATTTGGGAAAAAATAACAGGGATTTTGTAGGGCCTTATTAAAGTGGGGTATCAAAATAAGCTGTTGGAGGCACAAAGATGATGCTTTTCCAGGTCTGACGTTGTCCTATTTTTCCAAACAGAGGCTGCACAGCAGTGATGGTCTCAGAGATGTTGCTTCATGGTCTTTGACTTCTTCCAGGAGCTCCTTTAAACAACAACAGCCTCTTTAAATCACTCTGACAAACAAAATCTACAAGTCCAGACTGGTTAGTTGGACGTACTCTCTCATTCCTGGACAGTTCAGAGCTTTTCTGAAGGTTCAAATGTTTTCTGCATCAAGCTCTGAAATGGATTTGCTGCATGTGTTGGAGAATCTGCCCACACTGCACTCTGAGAGCATGCAGAATGATATTTCTCTCCACGGTGTATGTGTGTAACACGTGCTGCGTCGCTGCAGATTCTGCTGCTGCTCAGTAAATTTAACCCTGAGGGGGTTCATGCAGAGAAAGCTGATTATCTGAAGCCTAACAAACATCTGAAAGAGTTCAGAAAAGCTTGGCCTGAGGAGAAACTAAGGGAGGAAATTCAGAAAAGAAGAGGGGATGAAGTGCAGACGCTGATCTTTGTTGCCACCCCCCTGCCCTCCCTCGTTTCTTCTGTACCCTCCAGAAATCACAGAAGAGTTTGTGAGGGCTGGAGGAGGTGGAGGGACTGGGCGCTCATTCAAGAACGCCACATTGTGCCCAATGAGCTGCAGAGGCGAGCTGTCGCTGCTGTTTGCAGACGGTCTGATCAGACGGAGAGTCAACAGCTCTCAGAGGTCTTTGTTCAGACTGTGTGAACTCTGCAGGTCGGGTCTGGGTCTGAGGTTTACTGAGAATCCTTCACATGGTTCTGCTTCCATGACACCAACACCTCACCTTACAGTTTCACCGAGCAGAGGGGCTGCCCTCACTCTTAAATCCATGGTCATAATAATGAGGCTGCACGCTGAGAATAAAGCACCATGTTTACATAAGGGTTTGACCTCAGGGTCACAGAGGGGTCAGCACACCCTGATCTGAGCGTTATCTCACCTGAACACCTGTCCGTGTTTTCACAGGTTATAAAATGTCCTGTTTTCAGTCAGATTGTTCTTTAAATAGAAACTTTGTGTAACTCCTGATAAACATTACCTCACCTCAGAGAAACGGTAACCATGGAGACGGCTCAAACAGAAAGTATCCTGCTCTATTTCAGAGCTCCAACCCACCTTGATAAGAGTTTTAATTTTCCATATATCTGCTTCTTCATTTATATTCTTCACATGTAAGTCATGTTGTCATTAAGGTTTGATATTCAACAGGCTGGCGGGCATGTTGGTGTTACATAAAACTGTGTGACTCACTACGAGGACAAAATATTCTGACTAAAACGGCACAGAGCAGCATGTGTTGAGCTTTCATTGTATTTCCTTACATTTTAAATGCCTCTTTACCAGATACACTGTATGTGGATATATGATTATAGTTTAAAAGACACATACAGTAAAAATAGTATAAGTTGGGTTTGGGAGCACGTTCCTCACCATTTATGATTCCTGACAACGTCTCTGCTCCACTTTAACCCTCCTTCAGTCTTGGTTGGAGTTGGCTAACTTCCATAACCAGGTTATTAAACTAAGAGATAAAATCATTTAAAAACACCACTGCTGCATCAAATTTGTGTACAAGCAAATCAGTAACCTGCACCGCATAAGTATCACAAAAGAGTCTGAGAAAAGGTGTTATTTCAGAGTTACTGTCCTCATCTGAAAATTCAGAAGAAGAAGAAGATCTGCAACTCGAAATGTCAGAAGAACAGTGTGAAAAAAGCCTGTAAAGAAGTTCAAACTAAATCAAGAATTCCCGTCTTAAATTGACATATTTTAAGTGGTTAATGTTGATGCATCTTACACCGGTGGAACTAAACAGATATAATAAAAACATACCAGATACGAGCACAAAATGTACAGAAAGCAAAGGAACCATATTTCATTGTTTATGGCAATGCATGGAAATAATAATGTTTTGGGAAGAGGTGAGAACAACTGAAAAAATAATTTCAAAACAAATTGCTTTGAATCCTAAATTGTTTGTGTTTCTCTATATCCAGAAAAACAGAACTTCAGAAAAAGAGAGTGAATATTCATAGACCTTGGTTTGCTCAATGCCAAGAAATGTATTACACTACTGTGGAAAAAGACTAAAAGACGAGGCGAGACTCAAAAGAATAACATAGATACTTAAATCAAAAAACAAAAATTTGAAGATAGGGAAAACCTTTCATTGATTGTTCAAAACTTAAACATAATAACCCCTGAAGAAGACGAAGGATGATAGTTACCATGTCTCTGAAGAATTTGATGTTTTGTTTCAATATATAAAATGTACCAGTGGTCGACTGCCTACAGTGTGTTATTTTTATTTGATATCTCACAAATGCTTTGACGCATTTTCTTCAAACTCTTCAAAAATCTGCCACAGCCGACAGTTCGTCATTAAGATTAACGAGGCCAACAACTGGCAGGTTTTTCTTCTAGTAGTAGTCATAATAGTTAGCTCTCTTCGATGATATGGAATCAGAAATAAGAAGAAGTTAGAGTAGATTAGATTAGATTAGATAGAGCTCTAATAATCCCTCAGGAAGACTCCCTCAGGAAATTAGCATTCCAGCAGCATTGCAAGGACGAAGGGTAAAAAAGCACACAAGTATCAGCAAAGTAAAAAGGTAAAAAACAATTCGTCATTATAAATATGAAGATAAATAAAAACAAAAATATGGCCACAGGCTACTGCTCCCTCCCATCCTCTGTCTTCCTGTTACTGGAAGTCACAACCGTAAGCAATAAAACCTAAACAGTACCTGAACAAGACTGAGCATCACTATCAAGACTCCTTTTCTCTCATTAAAGTGTCAATCAGGAGCTTTTCAGGAGATGTTTTAAAGTGTTGATTAAAATCCTAAAAACCACCCCAACCCTCTCTCCTGATCCATCGTTGTACTTTAAGAGTAATCTTGAAGCCTACAACAGAATCAAACCAGCAGGTGGTCCTTGTAGTTTCATCGTGTTCTAACAGCTCGCTTTAAAGTCTCTGCGTGGACACCAAGGTGGCACCATCACACACGCAGAGTCAACAGAAAACGATAAAGCAGTTTTATATCACACAACAGACCGAGGTTTAACCTGCAGGACCGACCAAACACAGGCTCAGTCCTTCAACGGCAGGAGGTGGGAGGCTGCGTGTGTGTGAGTGTGTGGGCAGAGTGAGGTGGTGGACGCTGTTCTCAGGGACTCGGTGCTGTATTGCAGAGGGAGCTCCTCTCTCTCCATCCCCCCGTATGTTATGTAACAGCCTCCAGGCCGTTTGTTTCAAAGCACTCGCCTCTCATCGCTCGTCAGCAGGCTCGAGCTCGTCCCTGACCGTCACAGAGGATAAAGACCGACGCTGTAAACTTCTGCATGCTTTCAGGAGGCAGAGTTCAGAGGAAGAGCTCGGGGCTGAGCTGATGCTTTGTGCTGTGAGCAGACAGAGAGAATCTGCAGCCGTCTCATTAACCACAGAGTCCAGCAGAGACACAGGGAGCTGCTGCAGTCACTTCATCACTGTCTGATTGGACCAGCGCACGCTACCTCATTTTAACCCCGTCCAATCCAGAGAAGCCGGAGTGAAGATGTGTTTCCAGCAGCTCCAAGTGCTGGAGATGTATGAACACAGTTATTTATGTAAGTGGTTCCTGACACTGAAACGATCCTGAGAGAAGATCACAAAAATATGAAGTTAATGTCAGAAAACTTTGGACTTTTCCAGAGTGTTTATAGAACAAAAACTGAAGGTTTCGATGCTTCATTTAGATCCATTTATTAAGTTCCAGAGCCAAAGATGCTGAACATTCCCTGCCTTCTCAGTGAGCTGCCCAATATTCCCTCTCAGGCAAAGGCAAAGTTAGGTTCAAAAGCTCTGTTAGAAGAATATCTATCCATTTTATAGAGAACAACAATAAAATGAAAAAACTTGTCAACTTAGACATACAGACATGGTCAAACTGAGCATCAGAACAGAGCAGAACATTGACATGATTGTTGGTACAAGATGGGCTGGTCTGAGTATTTCAAAAACTGCTGATCTTCTTTTCACACATGTCTGTGGGTTACAGAATGGTCTACAGAAGAGAGAATATCAAGTGAGTGGCAGTTCTCTGCACAGAAGAATGTCTAGAGTGGTTGGGAATGATAGAAAGGCAACTACTCTTTACTACCAAGGTGTGCAGAAGACCATTTCTGAACACAAACCACGGCTAATCTCAAAGCAGATGGGCTACAGAAGCAGAAGACCACACCTAGTGCCACTTCTGTCAGTTAAGAACGGGAAACAGGGGCTACGACTCACACAGGATCCCAAAAGTTAGATAACAGAAGGTTGTAAAAATGTCTCCTGGTCTGATGAGTCTGGATTTCTGCTCCACATTCAGATGTAGGCTCAGAGTTTGGTGTGAACATCATAAAGCATGGATCCATCCTGCCTTGGATCAGCGGTTCAGGCTGCTGCTGGTGCTGTGATGGTGTGGGGGAGATTTTCTTGGCACACTTTGGACCCCTTAGTCCCACCTGAGCCTGGTTTAGACCCCACAGCCTACCTGAGTACTGCTGCTGACCATGTCCATCCCTTTATGACCACAGTGGACCATCTTCTGATGGAGACTTCCAGCAGCTCCACGTCCCAAAGCTCAAATCATCTCAAACTGGTTTCTTCAACATGACGATGAGTTCACTCCAGTGGCCTCACAGTCACCAGATCTCAATCCAACAGAGCACCTTTAAGATGTGATGGGACATATTCTCATGGATGTAACTGTGTGATGCCTTCATGGAGACATGGATCAACATCTCTGAGGGATGTTTTCAGCACCTTGTTGAGTCTGTGACACCAAGAATGAAGGAGCTCTGAAAGCAGAAGGGTCCAAGCTGCTGCTAGCAAGGTGTACCTAATAAAGAGGCCACAAGGTTTATAACACATTTTAACCTATATATTCTTAAATTTTCTTGATAATCAATTCTTCCAACTGTCACAGCTCATTGTTGAGACCTTAATAATCCTTATGGTTCACTCTACAAAATTCAGGATCAGAGTGAGGAACCATTTAGAGCTGGAATCAATAACATCTCATCACTTAACCAGTAGGGCTGCAAGATTTATTGTTTTCAGATCAAAATCACAATTTCAGACAACGCAATCCTGTGATCACCAAAGCTGCAATTTTTGCAGCGCTCCTGACTGACCCAGGATCTGTTGTGTCAACTATTTTACAAATCTGCAGGCAATTGGCATTTACGGAAGTGCTGGTGAGCAGGTCCACGACACAAAGCCTCTGTGTAGGAGTAGAAGTTGGAGGATCCCTTAAATAATGAAAACAGATTATTTATCATTAATATTAGATGATGAATAATGGGTTATGTGCTATTGATCATTGATTTCCTTACTGTCGTCTATACTGTAAACATAGTGAATATTGCACTGAAGCTTGATTTGAAGAAAATCGTGAATCGAATTGAAATCACAATATCTGCCAGAAAAATCACAATTAGATCTTTTCCTAAAATCACTCAGCCCTAGTACCCAGCCCTACTTTCCACTTTATTTTTGACCAAGGTCACATGACTTGTTATTGTTTTTAACCCAATTTTACACCAATAATACCATCACATCAATACCCAGAGAGGACCTTGAACCACTGGTGACTTCATAGGAGAAGCTAAACTTCAGTTATTAAATCTTTCATTTCTTTTAAAACCACAGACTCCTTTCAAAGTTTAATTTAATCATCTCATAAAATAAACTCAACAACAGCCGAGCAACCACCTCAGATCTCCTGACCTCCAACAAAAACATTCGACACAGAGAAGGAGAAATGAAATGTGTTATTAGCGGCACTTTCCAGAACATTTTAACCCTCCGTGTGTTTTTAATGACTTTAGCAAAGACCGTGTTGTGGCACAAAGTTGTGCGTTTCCACGACAACGGTTGCTCACTCACCAGGTGTAATAAGACCCGCACAGTTCACTGTAATCACTGTGTGTGTTGTTTTTGGCTCGGAGGAAGACGGACCGTTTCATCCATCTTCATCCAGAGTAATTAAGTTTCAAGCTCATTAAGGTCCAGAAAACCTTCATGTTTCACAAACGGACAGCATGAGGAGGAACGGCACAACAACTGTCCTGGAAAAATCAAGTTATGTCGCCATCACTTATTTTTAGGCATTAAATTTTAAATCAGAACCAATTAGAGGATATTTTCTTCCATTATATTTGGTCCAAGCATTTTCAGCTTCTTTATGTCTTAAACTGAGAGAAGATCTTCTTAGAGTTGAAACAAACAGCCTTCAGAAAATCCCCCTCCAGTGTTTCCTGTTGGTTGACTTCCATCCATCAGGCCTTGACTCTTTCACTTCATCATATCATCCTGTTTACACCACCCTACAGTGTGTTTCTGAGTGGAGCTCTTCGCCTGTTGCAGTGTTTGAGTCGATCCCCGTTGGAGCTGCACAAAGCTTTCATTCTCACCACGGCTCATTAAATCAATTACTTCCACTTTAAAGAGCAATTGTTTAGTCTGCCCCTCTAATCTTTCCAAAGCCTCGTTTGGCTCAGAAGTAACACTTAAACTGTGCTACGTGATTCAGAGGTTTACTGGAGTTCAAAACTGAAAGTCAGGCTTCAACAGAGGGCTAAAAAAATCCGCAAATGCAGTTTTCCCCTTCCAGCTGAATGCCTGACGAGTTCCAGCTCATTACCAGCCAAGTTCGAGCCAATGGGACTGCCTGAAATTCACTCTAAACATGCCTCTTTGATACAGCTCAGTGTTTCCCCTATAGTTTATTTGGGATGGCGCCCCGCCCCCCCAATGGACCCCCCCGCCATGCTAATAGGATCCCCACTCAGAAATTCAAGTGCAGATCTAAAAAAAAAAAAAAAAAAAGAATGAGAAAGAAATCCATCATTTGATTTTTATTTTACTCAAAAGGATGTATAACAGGCATTCTCTTTATCAAATAAAAAGCTAACTCTTATTTGCGCAATTTTAGAGTCTAATTCGTCACTATCGTTTTATTACATTCATTAAAATGCATTTCTCCTCTCCTCGCTCCAGTGGTGTAGTCTACATGATATGCAGGTAGACGCTGTATACCCACTACAAAATGCGCAAAGATACGTATAGCATAGTTGTGCAACTCTAACTTTCACTTTCCTGTTCACATATCTGATCTAAATCCCTCTCGCTCAGCGTCTTTGCATGTGTTCCTCCGTGTGGCGGTGAGCGTAAAGACGGAGATAGACGCGCATCGCAGGGACAGTGAGGGATCATCAGTCACTTTGTGTGTTTTTATAATTCAAATGGTGTCTTGATAGCTCATGTGCCCGGTTTAAGTGAACACAAAGACTTAAAAACTGACGAGTCAGCCTTTTATTTATCAAAACTCTACATTCTTTATCAGTCCAGCTCTTGTTTTCACTCACTCACTGTTTTCTGAATGATAAACTCATCCTGAGGGATCCTCCATCACTTATTCTCCATGATATCAGAACAATCTTTGAAGGATCAAGCTTCAAATACAATCTACTAGTGCAGCGGTTCTCAACCTGTGGGTGGAGGCCCATAAGTGGGTCTCAGAGCTGTTTTCAGTGGACACACCACTGTGTACAAGACCGAACTTGGTGAGTGAATCGATTAATTTGGATAGATAGATAGATAGATAGATGGACAGATAAATAGATAGATAGATAGATAGATAGATAGATAGATAGATAGACAGATAGATAGATAGATAGATAGATAGATAGATAGATAGATAGATAGACAGATAGATAGATAGATAGATAGATGAATGAATAATAAACAAAAATTATTAATATAGAAGGATAGATAGATAGATGAACAAACTGATTAATATAGATGATCCCGAACGACGGACTCCGCTAATTTCGGTCCAGGCACCCTCCTCCACAAAGCAAAAAAGCTGAGGGAAACACTGCAGCTGTAGGGTGTTACTATGAGATGGCACTACCCTCACAAGAACACATCCAATGGGCTTCAAGTGTGGAGTTAAAATCATGACAAAACCTCACAAACACACACTCATTCACAAACAAACTCAGTGTGGTTTGCAAATACAAAACATCATTCACAAACGAATGCATTTTGTTTTGCAAATAAGAAAAATACCCATCAAACAAATACAGCATGCTTCAGAAACAAGTAAAAGAGTACAAAAAATATTCTTCAAGTACAAGAAACAATTCCACAACTACGAAAAACTGTCACGTGACTTTTGGCATAAATATTCCACCTTGCATATCCACATGCAAATGCACTCTGATCCACACACACATGCCAGTAAAGTTTCTAGGCAATGTCCTGCAATTCAGACTCCACAGCAGCAGGTGGCACTGTTGATTCAATTTAAGGCTGCTGATTAGGCTAACTTCACTTTTCATACTGTTTCTAACATAATTGAAAAAAAAAACTATGGCCACATATAACATTAATAACTTGATACGTCTTGGTCTTAAGATGGGATTTTGAGGAGAAGATGACCTCGGTCCACACACATTTGTCGTGGCACCATCTGACTGTCACAGACCACAAACACGTAGGAAAACTGGTGACTCTTAATTGCTCTTAGGTGTGAGCGTGAATGGTTGTCTGTCTCTCTATGTGGTCCTGTGATTGGCTGACGACCCATGTAGGCTGCACCACACCTCTCAGTGTCAGCTGGGATAGACCCCAGCCCCCCGTGACCCCTGAAATGGATCAGTGATCAGATGATGGATGGATGATCAACAAAATAACACCCTGCCACACAACTACGAGACTCAACAGCCGTATCGATATGCTCAAAGCAGAGTTTTGGTACATTTCCACTCTCAGTTCATCATCCCTGTGCACAGACTCACCGGCACAAACACAACAACTGCGACTGTGAATGAAAGCTCTACTGAAAACTTAAGATACCATTATTCACACTAGGGCTGCAACCTCACGATACGATACGTATCCCGATACTGTGGCTACGATACAATGTGCATCCCTTTAAGTGTAAATTATGGACATTTATTATGCCTTTATCAGAATTCCTGACAACTTCAAATTCATTTTTTTATTGCAAAAAGAAAAAGATTATTCTACAACTGAAGACAATGAAGTTTAGGTCCTGAAAGATTTTAGACCTAAGTTAAATTATAAACATCTGCTTCATTCATGAAGTTCGGCTTCAGCTTTGAACTGTGCCATTGAGAAGATCACCAAAAGTGTATCGACAACAGCTGTCACAGCACTAAAGGCTGTATAGATTCTGGAGAATCAGTTTTGATACATCAATCGACAAAGAGTGCATGACGATATTTTGCCGTGTTGATATTTTAAGCACAGGCCTAATTCACACACATGCAATGAACTGTGAACATCACACTGAACGCTTCAATGTTTTATTAAGAATCGACCCAAACAGCCATCAAAACTAAACAATCACAGTCTGGTCTTTCCTTTCTGTAAAACACATGATAACTGATCAGACACTCACAACAAGGAGGTCCTCTTCAGACTATCTAACTTTAACAGTGTGCAGTGGTATCTGAATCACATGAGCAGCGATGGTTGGGCTGATCCTGGTTCTCTGTCAGTTTGCTCCCACAGTCTTACAGGAATAAATCCAGTGAAGAGGCAGAGAACAATTTGTCCGCCCACAGCAGCAGAGAGAGAAGCAGCTCTGCAGCTCTGTGGGCTCTGGAGAGGAGACACATGCACTGATCATCCATGAATTCACTGTTCAGATCCTGAAGACTCACATATTCACCTGTTGGACTGAGCAACACCATCAACTCTGATCTGCAGATTAAACCCATGTAACAATGAGATTTTCTGAAGTCTTTGCAGATACAGCAGCTCACACACGAGGACGAATAATAACTGATTTAACAGTTTTGTTTTTACAGTGTATCGTGTGCAGCTGGGTGCACGGTCATCTGGAACAGGGGTCACCGACCTTTCTAAGCCTGAGAGCTCCCCTAAAGATGAGGAGTACTATAGAGGGATACTTTACTAATTTAATGTTCTTCAGTAAAAAAATGTTATAATCTACTGTTAAACAATAAATATTAGGTATCTGATAGGCTACATATGACACTGCATGGTTACTATTTAACAGTTAATTAATTACATCTAACAATATGTATTAGATTATTACATTATATGAGAACAATATACTTAAATGCATCTTCAACAGTTTATTTTTCTGTGTCAGCATCAATGTAAATTTTGACCCCATGCAGGTCAAAGTTTAGGAAAAATTGACGGTTTTAAGATGTGATGCACATTACATTTGTTATTTTTGTATTTATCAAGTGTTACTTATTAGCAAAACATGCAATTGAAATAAAAAATTCTGATTATTTTAAGTTCTGTGATGGTAGCTTGTGTTATTTTGTAAATGTCCCTGAGAGCGCCTCATTGGCTCCCAGATGCTCGTGGGCACCTTGTTGGGACCCCCTGTCTAGAGAGTTCTGATACATGCCGAAGTTCTGTGGTTGTCTCAGATTGTTTGAGTTTTTAAGAAAAGCTAAATCAATCAATCCCTGTTTTAGTACAAACAACAGCGCTGAGCTCACCTAACAGAGGTGGTCTCTGCTCACTTCCAGTCAACCCCTGGGGAGGTTTGTTTGCAGTGAGGACACAATCGACCGACACAAACACAGTTAAATCAACACACTGCTGCAATAATAATAATGATTACACAACAGCTACCAGGCAACCCGGCTGACAACAAACTGAATAATAATGTTTTGATCCCACAGTCACAACATACATGAAAATATCAACATGTGAACATCAGCGTCTCTACAGCAGATCATCACAGGACTCAGAACATGGACTGACTCAAGACCTGGTTCAGTTCTCAGCAGCTCATTAAAGCAGGAGAATTCATCCTTTTTAAAGATGCTCCCTACTCTTCCACATCGCTTATTATAACCGACTTTGGGGTTCTTTTGTTTAAAAAAGTTGCTTGTAAATATTGGCAGTTGCAGGTTGTGTTTTTTTGGGCTTGTTCCAAAAGTGCAGTTGCTCTTTTGAGCTTGTTGTTCCCCCAAACCAGGAGGGATCTGATGATCACTCTACTACCAATATAAACTCAACTCAGAAGTTACACAGACTATTTCCTCTCACTCCAAACACAAATGTCAATTTTACTGTAAAAGAGGCAAAAATGATGTTTCCACCAAAAAGAAATCCTTATAGCCAGAATTTAACTTATTTCTAATGCAGCTGTTACTGTTTTCACGATAATAAAGCTGTAGAGGATCAACAGAAAACTTAGAGAAAAGCCCGACTATGTCTGTTTGGTAACAAAAATCAAGGTTAGACAGACTGTTTAGTGAAAACAGAGTTATAAATAACAGTAGTCTGTTTCACCTCCAAACAAATGGATGCTGAATAAGTAAATTAAGAGCCAAACAAGAAACAATGTCACTGTGAGATTGAAATATACTGTAGATGAAAATTAAAACAAGCTTTATGTAGATTTCTCTTTAAAAAGAAAAAAAATAATATATCACACTAGAAAAAAATAGCTGGAGGTCACTTGTTTTGGGCTTGTTTTTTCAACTTGGTTGCTTATTTCAGCGGAAAAATCTGGCAACACTGCTTACAGGTGTTATAATACAATAAGTTACCATGCTATCTGGTGTCTTCCATAGCCCACCGTTAAAGCCACTGAGTTTGTCTGTACTTACATCATAAGGTTTGTTAATGAAGGATGAATATGTTCATCTGTAAAATCATTCCTGAGACATTTGACCTCCTCTATTAAACATGAAATACATTTTGTTGTTAGCATAGCCTGCTAACTTCTTCCCATTATGCAGAGCGTGACTCATAGTCATAGCACCACTGGTTGTGATGTGATCACATAACGACAGCCCCGCCTTCTTGTGCGCCTCGGCCCACTTCAAAATATGACCATGCGAGCATGAAATGATCCAAAGGGAATATGACCATTTGTGTCATTTTTATAACTGAAACAGGACGAAGCCACTGAGACATTGGTGTGAAAACAACCAAACAGACTCATTCACAACTGGAGACTACCACACAGTCTCAGACAGTGACGTGGTCAAACAAGATCTTAAAACAAATAAAACATGAGCAGGGAGAATTCATCCACTCTGCAGGGACACCTGCATGACTAAAAACTTACCTGACATATCTGACTTTGTCTCTGTGAGGACACCCTTAAAACAGCACATCACAGACTAACAGGTTCTTCACTCTGCAAACTGGAAATCTCACTGGATCTCAAATGGAGTTCATTTACAGGCAGTTGAAATAGTTTACTTTGTGTATGTTGTTTTAAAACACAGAGCCCTTTTCATGATGACTGACTGATGATGCAGCTCCGAAGGACGCCATGGTGTCCACAAACTCAACAGTTCTACCCACCACACCAGGTCCAGGACTTTATAAATAAACTCACTACAATACACTGCAGAGAGAAGACACAAGCCATCATTGTTCAGAGCTGACAGGACACTGGTCTGCAGACAGGAGGATCCTCAAAGAGCTTCACAGCATTTGTTCTTGTGAGGAGTGACAGAGAAGGTCGAGTGAGGAATGAGGACAGACCTGAAAAGGGCCCGTCAATCACGGCATAAAGAGGGTCTGAGGGACGATCGAACCCCTTCCTGTGATGTCAGGAAGGTGTGCGTGAAGATTTAAGTCGAGTGAATATTTTTAAGCCTTATGCCAAAAGCACTGTGTGAAAATGAATCAAGTACAAGGAGACAAGACTGACTCTGGCCTCCACAGGTGCTCAACAGGTGGATCCAGGATAAGGACACAAACGAAGCACATCAGCAGGTGGAAAAGATCGAAACTCTTCTTGTCCAATTAACTGAAAAAACACATCAATTTTAACAGAAATGATTCAACCATTTCTAATTTAAAATATTTTTCACCATCCTAATTTGAGCTTTTAGGACTGTTTTGAGTTTCCTCACAGTCTTCAGGTATTTTAGTCATATTAAAAATATCTTCATCTCATTTGATATGTCTGCTTTTCTTATTTTACCTGAGCTTGTGTATTCATTAATAAAGCAATAAATCAATAAACTAACTGATAAGTACAAATTAAGTAGCTGTTGATAGCAACACCTTAAACTTTAGTCAAGAAAACGTCTCTTTAACATCTCAGGGGGGCCAAAAGCTTCACAATATTTGTGTTTGCACACAGAGAAACACACTCACTCTAGAGCGACCGTGTGACAGGACGAGTGTTTAAACAGTAAAATGATGGTGTGCAGCCTCCACAGTGTGTAAGAATCACTACAGAGCAGAGGAGGAAACGCAGGAAGATTTACAATCAGCCAAAGGCACCGTCTTGCACTCATTCAAAGAAATATCACATTGTTAATTTAACACAAATATCACGTCCTTATGTGAGTAACGTGAACGTCTCAAGTTATAATGGGGACAAACTATAGCTTAAAATGTTGTTACAAACATTGGAAAGCATTGACAACATGTTTGCACAGTTTAGAAATAGTTGGTCCTAAATATTGGCCTGAAATTGCAAAGCGTTGCTCAAAGAGGTTGGCACCATTTGGAAAGCAGGGTGAAGAGGTTTGGAGCGCTCACCACTTCAGATCAGTGCAATTTTATTAACCAGAGCTAATCAATGAGTGTAAAATATTAGGGATGCACGATGTTATCAGTTTGATATCAGTATTGGCTGATATCAGCCTAAAAAGTTAAGTATCAGTATCGGCAAATATTGAAATTTTTTGCAGATATTTACAGCTGATATATCGGCCATATAACGGCTGGAATATCAGCAAATTACACAAATGTACAATATTGATGCACCTCCTCATCACTGCATGGGTACATTTAAAAATCAAGGGTTTCATTTTTGCAGAGTTAAATGCAGTTTTTATTATTTACATCTGTTTCTCACAAAAATATACTGTAACACTGAAAGAAACAACTCCATTTTTAAGTACAGAGCTTGTGCTCTTGACCAGAAATATCGGTATCAGTATTGGCGATAACGAATTATAAAATATAGGCATATTGGATATCGTCAAAATTCCAATACTGTTTATCCCTATAAAATATGCATTAAATAGTTAAAAAAAAATCACAGAAAATGTCAAAAACTCTCCTGACATGGTCAAAATTCCTCAACTTGAGTGGCAACTTCTGGACAGTTCAAGGAAATCTTTGCTCCTTGCAAGTTCTGTCCACTTAGTGTAGTTGTGCAATTCATACTGTGCATAAAACAGCCTTCTCTCTCATTTGATTCAATATATAACAGATTTTTTTGTATCTGAAAATATTCAATGTTAAATATTCAGTTCATTTGTCTTCGGCTGGTTTTGGAGAGTGGGTCTCTGCCCAGGGCCACACTGCTCGATCCGCCCCTGGTTGGGGCTCACTGTGGAAAGTTTCATTGTCGCGGCTGCAGAGAAAAACCGTCCAAAGTTCCGATATGAGACAGAACCGCAGCTGAACTCTCACGGAGCCCACGCAGCTCTGCGGGGAGTGCGTGCGTGGACAGGCCGGCCGCTGCAGCTCAGTTATCAAACAGATAAAATCATAACAACAGAAACACGGGATGCTCTCCTTACCTTGCAGGTTCTGCACCCTCATGTCGCTGATCTGACCGATAAATTCCTCCCGCTCGAACCAGTCCTCCCACTCGTGTCCGGCCATCCTGATCCGAGCAGAGGGCGGCAGTCCCGGGCAGGAACCCTCGGATCTCCCCCCGGGGCTTGAGGAGGAAGGACGCGGCTGTGGAGCGGCTCTCTGCGGGCTGGCTACTGTCCGAGCCGCCGACGCGGAGCCATGCGAGCCGGGGACTGAAGTACCGGGACAGGAGCGCTCATCGGCGGGACATGTCTGCTGTGGATCACCGGGGCTCCGAGCGCGGTCGGCGGGGAGGGAGATGGAGCTCTGCCCGGGGAGAGAGGAGCACAGCGTGGGGAGAAGGAGCTGCAGCACCTGGAGAGTGTTTCCGAGAGGTGGGATGGAGCTGGTCCAGACTCCGCCCACTACTCCTCACTCACCCCCAGCTCGCTCTCCCTCTCCCTCTCTCTCTTTCTCTCTCTCTCTCTCTCTCACACACACACACACACACACACACTGGTCGAAAGCACGGACGAAAAAAGTTCATTCAAGAATAATAAAAAAAACGCCTAGAGGTGCTCCGACATCACAAATCTATGCCACGGAGAATTATTTTTATTTTTTTTCCCCATTGTTTGTCTGTCTGTTTGTTTGTTTGTTTGTTTGTAAACAGGATGAGTTAAAAAGTTTTCGACAGAATTTGGCACCATTAAACCAGTCAAATCAAACTTATTAAAGCTCCAGAGGTCAAGGTCAGGAGCACAGAGCCTACCAGAGCCGGCGTGCTTTGGCCCCGCCCCCATCACCTGGGGTCATGCCCTCCGTGGATATCCTTCAGTCTCGGTAGAGGACGTCCTGACTGGACCACCCTGGAGCAGCTCTTCAGGCCTGAAACTCAAAATACCAGAGCTCGAAGTGCTCTGAGAGCACAGGCCTCCGCCCAGGCTTTTCTGATATATTTATATTTATGTTTTTGCCAACGTTTGTCTGTTTGTTTGTCTGTTAGCAAGATAACTCAGCGTGAATTTCAGGGAATGTTGGTCATGGCACGAGGAAGAGCTGGTTACATTTTGGCTGTGATCTGCGTCCAGGATTTTTTTTTTTAAGATTCAACTATTACGGTTACAAATACTTGGCCTTTCCTTTAGGCCCATTCTATTATCATTACGTTTCCTGATATTAACTTAAGAAAGATCAACAACACTAAATACATGTTAGTTCCTGTGAACAGCACACATATATCAGTTTGACCTTGACAAACAATCATGGATGACCTGCTGCTGTGGACCTGCTCCACTCCATGTGCTCTATCCTGATCAACAGAAACGACATCATTTAACATAAATTCAGACTTTTAGACCAGTTAAACACATTTGAATGGCAGTCCAGCCAGATGCTTTTACATTAATCAACATCAGTCCTCTCCAGATTATATTCATTATAGATATTAATGTTAATATTAGATTGGTCTATCTGTGCATGGTTGTTATTGATTATTCATCCATAATAAATAACTTTATAACCATAGACATGAGGACCCTCTTGAAAATGAGAAGCCACAATGAATTTATATTAAGCAGAGACAAATGTGGCGAGAACATATTTATGGTCTGGGCATCCATGGGTTTATCATTAGATAAATAGATAGTGTCAGAAATGCCTTGGTTGGCAGAGAGTTGTGCTCTCAGAGCACTCCTATTAACAGAATGTGAAAAACCACAACATTAACAAACTCTTTAAAAAATTCTGGATCTGCATCCAAATTCAGATCACATCCAAAATCCAATTAGAGTGCACAGAACTGAAGAGGAGAAAAGGTCATCAGTATTAAATTTGTTTCTTTTAATCAGGTTTTATGATTTTAACTCAGATATGGATGATTGTCCTCTGGATCAGGAGCAATATTTCTCTTTACCTCACCTACACATTTGACTTTAAAATTAATTACTGTAAATCAAAAACAAAAAATAAACTAATGAGGACTGCTATAATGCTGTAAAGTGCTTTATTTCTGTTGTTATTCTTCTCACAAGCATGGCAGCCTTATTTTAGAGTAAACTGACCTTAAGGCCTTAAGGCTCTGTGCTTGGCAGGAGTTTGGACACAGTGCAGGACGTCCTGGACAACAGTTACCATCCCCTCAACAACGTCCTGCTGGGACAGAGGAGCAGCAGCAGTGGGAGACTCGTCTCACTGCAGGACTGAGAGCTTCAGGAGATCTTCGTTCCCATCAGACTGAACAAAGGCTGTGGATCAGGACCTGGATCGTCTACAAATGACCTACTACTGCAACCCCAACAGACTAATTAAGTATCCACCTATGAAAACACACAGACGACAGCAGATGAATCTGATCAGTATGATAACCAGCACTGCCTCTTTGGATGGATTAACAGAACAGAATTTGGTTTCTCTTTCTGACTCAGTGTGTCAGGATGCTGAGGTGGCACATTCAACCACTGCAAAAATGAAAAAGGCCCAAAGGTCGCTGATCCCTGTGGTATTCATAAATCTAACATGCTACTGTCCCTTTGTTGAGTTCAATACCTGGGAATAATAACAGGACTGATCCGGTGAGTGATGGCCCATTCTGTGTCCTCCTGTCCAGGACATCTCCACAGAGTAAATCAGTGGATGTCAGGGTCCCGTGTTCACCCCAAACATGCTTCTACTCCCAGATCCTTCTCCTTGTTATGTCTTCAGGTAGAACATCTGCTAAATTAAAGCATTGCTAAAGTTGTATTTTCCATCCCAGGGTCACTGACGCTTCCCGTGAGGTCTTGAACAGCCTGACAGCAGACCGTCCCTCATCCCCCAGAGCAGCCTTGATGTGGATGTGGCGATAAATCCTCTGAGGCCAAGCCCAGGAAACCTCACCTCCTCCTGCTCGCAGGCCTCTTTTGCTCCAGGATTAATAGTTTGATGATGTATTTGAGGCGCAGAGAGGCCAATCATAGCACTGGGTTTACGACTAGTGGCTATGCAGAACCTTCGACCTGGTTCTGCTACGTTTGTCGGGTCCTGAAGATTCAGGTCTGGCTCTTTGCTCTTCTTCAGCACAGATAGCTGCCGGCCTACAGGATGGAAGAGGAGGATCCTCTGACTCTCCAGTAATGCTGCAAAACAGAACAAGAGGTTTTTGTTGTCTCTGTCTCTCAGATGTCCTCCTAATTATGTTGCTATGGGATGACGATGCTGGTGATGAAATAAGTTTAAATTTAAGATCTTGGAAAGAAGGAAGTACAGAAGTTTAACTGTGATCATGGGAAAGCTGGATTTCTTTTGATGAAACAATGAGATAAAAACATCGAGATCCTAAGAAAACAACTGAAATTCAGTCAAGTTTACAGGAAAATGGAGCAGCTGTGTAGCTCAGCCTGTAAGGGCTCGGGCTGAGGACTGGAGGGTGGCTGGTTCAAATCCCTGAAACATACTTGGACGTTGGTGCAGCTGCAGGAACACAAACTTACTTCCTGGGACACTGCTGTTGGGTATGGCGGTTGATAACTTCACCTCTGGACCCTTACACTACGCTGCATGTAAACCTCGAAGGGGGAAGTTGGGTTAATGATGCTGGTGGTGCAGAGGAGTCACAGGAATGATGAACGGGACGTGCAGACCCAGCATGTGCTCCCTGACCTGACCGTTTGGAGCTTCTGCATCAGTGTTCATGTTAATATAATGATGTAAAAAACTATCTGATTCAGGCTGTTAGCTTAGTCGCTGAAAATTTGTTGACTCATTTCAAATGAGGGTAACAGTCTGGCAGATAAACAAGTGAAACAACAGAACAGAAAAAATAGAAAAAGGTTTATTTTTATCTTTAGAGTAAAATAATCCTGCATAAATCTCCCCTTGGGGGATTATAAATGCTGCTGAGATGGCACACAGAAAAACAAAAACAGGAGTAAACAGAGTGTAAATAAGTGTTACATATCAGGACTGAACAAAATGTTTTAACTGCTGAAATGTGCAGATGTGTCATCATGTCCTTCTAACCATGTCATGCTGCCATGTGTATAACAGATAGAATCCAAAATGGACGATCTTCACGTCTCCTTCACTATAAACTCAGCTCGAACCTTCAGAGACCTTTATGTGAAACGTTACGTTAAAACTTCAGCAGGAGTGTCATAACTAGGGATGGGAATCAAATTCCAACTAAGACTGGATAAGAAAAAGCTAAAAGAATCAAAATCATTAGTCTTTTTGCTCAACAACTCCCTTATCAATTCCTTTCACAAGTACCTGGCTCTTATGAAAATCGGCGGAGGAGCCATCAGGCCGACACGAGGAGGAAGCAGTCAGAGGTGTGGCTTCAATAAACACATTATGACGACAAATACACAATGTCCTGTGTTATTTTGAACAACAGTGGAAACACCAACAACATACTTCAACTTTTTTCTTCAGAATCAAAGTCTGAGGGGTCATATCTTTGGCACTGATGACCAAAAAACCTGCAGACTTGATTTTTTCGGCCCTCATTGGCTCTCATAATCAGACTTTCCTGAGCTAAATCTCTGTTTTAACATGAAAATTTCAGATTCTGTCATGTTGTGGCTCAAACAGAATTTTTTTAAGTTGTTTTTGTCAGGATTTACAAAAACAGGACCAAGTGCAGTAAAAAGAAACTAAAGATACCAATCAACAGAAACATCCATCCATCCATTATTTATTCTGCTTATCCCTTTCAGGGTCAATCACAGGGCTACATAGAGAGACAGACAAACATTCAGGCTCACACTCACACCTAAGGACTATTTAGAGTCACCAATCAACCTAAAGAGCATGTTTTTGGTCTGTGGTCGGGGGAGTGTTGTGAGATCCCATGCATGCACAGGGAGAACCTGACACCAAACCTAACACAGAAAGGCCCAGACCAGAAAGGAGACTGAACCAGCAACCTTCTTGCTGTGTGACACACGCACTACCCACTGTGCCACCATGCCGCCTTGGATTTGTTTTCTTTAATTCAATTTAATTCAGTTTAAATTATTAATTTATTTTATTTTATTTTTATTTCATTGCGATTCTTTTTTCCTTTTATTTTTATTTTATTTTATTTTATTCTATTTTAATCCATTTAATTTAATTCAATTTAATTTGATTTAATTTGATTTTTATTTCATTGCAATTCATTTTGGCCATTTTATTTCATTTTATTTTACTCTGTTTTAATAAATTTTATTTTATTTTATTTTATTTTTATTTCATTGCAATTCATTTTTTCCTGTTTTATTTTATTTTATTATATTTAATCTAATTTTATTTTATTCTATTTTATCAATTTAATTCAATTTTATTTAATTTTATTTAATTTATTTTTATTTAGTTTATTTTATTTTAGTTAGTTTAGTTTATTAATTAGAGAGGGAACAGTGCAAGTTCATATACATCACCATGTAACAATGTAAATAAGACAGATTATAGCCACTGGCCAAGTCTACGTGCTGTCCCTGATAGATGGCAAAGGTAACATAAACACATTACTGCACACTCTCCGGGTCGATTGCACACTCTCTAAGTCAGACACCGTCAGCAACAGAAACCTGTCGCTTCACACCCTCCCTCCTCTCTGTGTGTGTTTTTCAGAGAGGGGAAGTGTCACCTTCAAATGCAGAGATAAAGTCCTCTGCAGGTTCAGTCTTTAATAATTCAGACTGAAGGGTGAGCTCCATCCAGCCCTGGACCCTCAGCCTGCTCTTCTCCCTGGAAACATCAGATTCCTTCAGCTTCAGGCTGAATCTTGAGTTCAGCTTAGATCATTTATAACATTAGTTTTATCGTAGTTACTGGAACACTACACACAAAAGAAAAAACTCATATGTGTGACTTAGTAATTGTGTGGACCAACCTGGAGGTCAAAGAGGACCAAGAACGATGAAGACGAGTGATGTCCCTCAGACCTCACTGCTTTGGACATGTGGACCTTCAGTGGAATAAACATGTCCCCACTGCAACCCAAGTAAACATTAGAGCACAATAAAGTTACAGCCACTTCCATGAGAGGAGCGCAGTCAGACAGCTCATGAGGATTCACAATAAAACAGCCTGTTCTGAGCAGGGCTGAAACAGAGGGGTTTATAGGCATGTCAGTGTCAAAACTCTGAGAAGCTTCAAAGAAATGTTCTTGGACGTCTTAGATAAAGTAAACTTCAGACTCAATCGTTCAGGCTTTATTTTAAAGCACGTCTCATACAATAAAGAATAAACACGAAGTGCTGCGCGTGGGCAGAGACAACATCACAAGACCTGTGTGAAGCTGGCCCCCAATGCAAAATGTTGGGAAAAGAGTCTGTTTCGTTTGTGCTTCGTTTGTGCTGCTATGGTTTTACAGGTATTACACACTTTAATTTCTGGAGATGACGAAAGAACCCCTCCTTTACTGATATTAATTAGTTTTCATGCAACTCCATTAAGCCCCTGCCATGACAGACAGAAATAAGCTGGAACAAATGTGCTGAACAAAAAGAGAGGAAAATAACTACTTTAAGGACCTCGATTAAGCAGATCTGCTTGCTGGAGCTGGAGCGGTGGGGCTGGAGCCTATCCCAGTCTATACTTTCTTATAGCTGTAAGCATGTTTAACACTCTCTAAGCATTATTATAATTTATTTCAAACACTGTTATTATCATAAAGCATTACAAATGATCACAAGTGCTTCTGACATAATTATAGAGCATTATAAGTAAGTGCAGTATTATGATGCATTATGATTATACTCATAATATGTTTGTGGTGCATTATGAAGAATCTGCTTCATGGAAAATTTCACTCTTTTATTTTTCGGTCTCTTTAGGCTTTAGCAGCTTCAGGCTTCTTGTACACAAATATTATCGTGTTTTTGTGGGTGAAACAGTAGCAAACCTTTGAAATATGGATTATGTAATAAGTCCGTCTTCTCTGCAGCCTCCCTCTGGCTTAGTTCTTTTTTAGATGAACCCAGAAACATTTAGGACAAGGTCTTTCTGTGAATCTGCGGCTGAATTACTGTGATGTATCTCTTCCTGCTCTGAGGTCATTACATTCAGACCGAAGCCGTGTCTGCTCTCTTTAGACAGTCACCACACGGGAAATGAGGGTCATGTTAGTGAAGCTTGTTTACGTGACACACGCTCATACTCTCATATCAATGTTTCAGATTATGGTACATCAAGGTCATCACACAGTTTATTACATTTGAAGGATGAAATTCAACAAAATAAATGCATAGAAAGGGAATAGAATCAACTTTTATCTTAATTAAATAGATTTAAGAACGTAAAATAGAAGATAAAACTGCAGGGACCATGCATGTAAATAACACTGTCAGAAAATGTAGGAAATATAAGAATATTGTCCATAAAATCAAAGCATGGGGGGAGATCCTGTGATCAGAGCTGATTTAACATCATCATCACCTGTCTGCATCTCTGAAAGTATCAGCCCACACATCATCTCTGTGTCAGGCCTGCTGTGTTTACTTACCTCGCTCAGCCTCACAGCTCTGTGTGCAGTAAAGCCACAGGCATCCAACCATCCCTCCATCCATCCAGGTGGATAGATAGATAGATAGATAGATAGATAGATAGATAGATAGATAGATAGATAGATAGATAGATAGATAGATAGAAAACAACAAAACAGAACAAAGCTCTGTTTCTGGGTAGAAGAAGACAATACGATAATAGTAGAAGATAACATAACATAACATTTTAAAGAAACAAGTCACAAGTTATCTGATGACTGTGGGCAGAGGCAGGCTAACACTACCCATTGACTCCCAGTGTTTGAGCTATGCTAACTAGCAGTGGGTAAGCTCTGCCGTCTCTTCCTTGTTACTGTTGAAACAATGGTGTCTACCTGCTTGTCATGGACTCAGGAGTCAAGACACAAAAGGAAAAAATGTTGGCGTATCCCTATTCCGTGTTTTGGTGACACCTCGTCAAACTTTGCACAATATGACACATCCTCTTTTACTTTTCTCTTTTACCCAGCTCACTTCCTGTTTGACCCACCTGTAGGAGCCACACCAGCTAACACACCCACACAGAGAGCTATAAATAAAACCACGGGGCAAGAGTTTGGAGGAGCATATTTGCATGTTGACCCACATTACCAGGAGGTTACTCTCCTCCCATACTCTCCTTTAAACAGCAGCTGAGAGGGTGCTCTCCTGCCCACACGTTACGGAGGCAGATGTTACATAAGCATTACAAAGTGATCATCCTCCTACAGACAGAAACAGCATGTTTAGGAGGAGAAAGACACTCCAACAACCTTCCTAATCTTTGGAGGGCTGAAATCAGCCCCGCGCCGGCCCGCACAGTCAGGAGTAATCTGTTTAAAAGCCATCTGCCACGTTTTACTGCGGCCAGCCGCTCTGCACAAATAATCAAATCACCCCGAGAGACTTCCACCAAAACAATGTCCTTCTTCTGATTACTGTCACACAATCAGGGATCCAGTCAGAGAGCTAAAAATGGATCTGCACCATGATCCTCTGCCTCCGCCGGCCACTCCAATGTGGATTATAATCTCACGGCAGTATGTAATCACATCGCCGTGTCGCTCTGGTTGACCCTGACGGTGTATCAGCGAGTATATCAGAGTAATAGCCAGAGAGGAATGTAAAGAATGCCACAGATGAGGAAAAAGCTTCAGTATCACCCTGCACGTCAGAAAGATGAGGAAGTGAGCACCAAACAATCAAGCTAACAGGAAGTTTGGATGCAGATTTTCATTCGTTCATGGAAAAATAAACATTAGTGACCTATTTAGTGGAAGTTTTCAACTGTTTCAGTGGCCTCGACTTTCTCTGAGACAACAGGGAAAAACAGAAATGAAGAGAGGAAATGTTTGTTTTTATCAGGCACTTGGCAGCAAAAATAAGAAAAAATGGTCAGAGAATGAAATGTCAGGAGCAACGTGGAGATAGGAATTGGAGAGCAGGGTTAAATGTTTATTAAGAATAAAGTCAAGGTGTGCCTGTATTTTAAGATCAAATTTGAAATGTCTGGAAATAAATTGAAGACAAGGAAGCATTGTGGGATATTTTTGATTCTGTTTATTAACACTCAGCATTTTCCTCGTCATTGCTTATCCACATTAATTTCATCCTTTAATTATCATTTTCTGCTGTCTGGTCCCAACACTCTTCAACAAACATGCAGACACATTCGGTTATTTTTAAGTTAAAAGCAAACATCAGAGTCCAACAGGCTGAACAAGCATGAGATCAGCGTGTAAAGTATGCTAACGTCTATATTTGATGTCAGCATGCTAATTTTCAGAAGCCTTCACCACTTCCCTTCCCACCATCTGCACCGTTTTCTTCTTTGATTGTAAAAATACTTTTTCCATGGCTGAACCCTTTTACCACAAAGTGTCAAATTCTGTACACTCTGCGTACTTCGCACTTCCCATTCTGTTCAATCAGTCAGTTTCCACATCCCGCACCACAATCTGCTGAAAGTACCGTCCTGTACTCTCCAGCTTGAGGTGCGTCCCAGGTCCATCCTCAGGGAGAGCCCCTTTAAGCCTGTGATGGTCTACTGAGAGCAGATTGACCCAAACAGGAAGACAAAGAGCACAGCGGGACAGGACATAGACTGGACTGGAAAGTAAGGCTCAACATCACAGCACGGGCTCAGAAATACTGCCCCCCCCCCCCCCCACAAGGACATCTGAGGTCACCAGAAATTTGGGGTGGACGGTAAAGTTGAACAGCTGATTATCATATTTTAATGAGCAGGAGTCATATTTTTGTTTTAGTTTTGTCCTTTTCGGGGTGGGATTGGGGGCTTCATGCCTTTGTTGAAAGTGTGGAGCGGATAGAGCCAGAAGACAAACAAGTGGTCTCAAGGTGGAACTGAACCGCGCAGACAAAGCTAGAGCCTTAACATTTGGTCTGTGCATGGACGTAACCACTTGGCCATCATCACATCCAGTCAAGTTCTTATTAGAGCTGCGGTTTTGCACATTGGTAACTTTTCAGGAAACTGTCCCACCACAGGGTGTCAGGACCATTTTTAACATAAAAAACAAATCTGTTGATTTCTGAGAGTAATAATAACAAAAATCTAAATGACTAACTCTTGAACTTTTAACAAACCAAAGTAGAAATTCGGTTTATTTTTTATAATCCCAATATTTGTATTGAAGTTTTCACCAGTTTTCCTCGAGTGCAGTGCTGATTGTAGTTGTTTAAGTTTTGACAAATAATCCAGGACAGAAACTGAACTGTGCTGAACCCTAAATAATCAAAGTCGATAAAGACTGGAAATCAAGTGCAAAAGAAGAAAACATAACAGAAACATGGTGGAGTTGTTCAAAATAAAGACATTTCACATTTTAAAAAGATGTAAATTAATTTTTCAAAGTTTCTTGACTCTTGTACTTGACCTGTGACATGAGCATTCAGGGGCACCAACTAGAATTCAAAGAGTAAAGAAGGTAAATCCCAATGTTACCAGTCTGTGTCCAACTATTATCCCCAATTCCCACATACTCCCTCTGCGCAGCAGTCTGCGCGTGTTGGCTGTTTGTTTCCACAGCCTGCGCCTCGAACAGAGCACCGGATCACTTAAAATAAGCAGCGAGTCTATTTTCAGCTCAAGCTGCTTTAACTCTGCACCAATCACCGCCAAGCAGATCGACCCAAACAGGAAAATAACTGCTCAGAGCTTCTGGAACATTTCAGATATAAATAGGAATATTATATCATATCATAGGAGTTAAAGAGGATTAACTAGAATTGATGAAATTCATGAGTGGATATGTTTTCTCCCTTGTCTGTGGATTTAAAGTTATGATAATAAAATGTAAACAGACATTTAAGGCATTAATGATACTTCCTTAATGTACTCACTCATTGTAGAAGCAGAGAAGGCTCAGAAATCATAGTAAAAAGTAATCTGTGGAAATGTCCTTTTTAGAGGCATTCTGGCTGTAAAACCAGTTGTTTAGATGTTGCTCTTCCAATATAATATACGTAGCTGTTATCACGTAACATCATAATTCTCTTGTGATTATGTTTCTTTCTGTGGTGCTCCAAAGTGATGTGCTTCGGCTGCCAGTGGGCAAGGTTGCGGGCCATTGTTCAACCTGACGGTTGAAAAACTCACTGCAACACGAATAAAAATCCAAAAACCAAAAACACAAGGAAACTTTAAGAAGAAAACGAGCAGCACGAGGACACGGCAAGGAAGAATCAGGAGCAGACAGGAAACACGCAGGACGAGATGACCAAGAGCAGCAGACACACGGAGACTTCATCAAACACAGGAGACACTGAGGAGAGACAGGTGAGACAAACACACAGGTGGACACAATCAGGCTAACGAGGGCTGTATGAGCCCCAGGTCAGAGGTCATCGTTGATGTTTGTTTGAGTACCGTCCTGTCTGTCTGTGAACTTCTCCAGCACTGAGCAGCACAGTTTTGGTTTCTTCATGTCTGCATTAAAACTCTCTCCCCACAGAAGCACTTTGGTTATTCAGATGATCAGACTCTTAACTTAAAAAATCATCTTAATCTGCAGAATTAAAAGTCTCTGACTTCACTCCGGTGTGCAGGCTGCAGCAGGACGAGGTGTCATTTAGGATGGACTCTGGACAGGTTTTAAGAGACAACAGATCTTAAATTCTGAATGTCTAATGTGACTCAAACAGAGATGATTCTTAACTGTGACATCTTTAATCCACAGGTTAATTTGTAATCATACTAAGACCCTAAATCTCTTCATCTTTGGATGAAGTTTTCAAAGTTTTGGGGACAAAGTTTGTGCCTGATGACCGGAGCTTTATTTTTAGTGACTGACTGTTTTGAGTCATAATTCTAAGTAAACCCTCTAATCTTCACATTCATGTTCAGAGCAACAAGTCTGTGCAGTTTTATCAGGAACATCATGTCGTATTTAGCAGAACATTTGGCAGCGACAGAGCTGGCAGTGGAGACGTAAACAGGAAGTGAGCCATAACTCGATTATTTCTCTCATCAGGATTCATTTCCCTCAGTGAGCGATTAATCCTCATCAGTGTGAGACGGATCCATCTTCATGCTCCAGGATGTCCATTTCTGTATCTTCAATATCTATATGTTGTTGTTTTAATATCTGTATGTAAAGCTAACAGTGAGGGTCCTCTCCTCCTCTGTTTGTCTCTGACTCATATTTTTATCTCTGTGTGGGTGTTGAAGCAGTTTTCTCCAGCAGGTGTCCATCCTCAGAGCATCTCCATCTCCCTCCATCAGGATGAAGATGGTTTATATCTAAAGTGAGAGACAGGCTGAGAGGACAGAGTCACTTCCTGCAGGGTGATCAGCCAATCAGGTGGCTGTCTATATTTAACCATATCTGGTCTGAATCCAGGCAAACACCAGAGTTTCAACTCTCCAAATGATCACCATTTAAGATGGTAACAGCAGCTTAAGAGGAAGTTATGACCATCAAATCTGCTAAAGCTGTGATGTATAAGACATGTGGAGTCAAGTCCAGGAGGGTTTTTGGGATTCCAGGGTCTCGTGAGGAGACGTCACAAGAGTCCTAGCTCACAGGAAGATCCTTTAGAGTATCATGGCTAGGAGGACTGTCTGATGACGGGGGTACCTCAGGGTTCAGTGCTAAGTCCCCTGCTCTTCTCATATATGAAGCACCTCACTCGATGCAGATATTCTCCACATGGATGAAGGAACGCCACCTTCAACTAAATCTGTCCAAGACTTTGCTCATTGTCCCTCCTTCCAGTCCCTCCATTGAACCACAGATCAATATCCAGATTATCCAATATCCAATAATCTTCAAACTCCGCCAGAAACCTGGGTGTCATGATTGAAGACCAGCTGACCTTTAAGGTCCACGTGGCCTTGATTGCTTGTTCTTATACACATGCCCTCTATGACATCAGGAGCAGCAGACCCTACCTGACAGGACAGACAGCTTCTCGTACAGGATCTGGTGATTTCACACATCGACCACTGCAGCTTTCTACTAGCAGGCCTCCCTGCATTCACATTTAAACTCTGCAGATGATCCAGAATGCAGCAGCATGTCTGGTCTTTAAGCAGCCCAGAACTGCACATGTCAATTTGTTGCTAATCTCTCTTCATCAACTTCCAGTTGTAGCTCAAACCAAATTCAAAGCTCCACTTCTGATTTACAAAACATCCCTCATGCAGGTCTGCACTCCCTCTGCCAATGAAGGAGCTGGTACTCCATCACAATATGGCTCAACCATTAGACAGACTCTTCTCTGTTGTTCCCAAGTGGTGGAATAAATTACCAAACTCCATCACACTGTAAAAAGGTTGCTATTAATTATACAGTAACTTACTGGCAACAAGATGCCAGTGAGTTACTGTAAATGTCTATACAGTAGCATTACTCTATTTAAATTAACAACATAATTACTGTATTTTCAAAAAACAGCATCCTTACTTTATTTCCTTTACAGTGTCATTGCAGTTTATTATTCTGCACAACTTTAATGCATTTCAATTTACAGTGAACTTGCTGTGATATATACATATATATATATATATATATATATATATATATATATATATATATATATATATATATATATATATATTACCTTTAAACTTTTACAATTTTTATTCATTGCAAAATATAGTTTTGTAAGAAAGAAAAATCACATACACACATTATCATTGAATCAAATACTCTTCATTTAAAAAAAAAAATAAAGTCAAACATTTACTAATAAAATTGTTTCCCTTATTTCCAGGGGAAATTGAATTTTGGTAGTGACTACAACAATCAAATCATCTAATCTTTATTTGTATGGTGCCAAAGCATAACAAATGTTATCTCAAGACACTATACAATGGAGTAGACTAAAGCCATGTTGATCCATTACTCTTTTCAGTTATTTACTACACACAGACATTTTACAATAGGTAACTGTAAATATTACTGTAAAGTTTACAAAAATCAGTATGCTTTCCAGCAATCCATTACCATTCACAGTATCTTACTGTATAGTCATTTTACATAGGCAGCTTTAGATATTACAGTAAAATATTGTTAAATTTACAAAAATCAGTTACAGTGCAGTAAAGTCCTACTTTATGAGTTTCCCCTTAACTTGGCTGTTAAGGGAAAACTCATGCACTTAGTCTGACTCTCCTCCTCTGCAGTCCTCAGTGGTAGAACGAGTAAAAGGATTAAGTCCCAGGTCCTAGTGGACAACTCAGCACCTAGTACAATGATGCTTAGTATGATGTTGGTGTCAATGACATGAGGACTTGATGATGGTGAAAATAGTAATAATGCTGATATTGAGGTGACAAAGGTTTTTCTGTTGATTGCTTGGTTGAAAAAATAAAATAAAACAAAATACTGCCTTGAGCTCTACGTGGCAGCACTTGTGTCCAAATGGACTTGAAGCAGTTTGTTGCTCTTACTAATGTCGTTCCCTCCAGTTTAGATTCTTGCTTGTGTTGTACTTCCTCTCTGATGTTCATCACTTTGGACAAAATAATCTGCTAAATGACACTGTAACATCGTAACATTATTTTAAAGATTGTTTGTGTTTGGTTGGACAGAGTTATGGATGCTGCAAGCTTCACATTCATATTTCATCAAAGTCACATGCCTCTTCAGATGCATCATCATTTAATCATGAGGTTTGTTTTCATGGAGCTCTGTAGCATCTATTTTAGTGATTCATCGACCTTCACTGAAACCAAGGACATGCCTGCCAACATCTGAGTTTGACAGCTATGGAGATTTGGGGGAAAGCAGTCTGTCACCAGCCCCCTGTCCTCATGCAACCCTGATGCTCATATTAACGATAAAATCAACAGCTAGGGGAGAAAAACAGCTTTTTTCTACACTGTACTGTAAACATCTTTACAGTAACTGACTGTGTTTCAGCTTACAGCATAATTACTGTCCAGTGATGGTGTGTGGACAGTCTCAGGCCCGGAACACACATTAACCGATGATGAAACTGTGAGAGGCAGTGTTCATTTTGACAGCACTTTATACTTTGGTTTTAGTCTTGTGCCTAAAATATCTTTTAGTTTTAGTCATAGTTTAGTCATCTAAAATGTTTAATTTTAGTCTAGTTTTAGTCAATGAAATCTACTGTAAAAGTAGTCGACTAAAATATGAAGTGTAAAGGGTAAGGCATTTTTTATGTTTCCTTGAATTTCTGAAGTCATGTTTTACACTTGGATAAAATCAAACATCTAATAACCCTTTATTGAATGCTAGTAAAGTCTGAATGTATAAATGAACAGAAACAAATTGAACTTTTGTGTGAAATGCAGTCACCTTTATTTAGGCTACCTGGCAGAGCATCTCAGTTACAATACCAGAACTGACAACAAACAGTGAACCTGCTCTACATGAATATATCAATTCATAAAGAGAGGAGCTCTGATTGGATCGCTCCACAACTTATCCCACCACCACCAAGCTAAGGCAGCTGTGATTGGATGTCCCTCTTAACTCATCCAACCTTTCCACACAACCAAAGTAGCTGTGATTGGATATATTCCTAACTTGTCCCTACTTTCTACATGACCAAATTAGGTCTGATTGGATTAAGTCTCTGTCAAACATTTAGTCTAGTTTTTATTTGTTGATGAAAATGTCAGTTAATTTAGTTTTTGTTTTTGTCAGTGTAGACTTGTTTTTATTAGTTACTGTCTAGTTTTAATCAGGGGAAAAAAGGTTATTGATGTAAATTATGACGAAAATAAATAGTCAACAAAATTGTGCAGTTTAGACAATGCTCTTTTTCTTTGGTTAAGAATATGACTGAAGATCATAGCATATCTGTACCTTTAGATATCACCAGTTATCTAAATACTGAAGATTTCATTAAAAAAAAATAAAGAAATGTTTCATATGCATATAAACAAAAAAATCTAAAATCTTAAAAAAGATAAGTTCATCTGCAGAATTTGATTGTTAAAAATAAAGAGAAATGGATAGGTTCTGTTAGAGTAAGACTTCTATTTGTGTTGCTTATTAAATTATCAATATTGTTTAATTGTTTAATAGCACAAAAACCTCATCATTTTATACACAGCTGCTTCAATGATAGTTTTTGTTGGGCAGAGGCTGAAGCCGTGTCTGTGTATACAAACTTAACTCATGGTTAAAGGGGAAAAAAGGTTGTTAAAGAAAACTATGATCAAAGTAATTAGTCAACAACAGTAACAGCGGTGAGAGAGGCTCACATGGTGACAGATATTGTCAGATTTATCAGTTTGTTCCTGTAGTGTGTGGTGAGCCACAAAGAGAGAGACAGGACGCCACAAACCAACCACTCATTTACCAAGAAGGCAGCGACTCTGCTCTGCAGCTTGTGATTTCATGTGACTTCAGTGCAAACAAACATGGCGGACAACGTCAGGAGGCTAAATGCAGCTAGCCGCTAGCTTCCTATGACATCCTTGGTGGTTGTGCTCTCAGTCCAGCTCCTCTCCTCTTCGGTCTGTTATGTATGATTTACGCGTTACTTTGTTAAGATGTATGGTTTTTAAAACAAACCAATGAGTTGGACCTCCATTATGACATCCATCTGACTTTATGCTTTGCCTTTACTCTTGTTGCCATGGCTGCGTTTGCTTCCTGCTTCAGCTCCGTGTTTGGCTTTGCTCTGGTCCATGTGACAAACACAGAGGACGTGCTCAGTCGTCCTTGGTGCTCCACACACGTCAGGACTTCTGGTCATAAATACTCTACATGTTGAATATTTACGATTTCAAGTCTTCCAAGAGGACAAAATGACTCTTTACACGCCTCACACCTCAAAATAATCAGGTTAGATCATCTTTAGGACCTTCAGATAATGGTGACCCGAGTTTGGGACTAGAGCTAAAGGTCGACCCGGTCACTGTGTAAAGTGTACCCCGCTTTAGATAACAGGGTGTTGTGTTACTGTTGGTCAGACTGATGTTTACACTGAGGTTTTTGGACAGTTAAAGCTTAAGATGAGAGTAAAATAATAATTTTAACCTCATACAGTCGAGTCTGTGTTTAATTCTGTCTTTAGCTGTTCACTAATTCTTCATGAGATAATTTCAGATCAATCTGAATCATACAACAGTCCACACACTGTCACAGACACACACTCGTGCTCTCTGTGTGACAAGTGTCCAACTCACCGTCCATCTGCTGTGAGACAGGAGGAGCCAGAAACAAACAAACAAACACACACGCACACACACACACACACACACACACACACACACACTCACACACAGCTCTGTTTCACTCCGAGCCTCGAGGTGTTCCTCAGCGTGTTCATCCTTTTTATCTCGACGGCGTCCATGAAACATCCCGTGTGCATCCCCCTGGACCCTCGAGCCAGTACAAGCTGCTGTAATGACTGTAAAATTAAGAAACAGGGAAATACGAGATGATTTTAATTTTCCAAAATCTTACATGCATACTCAGCATAGAGCTTATTTATTAAAGCTCTTCTAAAATCTCACAGACACTCTGCAAACTGGCCACAGGCTGGATTTAACCCGGTCCGGTAGAATCATGTATGGGCCAGACTGCACCCTCAAATTTGATTATTTATTTAATGTTGTTTTTAATTTGATTTTAAATCTTGTTATATTCCAGTCTCTGTCTAATTCTTTTTAATATTCAAGTTTTTTCTATTATTTTAATTTTTAATTCATTATTCAGTAAAATTCTCTTATTTTAATTTTAAATTTTTTAATTAATTTTTATTTATTTTCTGACACATTCTTTCCAAATTTCTTAAATGCAACCATTGTGTAACACCATGTGCAATAGTTAAAAAAGATCACTCTGATAAATCGGTTTTACAAAATTGACTTTAAATTAAAGTATTTTAAATCTGCAGCATTGTTTATTGTGACGAAAGAGGATTTTTGCATCTCTGAATAGATACATTCACCTTTTTTAAGGAAACAGTTTACAGATGTTCTGAGAAAGTTGAGATCAAATTCAGGACGGAGGTCTCCTGAAGATGAATCCTGGTCTCCTAAAGAGCGTTCAGGATCTCTGGGACACTTCAGGCCCTTACATATTTCACTGCATCTGCAAATATTTTTATTTAATTATTTAAATCAGAGAGGATGAGCTCAGGGGAGTGTTTCTAAAAATATCATCTGAATCCCAGAGAGTCTCTGACTCTAAAATAAACATTTAAGTTAACTGTAGCTCGATGTCTGAGACTCCAGAGGAAGTCCACGCCTCATTTGTTTTTTAACATCCTAACAGCTCTTGTGCAGGAGATTTGAAACCTGGACATTTTGATTGTTTTTTTGCATTTAATTCCTGTTCCAGCTTTTAGGTTTTATGATCAGAGGTTCATCCTGTGTCTGACTTTAGTGTCTGAAATGCTGAAGTCTGAGTATAAACCCAAACCCTGCTCCTCCCTGCAGCGATCATCTACTCTGATAATCAGAGCGGTCCCTGAACGCCTCCTCAGGACCGCCAATACCTGACCGCCATGACGGAGAGACATCGTCCAAGTAAATGAAAGACTCCTGGTGTCAAGCAAACATTTTAGGATCTGTTTTGGCTCTTGTTATTCTGTTAATACACTCACCGGCCATTTGATTAGGTACACAGTTTGAGTACAAGGCTGGACTTCTTTTAAGAGGGGATGAAGGGTAAAGCTTTACGGGTAGTCATGGAGGGCCCCAGAAAGAGTGAACAAAGTTAAGATCCACCCTGAAGTAGAGCCATACACCCCCAAGCAAAATCCCAAGACCAGCTGAAAAATTACAAGAGTTTGTATTTTTCACTCTTGGATCCTAAGAAGGTTCTAGTAGAGCTTCAAAATGCAAAAAGAAGAAATGAGAGTGAGAGACGATCTGATTGGAGTGAGACTCGGCTCCTCCTGTCGTTACCTTTGGAAACGAGAACTACTGAAGCCCAACAGTGCCAAGACTCCACCAGCCAGCAAACAACCTTTTTTTCTGCAACAGTCCATCTCTTTGAAACAGGGACTGATCCTCCATCAAGACAAAACTGTACTGCATTCACCTGTTTTTAAAAACCTAAACAATCACTCATTAAAGCAACAGATGCAGACATCTTTTGGTGCTGCCTGTCTGAATACATGAGCCTCCACTTTTTAATTTTAGTGTCAGTCTCTACTTCTGTAGTTTCGTTGTTGTTAAAGGCCCAAAGAATGTAATGACTACGTCATGACCGGGACAGAGAGGGGAACACCAAAGACAATAAATGCTGAAACAGTTGACCCGTGGTGAAGGGCTTACTGGCTCTGATACCCTCATGTAGCATGTTGTTGGACAAACCTTGAAACCATGGGTAGGGCTTGGCTTTGGATCAGCAGTGACCAAGTGAACAGATCTGCTGAACCAGGCCTGGGCCCATTCAGGGGGTCCTTCAGGGGCCCAGGCGTGTCTGTGAGTTAGAGCTCCTTAATTCTCTGTGACAACATCAGTCTGAAAACATCCTTCAGAGACGTAGGTCCATTTCTCCATGACAGCATCACACAGCTGCTGAACATCCATGATGAGAAGCTCCTGTTCCACCCAGTGTTAATTTGTTGGCTTATTTTTTTCCATAGTTTTCATCAACAACCTTTTGTCCTCCGACAAAAACTAGACAGTTACTAATAAAAACAAGTGCACATGGACAAAAACTCAAACTAAATTAACTGACATTTTCATCAACAAATAAAAACTGGACTAAAATGTTTGACAGAGACTTAATCCAATCAGACCTAATTTGGTCATGTAGAAAATAGGGACAAGTTAGAAATATATCCAATCACAGCTACTTTGGTTGTGTGGAAACCTGACTTCAGAAATTCAACATAAAATTGCCTTACCCTTTACACTTCATATTTTAGTTGACTAAATGTGCAGTAGATTTCGTCGACTATAATGCTGTGAAATTTCATCAACAAACTGGACTAGAATTAAAACAACTTAGAAGACTAAATTATGACTAAAACTAAAAGACATTTTAGGCTAAAGACTATTACTAAAACGAAATTAAACTAGAGAAGCACTCTGAGAGCACAGACCTCCGCCAAGATACAGTTCTGGATCACCACGTGCTCCAATATCAGGGCCGAGTCTCCGCTCATGTCTGTCCATATGGAGAAGTCCTCTGCTGGCATTGCAAGGGATGCTGGATAATGTAGTGACATGGATTGAAAAACGTTGACGTGAGTTTGCAAAGAAACTACAATTCCCATAATGACCTAAAGGGGGCAGAACCCTCAGAGCAGCCAAGGAGAAATGAATGGGATTTGATATCATAAACTTCAATGCTTTTTTTGTGATGTCAGTCTGGATCGGATGTAGATGAAACTGACCATGATGGTAGAGTATAATTATATAAATTATCCTGTAAATTCTAAAGCAAATCCATTGAGTGATGTCAGAGATATGATTTTTTAAAATATGGCCCAATGTTAACTTATGGGATTTTTTGCAAATTTTGGGAATTTTTTGCATCCAGACAAACACGTGGATCACCACTAAATTATAACGGCTTCTTCCTTGGACGAAACCACACCTCTGGTAAATGTTCATGTAAATCCATCCAGTAGTTTTTGCGTAATCTTGCTAACAGACAAACAAACAAACACACAGACAGACAGACCCTGGTGAAAACATAACCTCCTTGGTGGAGGTATTAATGCTGTCAAAATTAACAGTAGTTCAACCACACCCTAAAGGTGCTCTATTGGACTGAGATCTGGTGACTGTGGAGGCCTCTGGAGTACAGTGAACTCAGCTAACATTCGATACGGCGGTCTATATTTTTGTCTTGCTGATCTGGACGTGGACCTCCTGGGGGATCTCTGCTGTCAGAGCCTCTGAATGTCTGTTTCCACATCTGGCATAAAGAGTATCACTTGGCATTGTCCGGGTCTGGAGTTAATAAAAGACGAACTGGCTTTAAGTGTAAGACTGAGGACTGACTGAAGTGAACAGGGTCCAGATCTGTAAAGCTCTACAGTTAGACTACAGCCTCTCTGTGATAAGAACAAACTGTTTATTTAGGGATAGATGCCCGTTTGTTTGAATCTAATCCTTCATTTGTGTTCATAAAAACACAAGGACAAAGCTCCACAGTCTGATCATCTCTGATTAAGTCAGTCCTGTAGATAATAAAGGGCTGTTCTGTCATTTAAAGCTCACAGAGGACTCCTTTGTTCACTCCACTGTTTAATGAGGACGGGCTGGTTCCTGTTTGTTTAAGTGGATAAATGATGACAGCACACCCTGACAGCCGAAGACTCTGTGAGCTATACTGTGGACTCAGGGCTTTATGAAAGTAATCAGATTACAAAATAGTCAGTCACGCTGTCTGCTGTATTTATGGACAAATATCAGATATTAAAATGTGCTCCATACAGCTCAGTTTTTTTCTCGGCACTTCATTCTTATTTATTTCTCAAACATCTGTCTCTCTATGTGGCCCTGTGATTGTCTAACAACCTGTTTATATGTCATAAAAACCAAGACAATACAAGAACCCAGCGACATAAAATGAGACCATGAGGACCAAAGTAAAAGATAAAAACAATGAGAAAAAGAAAAGGCGATTAAAAGGGCAGAAGTAGAAAACAGGAGAGTAAAAAGAGAGTGAAACAATGAGGAGTAAAAGCAGGAAGACAGGAAATCTACGGCAACCGGCCTACAACAGCTCCATGCAGTTTAACCAGAGGAAAACAGCTGATCGAGCAGAAACGCAGCAGAACCAAGCACAACAACAGGAGAGCTCCAGGCCTGTGGGGGGCGCTGTGGCAGAGCGAGACAGACGACAGAGACTGAGGTCAAGCCAGCCGCCTCTAAACTTGAAGCGCTCACGTATTTGAACATCTACGGTAAAGGTTCCTGTTTTTCTTTTACCATCAAAAGTGTGAAATAAATGAGTCTGGCCTTAACTCTGGCTCTAAGACTCCTCTGTTTCCAACATGAATGAACAGAATGTGTAATAATATTGTATCAAGTAAAGGTTGATGAACGCCTAGCGTGGTTTATTTTGAGCCCCTTTAGCAGATATTAAACTGAAATAAGATCATTTTCTTCTATTTGTACCTGATAAGACTTTCATCAGTGTAGAGGACCTCCTGGTCTATATGTGCAAGCAGTACGACGAACTTTTATGGTGTACTTTTTGAGGAAGTAATATTCCGTGTACTTAGAAAATAGAGTACTCAAAAAGTTGTAACAATACTATTATTACACATTATGGTCATTTATGTTGATAAAAGGGGGCATTTTGGAGCCAACGTGAAACCAAGACACCTTTATTTCACACTTTTGATGGTTAAAGGAAAACAGGAACATGATAAAGTCGCTCAGCCGGTCTGCAGTGTTAATTTTGTTGACTAATTTTTTTCAACAACCTTTTTTCCCCTGATGAACTAGACAGTTACTAATAAAAACAAGTGCACATGGACAAAAACTTAAACTAAATTAACTGACATTTTCATCAGCAATTAAAAACTAGACTAAAATGTTTGACAGAGACTTAATCCAATCAGACCTAGTTTGGTCATGTAGAAAGTAGGGACAAGTTAGGAATATATCCAATCACAGCTACTTTGGTTGTGTGGAAAGGTTGGATGAGTTAAGAGGGACATCCAATCACAGCTGCCTTAGCTTGGTGGTAGTGGGATAAGTTGTGGAGCGATCCAATCAGAGCTCCTCTCTTTATGGATTGATATATTCATGTAGAGCAGGTTCACTGTTTCTTGTCAGTTCTGGTATTGTAACTGAGATGCTCTGCCAGGTAGCCTAAATAAAGGTGACTGCATTTCACACAAAAGTTCAATTTGTTTCTGTTCATTTATACATTCAGACTTTACTAGCATTTAATAAAGGGTTATTAGATGTTTGATTTTATCCAAGTGTAAAACATGACTTCAGAAATTCAAGGAACCATAAAAATGTCTTTCCCTTTACACTTCATATTTTAGTCGACTAAATTCACAGCAGATTTTGTCGACTAAAATGTTATGAAATTTCATCAACTAAAACTAGACTAAAATAAAAAAAAAATTATGATGAGTAAATTATGACTAAAGCTAAAAGATATTTTAGGCCCTAACCCTAACCCTTTAGGCACAAGACTAAAACTAAAGTATAAAGTGCTGTCAAAATTAACACTGCCTGTCTGTCTTCCTAGGAGCATTTACCGTAAATGTTCAAACACATGAGCACTTTAAGATGATTTGACCACGGAAAACAGAGGGGCAGCTGGCCTGACCTCAGTCTCTCTCATCTTTCTCTCCCTGTCACAGCGCCCCCTGCAGGCCTGGAGCTCTTCTGTTGAACAACACAAACACAAACAAGAACAACACAATATGAACAGACAATTCAACAAGCAGAAACTAAAACAAGCAACATAAAATAAATACAAATTTGAACTTAAAGTAATGACATTAATGAGAAAAAAGAAAATGTATCAACAGAGGGAAGAGCTCAAAGTAACAGGAGCTAAAATTTTCAGAGTAATAAAGAAATTAAAGGCAAAGAAGACAGTAAATCTGAAATAAGATGAAGGCGACATCACACAAAAGCAAGTCTTTCAAAGTGAGTTTTTATCATTGTTCCAAAGTTGAGGCGCTCTGATAGAAAAAGCTCGATCATCTTTCGTTTTTAGCCTCGACCTTGGAATGACCGGGAGGCCCTCGCTCGAGGATCTGAGTCTGCGAACTGGCTGCCAAGAAGCTGCTGAAGGGAAGCTGAAATCGGGGGGATGTTATGTCGTCTGAAAAAAGAAAACAGAGACCCTTGTCTGCTTCTTCCAGGTTTTGTGCCCTTGAGTGTGCTTTCTGTCACCACTGCTTGATAAAGTACTTCTACGCAACAAGACACATAGTCTGCAGCATCTGGACTTCTCCCTCTCCACTGTTTATAGCACCAGTAGCTGCCTGAAATGGCTTGTTCTCATGTTTGCCAAATAATAGACCTACCGGTGTGACATCCTACCAGTGTGACATCAGCATTTCAACCCCACTGGCTCAGGGAAGCGAGCCCAGTGCAGAGGAGCGACAGATGAATGAATGGCGAGTTGCTGACAACAGGGTGCAGAGCAGCACTGGAGTGACCAATCACCACGGAGCAGACTGGCCCATGTAGGGAGCATGTGCACACAAACACGTTTACCTGCAGCGGTTCGATTATCGATTATTACATCAGAGCGCGAGGAAAGTTTTTTTATTTCCTGATAACGAATGTGCTGTAAAGCTTCACTGAAGTATCTGATCAGTGAAGTTTCCACAGACCGATGGAGGTTGGTTCCTCTCTGGTTGGAGAGGACGCTCTGATATTTTTGCTTCATGTTTTTTTGGCAGAGCCGGAGCTCCAGATTGCAGCACAGCTCGGAGCGGCCGGCTGGGCGGGCGAGGTGAGAGCGGCGTGGGAGGCAGCAGCAGGGAGCTCGGAGTGAGGCCGCTCTGACAAAATGACAATTTACTGATTAAACCATGAAAAGATGACAGAGACCGTGGAGAATTTAAACACCAGAAACATGAATTATGAGCACGGGCTGGTGTGTTATCTTTGTGGTTTATATTTTAGTCAAATCAGTGCTGAAAATATGACTCCAGCAGATTCTTTTTCTGAAAATAAAGCCTCAAAGAAGCCTGAAGAGGGTGAACAAAGTCCTCATGTTGCTGCACATTTGTCTTTACATAAAAAAACATGAGCAAACGTTAGAGACACAAACCTGCAGCAGCTGTGTGAAGCAGGCAGGAAGGAAACAAAACAGAGGTTAATAAAAGTTAAATAAATAGGACAAGAAAATAAAATATTAAAATGGATATAACAAAATAGGCAAAACACAACAACAGGGGTTTAAAATAATATCAAATCTTGGATAAGAACAGAAATAAAACTGATAATTAGTGCTGTTATATCAAACTAAATGACAGATTAAATGTGGGTCTTCAGTTTTACTTTTTTTTGGCAGTTTTCTGTCAAATAGAAAGATTTCCACAGTAAGGTGTACCTAATAAAGTGGCCTGTATACTCATCTCTTTTGTTTAAGAAGCAAACTTCATACCTGACCTGCTTATGAGTGAAAAGAGGCCGCAGGCAACAGCTCTCTCTGACACTGGGCGAGAGGTGGGGTACAACCTGGACCAGTCGCCAGCCAATCACAGGGCCACAAAGAGAGACGAATACATAAGGGCAGTCTGGTGTCACCAGTCAACCCAATAAGCATGTTTTTGGTCTGTGGGAGGAAGCTGGAGCGCCTAGAGAGAACCAGTGCAAGCACTGGGAGAACATGTTAAGGTCCTGACCGACACAGGGTGTTGAACCAGCAACCATCTAAACGTTGTGTCTTAATACAGATATATACAGATATATTTTAATCTCAATGAAAAAACAATTTCACTAGGGGTGGCACGTGCCTCACAGAAGGAAGGTTGCTGGTTTGATCCCTGTGTTGGTCAGGGCCTCTCGATGGAGTGTCCATGTTCTCCCCGTGCATGTGTGGGTTTTAACCCCCGGTCCCAGAGCAGGATTTCCCAGCATTCATCTCTGGATTCAGTGATAGACTTTTGAAATTCAGCTGTAAATGAACTTAAAGTTAAAATCACAGAGACGTTCGGGCAGAGAAAAGTTTCAAATATTTTTTTTTATTTTCTTAGAAAACAAAAGCATCGGTTAAATACAAGCTCTGTTGAATAATATGAAGCACTTCTATCAGCTCAGACTTTAAAAATATAATCTTATCCTTTAACAATACAAAATCTCTCTCATCAATAATGACCCGTTCTGTTTTAATTTACTGATACAGTCTAGTACCTCCGTCTGAGAGCGGTTTGGACTTCCTTTTGCATAAATGAGAGTTTGGACTATTGTTGCTACACAGAGACCAGCAGAGTTCCACGGGCTCAATTCAGTTTTACAAGTTGCATAAAGTTTTTAACAAACAAACAAACAAACATCAAGCAGGCGTTGCATAGGTAAAGAAAACAAGCAAAACATGCTGAGCGGTGTGTCGAGCAGCGGCACCGTTCAGCCTGATTATCGATTATTGAGTGACTATAAAATACAAACACACAGATCATTGAGAGAGAGCAGGGGTGGGCAACTTTGATCACCAAGAGGGCCACAGCTTTTCTTTTCAGTGCCTGAGGGACACATTGTAACATATTGTCGGGCACCCTCAATGAGGAAAAAAAAGATATAAGTAAACAAAAATAGTAAATATAAAGCTTCAAAACACAATTTCACCAAAAATATATACAATAAAAAATTCATGATTTAATGAGCATGACACATAACTAACATCAATTTGAGTTTCTGTTTAATGCAACAAAAAATTCATGTTTACCAGTTTTTAAAGCACAAATACATTAACTATACCACTGTTTCCAAATACAGTTTGAACTAATACTGTATATTATATTTTAATGCCTCATAAAAGATACTTAGACAAAAGCAAAGTAAGATCTTTCATGACTTGTAAAAAACAAAGCATGTAACAGTAACCTAAGGTAGTAGAAATATTTTATCACCTCCTATTTGTGCATGAAGCAGTCCTGGTGACTCATGATGAATCATATTTCGCAGTTTTTGTTTGTTTTCTTCATATTTTCAATGTGTTGTTTTTTGGAAATGATTGGTGGGCCACATTGAGTGAGGTGAAGGGTCGATGTGGCCCCCGGGCCACCAGTTGCCCACCCCTGATTAAGTGGTAACATAACTGTTATAGAGATGCTGTTATACAGTAGAGATGCTTCTTAAAGCTACACGCTGGATAAATACAGGTGATAATGGCACTGCAGATTAAACACGAGGGTGCATCAAGATTTAAGGCCATGAGAGCAGAGACTTCAGAACACATCGGGCTACAAGTTTAATATTTACACGTAAAAACATTTTAAACATGTGAAGACTTTTCAGACAGACGAGTGTTTTTAGGGGAGGAGGGGCCAAATTGAACATCTTTGCAGTTAGGATCATCATTTAGAGCTTTTTCAGGAGAGCTTTAATCAGGAGACATTCTGAATGTTGAAGATGAAGATGAAGGAGAGCCAGCAGCACTGCTCTGTCCCAGATGGTCTCAGCTGTGTTCACGCTAAAGCCAGAAAAGGTTCAGACCTGCGCTGGTGGAGGGCGTGGGCGTTCAAAGGGCTTTAACACGGGAGAACTGGGCTACACTCGTGTGGTGGGCTCCTCGATAATGACCTTATTTTCTTTATGTCAGAGCATCGTGTAGTTTAGCATATTCTCAAAGTCTGAGTGTAACTAAAAACCTAAAACGAGCCATTGGAGATGTTTTGATCGATTTTGGTCCAAATCTAAGAAAAAAAAAGATAAACTAAGAACTTGTGTCTTTAATGGGAACACATACCACTGTTTCATCATCAGTCTGCGCTGTATGGCTGATAATCAAACACAGAGACAGCTGATGAGGGCGTGAGGGGGTGTGGCCTTCCCCCCCTGCCCCCCCCAGCCCCATGACCATGACAGAGGGAGTGACCGCCCGTGTTTTAAAAAGCGATCTGAGTGGTTTTCATACCTACAGCTCAGTTGCTTTGTTCTGATTCTTTTTTTTTTAAATGCTACAAATCTTCATATTTACTTTGGATCATTTCAGTGTCACACAAAAATATTTCATGTATAAGCAATGCTGCCTCTTTCAGGCGAGGCGTTGTCCAGATGTAGCCACTTAAATCTCCCCCACTTCCCCTGACAGGGTCTTGGCTGGACCCTGACAGGTCCTGTCAACCCTGACAGTTATGCTGCGTTCGATTGTAGTTGGAACTCGGAAAGATCCGACCTCTGAATCGGAAAAGTGCAATCAACGACCCTTCAGCTCGGGACTCCAACTCGGGATTTCGGGCAAGATCAGAGCAGCCCGGGTCGGTCAGGATGACATCATAGCAAGATGCCGTCGCACACCATGAGCGGTAAACAGAGACACTTTCTTCTATGTGTCATCACCAAAAAACACAGGAACAGTAATGTCACCAAAAGTGTGTTCATAGTATAGTATGTCCTACACAGAATATTGTTTTCCCATATTTAAAATGCATTAGCTTATAACTGTAATGTTTAGCACTAATGCTGTAGTGTTTATATCCAGACAAGGGCAGTTTTGACACATGGAAATAATAATAACTGCACTTATCTATCGCTAACAGTTTAATGTTTCTAACCATGCTGGTGTGTTCAGGTCATACAGTGTAAGGCGTTTCTTTTTCTCTCTTTCAGGTATGTAATATATTCCCCCAGCAGGACATTTTGATCTTTGAAAAGCAACTAAGCAAGCATCAGTTTATTGCGGCCGGCCATGTTTTCCAATGAAATGCAATGAAATGCTTTTACCTCAGAATTTCCAACCCGAATTGTTCCGAGTACAATCGAACGCAGCATTAGAAACTGTAAACTCTGGGCCATACTTGGGTGAATTTGTGGTTTAAAGTTTGCTCCCAGTTGATTTGTCAGCTGATTTACTAACTAAGGAAAAGACTGAGGCTGTGTCATCTTGTGAGGAAGCACCATCTCATGGAAACGCCCTGCAAACGCTACCAGTGACTGGAAGTTGGCATGTAACTGGCTGGGAGGGGAAAGTGAATTCAGCCGAACAGGAAACGCCCAGTGGTGTGAACTCAACCTTAGATAATATTTATAAACACAGTGGCTTTAAACTCTGACATTATTCATAAAAAACCTCAGTGTGGATTTGAAACTAGAGCATGTGAAATGAAGTCCTGTATACATCAAATTTCTTGTTTTAAAGACAAATGATGCAGAAAAGCTCCATCACACTGTCTGCTCAAAAATGTGCAGGAGTGATTGACTGATTCATCCCTGTGCTGGCTTTTAAAAGTGAAGTTATTCTTGAAGTTTTGTTACTTTTTGAGACTAGTGATCAAGAATTAATGTGGATTTTATTGTTTTACAATTAAAAAAAGTACCAAGGTATCAAAAATGTAAGCAAACGTGTGTTATTTTATGAGCGGGCGAAGCAATTAGGTCTTTTGTTTTGAAGAGAATCCAGAATATTTCCAGATGGAGGCTGTCAGGATTGGCCTCAGCCCTGTGTCGATGAGATGTCTGACATACACGTCTCATAAATCCTCTTTCATCCCCTCTTTGACTCACTCAGTCACAAACGTTATCTGAATTTAACCCAGAACAATAACCACAGTGAAGAGCCTGTGAAGTGTGCAGGGACCACAGACTTAAATATCTAACATGATAACTACGTTTGGTTTCTATGGTGACGGTCAGCAGACAATAATAAAGGAAACAAAAGCCCAAAAAGGTAAAGTATGTGTGTGGAGGTGTGCGTGTGTGTGTGGTGTGAAAGAATGGAGAATGCAGGATAAAAGAGCCGTCAGGAGTTATTTCAGGTTTGAGCTGAGACCACGACTGCCAACGTTTACGGCCGGGGCTCTGGCATCGAGCGCTCACGGTGGTCCAAGAACATGTCGAGGGAGGGGTGGGGGGGTGTTAGACGGCTTTTTGATTGTTTTCAGTCGAGGTTCAGACTGAGAAAAAGACAGATCGAGGCATTCGAGCCAATAAAGCACCAACGGAGAAGAAACGCGGCCAAACGGCTCTCAGGAGATGGCTGACAGAGAACAAAGTGTGTTGTTGCATAAGAACAAAAGTCCTGGACACGTTATTCCTGTCTCAATATTGGTGGATTTTTCTGTGGAGATATCCGAACAAAATAAATGCGTGACCATCTCAAGCTAACATGCAGGACTGTAACACGGCTTAGCCTACTGTTGGACCTTCTGCTGACGGAACAAAGAGGATTTCGGTTCTTCAAAATAAATTCTGCAAAAATGAAACAAGTTTTACTCCTTTCAATCCTTCTTGAGTGTTTTTATGAGGTAATGTGTGAGGACGAGAGACGGAGATACTTCATAGGTCAGCAAAGGTCAAGGACAAAGTAGTCAGAAAAATCAACTGTGATCATTTAAAATCATTAAAGCTCATAAAACAGCCTCTTGTCTGCTACATAAGTTTGAATATATTTCATTAAAGGAGCTGTTGTGTTAAAAGTTAAACTCATATAAAAGGGAAACAGTTTTAAAACATTCAGGAGAGAATTAAAGAGCCAACGACTGAAATCCACTACGATATTTAAAGATCTGGACACTTCGGAGGGTCCTTGTTTGGCAGAGCAGCATGACCCAGGATGTGGGGTAACAGAGGGGGGATATCATGCAGGTCTTTAAGAATAAAGGAATATATCCTTTTCACTTTTTAAACAGTTAAACTTGGCTTCTGTAAAGTTACGTCTGGCTAAAGACTATAACACTTTTCATTCCTGCTGACTGAAATGTCTTGTTTTTTATGTGTAAGAATTGTCTGAGAGCCGCCTGTGACCCTTTAAGATTACTTCTACAAGTTATGGTTGTCCTGTTTTGATTATTATTTTAACGTCATTCAAAGGTCGGGTTTGTCAGTAATATCCAAATATTCTGCTGCTGTGATATTTTTAAAGGTACAGTAGATATTAACGTGCTGCTTATGGATATTTGGTTACATGATAAAGTTATCTGGCGCATAAATAAAAAATTAGTCTTGATTCAATGAAAAACAACTACATTCAAAATTTTAGGAAGACATTGCACAGAGGGATGACTTTGGTTTAAAGACGTTAAAGCTTCTACAGCTCTTCTGCCATCGTTCAAATAAAAGTTAATCATTCTTATCGATGCTTGGAGATAAAAATATAATTTAATTTGAGGCTGTGGATAAAAATGTTTGATCTGTAAAAGTGCTGAAGCAAAGAGAGCAGAGGACAGAGGAAAAGGTTGGATTTGTGGTTTGCTACAGGAGGTTGAGGTTCCTTCACGGACTGTGTTTCTTAGAAGAAGGTGATGTTAAATGTGTATGAACCGCTGCTCTGAGTCTGATCGACATGAGCTCAGGCTTTTTGTGGTCCGATGATAACCACGATGATCGAAGTGAAAAAGGAAGTAGAAGCAGTAAAGTCAGAACATCCAAACTGAAGCAACGGAGGTGAAACGCTCCTCCACGTTGTCCCAGCCCTTGAGTTTGGACGGGGGTCCTATGTTGGTGGGGGTCCGTCGTATCGCAGCATGACGTTGAAGGATCGGGCGAAGTTGTTGGAGAGCGAGCAGCTGTTGCTGTCGTCCATGAGCGGGAGGAGGAAGGCGAGGAAGAGCAGAGCGAGGAAGAGGAGCCAAAGAGGGAGAGCCAGACGACAGACTCGATGACATAAACTGGGTTTCTGCAGAAACAGAGACAAAAACGTCAGAAACAAACCGAACCACAAAATGCTGAGTCGCTGCTGCTGCTGGGCACAAAGCTCTGATCTCAAAAAGGTTAAAGGAGATGGGGAAAAAAGCTCCAGAACAAAAATATGATGCATTTTCTTGATTACAAACATGTTTTCACTCTTTTAATTGGTACAAAAATAAAATAAGATAAAACCCACTCACCACCAGCAATGTTTTATAAAAAAAGAAGAAAATCATCAATAATACAGATAATGACATTAACTTTTTAATACATGACCCTCCATCAAAGTACGCTGAATGTAAAATAATTAGGATCGTAACACTCTGGACACTTTTACACTTCCAGAAGTTTCCTGTGATTCTTTAATAAGTCTTTCAGATTTTATAATATTGAAATGCAAAAGGATTTTCTACAGTCTCATCTTGGACAGAAAAACTCTTCTTGGTACCTGTTTAAGCGTCTTTAAATGCTGCTTTTCCTAATATCCTATACTCAAAAGGATGTATGTATGATCCGGCTTAAATCAAAGGATCAGTTTCATTGACAGAACATTAAAATCCTGCAGGTAGGTTGCAGTGATAAAGGTCACTGCTCAAGGTCACTGAGGATTGTTCGACTGCCCGAGTAGGAATCCCAAACAAAGGCAGTGCTCCCTGAGACATAACTAATTTCTAACTCTGATATCCGGACTTCAAATATCAGACATGATGTACCAGATGCTCTGCACTGGGCTCAAACTACTGATGCAACAGTGATGGGACTATTCAGAGGGGCAGCTACTGCTGCTGTAAGCAGGAGAGCAGGGGGAAGCCTGATGCCAGGAACTTTGTTAACTAAATATAAATACTCGATCATGCTCAACAGGGCATTTAAAACTGGAACAACCACAGTACGACCTCAACCATCAAGTCTTATTTGCTCTGATATGTAAAAATGTATTTCTGTTCACTCTCTGATTCAGTGTTACAAAAATAGTCTGCATTTGACCAAGTTATACCTAAATATATGTTAACATTTTGGTTTTATGATTATAAAATTACCAAATTGTGCCTGTAAATGCATTTATTAACTTGCTTTTGCTCATTAATTGTTAATTCTAAAAAGTGACTAACTCTCATTAACCTTCTGTTTCTGAGTCATAAGTTATGAATTAATAATTAAATCAGTGTAATTTTCAGAATCAAGTATTATTTCATTACTGAGTTAAAAAATTTACAACATTAGTACGCTTTACAACATTAGTTGATGGAAGACTTTGATTGAATTTGCATTTTCTTTAATTTTTATACTCAGTACTCAGTAGCAGTTATGAATATAACTAAGTACAATACTTCTCATAAGAACTAAGTTGTCTCTAATGTCTCAAACTAAAGTTTGTTCTCAATTAGTCATAAAAGTGAGTCAGCCTCTCTTTTTTTGCATCTATTTAATCCTAAGAAATCTTCATTTTCTGCCTCCCTTGTAAATAAGAAAGCATTTGTAGCATCCTCACACATTCACGCACACATTTGCAGATTTGTTCGATTATTCTTACTGATATTTGGAGCATTTTTAAATGTTTGTTATTCTGGCATGTCTGCACCCACTGATCTGACAGATTCTTGGTGATTCTTCTTCTCAGAAACACTGGAAACATTTTTAAAACAACACATTTTCTTTCAGCACTCTGACAGAGATGCAGAGAGAGAGTCGGCAACAGCAGTAGCAGTTCGCCCACACAAACATAATGTACCAAACTGAAGTGATGCTGTTCAGTCCTGCAGACTCTGTGAATCATTTTCTAACTTCTGAACTCTTCAGAGTAAATCATGTACATTTTAACAAGTCGAGCAGGACAGGAACATTAGCTTAAACACAGGATAAAGATGATTTTAAGGGCATTATAAAGGCAGGAGGAGCACTGTTGTTGTGTTTTTGTGATTTCATGCAGAGGTGACCAAACACCGGGCTGTGGATGGTACTGGGCCGTGAAGCGACAATAACAGTTTACTTAATTTCCCTTTAGTTGAAGAATTGAGACAAAGGGTGTTTTATTTTGAAAGGCTGACCAGATCCTCTCGTGTCAGTCTGCATAGACTGACATGTGGTGAACTTTAAACTGACGACCTCTGACTCAGTCACTGCTGTGATGAACCTGTGGTTAAACCTTATGCTCATGCTCTCCTCCACCTGTGCTCTGGACGACGATGTGTGTAACTGGAGGACAGTCCAGGAACACCAGAGCCCTCAACCTCCTGATGTGGAGGGAGATAATTCAGAGGTAGGAACTGATCAAATACAATCAATAATCAACAGATACATCAGGGGACAGGGGGTCAGGGTTTGGGAGCACATGCCGGGTCAGAACTTAGCCATTCATCACTCCTGACTACTCGTTTAAGGGTGCAAAGGTGTAGACCCTACACCCTATACCAAGGAATCCCGACTCCTTTCAGCTGCATTACCACCTGCTGTGACCGGCTGCAGTGCCCAAGAGCTCAGCTGGCATCTCCTCAGCTACCAAACCAACTTCCAAGTATGTTTCAATCAGGACTTGAAACATACGTCTGCACGATGTGAGCTGTTTTTAGCACATTTTCTGTTGCTCGCAGAAAGTCCATCCATCATCTATCCCGCTTATCCCTTGTTTCTGCTGTTGGGGTTCATGCATTGGGTGTGAGGGAGAGGTGGAGCTATGACGTCCTCCTTTATGAAACTATCCGTATTCGTTATCCACATGGAAATGCTCAGCCAGCATTTTCAGATTTATCCACTCTAGGACCAGTTTCCAAACGTGCGTTTTCAGGCACCTGAAACACCGTTTCTGTGTGGACAAAATGCCTTTATGGTTAAAAGCTTGTGTGGACATGCTTGAATCAGTCTTCGTGTGGACGGCCCCTGAGCCTGGAGTGGTGGGACTGTGATGTGAGGGGCTTCACTGACAGAGTTCATCCTGAATTGTAGCTCTTGCTGATCAAATCTGATTCAGCACCATATATGGAAGTGGCCTTGGTCCAATTTGTGTGACCAAATCTGATCTTTAAAACATCAGATTTGGTCACATATGGGCAGAAAGTAAGATTTGGGCCACTCTTGCCTGCAGTGTGAACGTAGTCTTAGAGTTCAAATCGATCCAGTCATAGAAAGCAAACCCACTAAACTCACAGCCGGGGGTGAAATGGTAGCTACAGACAGAAACGTGATCATAAATCCAAAGCAAACAGAGTGTGTCACTGTGTGTGTCTGAGTTAATGGTTGACTGATGAGGAAACGAAACTCACTCCACACAGTGACTTAGACAAACACTCAGTGGTCAAAGGTATGCAGCAGCTTCTTTTTAATGCCTGCATAAACAAAGTTACTCTAAGAGTGTCCTCATATTTTAAAAAAAACACTAATAACACTGATTTATGACTCTGGTTATCAGTATGGATGTAGAAAAACACTGTTCTGTTTCATGATAAACCACAGCCCTGAGTTTACACTAGGGCTGTCACCTTATATTCGATATTCGGCTCTCTTGACCTTGGTAAACAAAGAGTTGCCACTCCGAGCGAACAATAACAACACCAAATCATCTGAGGAGCACTGTGTAGTAGTATTTTAGGTTCTACACCCTTGTTGGCAAACTTAAAATCAAAGGCTGGGCTGTGTGTCGGTTATGTGCAAAGCAGTTTAGTCACTCATCCTCCACATCAAATCTGCGGGCTCATCCGTCGGCTTTTCATTCAAGTTATACAGCCGAGTGCAGCAGATAAGAGAGTCTCTGTCCCTTACTTTGGGGGGGGTTGTATGTTCAAATACTGTTCCAGTTTGATTTTTAGGAAAAGTGACAGCCTTAGTTTACACAGTGATTTTTAATTACATTAATTATATTTTTAATTCCCTAAAAGTTCTCTTAATATAATTTGGGTAGTCCTTTTCTGAATGGCAGCTGTGTAGAGACAGAACAAGTTTTCTACAAATATTCTCATAATACTGATATATTTTGAGGTAAAAATCGAATAATGTGACAGCCCTAATCCGCATATTCTATATCAGATGCAATTAATATGATTCAACTTTCAATTGCACCATGAGGAATAGTCACATCCCTAAAAAGCACAGGACTTTTGCTGCACCAAAAATCAATGTCATAAAAGGCTCTGCAAGTCTGTTTAGAGAGTGGGGCTGCTCGGTTATGATGAAAAACATCATCTCTATTATTATGAAACACAATTACTCGCTGATTTGAAAACACAAACATGCTTTCATTGTACATATTTTCTTTTGACCATCTTTTTTAACATTACAGAGCAGATAATTCAAACAGATATATGTGTAAAACTGCAAATATGTCAAAATAATGCTAACAAATAACAACAAAAAATAAAAACTTCCAACATATAATGTAGAAGAGCAACTGTTCCATCTCGGTTACTCAGTTTTCAAAACTGTGAAAGACAGTAATTGTAATCTTGATAAGAAATTGACTAATTATCCTCCTTCCCTTGTCTTTTAATCAGAATTCTTTATTTTTTAAGGGTTTCTTTTTGAATGAAGTTTGACTTAAGCTGATCTTAAATTGGTGAATGGGACAATGGCCCCAAAGGTCACCCAGCAGGAAGAATTATTTCAAGTGTACGTGTGAATTAGGGCCCGACCAATATGGATTGTTGAGGCCGATGCCGATATTTGGCAGAAAAAAATACTGATTAATTTAAAAAATATATATAAAATTAATTTTAAAAAATGGTTCCAAAACATTTACAACATTGAATATATGAACTGCAGGGAGAACATTTTACTGTTTTACAATACTTTGTCCCTAAGTATTTGTTTAACTTTACAACAGAGACGAATTTCCAAGTGCAAAAACATGCAGAAAAGCATTAAACCTCTGGGAAATTAATTACATAACCTTAAAAAAGAGTCACTCTATATCTTGTACTTCTTGTGGATAAAAAATAAGAGGCAGGTTATAGTACAGGTAGAGCCACTTTTAAAAAGTTGTGAACAGGTCATTGTGAGAGAAAAGCAACAATATTCTTTTCATAAGCCTCTTTTATTTTTCTACTCTGCAACTTTCAAGAGCAAAGAACTTTCAAGTACAAAATAAAATAGTGGGCAAAACTGCAGTAAATTCCTGCAAAATAAAATAAATAACCTTATTTAAAATGTAAATATATAGATGAATTATGAACTCTTGTCCTGTCACATCTGCCTTTCAGTCCCAGAGTCCTCATTAGTGTATCAGAAGTGAATGTTACACTGTGAATATTTTTGGGCCCCCTCTGGTTTAGGGTCCAGGACTTCACACTAAAACTATGAACTTGATGGAAGTGGTTAAAGAAAAGCGAGTAACTAATGATTAATGTGCTACGTTGTCGTCAAGCTGAATTAAAATGCTGCATTTTTCTAGCAGAAAAGACCTGACAAGAGCGCCTCTGTGGTCGACAGTGAAGGTGTTAGTGCCGACAGAAGAAGAGCCGGAGCAGCAGAAACCTTCAGGCTGGAGATCGTGTGAAAGGATCGAGGAATGTCTGCAGAGCTGCTTCAGCTCTGAGGGTCAAACAGGGTGGTCAATGAGGAGGGAGGGGGCTTCATTTTAATCTGTTCTGCACCCAGCCCTCTCTAAATGAAAAGAGGGCTGGGGGCAGGGAGGCTTTGTGTGTGTGACTTCATGCCAGTCTTGGGTGGTCAGGTGTTTTTCTCCTGCTGTTAAAGAGTGAAGGAGGGAGTGAAGTTTGGAGGTTTAAATGTCTCTATTCTGTTTAGTTTAAGGTAATTCCTCCTTAACTACTCGACAAAGTTAATAACTACATTAAAGAAATATTTTTAAATGTACTTATAATTTAACCTTTATTTAACCAGATAAAAACCCATTAAGATCAAGATCTTTTTCACAAGGGTGACCTGGTCAAGAGGTCAGTTAAAATACACATTTTTTGTGAGTGCAAGGTTGCTTGCAATAAAGTACAGAGGCTTTATCATTAATAACAGCTTAGAACAGGCACTGCTCAATGGTCTCAAGCTGTTTATCCATCTGCATGGAGCAAAAGACTCTAAGTCAAATAATTTATAATAATGATAATAATTTAGAATGAGTGTTTCAGATTAACAATCTTCACCAGCATTGGAAAGAAAATGGGTTCAAAGACATTAATAAATACTATTTGAAGTAGATTTTGATGTAACCATGCTGTGAATACACACTAGACCAGGGGTCCCCAACCTTTTTGAACCTGAGAGCTACCCTAAAGATAAAGAGTATTATAGAGGGCTAAGTGTTGATTTAATGTTCCTAAGTAATATTAATGTTATAGTTTACCTTAAAATAATACATTTTTATACTTACATGCATCTTGAATTATTTATTTCTCTGTTAAACTTTGCTGCTATTACAACAGTCACAGTTTTGGGACTGTTGTAATAACATTAGTTAGTTAGTTAGTTAGTTAGTTACTGTTACTGGTGTGTCTTGGCACGTTTTACAACCATAAATCCTCATAACACGGATACATCAAATGCTTCATGACTAACATATCTGTAATTCATAAGAATAAATAAAAATAAATAAATAAAAACAAGCACAAACATAATAAGACTGTTTTCTAAAGGTGCACATGTTAATTAACTGTCAGCTTAAGTTAAACAGCATGTTTGCCACTGACGTCATGGTGCCACAGATCAGACAGATGAACTCTGGGGTCTGTACTTGAATTTAATCTTGCGGTGCAACTGGATCCTCCTGATTCAATGTTTATAATCTGACAGATCCATCTTGCCAAGCTCCAATCTACGATTGTGAATGGCCAAAAGCAGCATGGCCCAATCAGGGCCCTTTAGAGCAGGAAGAGGCGGAGCTTCAATCAGGACGACAGCAAGAACTGACTACTTGTACAGAGATTAGCATAGATGCTAACAGCTTCCATCGCAGATTTATCAAACCTGGACCACATTTCTTTATCAAATGAAAAACTAATAACACTGAAAGCATTTCCTGACAGAGAGGATAATTCCACTTCACTTTCGTCATGCTTTGCAGGCTTGCTCTACCTAGCGGCTATTGTTTTATACTTTACAACGTGTCAGTAGCGTCCGCCTACTACATTATCTGATTGGCCTAAACTGAAAGTGACTGATGTAATGATGGTGCAATCATCCACTGCATATGCTTTTAGAAGGTTCTGCCTTATCCCAAACTTTCTATGGACTGTTGCCCAGATGGACTCGTGAAATATAATCTGGATCGTACACACTGAACAGACACCTGGTGTGAAAAACAATTTAAAGTATATAAATGCATTTGGCATACAAAATCAAAATCAGATGATAGAATATTTAGAGCTCCTCTTTAAATATTTCATTATGCTACTAATGTTCTAAATCAATGAAAGTGTTGTGTGATGAAAAAAAGAGGCAAAAAGTTGAAATGGAGTCATTAAATGTACCAAAAACTGATGAGACAATTAACCTCAGCAAGGTGTCCTAACCTGGTATTATGTAAACTGAACATGATACTGATATTGATATAATTGGCAAAATATGTCTCCCAGTCATGTTTGTTTTATTCTGTAGAATAATCATTGATTTATTTTTACCTTTTGAACTTTTGCTGCAACGGCTGGCTGCTCTTCTTTGCCTTGGACTTTCTACAGAGAGACACAGAGAAAAAAAATCAACATATCAATAAAAAAATCATTAAAGTTGTGCATATCAACATAAAGTTCAATTGTTATCATGTCTGAGCATTACTGAAAATAAACACATGCAGGAAAAACAAATGAAATTACATTTTTGTTTCCAAGTGTCACAATTCTTTGATGACAAATGAAACAAGTCTTCATCTTCTGATTTCTTCATGATTCTACCAACCCACACACGTGTTGTTGTAAGCTTAATACTCTTTAGTATTAAACAAACAAGCAGAAGAGCATTCGTCAGGATTATGCTACAGTGCCACTCTGTGGTGAAAGACTGTCATTGCAGGCAGGAATCCCTTAAAACTATGTGTATAATACAAAACAGCTTTTAAACAGGCCAGACTAAAGAGCCTTAATGTGATTTTTACACCCAAGAGCACCCCAAAAAAACTATCAGAATTAAGTTTAAAGCTTTGTTATTGTTAACAGCAGTGTTAACATGCAAACAGGCACTTTATAGCATTTCCAACAGCAGATAAGAGAAGAAGTCATACATTTCTCATCTCTGTAATAAAAAAAGCAGTAACTATCTGTACTAACAAAGTTTTCTAACGCTTGCAGATCTCAACGTGAAAACATTAAGGAAATTAAATCAAACTTCACCGAACTTCAGCTTGTCTAAAATGCTCAAATCATGAAGCTACATGTATCGAATCCATCAGCACTGAAGCTTCATTAATTAGAGGAAATATCTTCAAAGTTGGGAACAAAAGGAGAGATTTATCCTCATAGAAGTCGTGATCAAAGTGCTGATTTTCAGGGCAAACGTTGAGCAATCACAAAGCTAAACGGCCGAACCTTCAGAGCACATTTCTCTTGTTTTTTGTTTCCGCAGTCTTTCCTTTCTGATTCACTCTGTAATGTTTGTGTTGGCATAAGTGCAACAAAAGAAAAACAAATGGATCAGCACAGGAGTGTAGTTGCTCACCTTGGCTCCAGTCCTGGTCCTGATGTCTCCCATCTCCTTCAGTTTGGACTTGTGCAGCATCCAGCGGTATCTGAGTTCCTCTAGACTGACGTCCTCTGCAGATCCGTCTTCTCCTCCCCAACTCTCCTGAAGTAACAGCTGGAAGTGCTCCTGACCCCAGACCAAACCAGCCCGCAGAGCCTGCAGGGAGAAAAACAGAGACTCAGATATAAGCTCAGGTATGACAGCCAGCACGTGAGGCTCTTTGAGTTTGATTCCAGTTAACAAGCAAACTACAACTTAATAAAATCGCAGAATCACTCTAGAAAATAACATTAAAAGGTCTTTGGTGGAAAGCCAAAGTCATTCCATATTGCAACATTTTAAAAAAGTACAACTTAATGATAAATTTTGAGTCGTCTGTTTGATGTTTAAGGTGTTACATGGACTTGATCCGCCTCCCATGTCTGACTTTCTTTAAGTAAGGGCTCACAGCGGTCTTAAGACCAGGGCCTCCTCGAGAGGGGACTGTGAGGTGCCACACAGGAAAACAGTCTTTGGACAAAACTCTCTCTGTAAAGACCAGTAAGATCTGGAACAGTCTCCATCTCTACATAAGGGAGTGCCCCACATTACAAACCTTCCAGATGCACCTCAAGCAGTGGCTCAAAGCAAACCAGTCCTGTAACCACTGACTTCTGAATTTTCAGAAATGTACTGTCTTGTGACATGCTCTTATTGTGATCCATTGTCCTGTTATGTCTTGCTTTTGTGTGTGTCGTGTCTTTGGCATCATGTTTTTGTGTTACCTGCCTCAGGACTGTGGATGTAAATTAGTATTGTTGCAACAATACAGCTTATATACATGTATTGCTTTCTTAATATATGTTCATCAATGTGCACTGCCTCTATTAAATAAATAAATAGATTAATAAATAAAAATAAATAAATAAAACAGTACAACACCTGCCCAGTGCTTTTATGTCACAAAGAAGACAGTCGAAGGAAGAGCCAATAAAAATGACATTAAACATATCAAATGATCTCGGTTCCCCTTGAGAATGATTGATAAGAGCCTAAAGCCTGGTTCAGACCAAGGATTGGGATGTAGTAATGCAGTTCCAGAACAGTCACAGCTCTGAACTGAGCCACTGAAGCTCAAATCAAGCCGGTAGATGGGGCTGCATGAAATTGGGTTTGTCAAACTGCCAGCAGATTATAGAACTTCAGACATGTTGTGTGTTTTCACAGCTGATTAACACCTCAAAGCCAAGAGAGAAAAATATGTTCAGGGGGATATACGCTAACTAGTCTGCAGTTTGTCCATCAACAATGACAATATATAAAATAAGGGGTGTCTCCGTCCTCAGACTCACAGCATAAGCGGGTAAGTTGGAGTAAGCCAACAGGGCATCCTGTTCAAACACACGTGTGCAGCTCCAAAGTCTTGATCCTCTTGCGTTTTATGGTTTTTGGCCGGAGTAGAACTGCAGCTTTATGAAATAAACCACCATCACTGTTCTCATTCATGTCCTCACACTAAGCAGCAACAAGACAAACCTGCAGCATGGAAAATTAACACTGGAACAAGCAAGTTTTAGCCCACCTTATCATAAATCTTTGGTCTTGATCGGGCTCAACTGCCCCTTTACAAAGTGAACTTAGTATTTGTTATTAAGAAGTACATTCTTTACAATTAATGACTAAAAAGATATGGACAGAAATTTCCTGTCAAAATACCATAAAAATGTACAAATGCTGAAATGGCTGAATTGGAGACAAAGTATGCCGTCTGAATCTCTGAAAGTATCTCTCTGTGGAAAAAGATCCAAGAAATTGAGGACCACAGTTGTAAGTTAAACATTCAGATTATTGGGACCCCATGGTTGAATATTGCACCGGCCCCCAATCCCCATCGTGCTCCAGGAGCATAACTGCCCGACTGCTGAGACTGGAAACTGAAAGGATCATCATGAAACTGGCTGGGGGGGCGGCCGGTAATTTGAAGTTTCACTGAAAGAGAAAACACATATTCCTGGATCTCTCGGTTGATTTGCTGAAGAAGAGCGCTGCATTCAAAGACATCAAAACTCTGCTGAAAGACGTGAGGGTCAAGTATGGTCTCCTGCACCATTGCAAGCTTACAGCAACTTATCAGGTCTACACAGTGACATTTACCGACACTGAAGAGGCCAAGACTTAGGATGACCTGGTAATCAAGCCTTTACTCAGCGATCTATCAGAGTAAAATGAAAGAAAAATCAAGACTGATAGTTAGTATTCTTCGGTTATGTAGGCTACTGTCATTGTCAGCAATTATTTGTTATTCAAAACTTTGGTAGAAGAAACTTTTGGTCCTTTTTTCAGTTAAAGAGTGCTTATGATTTGCTACCTTAGCTGGCTGGACAGATTTCTTTTGGACTTTACTTATTGATTTTGATTTCATTGGAAAATAAATGATATGATCAAATGTAGATAAAGATATTGTCATATATCAGAGGGGGGAGCAGGCTGCCCACTATGCTGCACCTCTTTCATTGTTTAGAGGGGGACATGCACAGGGAGTATCTAGGGATAGATTACTTTACTTTAGTATTTTGTCTTTCTATCTTATTCACATTGTTTTTTCTATCTAGTAAAACTGTTTCCTCAGTTCTTTTTTAGAACAGTCTTTCTTTGCTATGTAAAACAGTTTTATTAGAAATGAGCACCAAGACTTGAACTTCACATATTATATTCTTCTGTGGTAACAGGCAGCTGTCTCAGTGTATTTAATCTGATATACTGATGGCAGATTTTTTTCAGCTGGGAGGGAAAGAAGCTGTTTTTTGGACCCTCAAGCAAAAAATCTGGAGGTTTGCTGAAGTGTGATGCTCCATTTAAGAGCCAATAAGGAACAAGAAACCTCCAGGACACTTGGATTTCTCTTTGACTCTATTCTGCTTGATCCCCTTCTGCTCTCAATGTAGCGCTTTCAGATCACCACCAGGAGGCGCTACAGTGCAGGCAAAAGACTCCAGCAGGCTGATGCTTAAAAACACTGAGATGCATTCAGAGCTCTGGAGCATTAGAAAAAAAATAACAGATGCAACACAGAGTATGTTGCTCATGTATAAATGAATCAAACTGACTAAAAAAGGCATGTTTTATCTTCTTTAAACTGATTTTTATACAAGAGGTTCTGCCAATCTGAGTTAAAGTAAAACAAGAATGTGACACCAAAAGCTTGGTGAAGGTGTCTTTATCAATTAGTTGACTGAAAAAGGGGCTAAATAGATATTTTTAAAATTGACAGCTATTGTTATAATTATGCCGTCCTTTGGGTTAAACACAAAACAGTTCATTTTGATGACTCCAGAGTTTGCCTTTAGTATTATTAAACCAAGGTTGTTTGACATTTATGTTTTTACATTTTACAGTTTACATTCTTTGGATGGATAATGTAGGAAGAGGGCCCTCGCCCTAATGTTGTGGTGTTGCAAAGAGGATCATGCATTTAATTTAATTTTCAAGTCCTACAGCCCCTGTTCTCCTCTAAAACAAGCCTGTGGTGTGATGCTTAACTCATGTTAGTGCAGAAAATCACAGACATGCTTCTTCAAGTCGAGCATTTCCTGGTTCTGCTGTTCAAAATAAAAGCACTCAACCATATTTACCACTCATGAGTTTTATTGTGAGGATTACGTCTGAAGCCAAATGCTGATCCTTGACAGTGCTTCATGTGTAAGAGATACCTAAAAGCCTTCAGGGCTGCAGTGTTATGGCTGCTTCTCTGACTCGCTTACAGCCTCAGCCCACTTCTTTGAATCACCCTGGACACAAACAAGTGAGTCGTGGGCTGTTTGATAGAGACAAACATCACTGCAGAGCGTAGAGGGCCTGTGATGAAACTGCAGACAGAGACGCTCTGCAAAGTAAACATGCTCACAGGCATTAAAGCTGCAGAAGGGAGGACACACATTTACCACACTGCTGTGCAGTGATCTGAGTTTATCATAAACACACAGAGCACTACGTACAATCCGGCTGCAGAGCCACTTGTTTAGTGCGTGTGTGTGTTTCTGCCTTGTGTCTCTGCTGAGGACGAGACTATCAGGGTCAGGGTAAACTTTATTGTCCCGTTGGGGAAATCTGTCTCGGGCATTAAGCTACATTATTGCTTCACAGGGCAGAGAAGATAATTAAAAAAAAAAAGAACACAACCACATAAAAACACAGGAATCGACTACTAAAACAGGACTAAAAACAGGAAATAAATTACAGTGACAACACAGGGACACAGAGACATTAGACAATTTAAACTGCTAAAGTGCTTGTGTTCATTGCACGTTGCTCTATTGCACTAGTTTTTTTGCATTGGTCAGCAGCTTGATAGAAACTGGAACACATGATCATTCGAGACGATTCATTTTGCACTTTGGTATACGAAATCTTCTTCCTGAAGGGAGAAGTTTGTATTCTGAGGACAGCAGGTGAGTGAAGCCTGAGGACGTTTTTATTGTTCGTGTCATAACTGACTAGTTATACAAATTCTCTATGGACTCATATTGTTTCATACCAGTTAACTTCACTGCTGTTCTGTGCATGTTAGTCAGTCTGTTTTTATGTTGTACTGTTAGGCTGCCAAACCAGGCAGTGATTCCATATCTGATTAGGCTGTCTGAGGTAGCTTTGTAGAAAATTAGCATATAACTATAACTCAGCTGACAGTGGTGTCACATGCACATCTGTTACTTTTATTTACCCATGGCTGGTAGTTTAAGGCTGTGAGCTGCTGTAGCATCTGTCTTTAACTTTTGATCAGCTGATGAACAGCCTATTTCAGTTTAATTGTTGTTCTCAATAAATTGTTCTCTCAAAACATTTTGTCTCGCTCCCATTTCTTCTTTTTACATTTTGAAGCTCTACTTAGAACAGGGGTCTCAAACTCAAATTACCGGGGGGGCACTGGAGGTACAGTTTGGGTGAGGCTGGGCCACATGAAGTATTCCTCAAAAAAGGGTCCCAAGTATAAAAAAAATATATATAACAGTAAAAATGATCCAATCTTCCCAATCGTTATTATTAACTCTTTCTCCTCCAGCATTTTTGAAAAAAGTTGCCAGCCAGCACCAGCATTTTTGCCGAAATTTTGCAGATTTTAAATGCCTACATATGTTCTGTTTTGTTTACAACCCAACCCACCCCTATCAGCCAATGTTTAGCAAGCTGTTTAAGCAAAGTTATCTGAAATTAGAAAGAGGAAAATGCAACACAGTTGCCTGACAGAGAACAGTTTCAGTCACAATAAGCCTTAGAACTAAACAAAATGAAGAACATTTCTTGTTTAACATTATTTTCTCTGTAAAGTTCACACGCAACAGTTTCCAGCCTTAACAGCCCCTGTGTGTGATCAGGGAGGAAAAATGAAATCACCATGTGACCCCTATCTTATACCTGACAGGAGAAAACTGTGGTGTTTAAACTCTTCTAGTGTTACAACCATCCCCGGTCTCCCCTAAATCAATATAAATAAATCAGCAGTGGTCCTATAGTAATTTGAATAACTAGTGTTTGATTCTTTTCTTACATAAAAAACTTGAGGGAAACACTTTTATCTGTGTAGTTCTGGACAGAGTCAGACCTGTCCACACAGACCTGAAGGTGTGTGCGCGTTAGGACGCACGGCTGTGCCGTTATGGAGCGCACTGCGATGTCTGCTGGTTCGTTTATCAATCATATTGAACTCCTTTAGCTCTCCTGTCCCTCTCTGTCTGTTTTATCACAGCCCTGTTTAACTTTTCTCTAGTTTTGGGATCTCAGAGGGCGTAATATGTGTGCCTGTCGTCCTGATCAGACGGGAGAGGCTAACGAGCGGTTTACGTCGTGTTATCAATACATTTGTAAACATAAGCGTAGCTGTCCATTTCATAAGCTTGTATTGATGTTATCCAATGATAAATTTAATATAATCCCCATAAAAGAAACGAGAGCTTACCACCGAATCCCAAGCAGGTGGGCTTCTCCTTGAGAAACATGCAGGGCCACACTAACACTAAACTTTGATGTAAAGTAGGGGGCCACAAAATATCGTCCTGTGGGCCGCGAGTTTCAGACCCCTGACCATCTGTAGATTCAACAGTGCAAAATGTAAATTCTTGTAATTTCTCAGCTGGTCTTAAGATTTTGATCAGGAGTGTATCACAGAGGTAAAAAAATATTGCAACAGCATAATGTTCAGCTATCATGCAGCCCTACTCTTTTGTGGAGGGACAAAAACATAAAGAACATTTTATAAAACCACCCAAAAAATAACACTTATGTCTTCACATTTCCTCTGATAGTAAAAGATGAATCACTGAATGAAACAAACATTGACCTTGAGTGTGTCTTGTCTGATTTTGAGTTCTTTGGCGTTGAGCATTGCTGCATCTGTGCTGAGGATCCCTGAGAGGAGTTCACTCTCTTTGGACAACCAGGCCTCAAACTCTCTCCTCCTGGAGCTCGACTGACCGTCACCCCCCTGAAAAACAAGCAGCAAAACACTCAGAAGATGCGTTCATGGCCCATGAATGTGAAATCAACACTTTTTTTAATTTGAAGAGGAGATACATGTTTAATAAGAGGGCCTGTTGTTGAACAGGCCACAGCAATCAAGAAAGATTACTTTGTTCTTTCATTTGAAATATAAAAGTATTTTGTAATTTTTTTACAAAGGAAATTTGCCTACAATATGTCCTCTGCAGTGACCAGAGGTTTGGCCATAAGCAGTTTGATCAGGGTAAGAGCGATATATTTCTTTATTTTAGACAATCAGCTGTGGGAGGATTGAGCAGCTCCCTTTTATTTTGTGAACTTCTGTTTATAATTCACACATTTTTCTAATATTAATACTTATAAAATACAGTTAAAGGGGCTCACAGTGGGGGCAATCATTGAAGTAACCACTGCACAAAGTTACCGTTGTTTGCTGCGCGGGTGTTGTTGATTTTTTGGCTTGGTCCCTCTTGAACAGCACAAACGCTCCCCCTCCTCCTCTTGCAAGACCTTCTCCAGAGCTCCGTCCTTCTCCCTCTCCACCGCCGACCTTTGCAGAGAGCGTAGCTCCCCCTCGGCCTGCAGCCAAAACACTGCTGTGGCCCCATGCTGGTTTACCGCTGTCAGGACTCCCCTCAGTGCTCGAGACTTTAGCCGCTCTGCTCCCCAGACTCCACGCAGAAGCATCAACGTCACCTCCTGTCACTGAGGGGCTGTTCTGTTCACTGCTCTGTCCGCCCAGCAGGAGCCCACCTTCTCCTTGACCCTTGCCCAGCAGCGCAGCCTCCACTTCAGCTCCCTCTAAGCTCCATGCCCTTACAGGCCCAGAGCTGCCCAGGGGCCCCAGCGTCTCTGCTCGCTTGTCTTGTGGTTGTGTCCTGGAGGCCCTGGCCGTGACCTGACTGTCCTTGTCTCCATGACTCAGCCCTGCTGTCAGTGATGGGTGGTGTGGTGGGAGACCCCCGACGCTCCACGAGTCAGACTCTGTTTGCTCCGTTGAGCCGTTCAGCAGCCTGCAGGAGGACACAGAGAGAAGAGGTTACCCATAATTCATCACAATAGGGCAGGGTAATGCAGCAGGTTTAACACTTACTGAACACAACATCATTTATTCTTGTTTCTCAGCTAATGAAATTTTCATACTGTTACATCCAAACACAAATATATGCTTAGTACAAATACAAGCAAACATTTACAACAACAACTCCTCACCAATTTCCACCCAGCTTGTCAAACACTGCTGACTTGTTTGTGCAATACAGACAGCGCTCTCTTTCTCTTTTGGTTAAGATCCTGAGTGAAGATCACTCACACTTTCTGATTTTTTGGTATATCATCAGTAATAATCAAACATTACTGATCCCTGTTTGAAATCGCAGCAACAGGAGACCCAGAATGACCCAAATATGGCTCCTAATAAACTCCACCTACTTATCCAAATGTCAACACATCTGTGCAGTTCAGACAATGCTCTCTCTTTCTTTGGTTAAAAATATGACTGAAGATCATAGCATATCTGTACCTTTAGATATCGCCAGTTATCAAAATACTGAGGATGTCATAAAAAAATAAAGAAATGTTACAGATGGGTATAAAAACACAATCTAAAACCTTCATAAAGATCAGTTTGCCTGCAGAATTTGATTGTCTAAAATAAAGAGAAATTGACATGTTCTTTTAGACTAAGACTTCTAATTCTGTTGCTTATCAAATTATCAATATTATTTAATTTTTTAAATAGTATCATATCAAACAATATAATTCTTGCACAAAGTGGCCTTAACTCACGGTGAAATGTTGCATGGACCACCAGGTCCTTAATGTTTTCCAAACATTTCTATTTAGGCCCACTGGTGGTGACCAATATTTGATCATAAAAACATATCAGTCTGTCCTATTGGCCTGAATCTGCAGATAGGTGTGAAACCCAGCAGGGGTAGATACATAATAGGCGGGTGTTTTTCTCTTTCTAAAGGCGTCACTAGTGTCCTCTGTGATGGTTTAACACTCATTTTCATATCTCAAGTTGATGAAATTGAGGTTCATCATTCAGCCCAAGCAGATACCAATATCATGAGACAGAAATATAATCTAGTGTATCACTGTATGGCATGATCTTTTGGACCATCTACTTCTCAGCCCTACCTCACGAACACATGGTGAGCAGAATAACAGCTCATCAAAGCTGCTCTGATTCATCGCTCCTCCATCTAAGTTTCCTCTCTGTTATGAAACTCCAGCAACAATAAATCTGCAGTCAGGAGGGCATGTTTTATGTTTTTGTTTTGTTTCTATGTCTGTATTTACATTCACAACAACAACCTCCCCAAACACACCAGGGACTGAGTTTAAATGGTTAGAAACCAAACTTTGATAAGAAATCTGAGAAGAGAATCTAAATGAGACTTTAAGGTCTGGTCTGCATTTCCTCTTGGTCTCTCAGTGGCTCCAGTAATTAAAAGGAGGATTTCAGGAAAGCCAAAGTCTGAGAGTCACAGAGGGCTGCCAAGGATCCAGGTCTGAAACTCCAATTTGATCCTAATAAGTTTAATGATAATTATGCCTGTGGCATTTTCGTGTGAGCCATGAGTGCAAAGCTGCCTTTACTGACGCATCAAAAAACCCACAAATGAGGCACATCCATCCATCTGTTCAATGCCTTTACATACACTGTTAAATCCATTGGTTCCATTCATCCACCCTTAATCATCCATGAACCCATCCATCCAACATCCATAATTTTTTCATCCATGTATTTATCCAACAATTATTTTTCATCCATCCAGCCAAATTAATCTATGTTTCATCCACTCACACTTCTGACCATCCATCCACACATCCATCTATTTTCATCTCCATTTATCCACCAATTCAACCATCTATCCATTATTTTTTATCAATCTTTCCATCCATTCAAGCATCCATCCATTTTCCCCATTCAACATCCATCTAAGCGTTCATTACTTATATCCATCCATTTGTCTTTCATCAATTTATCCAACCATTAATTTCTTATCTATATCTTTATCCATTCAAGCATCCATTAGTTTTTAAACATTGATTTGACTCTTCCATCCATCCATGCTACACTCTTTTCCATCCATCCATCAGCAGTGCTTTCCTGCTGCTCCTCTTGGAATATTCTGAGGTTTTCTCAGGCTTTGGAGGAACTTACTCTCTCCATCAAGTTCTGGGTCTACAGGGAGGTCTCCCTTTAGTTTAACAAGCTTGAAAGACCCCCAAAGGGACAACCAAGAGGATCCAATCAGAAGTCCATCCATCCATCTCCTCGTGCTATTTGATGCTGGATCAAGCACCGACATTGTGACCACAGATCTTAATTTGGCCACACTTATTTAAAAACCTGTGACTTTGACACAATGGAACTACAGGTGCTAAACTGACATCTTATTTCTGTGTTTTAAGTGGGGTACACACATAAGGATTTTCAAAATCTGAAGAAATCTTTTATCTGTTAGAGACCCCACACACAAAGATAAAAAATCAGGCATTGAACAGTTTTGATCGTGCTGTGTGTGGTGTGCTCTGATAATCTCAACACAGCACACCACACACATAACATTCACACACACACAACCCACCACCGATCTAGTATCTAGTCCTCAAAGATAGAAATCTCCTGTGATAAAACCTGATCTAACAAAAACAAAGAAGAGGAAGCATAGCAACAACCATAAAACGTTGTCTATGGCAACAACTGGAAAACACAACAAGCAACATGGGAGAGGACATACGTGAGGAGGGAATGATGGTGGTTTTTTGGACTATTTTTGACGGAAAATCGGGAACTAAATTAAAAAAAAGACTGGAAAAATCCTAGAGACAGCGTGAACACGTGAGCTGGTCCTCCCTTTCTTAGGTCCACCGAACTTTACGTTTATGTTTCAGGTTGGTCATGCTTGTTTTTATTTACGCCTGCTTCCTTGTTCCTCAGTCAGCTCGCTTATTGATTGGCTACAATCACAGAGTCATGACTCGGGAGCAGTCAGCTTTCCCCACACAGGAAGATTTTTGGTCATAAATACTGAACAAGTCCAATATTTACGATTGTTGGCCCTGTCCCGCTCCAGAAACCAATTATCAGGACAAATTCACTCTTAACACACCTCAGACCACAGGATAATCTTATAAGACAGAAGATAATCGGGCATTTGCCGTCCTTGGTCGGGACGAGGGAAAGTCAGGACAAAAACAGGCCGATAATCTTTATGTGTGTGCCCCGCTTTAGGATAGAGGTTCACGACCACTGGGCTGAAAATAAAAAAAACAATAGTTCATGTTATTAGCCTTTTTTAAATAACTGAGACAAGTACAGTACAGGAGTGATTGTACGCCATTGTTGCATCCCCAGAGAAAACCCATCTGTGACAGTATTGTAACACATCAAACTGGTATATGTTTAAGGGAAAGAACTGTTCCAGGACTTTTTGTTCCAGCTGTTGATTCATGTAGCAGTCACTGCACCATCCTGTGAGATTGTACTGTGTTGTGTTTGAAGCGCCTCCTTCCTTGAAGTAAAACAGCCCTTGCACTGTCACATCTTTCACTCACCCGTGAACATTGAGACTCATGTTGTACAGAGCGAGCCAGGACTCTCGTAGGCGCTGCATGTCTCTGATGATGTGGACCTGTCCTTCCTCTGAAGTCCTCTTTAAAACGTCCTGACCCTGGATCTCCATCTCCTGCAGCTGAAGCTCCTTCTCTGGAAACTCTCCCAGAGCTCTCTGTGGACAAGAGGAAGGTTGAGGAGGGTTAACACACACTTAATGTAACAAGCTGCCACCTGCGTGTTTCACAACAGCTCTGCTGTGATGAGCAGAGGAACAAGAGAAGACAAAACAAAACTGTGGAGAAAAGCTTAGAAACAGCTCACTTCACTGTCCCCACATTATCTGCTGTTTGGTACACATTGGAAAACACACTAAAAATCAGCTTCTTCACTGAAATGGATTTCTCCTCTCTCATGTTCTTGTGGTGTTTGTTATAAGGTGATAAGAAAGCTGATGGGTTTCATCTTCCATCTTTACTTTGCTTTTAGTTTAATGCTGCCATCTGTACTACTGATCAAAACCGTTAGGCTGCTTGATGTGAGCGTTTCCACGAGGCTAGTGGGAACGATGCTCCAAGAGCCTCCACTGTCTGGATCTGACGTCCATTTTACGTAAACTTCCCTCACCATCCATCCCCAAATTTTCTCAACTGGATTTAGATCAGGGGAACACGCAGGATGGTCCAAAAGAGAGACAATATTCTCCTGAAGAAGTCCTTTGTCAGGCAGACGAGGGCCCTCGGTCATTACCACACAGACGAGGGCCCTCGGTCATCACCACACAGACGAGGGCCCTCGGTCATCACCACACAGACGAGGGCCCTCGGTCATCACCACACAGACGAGGGCCCTCGGTCATCACCACACAGACGAGGGCCCTCGGTCATCACCACACAGACGAGGGCCCTCGGTCATCACCACACAGACGAGCGCCCTCGGTCATCACCACACAGATGAGGGCCCTCGGTCATCACCATTTTTTTTCCTTCTGCGTTTTGAAGCTCTTCTTAGAACCTTCTTGAGATCCAACAGTGCAAAATGCAAATTCTTGCAATTTTTCAGCTGATCTTTAGATTTTGATTTGGGGTGTATTTAATATTATCATCAAGAACAACTTTCACCCTGAACTCAAATGTCCTTGAATGTCAAAAAATTCTGCCTTAAAAAAGTTAAACATCTGCCAGACCAAGTTGGTGGCTTAGTCTGGTATGCTGCTCTGCCATCAATCGGACAGTCGAGGGCTTTGAACTCAGCTCCAGATGTCACATGTCGTTGTGTCCTTGGGCAAGACACTTAATCCCAAGTTGCCCTCACTACTGCACCAGTGGTGTAAACGGATATAAAAGGATGTGGGTGCATTAGCTGATATTGTTGGAAAACTTGCGCAGAAACTCAAAAGCATCAGAGTGAATAAGAGAGAGAATAATATAATGAAATACCTTTCTGTAGATAGCACTGTCCTTAACAAAGCTACAAACATGCCCTGCCCTATCACAGAGTTTGAAACAATGGAGCTCCAAACAGAATTTACAAGTGAAGTTTAAATGTTAATGAAATGCAGACGTGCGGAGTCGCTCCCTCAGAGTTGATCAGATTGGCAGGTAGGTCCCTGTTACACATAATGATGGCTGTAATTATAAGAGTCTCAGTGTATTCCCATTAAAATTCATGTCTGGAGGCATCACTTGGGGTCATGGTGAGCTGCCATCACCTCGAACACGGAGCCTTCTGCTGGGAGAATTTACTTCAGCAATGTAAAATCAAGAGAAGAGGAAATGGATTTAATGAATTGATTAGTTTATCCATCATGATCCCAGACCCCCGCAGGCCTAAACCTCCCAAATTAAAGTCACAGAGGTGATAAATGACAATGACAGTCATCTTCACTGTTTAAAGCTGCTTCATTTGACAGTTTCGATATTGTTTAATCAGCAGATAGATCATATTGATCTTCCCTGACTTGTTAAATGAAGTTCTAACATCAGGACTTCAGAATCAGTCATGATGTGGAATCATCTTTAGGGACTGTCTGGAAACTCAATAGGGATTACAAATATTATGAGGCATTGAAGTCACAATGACTACAAACAAATCTAATGTCAGAAGAATCAAGATGTCCCATGATTAAGCAATTTAACTTTGTGAGGGTATGTAAGACCAACATTGAACTTTGCTGGACTGAGGAGCAGGGCTGGGATCTGAACACATCTATTAATCCAGAGACCCAAAGTTCAGCATACTGAGGCTGATATTCAGTGTGTTTACATGATCCTCGAGTCCAGCTATGGTAAAGGACAGATAAGGCTAATCTGAAGTGCTGTCCTGGACTGAGTTACAGCCGGATCTTTGCTTCTTACGGTAATGGGTTTTGAAACACAGCATTTATATTCCAAGTACCAGGGCACACTGCTGCCTGAGACAAGTCCAGGTGCGCCATGGGAATGTGCCCCACACATTCTTGCAACAGATACACTACCGGTCAAAAGTTTTAGAACACCCCAACTTTTCCAGTTATTTATTGCAACTCAAGTTGTGCAAGTCCAATGAATAGCTTTAAATGGCACAAAGGTAAGAACTGTACTGCCATAGCTTAATAGAAAAGGGTAGGTTACTCAAAACTGAAAAAATATGTACATTTCAGAATTTACAACACTGATGCAGTAGTGAGGGCTTCTTTCAGGGAACATGAAATGGGTTAACACACTCACATTCACACCTACTGACAATTTAGAGTCACGTTTTAAGACTTTGGGAGGAAGCTGGAGTTCTCGGAGGAAGTACCAGCATGCAAGTGGAGAACTGTAAACTTCACGAAGAAACCCCAAACAATATGGCCTCAAACTCCCCATGTCTGAGTGTCTGACAAAACTTTGCAATCTTTAGCTTTTTAAAAATCATTTTCTATTAATAATGGAGCGAGCAGATTGAACCCAAATAACAGTTCTTCTTCTTCTGTTTGATTGGCGGATCGCAAAAAACTTTTGGGTTCATATCGCCACCTACTGTACCGGGCGTATAGGGTACACCCTACCCTAACAAAGCAAACAGGAGTCTTCTGACAGTTATCCATCCCATAATCTAATTAGGTTTTAATTTTCTGTCTTGATGGACTTATTACAGTCCTGCTACAGTCTGAAAATTCCTGCTTTTTCTTTGATGCTTTGAATTATTGATGCTAAAAGGGAATAAAGACGTTTCTGACAAATGTAACAAAAAGACTTCTAAAAAAATTATCCCCCCTCACCTAAACAAGAGCAGCGCTGCCTATAACCTCAGGGCCATTAGTGGAACATTTTTACTAAAGTTTGGCATTTATTTCCTTCACTCAGATGTACACTACCGGTCAAAAGTTTTAGAACACCCCAATTTTTCCAGTTATTTATTGCAACTCAAGTCGTGCAAGTCCAATGAATAGCTTGAAATGTCACAAAGGTAAGTGCTGTACTGCCATAGCTTAAAAGAAAAGGTTAGGTTACTCAAAACTGAAAAATTCAGAATTATACAAAAAGGCCTCTTTCAGGGACATGAAATGGGTTAACAATTTAATACAATTTTTAATATTTAATAATTTAAATTTCTTTTCAATTCTGAATCATTTTATGACAGATTTTTCCCAGAGCATTAATATATTATTGAGAGCAAAAGCTTATTTTTCATTCCTAAACTTTGCCTTTATTTTACTTTTAGGCAAAAAAACAAACAGAAAAACAACTTTTTCTGTTAACAGAACCTTCTCCAGGGGCCTCATTTATAAAACATTGCATAGGATCCATACTAAAAGTGTAGGTGCACCCAAAAGGCTGAAAATGCGTCAAAAAATAATCTGATTCATAAAACCGTACGTGTGCAAACCTGCAAGCACGTTTCCCTTTATAAATCCCCGTCCACCTAGAAGGTTGCGCAGGTGGATTCTCCTCATATCCCATCCTACACACCCACATGTGACCATGAATGGTCAATGCAGAGGACGTCCTGAATGTTTCTGATGGCCTGCCTGCAGTCTGTTCCTACACTGCTGTGTGTCATGATGAATGAGTCATGTGTTGACCAAGGACACTGTGAAACTAAATTTGTCAAAACCATGTCTGAGGTACATATAATTCGTACACTGATTGTATGCACATTTTTTTCGGTTCACATACACAAATGTATTTTCACTCAGAGCTCTTATAGCAACTTGAGTGCAGTCAATTGTGCCAATTACATGTGGGAAACCGGACATTGCTGCAAATTGTCTTTTAATGTTGCCTGTCCACCCACAGTGGAAGGAACCCTGATGATCGACTGGTCATGTTTATAATGCCATCCAAAATGGCTGGCATTATTGTTTAATGAATTTAACTGTATCACATCATACCCAAAGGGGCTTTAGACAGAAATGTAACATTATAAATTGTTCATCATATCAAACACATAACTGTCCGGTTAACACAAACCCCAGAGTGGTCAGCACCTGATGTACACACCGGGATGGCGCTGGTTCTGTCTAACACTGGGCCCAGTTCAGAGCATAGATCAAAGAGCACTGCTCTGGGGAATTTAAATTGGCTTATTAGCCAGTCATCATCATGGGCCAGGAAATCTTCACTTTCTCCATCCTGATCCACCATTTGCGTGATCTTCCAGCAGTGCCAGTGCATCCATTGTGCAGCATTACACACAAGTGTTACGATGTATATACTTACTCAGCAATCAGACTGATTGTTACGCACTTTGTCACAGCTAAAACTAATCAATCAGTGCTATCCACCGCTCTATATCATTTGAAGATGAAGTCTGATATATGAACATTTATACAGTAGTAGGCCTAAAGGCTCACTAAGTGAACATGTCTAACACTGCAGACTCAGGTGTTTATGATTTCGCGGGTCTATAAGTCTGATGTGTGATGACATTAAATGTATGAGATGAATCTGGCTTCAGTTCACCATCTCACCATCTGTGCTGCTAGTTTACCTCATGTACAAAATGTTAGTGTGCCAGGATCAAAGTTGACATACCGGTGCGCACATTTTCCCACCAACTTTATTTTGATAAATCACAACCTTTGTGTGGGAAGTGGCGTACGCCACTTTCAAGTCCCGCTTTGTGCGTAAGTCAGCTTTATAAATGAGACCCCTGTTCTTCTGATTTTAGTGAATGTGGTCAGTCAAGTTTAATGGTGTTTCTAAATTTTTTTTGCACATTTTCAAAATAAATATTTCAAAGGTAATTCAGTTTTCTGTTTGATTTTATTTGGCATTAAATACAAATAAACTTGCGAAGACCAGTAAGATATTACAACACATATTAATGGGGCTAATTTGAATTATGATGTTTTTTTGTGAGATTAAGGCTTGATTTTATGTGTGCCTTGGGCAAAAAAATGTCCTACAAAATAAATATCTACATTTTTATTTTCTACCAACTTCTAAAACATTTACTTCAGCTGAATTAGGTTCTTTTTTATTCATGTTCTATAGACACTGTGAAACATGAGTGAAATAATTTAACTGTATGAATACAAATGACGCATTAACAATTTAAAAAAGCATAAATTAATTCCTGTTTTTAATATTTTCATCCCTATGGGCCCTGTGCATGGCAGCAATGTATTACCATGCATGCCGGCTAACATCTTGACTAGTGATAAACGACAGGGCTCCATCCATCAAACATGAAGAAAATGAAGAATTAATCAGCTTGACCTTGTTGGTTGATTGACAGGAACCACTGGCTGTCAGTGGAGAGCTCTGCATGCACCAGGGAAAGTCGACTTTAATGCCTAACACATGTACACCACCTCTACAGTAGGGGGCGATATCTGCCCACTTCTACAGAACTCTCTCCTGCTGACTAACTGTTAACAAGTTAGCAAGCAGCCTACTGGTTCAACATTGTAAATGTAACAAATGTACAGTTCTGGACTTCTAAAGTAGCTCTGGTGAAAATGAGGTAAACGCTGTCCTAACAGCAGCGCCTGTAACTCATGTTCTGAGGGTGTAGTCCAGTCTCATCTGATGCACTTTTTAGGCAACATTTTACTACAAATAACATTTTTCAGGTGTGATTTACTACAAATACCTCTACTCTACGAGTATGACGACAGCCATGGGAGGCTGCTTGGTCAGTGTTTAGTAGAGATGCTGCCTCCTTCAGCAGCAGTTAGACGAAGACTGAATAACAACACTGAAAACATTTCTCTATGAACAGTTAATTTTGCCGCTCTCCTGATGGGATTTGGAGTTTGCTGTATAAGTCTGCTGATGTCATAAAGTTAACCAGCTGCAGTACAGCCCGTCTACTACTGCACGAGTATGAAAGTTCTGCCCTCCCCAAACACTCTCTACGTTTCTATGTCTATGTTTTCTTGTAAAATACTCAGTAGATACTGAACTGGATGAAGTTTAACCCAGACATACAGTTAAATACTCTTTTCTTTGGTGTATGTATACATATTGAAAGCTTGAATAAAAAGCTTAAAGCACCAAATAGAGAGATTATACTAGGGGTGTAATGATCCATCGATCTGGATTGATACATCGATTGGTTAAGCAGTGATCCAATCAAATCGATGGAAACTCAAACCATCGGTCAACATCGTTATCTTTAATATCCGCCTTTATTTTGAAATTCTGACCGGATATCCGTTTCACAGTTACCACCCAATCACGCCTCGTTCTGAAGTTTCTGGGGCTCACACATTCAGTGTATGAGACATGCATTTGAACCTTTTCGCTCTCTCACACGCCACACCTGGTACTTCTCCTGCTTTAAAATGCATTGTGTAGCGCCCACCAAATAAACACCGCTATATTTGCGCGTTGGAACATGTAGCAACATGCTCTGAGCATCACAGAGCTAACCGGGAGCTTGACATATCAGCCAATCAGAAAATAGCACTGCTGTATCCGGGTAAGATGCGGTCGATCTGACCGCAGAGGATGCATACTGCACGCACACGACGGGAGTGCCTAATGACAGAGTACAGTAAGTTATCTCATCATTTGATCATTAATCCGTAGCGCACGGATTAATGAAATTACTTATGGGGCAAAAGGAAAACAATGAGATCTTGTTTTTATTCTTCCTCCACAACAACTACTATTAAACAGTGAAGCAAAGTCTAATCACATTGACATACAAACTGTGGTCAGCAGGCATCACAGTAAAAAAAGATCATCAATGTTGAGTTAGTTAATAGTTCTACTTTGAACGCGAGAAATGTTTGGCTTTAATTAAAATCAAAATTGCACATTTTTAGTTTTAAAGAGCATGGTCAAATGTTGGAGGTCAATAATAATAAAAATAAAATAATAATTCAATAATTTGTATTATTGTTTTCCATCATTACTTGATATAATATACTAACATCCCAATGTAACAATAAGACCCATGAGGTAATTGTGGGGGCAAAAAAAAGCACTGGACTACTAATTAACCCAATTTTAATTTTAACACACAATTAGATCATACAGATGGTTATAATCCTCTATAAACTATCATACCCAAAAGTCAGCACATCATTTTACATTTCAGTAATAAAATTTTAAAAACATGAAAATTGCTTTGCATTTCTTTCTTGCTTTTGGTGAAATGTAGTTGATTGTGCTAAATGTGTACATAATATCGTCTTAAATCAATCGAAGGCCCCTGAATCGTATCGTATCGAAATCGAATCGTGGCAGACTTTGTGACATCGGCAAATATCGTATCATTGTCCAAAGAATCGATATTGTAACGTAACGTCATGAAACTGGGGATTTACACCCCTAGATCATATATCATGAAACCAGTCATGAACTTCCCTAGTTTCATGCTCTGAGCATGCTCATGTACTAAAGCGGGAAATAAGCCTCATTTGGACATAACTGTGTTACCACTTAGTCCATCACATCCCTCTTAGAAAGTCTGAGACCAGCCATAAACCCACCTCAGCCTCGTGCTGGCGCCCCTCGATGCTCCAGCCTCCTGATGAGCTGTGGAAGGACTCCAGTTTCTGCTTCATGATCATCAACCACTTCTCAATGTTTAGAAGACTGTCGTGGAAGCTCTCATGGTCTGCGATGCTCTCTTCGCTCTCGTGAACCTTTCCCTGCAAAAAAAAGGAAACGCCAGGACAGGGGGAGAGTGAAGGGGGAACATTTATGCTTAAAATCAGATCTTAAGGATGTGCTGTGGTCAGAAAGATTATACAAAGCTTTATCAGCCATACCCTGACGGCATGGTGTAGATGTTTCCAGTCAGCACAGAGCTTCTCAAACTGAGCCCTGTTGTTTGGACTGGATGAGACCAGAGTCTCCAGAGCCATGATGTGAGCTTCACAGTCCTCCAGGTCCCTCAGGATCACCTGAGGGATCAAGATAAACAGGTTGACAGGGGGAGTATAAAAACTTTGGCTACATTTTTAATGTCAAACGTTAAATACAAAGTATCAGAAATTACTCCAGATTCTGAAGTATTCTGTTTGAAACCATGGTAAACTCTTTTTCAAAAATAAATCACAATCATCCAAACCAACAAAGTGATTAACAATGATTTGCAGTCCAATGCTTACACAGACTATGATAATCTGCTCCACAGCTTACACACAGAGTCTTGGCCTGCGTCTGAAAGGGGATTTAACTCACCCTGAACTGGTCTGACTGGGACTTTTTAGCCAGGATGTCAGGCTGCAGTCCATCCGCTACTATCAGTCGATCCCTGAGGCCGTTCAGCTTGGAGCGAATTAACTCGTAGGCATCCCCAAAGTCCTTTGTTCTTGAGATTAGACCCTTAATGAGGAAAAAGACAACACAGGGGTTGTTATAAAGCATTTTTGTCTTCATCCTCATAATTGTTTTCTCCATTTGGCAACAATGCACCCATACTTGTGCATCTGCTGGGTATTCATACTGGCTTTTACTTGGTACACTAATTTTGCCGCACAAAAAGCTACTCAGCCAATCCCAGGGAGCAACTCAATGCATTAAGGCATGAAGCAATGGTTAAAAGTGACTTTGAAGGTGGCATGGCTGTTGTTGCTGACAGGCTGGTCGAGGTATTTCAGAAACTGCTTATTTACTGGGATTTTTATGTGCAACTGTCTCTTGGGTTACAGAGAATGGTCCCAGAAAGGAAAAATACCTACTGAGTTGCAGTTCTCGAGGTCAAAATGCCAGTAGTTAGAAATTATAGACAGCAAACAGTAACTCAAATAACCACTTCTTACAACAAGAAGACCAATTCTGAACACACATGTTGAATCTTGGAGCAAATGGTCCACAGCAGCAGAAGACCACACCAAGTGCCTCTCCTGTCAGCTAAAAACAGGAAAGTGAGGCCACAATTCACATGGGATCACCAAAACTGGACAACAGAAGGTTGTAAAAGTGTCTCCTGGTCTGATGAGTATGGTGTGAACATCATAAAGCATGGATCCATCCTGCCTTGTATCAGCGGTTCAGGCTGCTGCTGGTGCTGTGATGGTGTGGGGGAGATTTTCTTGGCACACTTTGGGCCCCTTAGTCCCACCTGAGCCTGGTTTAAACCCCACAGCCTACCTGAGTACTGCTGCTGACCATGTCCATCCCTTTATGACCACAGTGGACCATCTGCACTATCAATTTGAAAGCATTTAATATGACTAAAGTGTTGTTTATATTGCCGTGTTATTCCACATAGATTTGGCTCATTTTCTACGCATATGTTAAAACTGTACAGCTGGCTGTTGAGAAAAGGGCTTTAGTGGCATCAGTTATTTGACCTGTGTGGATCTATCTTAGCAGTAAACAGTTATACATATGTTACACCACCATTCAGCAAAAAAAACCATCCAGACATAACTTCAGCCCCATTTCAGTCTGAGTCAGTAACACGTTGGTGTACCTGAAGTCTGCTCTTCCTCTGCTGCAGCTGGCTGTGCAGCAGTTCTCTGTTTCTGACTGCAGCACTCAGCTCCTCCTGCAGACCGTCAGACCGCTCAGAACCAAATACTGAGTCCAGCAGGTCCCCTTTCACCTGCAGCAGACTGAAACGCTCCTGCAGCTGCACACTGTCCTTCAGCAGACGCTAAAGGGGAGAAACAGACAGTTAGTCTTAATGTTATGTCTCGTTATGTTTCTTTAGTCAGACTTCAATTTTCCATACTGACCACCAAGCCCTGTGCCAGCACAAAAGTGAGTCAGATATTAAATATTTGAGCTATTTTATTATCAATCCATTTTTATAAAGTTCAAGCTCCAGAAAACATCTTCTTATCTCAGTTTCATACTGAATTTTTATGACTATACAAGAGAAATGAGTGATGAAACTCTTACACTCACCCTGACTTATTTTTAAAACTTGATAATAAAAGTTTTAAATCTGTCTGATATTTTATCCAACCTTTAAGTCCTAATACTATGAACCCAACAAAGTGTTACTTGAAAATCTTTTTTTTTCTTTGCTTGTTTGCAGTGTTTCGATCATATCATGTTTTGTTCCAACTGTAGTTTAAAGATTGAAGACCATACAGTAAATGAGCATATCCTTTTGTTTTAATGTTCTAATGTGCTGTCCAAGTAAACAAGCAAAAGATCAATATTAAAACAATGATTTAATGAATCAATAAGACCAAGAGGAGCTATGGATCCAGACTCCATGTTATCACCACGTGTGTTTTACCTCAATATTCTGCACCAACATGGCGATGTGTGAGAAGTCAGTGACCTCTGCAGAAGCTTCCAGAACCTGAGACACCATGTGACTCCACTGGGTGTAGACCAGCAGGGGGTCCTGCAGGACGTTCCTGAGCCCAGACTCAGACTCTGAACACAGACGAGTCGCTCGACACTTCACACTAAAATGTGAAAACACAAAATGCATTAACAGCAGATTAAGAAGAGAATTAACATGTCCTGATGTGGTTATTTTAAGATGAGTGAAACATTGGTCCAAACACTTACTTTATAACAGGGGGAGACCACACACAAAAACCCCCCATTAATTTTCATTTTTAGAAATAAAATAGCAAACTTCCAGGATTCAGATACATACAAATGACAATAATGTAAAATGAAACGCAGTCACATGAAGACTTGGAGCAGGGGCGTCCAAACTTCTTCATCCAATGACTGGGCACCTGAGCCTCACTGCACTTTTACTTCAGATATTAGGTTTTAAGGGTGGCCAGTTTCCAAGGGCCCCTGGATGGCTTCGCCGACCTGTAGATTCATCCCTACACAGAAGGGGGTCATCAACCACAGGGGCCACTGTTTTTCTTGATATGAATCATGGGGGCTGAATTTTAAGATAAACTGAAATATAACATTGACATTTTGGTCAAATTAAGTTTGTAAGTTCACTGTGATTCTGCTTGTCTTCACATTTAGACAAAAAACAAGAGCAAACAGCACTAAGTGACTGAACTCTGTTGGACTATTGGTGCGTGAATATAAAAAGTGCAGTGTGCTTTGTAAATGGGACCTTAAGATGGAACAAATAGTGCCAAAAATGAGCGTGACTGGTGCTGTGATCCCATCTGTTCATTCTAATGCACTGGGACCATAGTTTGGACGCCCCTAACTTAGATGTAACACTTAAATTAAACAAAACAATCCACAAAACATGAAAGAATTAAACATAAAAAATGCATAAAATCATTTCTTTTTAAAATGTGATGAAAGATCTGAACATGTGCAGCAAAGATCAAGACACTTTTATGAAAATGAAGGATGAAATACAGAGAGACTGGTAAATGTTAAGGAATAATGATCAGGCTTACATAAGCAAGGACACGAGAGCGCCAAAATCTTTTATGAAAGTTAGACCTTTACACAAATACCTGCATTTGAAAACTGAATCTGCAGGTAAACTTGGCTCTGGTGGTGTTAGTTACTTGGAAAATTCTGAACTATAACGTTTGTCTTTTGTTTGTATGAACCACGACAGTCCAGGTTAACAGCTAGAGAATACCTCATTTTAAAAAAGGTCTAAAATTGTAAAAAAAAAAAAAAAAAAGAAAAAAGAAAAAGGACTTTCATACAGAAAACAACTTCTGTGAGAGCTTTGATTTGAGTATGTCCCCGTCTTCCTGCAAACAATTTTCTTTATTTTACAAAAAAACTTTTCCATAAACTTCCTTGATGCAGTTTATGATCTAACTATTTAAAAATAAACACATAAAAGTTGTTTTATTCCTCTGGAACATGTGTTATTGCTCTCTCATAATGTTGGAGAAGCAAATAAATCTGACCTGCAATTAACTGTAATTATCAGTGTTTTATAGACAAACAATTAATATTTCTTTTCTCGATGCTCCATTTAAACACATCATGATGACATCTGTCTAATTTCATTTTCATGTCACTGAATTCTTTATTATATAACTGTCAGCGCTAGCCCGTTAAGGCCCATTAAGTGTCGATAAATATGTTTCCAATGGTCATTCTGACAACTTAATGAAGGATATAAAAACTGAGGACTTTTTCAACCAATGGGACGTTTGACAAAGTCTGGATGAGCTTTTCTCATCTGCTTAGAGAAGCTGCAGAGGACAGTGAGGTGATCAGGGGGAAAAGGTGAGACATGCTCTGCTTAGCTAAACGCACAGTGCTGGTGTGCCTGGAATTTAAGTCCCCCCTGCAAACCCGATGGATGTTTGTGATTTTGAAAAGATGACCAAATGTAGCTCCATAGCTGTATTGATTCACTTAAACATAATTGATTTCAAATTTGGCAAATGCTTTTAATCTTTTCATCTTCTCTATTTCCGTGTTTATTTTGTTGACTAATTATTTTTGACACAGTTTTTGACTTTTTCCCCTGACAAAAACTAGACAGTAACTAATAAAAACAAGTCCACATGGACAAAAACTCAAACTAAATTAACTGACATTTTCATCAACAGATAAAAACTAGACTAAAATGTTTGACAGAGACTTAATCCAATCAGACCTGATATGGTCATGTAGAAAGTAGGGACAAGTTAGGAATATATCCAATCACAGCTACTTTGGTTGTGTGGAAAGGTTGGATGAGTTAAGAGGGACATCCAATCACAGCTGCCTTAGCTTGGTGGTGGTGGGATAAGTTGTGGAGCGATCCAATCAGAGCTCCTCTCTTTATGAATTGATATATTCATGTAGAGCAGGTTCACTGTTTGTTGTCAGTTCTGGTATTGTAACTGAGATGCTCTGCCAGGTAGCCTAAATAAAGGTGACTGCATTTCACACAAAAGTTCAATTTGTCTCTGTTCGTTTATACATTCAGACTTTACTAGCATTCAATAAAGGGTTATTAGATGTTTCATTTTAGCCAAGAGTAAAACATGACTTCAGAAATTCAAGGAGACATAAAAAATGCCTTACACTTAACACTTCATATTTTAGTCGACTAAATTTACAGGAGATTTCATTGACTAAAACTAGACTAAAATTAAAATAATTTAGATAACTAAATTATGACTAAAACTAAAATATATTTCAGGCAACAGACTATAAGCAAAACTAATTTAACAAGTGCTGTCAAAATTAACACTGCTCTATACTCCTCACACGAGTGTGGGTGCATAGTGCTGCCTCTCCTCTCAGAGGAGTCGTGTGGTTTCTTGGCTCAACTTTAGCGCATTGCTACATGCCCCTGCTCTGACTCAGGACAAGTACAAGGGAGAATATTTAGACAAAAAAGTGTTTAGGTGAGATGCTATGTTGTGAAAGGAAGGATGAGACAAGATGAATGCAGCTGTCTTTTAAAAAATATATCCTAAACCAGCCCAGGGATTCTTGATGGACGGCAGCATCCCACCGCAGGAGAAAGTCTCAGAGAGTTTGTGTCCCGGGGGAATAAAGTGTCTGCAACAATCTTAAATTGTTATTCAGAGCGAGGACAGGCCCTTTCAGCGTGAAATCATGTCTAGACCTAATTTTTCTGAGAGCACAAAGTGAGGTGAACTTTAAACACTTTAAAGAAATTGGTTCTGCTGTATTCAAAGCACGGTGAGAGGGGCTCAAAGTGACCACACTGTTGGAAGATCAACGCTTCAAACCGAGTTCCCCCACAGACGGACGAACTCCACGTCCCAGAATGATCCAGGGGACGGAGGAGGTCAAGCATCACTGGATGACTGAATCATGGTGGGATAACGTGGGTGCGACACGGGTCACTGAGGTGTGAACAACTTTTTATCGATCATTTCTCGAGTGTGCTCAGTCAATGAGGCGGTGTGATAGTTTTAATGGCAGCCTCGCTCAGACACCATGTTTCATTGACAGTTTGTTACACAGCAGACTGCTGGTAGACAGAGGGGGTGATCAAATGTTCTGTTTTTGTTTTCCATAGTTTAAAGAAGGGCTGGGCAATATATTGATTAATTCGATTGATTCAAAGCAGTCTTAATTTTGTTGAATAATTATTTTCATCATAGTTTTTGTCAACAACCTTTTTTCCCCTGATGAAAACTAGACAGTAACTAATAAAAACAAGTGCACATGGACAAAAACTAAAATTAAATTAACTGACATTTTCATCAACAAATAAAAACTAGATGAAAATGGCTAACAGAGACCTAATCCAATCAGACCTAATTTGGTCATGTAGAGATTAGGGACAAGTGAGGTTCGATTTGTTTCTGTTCATTTATACATTCAAACTTCACTAGCATTCAATAAAGCATTATTAGATGTTTCATTTCATCCAAGTGTAAAACATGAGTTCAGTAATTCATCGAAACATAAGTATGCCATACACTTTACAATTCATATTTTAGTCGACTAAATTGTTTACAGTAGATTTTGTCGACTAAAATGTGAAATTTAATCAACTAAAACTAGACTAAAATTAAAGTAATTTAGATGACTAAATTATGACTAAAACTAAAAGATATGTTAGGCAAGATATTAAAACTAAAACTAAACTATAAAGTGCTGTCAAAATTAACACTGATTCAAATTATTTTTGGCAAAAGATTTAAAAATAAAAAATCAAGATTTTTTTCCCTTAACTTCCCTTCACTCTGCCTGTAAGTTTTGGTACTGATTCAAAATATAAATACTGAAATTTACACTGTTTTATGATGGTAGGTTTTTGCACATGCATTTTTTGGCTTTCATTTTCTTTACTTTAGTTTAATTGTGGGAAAATAGTGCAGCTGTCAGTGTTTATGTAGACAAACCCGCCTACGTCCAAACTGCAAATTAACATTTTGATGACAAAATTACAGCATGCACTTTAAATGTAGGAGGTAAAATCAGTTTAGTTTTGGAATGTTTTTTGATAAAATTGGGGCAAATTTTGCTATATGCAGCTTCTGTGTCACTATGAGGTTTTTTTCCTTGAGAGGAAAAAAACCCATTAAAATCTTAAATCAAATTTTGTTTAAAAGAAAGCTGGATTTTATTTTTAGGCCATATCGCCCAGCCCTAGTTTAAAGCAAGGATTTCAAACAAAGGGTGTTAATAGTTGAGAACAGCACCAACATACCCCATGAACAGCAGCCAGTGTGGATTCTTATCTGGGGTCAGGCAGGGATCAAAATGGTACAGGGATCTCCAACAAGGACGTGGAAAATGTTGTTGCTTTAGGGATGTCTGGTTTGACCTGCTCGGCCTGCTGCCATTGCAAAAAGCTGGAGAAAATGGACAGAACGCTGAAGGGGAGTACACAAAGACTCAGCTCACAGGCACGAGTCCATCATCTGTATAAATAAATAAATATTGTGGCAGGAAAAGGTTTTTCACTATTTTATCAAAGACTCAAAATTTCAGTCATTTATTACGTGTTATCAAAAGAAATTCTGCTTGTTTTAATTTTAGTTATCAGTGAAATTCTGTCATAATAATGAAGACTAGGGCTGTCGCGATATACCAGTATGTAGGGCTGAACAATATATCGTTATCATGTCGATATCGAGATATGAACATTCAAGAAATTAATATCGAAAAGCAATGATATAAACAATATAGATTTCCCCCACGCTAAAACTACACTTTTCACATTCTTTTATATTATGTTTTTATTTTTCTGAAAAATGCATGGTTTTCACCGAACCCATAATCGTATCGTATCATACTGATATCGAGATATCTGGCATGAATATCGAGATATGAAATTTTGTCCATATCGTTCAGCCCTACCAGTATGGATGATAACCGTCTTTATTACAAAACATACTGAGCTAACAATAGACATACAGTAATACTGGGGAACTGCTCAACCATCCAGCCACAGTGAAGGGCAGATACAAGCAACACAACAGGGGGGATTTCTCTGACACAAACAGTGAGTGTAGCAGACCCACAAAACACACACCGAGCAGCTTTGACACTGGTGATGGCCAAGCATCTCTCAAGCAAAAATTACTGAACACCAAGGCATTTACAGCCTGAGCTAACTTGCAATGTCCAGCCCTATCAGGGCTTCCCTTAGGATAAATCCTAACATTTTATGATTAGAAGTGAATCTTTAAATAAAGTGCTCTTGGTCCACATCGTTAATTCCACACACTTGCACCATCAGTTGCTTCTGGTTGTCTCAAAGTCAAAGTTGAAGCTCAGCGGCTAATGTGGGTTTTCAGGCTCAGTCCCAAAGGGCCACTTGCAGACTCAGAGCATGTTCACAGTAAGTTCTTGAGTGCTTAGTGCTGTTTGAGGGTGAAGTCCTGATGTCCGTGAGGGAAATCGTGGACTTTTCAGAGGCAAAGAACACACTCTTCGAAAGTCTGCATATCCACAGACTTTCCTGGGATGCAGAACGTGAGTGTCCAGCCTTCTGATAAATGTGAACAAATATAAATTAAAGCAGAATCTTTGTTAACAAGTTCTAACTGACGCAACACTGACTTTATGGAAAAAGCATCAAAGTTAAACTTAAGATATTATTTGTGTGGTTGTTGTTCACACATTTGAAAAGTTACCTGTGTTTTTAGACATCTGCAGCATTTTTACATTTTAATTTCCTCCACACAGATTCTTTTGATCAGAGACACAGATAAATACATTGTGAGACTTTTTCTTCAGGCAATCTGTAATGTCATAAACCAGGTTTTACTTATCCTTTCACCATTTGAAGCCTTTATGACCTTGTGCACTTTAGCACTCAGACCTCACCCTGTTTAAGTCCATGAGGGTTTAGAGCTCCAGCTTTGCGGGGGGTATTTGGGGCTCCGACTCTTTCAAACAAATATCAAATCAAAAATCGATCTCTTGGCTTGTGGCTTTACTGGGGGGGTGAAGGGGGTGGGGTGGGGGCGGCATGGCAAGTCTATATTAGATAATTATTTTGGATGTCAGGTCTTGGATAGCAGACAACTTTGTCCTCAACCAGGACAAAACTCAGGTTTTAGTTAGAGCTCCAACAGAGCATCTCAGACGGAGTGAGAATAGAGGAGAATCAGGGTACTCGGTATGTAAAAACTAGAAGGTCCTCTGATCATAAGTATACACTCTGGCAGTCATCAAAAATGAAAATATGAACCCAATCAAAAACCAAATACGAGCTTTTCAAAAGGGGAACAATTACTCCCAAATCCAGAGAAGCCTTAAAAAAGTTGGCAGTGACTGTTGAGCTCCGATTGTTTAAACCAATTGTGAGGTGCTGGAGGACTGACACTCCTGCTTTTTCATTTGACTGCTTCTCCTCAAAACAGCAGGCAATCTCTCTTCAACAAGCAGCCTTTAAACTTTTATCCTCCAAACCCTGAAACAAATTTACCTCCATCACTGTCAGAATGAAGAGAACTCGACAAGACAACCTTGTTAAAAATGTGCCATTTAAAACCTTTTAGCTGTCCCGATAAGCTGCAGACTGTTTCAGTTTTTTCTTCAATCTCCTGAGAAACAGTAAACACCGCTGTATTCTGAAAAACTGAGACTGTTAATCCTATTTTGAAGGACAGGGACTGTTTTGTGTGGAGGGGTAATTATATATCTGAGTGTATGAAGATGACATTTCAATTCCCCCCGAGGCTCCGCTCTCGGCCTCCACACGCTCTCTCTGCTGCAAATTATAGAGAACAACATGTCGTGCCATAAATATGCAGGGGGACGCGCTGATACGAATCATGATATCACCTGGTGACTATGCTCCCACACAAGGACTGAATATATGCTCCAGTAAATCAATGATTGGATGAGGCAGCATCCTCTACAGACAAACAAAAATGAATCTGGAATCATTTTTAGTTCTGTCTTGTGGCTTGGTTAAGGCTGGGCCAAAATTTACATCTCAATGTTTTTCATGCGATACACGTCAAAACATAATTTAGAACAAAATAATTTCTGTTCTGTGAGGAAATAAGTGGCTGTCACAGAATCACTATATTTAAATTCATTAAATCTAGAGAAAATAAAAGAATAAACCCACCATAGAAACAAAAACAGAAGTCCCAGACACCTGATGTTAGGAATTTTTAGCTGATCATTATCAAAAATTGTGGGTAAATTTTTACCCACAGCCAGAAGGCATTGGCAACATGTGCATATCAAGTTTTCAAAATGTTCCATAACCATAAATCTTTGTGTTTCATGATGAAATTTTTTTATTGATTGTTTGTTTTATAAAGTACAGAATCTGAGGATACTTGGTCATTTTTAAAACAGAAACTGTCTAAATTGCACAAATACAGTAGCAATAAGAGTGTAGGAAGATACTGTTGCACTAGTATATCCTTTAATTTCACTTACTAGGATGTAATGATATTTTGTAGAACAAAATCAATATATCATTAATTTATTATTGATTATAATTTAGAACATTTGTTTTGTGTTGTAGTTCGGCCTACAGCCACAAGTTGGCAGCAGACATTCATTCATTTAACTCTCCGTCTCACTGTTACATTCATTTTTATCATGTAATTATTTCTGTCCCTAGGACGCAAAATGAAGTTCATCCATGCTGCAGGGACCACGCTTTGTGTAAAGAACACTGAATACAGACTAACTTCATGACACAAATCATCATGTGGGGCCTTAATATGATCAACTGTCTTTAAAAATAAATGTGTATTTAGTGGAAAAAGTGAAAATATTGCTCCACTACTAGTACTGCAGTATGCTGTGATATATGGTATTGACCGTGTTGTACAGCAACAGTTACTGGTGGAAACAAGCAAAAGCAATCTTCAGTGTTTAAACATATTTGTACAATTAGTTATGTATGAGTCGGCCAGCATTTTCTTCTACAGTTAAACACAATAGTTTAGACTTCTATAGACTTCTATTTTATTGCCATTGTATCAAATGGCAATTATGAATTTAATTGATATTTCAATGATAAAAAGATAAAATAAAACAAAAAAACATGATGTTTTCCCCTTTAGACTTAACATTTAATTAGATTAGGTAAAGGTCAATAATCATTTCATTAACAGTAGTTCCTAGGGTCAATAATCTTTATTTTAAACGCCACTTTTTCTGCCAGATTCATGCTTTGAACCATTTGTTCACAAAGAGGCTGATGGGGTCAGAACTACTGTGTAGTATAACAACATAAGCTTCAAGTGCTAAGACCAAGGCATTCATGAGCAGAGTTATTAGCAAAAATGTGGAGATCTTGCCCTTTCTCACAATGTTAATGAATCCTTTAAAAAATCCTGGATCTGGATTTGGATCACCACCAAAGTCTGATCACTTCTCCCTTGTGCCATGACAAACACTCCCAGAAAATGCAATCAAAATCAATTGTGAACTCCTTGAGTTGTTTTGCTCACAGACGGACAGAAACACAAACAGCAGAAGCGAAACCTCCTTGGCAGAGAAAACAGCACTGTCTGCTCTCGATCTAATTTGACAATATATTCTAACATCTTTAATACTTTATATTTTGTGCAGCCCTAACCTTGAGCGGGCATCAGGTTTAGAAGATTTGATTGTCTTTGTTAACACTCTGCCTGCAAACACTGCAGCAATCAATGAACAAATGCTCTGACAAACACACGGACCTGCTTCTGTTGCTGTCACAAGGCTGTAATAAAAATGCAGCCTCCCCCTCTCACACAGCACAACAGCTCACAACCTGTGAATACAACCTTGACACGCTCCAGACTAAAGCTCCATCCCAGGAGAACCAAAGCTGGGATTTTGACCATTTCCAAATGGATTTTCTGCTGTTTTTTTCCCTCCCCTCGCCTCAGGTTCAGCATCTGCCCACAGTTTCTGCCTGAGGGGAGAACCAGCCACTCACTCAACAATGGGGCTGCAAAAAAATCTTTAACTCTAACGTGCCTGAAGAAAACAGGCCGGAATGAACAGAAAATATGAGAATCTACAAAACTTGAGGGGGAAAAAGGAGCAGAGGATAATTATCAACTTGAGCTGGGTAAAGCCTCAATTTTAATCACATTTTTGGGTTTCGGCAATGATAAAAAAAGATATTCAAGATTTAATGAATACTGTGCCGTGTTATGACTGTCTATATTCTGTTCTGTTATGAATAGTGCTCATGAACAGTGTTCCCTTACAGCACAGCGTGTGCTTTGCCCCTCCCACCTAAAACAGCTCTCACCGTATTTTTAGTGCAGAGCATATATGTCCTTTTTACAGAGTGAGAAAACAATCGAGATTGTAAAGAAAATTCTGTTTTTGAGGAGGAAGTCCAGAAAGAACAAAAATAAATACAATTATTCCTTGTATGGATTCAGAATTGCTTCTGGGAAACAATTAACTTTGTCCTCTGTAGCGAACCTCAAATGTTTATTTCTCAAATCACTCAACTTATCAGACCAAATCCTGTCGTACCATATGAAGGACATCCTGGCCTGTAAAATAAAGCATTTCTTCATTTTAGGGATGCATGATATTGCTATTACCTCAAATCATGATATCAGTACCATAGGGCTGGGTAATATATAGATTAAATCGAAAATTCAATTTAAACCAACAATCAGAAATTGTCCTCTGTGGGGGAAAATCTGTTTTTCCTGTTTTTCAGGCCATACCCCCCAGCCCTACAATAACAATGACTAGAGTACTAGAGCATGAAGCCTCTACTTCACTTGAACTGACCTTCAAAGTGACATTTATTTGTATTAGGAACAAATGTGAAAATAGAGAAATATATTTTATCCTTTAACTAATGACACTTTGGTTTAGACATTCAGTGATGATGAGGAAAACAATTATGGTACATTTTTATATTCTGCCAAAATTACAACTAGGGCCTGACTGATTAAATCGGCCGATTATAGCCCTTTTCAAGTATTCAACATTGGCCAGAGTTTTGCCGATGTAACACTTATATATTCTTACTTTCTCATAAAACAGTAAAACGCTGTTCGGTGTCCAAGCTGCGCAGAATGATGACGTCACAAAAGATGGCGGTATGCGTTGTTGCAGTGGCTCTGAGCTCTATTGATGCTGTGTGTATGGATGGAGTGTATGGGGCAAAACTTGCCTACACTAACACGGAGTTGCTGAATGTTGTTTTTGCCTGCAAGTCCGACATAGCAAGCGACTCTCAGCAGACTCACAATATACCGCTGGACATAGCGAGACCACCGGGCTCTCTGCTCGGCTACAGAAGCAGCCTCACAGCCCGGCACTGACCAACGCCACATCTGTCATTCACAAAACTGACGAGTTGGACCTTCTGATGGCAGGGGATCATTTATTTGTGATCGTTCTGTGATGATTATCACGGAAACCAGGCTTTACTTGCTTGTCCCCGACGCTGCAGTTGAGCTAACTAGCTAGCTACCTAATTATGCTAGCGTTAGCATAGCTCCCTCTGAGCTCTACGGCATCATCAGCTCATCCAGGGGGAGCCGTCATCATAGCTGGGAACTTTATTGAGGCCTGTTTAAAAAGTGTGTGCAATATGTGCAGTATCCCAAAAAATATTCTGATTTTCTCACACATATTACCTCATGTTTACAATAAAAAAGTGGTTCTACCTGCACTAAAACCTACTTCTGATGCACTAATGAGGACTCTGGGACTGAAAGGCAGATGTGACAAGCAGAGCTTAAAATTCATCTATTTCTGTATATTTTAAATGAGGTTATTTACTTTATTTTGCAGGAATTGACTGCAGTTTTGCCCACTATTTTGTTTTGTACTTGGAAGTTCTTTGCTCATGAAAGTTGCAGAGTAGAAAAACAAAAGAGGCTTATGAAAAAAATGTTGCCTTAGTGCTTTTGTTGCTTTCCTCTCACAATGACCTGTTTACATCTTTTTAAAAGTTGTTCTACCTGTACAATAACCTACTTCTTATTTTCAGCAACAAGAAGTACAAGATAAAGAGTGACTCTTTCTTAAGGTTTTATAATTAATTTCCCAGAGGTTTAATGCTTTTCTGCATGTTTTTGTTCAATGTTGTAAGTGTTATGACCCAATTTTTTTAAAATTCATTTTATATATATTTTTTAAATTAATTGGCCGACTAATTGGTAATCTGTATTTTTTTCTACCAAATATCGGTATCGGCATCAGCCTCAAAAGATCCATGTCGGTCGGGCCCTAATTACAACCAATATTTTGTTTACGTACGGCCAATATCTGCAGCCAAAATATCTGTTACATTTCCACAGATAAGTTTATATCTGCCAATACTGCTTAGCAAGTTTAGTTCACTTATTCACAACAGGAGTTCTGTGTTTTCAAAGCAACTACCAACTTAACAGCCAACTTTCATGGAGCAAGTAGTAGTAATTAAGAAGTAATTTGCTTATTTCATTTAATTAGAGAAGTACGCAATACGAAAGATGATATGATCACTGTGCTTATATTTTGTTTTTGCCCTTTAGTTGAATATCCTGGACAGTTTTGTTGTTTGACCTGACTGTTAATGTTCATTTTTCTATATATATACTGTATATATACATATATATAGTTCAGAAATGTAGGCCACAGGAGTCTCTCACTGGCTCAAACAAACGCAAACACAATGGGTAAAAATAATTGTGAGGTCTCGGACACAGAGCAGATGTAGTTTAAATTAGTTCATTATGATAGTAACTCATTTAAAACCTTCTAAAACTCTCAAACATTTTTTCCAGCTCCAGGCGGGACCCAGTGGAGTTTATGTGCCTTATATTCATAATTTCAATATCAGTCAAAAATGTAACTAGGATTTTCTTTACAAACTGGCAGCCCTACAAGCTACAAAACCCTGAACATACACAAGTCTTAAGAAGCAATAAATCATGTTGATCCTTCAACCCAGGAGCATTTTCACATGTTCTATCAGATCCAGCAGAACTCTTCAACTGAACACTTCAGGGCTTCGACATGCTTGGGCAGGAGATCTGATGTCTGTTTCAGGCTGATGTGAGCTGGCTGTCAGCTGCGTGTTTCCCTGTTGTCACTGTCCTGTCTCTCTTCTCAATGAACAAAACAAATGTCCCTACACCCTACACGTGACCAAAGCATTGTCCAAACTGGGGAACTGTCTCCACAACAATGCCAAACTGGGCTTTTACTTTGAAAAGCAAAAAAATAGGAAGTGTAACTGTACTGTGATTATCCTCGCTGTGTAACAGATGTTGTTGAAATGAGCTTTAGACATTAAAATCTTTGGCTATCTGCAGTGTCAATAGTTAGACAATCTTTACACTGAAATGAGACACATCGTACCTCTTTCCTGTTATAATCTATCACCTGAGGCTTCTGACTGCACAAACTAGCTCTAAACAGCCTTTCAGAGGACTGTCTTGTTGAGCCTCTTAAAATGTAAATGAGCTCCTGACCCCATCCCTCTCTGCCCTGAGGCACGCCAAACTAAGCACAGCGTACCTCAGTCTCAATTACCTTTCCTTTACAGGGAGCTCAGCGGAGGCTCAGCAGCAGAGAGAGATTTTTCTGTTATCAATCAGCAGCTCCTGCGGTTTTACTCCAACAGTTCTAAATGTTCATATTCAAAGATTCATTGCAACCTTGGGGGGAGAAATCATATTTAAACAGCAGAGAAGCATGGAATGGAAAATACACACCGCAGTAAGACATCAGGGCAGTGAACTGTTTGATCCAACAGAGGGCGCTCTCAGCCTAACTTGACTATCACTAAAGTTGCTCTCTTGACCTTAGTGACAAACAGTGAAGTAAATTCACAGAAAATGGAGGACAGGCCTCTCTGAGACGACAATAATGGCACAGAAACATCTGAGGAGGCTGTGTGGAAGTATTTTGGGTTCCTCACTGTTGACAGCAAACTCCAAAACAAAGACCAGGACGTCTGTCGATTGCTTGGCTTTTCACCCAAGTGAGGCAGTGGAGGAGGCAGCGCTTCATCAAGCGTTCAACCCCGTGTGACCGTGGAAAAGGCCGTCAGCAGGAGCCTCAGAGCACTCTGAATGCTCGTACTCATCAGCAGGTAATATTGTAAATAAAAAAGGAGTAGCTCTCAATCCTGTTTTAGTGATCAGCTAGTGTTCCTGGTGAGTTAGATTAGATTAGATAGAACTTTAGTAATCCCTTTGGGAAGCTCCCTCGGGGAAATAAGGATTTCAGTAGCAGTTTCAAAAAGTAGGAAACAAGATATATAAAAAAAGATAGATATCAACAAAAATACAAATAAATATAAAGTAAATAAAAATGCGGCTACTATATATTATATATATATATATTATATATATATATATATATATATATATATATATATATATATATATATATATATTATATATATATATATATATATATATATATATATATATATATATATATATATATATATATATATATATATATATATATATATATACATACATACACACACACACTAGGGCTGAACGATTTATCATTTTCTGATCAAAATCACGATTTCAGAAAACACGATCACGTGATCGTTAAAGCTGCGGTTTTTATAGCGCTCCTGACTGACCCAGGATCTGTTGTGTCAAAAATTTCACACACATGCTGTGTCTCTACCTTCCTGCCAAGCTCACCAATCAGAAGCGGCATGCTACTCGGACAGCTCACACTAACCAATCAGTATTAACCTGCTCCTCGTGTTTTGAAATGGCGTCAGCGGAACCAGAAGCGGAGTTAATCTCCAAGAAAAGTGGCACGGCGGTCATTTGGGAGTATTTTGGGTATGAGGCTGCAGACGTTCACCAGAAACAGGTACTGTGTAAAGCCTGCCGCGCTAAAGTTGCAACATCAGGTGGAAATACGACCAACTTATACCAGCACTTGAAAAATCACCACAGGTATTTGCATGAGGAGTGCATGACGAAAAAGTCCAGTGAGAAGTCCAGCGAAAGTGATTCTCAGGCCCATTGCAGCAAACAGACTACAGTTACAGCATCCTTTGCCAGTGTAACTCCCTATGAGAAGAACAGCGTAAGACAGCAGGAGATAACAACCGCCATTACACACTATATCGCCAAAGATATGGTGCCTGTTAACACGGTCACTAATGATGGCTTTAAAAACCTCCTCCGCACGCTGGACAGAAAGTATGTGATCCCCTCCCGCAGCTACTTCAACCGGGTTGCCATCCCACAGCTGTACGCAGAGTGTAAAGAAAAAGGGGAAACAGAACTGCAAAATGTGGAGTATTACGCCACAACTACTGATATGTGGTCAAGCAGAACGACCACACCGTTTCTAAGTTTGACTGTGCATTTCGTAAATGACAAGTTCGAGTTGAAAAGTCGCTGCCTGCAGACGGGATACTTTCCCACTGACCACACTGGAGAGAATATTGCCATGAGACTGAGACAGTGTCTGTCAAGCTGGGGTCTGAGAGAGGAGGACCTGACGTGCATCACAACCGACAATGCAGCAAATATCATCAAAGCTGTGGAACTTAATGAATGGACCAGACTTCAGTGTTTTGGACACAGGCTGCATCTTGCAATCGGTAAGTGTGCGTGTGTGTTTAATAATTGATTTATTTATACAGATTTAATGTGATGATGTGTTGGTATTGTCTTCAGTAGCTAGTAGTTTTCCTCTTAATGTTGTTTTTCTTTGTAGCCCTTGCAAATGCCTAGTTTAAATAATTAATAATTATAAGGGGTTATTTATCATCATCAATATTAGATGAGAAATAACATAAAACATAGCATCCTACTTTAAGAACAGTTATGGCAGTTCACCTAGAGGCTGCTATAATAACCAGTATCACTCAGATTAAATGCATTATAGGTATTTAAATATCAGACTGACCTATGTATCCTTGGTTGTATTGATTGTACATCCATTATAACTATCTTTACAACTACATAGACACAAGGACCCTCTTAAAATAATAGAAAGGGGCCTAGCTTTAGTAAATTTATATTCAACAAATATGGTGCTTTATAAATAAAGATTGACTGACTGAGTCTATTTTCAACAGAGGCAAATGTGATTTTAGTCCCTTTGTCTCTGCCTGGATGGATACATCTCTGAACGTATGCATGCATATATACAAACATTTATTATATGCATTTGTATATATGCTTACATGTGTATCTATAAAATGAAGAGTATGGCTTCAACCTGCTCTATTGTAATTTGATTTTGATCAATTGTCTATAAAACATTGTTTTTCTTGGATTTACTTTGTTCTCTTGCTAGAAAATCTGCCTTGCAAAGTTTACCATTATTATCATTACATTTTCAGCCTGCAACGCTCATTAAATGTTTTTGTTCTTTTTCTTTTTTTGTCCAGAAAATGCTGTTAAAGATGATGCAAGAGTTAAACGGGCAACAGAACTGTGCAAACAGATGGTTGGTGTCTTCTCTCATAGCTGGAAAAAGACGACGGCGTTGAAAAAGGCACAGCAAGAATTAAATCTACCTGAGCACCTTTTGATTACAGAGTGTCCTACAAGATGGGGCTCAAGACAAAAAATGATTGCGAGGGTGTAGGAGCAGAGCAAGGCATTGTCTCAGGTTCTGTCTGAAGACAAGAAGACACGTCACCTGGTCCCCACTTGGCAGGACACAGACATCCTTGAATCAATAAACAATGCCCTTGGTCCTCTTCAGGAGTTCACAGATGCCCTGTCTGGTGAGACCTACGTAAGTGTGTCGTACCTGAAGCCAGTCCTCCATCTCCTGAGAACATCAACCCTGACTGGAAGTGATGAAGACACAGATCTTACAAAGGAAATAAAGTCAAGAGCTCTTGCTTACATTGAAGATAAATACAGTGACCCAGCCACACAGGAGCTACTGGACATTACTTCGTTCCTTGATCCTAGATTCAAGACTGACTACATAAGAGCAGAGACTGTCCCAGGGATTAAAGACAGAGTGAGGATCGAAATGGAACAGGTGGCACGAAAGGTAACTTGTTTTTCATTGTGTAGTTTAGTAATACAAAAAAACACATCAAGACATGTGATATTTTTATTACACTGATTGGCATTTTTTTGTTTAGATACAATGTCCAACTGCCCAAAATCACATCAGACTGCAAAACTTTGACAGCACTTATCCCTGTGTTTTGCAGGAAAAGAGGGCTCGTGTCAGCACCACAGATGCCATACCCCAGGGTGCAACAGAGGCAGAGCCATCCACCAAAGGAAAGGGAAAGCAATCACTTGGCAGCTTCTTCAAGAGCAAGGCTGTGCCTCCTTCCTCCACTATGCTGTTGGAGGATGCCATTAAAGCTGAACTGAACAACTACCTGATGACTCCTACTATTGACGGAGAAGAGGATCCACTGGCCTGGTGGAGAGTGCACAATGTTAATTTTCCATGGCTGAGCAAACTGGCTCGTAAATTTCTGTGCATACCAGCCACCAGTTCGCCATCAGAGAGACTGTTTAGTGCTAGTGGCAATGTTGTCACATGTCAGCGCTCATGTCTGAAACCATCAAAGGTTGACATGCTGGTTTTCTTGACAAAAAATCTGTAAAGAGTGATGTAAAGATGTCAAGGAAGCAGGTGTTGTTGTTATTTTCTGTCATGTTTGTAAATGAATGTTACTTTACATATTGTGAATATTGCATTGAAGCTTGATTTGAAGAAAATCGTAAATTGAATTAAAATCGCAATATCTGCCAGAAAAATCGTGATCAGATCTTTTCCTGAAATCGTTCAGCCCTAATACACACACACATACACACACACACACACACACACACACACACACATATATATATATATGATATAATATATATTATATTATATTAGAAGATAATTCAGACAGTTGATCATTTCAGTTTGTTTTGGATGAAATTTGAAGCTTTTGAAATTCTCTCCTGTTTTTCAAACTTGGTCAGCAGGATGGCATTTTCATTAAAACTGAAAGAAGATTGTGGTTGTGGTAACCTGGAAATGTTTCGTGTCTATTTAGGGACAGTCTATTGATCATGTTATTGGACATGAAGGGATAATGATACGTTGCAATGTGAACATTTTGTCACCCTCTAAATATTGAGGATCAAGTTTAGCTCATTCTATATTCAGATCTGTCCATGGCACAGTCTACACTCTGGCATTCTCTCCTGGAGGGGGCCAAGCTGGCCAATATCTCCGGTGACTAATACGATTGTTATTGACATGTACTGGACAGTTCCTTTAAGCTCTGAGTGGCTGGAAGAATGATGATTATTACAGTACAGCTCTAAAACTGCATTCACTCATTCATTTATCTCAATGGAACATGTTCCAAAGAAAACCAATACTTTTGATTGTATCTAACTGCCCTACTTTATGTTTTGTTTCAAAAAGGCGTCAGGGTTTCAGTCCCATACCTCTGGTGTTCTTTGACTACAGCCAGGACGTCGTCAGAAAGGTGCCGTGAGTCCTCTGAGAACCTGAAGAGCTCCTTCAGCTGAGACTTCAAAAGTTCCACTTGGGACTCTTCACCTGCCAGAGCGTTCCTCACACCCTGTGGACACAAATATAGAGACATGAGAAAAGTTCTTTTGAGACAAAAACACAACAAAATTTTTGTCTACTGAAAACCATCACTGACAAAGTTTTGGTTGTTTAATTCTTTTGCAGCACTCTGTGTTTATAATTAAAGTAAGTTACTGCACATATCAGCACACTGACCACCCTTAATACTCTTTGGATTCATTGGGGGTCGTGGTGCTGAAAACGCAGTTAAATGCAGTTCCCTTTTAAATTCTGTATTACAGGACATTTTGGAAATATCGCGAATATGAATGCTACAACACTCTTAGCTCACGGTTTGGTATGTTCCTCAATTTTTGGTCACATTTACAGTTCAGTTTGGTTTTTCCACCCTTGGTTATTAAGTGTTTTTTTCTGTTCAATTGTGAGGTGCTTTAGGGCCATCTTTAAAAGACCAGGAAGGAGTTGGAGAGAAGAAAAAGCTCATTTTTACCCAAACAATTTATTTCTTAAACTTCAAACATACTTGATGGAGTTTAGCATATAAAATGAATGAATAAATAAATAAATACTTAAAAAAGCAACACTTCCATGTGATTTTTATCCTTATATATATTTCATGATGCTTGAAAATAAACACGATTAACCTAAAACATACAACATACAGAAAGACCCTGACCGATCCGGGGATCAAACCAGCAACCTTCATGTTTTGAGGCACTTGCACTACCTGCTGCACCACTGTAGGCATTGGTGGTGCAGTCTGTTAGTGCACTGTGTCAATAACTGGAAGGTTGCTGGTTCAAGCCCAGCTCTAGCTGTCACACGTCCATGTGTCCTTGGGCAAGACACTTAACCCCAAATCGCTCCCACTGCTGCAGCAGTGACATGTAAATAGGAATGACAGGAATGAAAGGGTGACAGATGGTGCCACAGACGGCTGCCTTGGGGCTTCGCTCTTTCGTACTTTGCGTGTTTTTGTGTGTTTTCTCTGTTTTCTGCTCCTCTTCTCTGGTCACATCACCAGAGAAAAACTACTCAATATTGGACTTAAGTCTGCTGGACTTTTTTCCCCCACTTTCACCACTCCGGAGAGCTATACAGAGATTTCGGCTGGAGGAGTAGCTGCTCTCTATGGGTAACGCAGGAGACGCCAACGGGGATAGTGCGCTGGAGCACTCGTGAAGCTGCGGCAGCGTGGATTCAGGACTGCGCTCCCGTCTATACATCTCGCCAACATTCGGTCTCTGGCTAATAAAATAGATGAACTGCTGCTCCTCAACTCAAAAAACACGGACTTTAATAGATCCACCGCTCTGTGCTGCACTGAGACCTGGCTCAGTGACCACGTCCCCGACTGCCGGGCTTCCAGCTCTACCGAGCGGACCATGTCACAGAGCTCACTGGGAAGACACGGGGTGGCGGTATGTGTTTCTATGTGAATGAAAGCTGGTGTACAGATGTCTCAGTGTTAAAGAAATCATGCGGCCCTCACTTGGAGTTACTTTTTATAAACTGCAAACCCTTTTATTCTCCACGGGAGTTCTCCTCGTTTGTCCTGGTCAGTGTTTACTACAGATGTTCCAATACCATTTTTTCCCTCTCGATACTGATACCGATACTTGTGCTGTGGGTATTGGCCGATACCGAGTACAGATCCAACACCAGTATGTTATAAAAAAAAATCATACTACGCCTGCATGACTGTGATATTGTTATCATTGTGGTAAGGCCTGGCTCAGGTTAAACCCTTTGTAAAACATGTATAAATACAGAAAATTCAAGCCATTTATTTTTAATTCTGTTTTTAAATAGAACAGTATAAAAACAGTAGTGAAAATGCAATTTGACTAAATAAATTCAGGAATAATTATTAAAAAAACTTTAAATGCAGCTACAATATTTTTAAATAAAAAAGGTTTTTAAATAATAATAATTAAATATAATACAACACAGAGTACAATGCAACGCTATGCAATGGATTATAAACCATATCACCACTTACCCCCAATCACAGATTGCAAACACGCTGAGAGCTCCAACTAGCCAGCGTCACACCATTTGGGCTAACATCGGTAGAAGTAGACGTGCATGCAATCAGCTTTACCACGGACATTTGGAGCTCCGTGGTATCGGATGGTGCCTGGACTCCAGTACTCGCCGATACCAATGCCATCATTTTCGGCAGTATCGGAGCAGTTTCCAATACCGGTATTGGAATCGGAACAACTCTAGTGTTACATCCCACCTCAAGCTGCTGTAGCGGAGGCGTTACAGCTGCTAGCTGACCAGATAACAGACGTGGAGGAAAAACATCCTGACTCCCTGCTCATCATTCTGGGGGATTTTAACCAGGCAAATCTCACCCTTGAATTCCCAAAATACAGACAGTACATCAAGTGCCCCACCAGGGACTCTAACACTTTGGACCACTGCTACACAGTTTTAAAAGACGCCTATAGCTCTGTCCCCCGTGCAGCTTTAGGACTCTCCAATCACAGCATGATCCATGTCATCCTGACCTACAGGCAGAAAGTAAAAGCTGCTAAGCCTGTCATAAAGACTGTGAAGAGATGGACGGAGGCAAAGCTGGAGCTGCAGGCCTGCTTTGACTGCACTGATTGGACTGTTTTTGAGGCTGCAGCCACAAACCTGGACGAACTGACTGACACTGTGACATCTTACATCAGTTTTTGTGAGGATATGTGTGTGCAAACCAGGACCCACTGCACATACAACAACAACAAACCCTGGTTCACCTCACACCTAAGGAAGCTACGTCAGGCCAAGGAGGAAGCCTACAGAACTGGGGATAGGAACCTGTACAGGCAGGCCAGGAACCAGCTGACAAAGGAAATAAAAGTGGCTAAAAAGAACTCCACCAAGAAGATGGAAAAAAGCTTTTCAGCCACCGATCCCTCGAAGGTTTGGAGGGGCCTGAAAACCATCACGGGCTACAGGAGCCCACCCCCCCACACTGTAGGCAACCAACGACTCGCTGAGGACCTGAATGGCTTCTACTTCAGGTTTTCACAGCCATCACCCACTCCCACCACTCCACCCAGCCACCAGGACAATGGATCACCTGAACCCCCCCCCCCCCCCGATGTCTCTCTCTGCCTCTTGTCAGAGACAGAGGAGTTCTTGCTCCCCTGTTTGTATCACAGGTTTATATGATATTTCTCTGTATTCTTTCTTTCTTTTTTTTTTTTCTTTTCTCCTCTTCCCCTTGTCTGCATCATCTTTCTGGCTGAGCACTGTGGCAGATGACAGCATTGGAAAGACTAATGCATTTTTTTCTTTGCAGTGAGAGATAAGTAAGTATGATTCACTGCTACCAGTGACCATCACCAGCCCTCCCTGTAGGCTACTCCATCAAATCAAACTTTATTTAACCCCCGAAGTGAGCTGAAGGGGAGGGCTGTGTTTCTCTCTTTCTTAGAAGAAACCTGTGCACTTCCATCAGTGGCTAACAGTGAACTAACGACATCACTTATAGTAAACTTACAGCAGTTGAGAGTGAATATCAAACCTTCATCATATAACACGTGGTCTGACTGTGAACTGAAGGGTTTTATCCTCACTAGGGCAGTCTCATATTTAAGTCATACCTCATACTGCATGCTATAAAGTCCTCCGTGAACTACCTGCAACTCTCACAAAAACAGTCTAAGCTCATACTAAACAAGAGGGGACATTCACAGGCTGTGCTGAATGAGCAGTGCAAGTCACTGTTTGTGTTTATTAATCGATTGCACATTATTTCTCTGAAAATCAATGAATATATTGACCGTTACTATGCCATGAAGTACATGTGTGGGAAACACTGCTTGTTCAATTTCTTGGAAATGTTGACCAGCCTGTCTGATGGTAGGAAAAGCATTAGCAGCTGTGATGTTCAGCACATCAGTAGCAATGGGCTGTATCACAATTTACAAGAACAAAAAGAACACTTAAAACAAAATAAAAAACACAAGTTTCACGGTTTGATGAGGATGAGTACTTATTAAAAGGATAAACAAATTTAAGAAAACAAACCAGACAAATAACAGAGGCCATTATTTGTTAGTTAGTATTGGATGTGACACACATTACTACAGTAATTAATGATTCTGTGAGTCTAAGTCTGGTTTTGCTCATGAGGTGTACATACTTTTTAACTAAAGTGATTTATTTCTCTCATTTAAAAAGTATCCTACAAAATCTGTAAAGGTCTGTAAATCGTCGGGCCTAGATAAACCAGTTATATGACAAAGCAATGTTTGGGCCCAATTTGAAAGAAAGTGAACCAAACTTTAGAGCAAAAATGCGAACTTCACACTTCATTCAATGGTGAGGATTATCATCGTCACCATATTCAACAGTGACATCATCGTTGTCTTTCCGTGTAACGTGCAGGCCTCCGTGTAATGCCAGGGTCAGACTACACGATTATGGCCCGACCTGACAGTTCAGGGGTTTCAGGACCCTCTGGCAATGAAAATTGGTTGTTCCATCTCATGTAGTGTCATAATGACCGACAACAACAGAACAGTCTGGAACGTCTCTTGACAGAAAGTCCAGCAGGTTTGATTTTTGTCTTCCTACGATCTGTCCCTCCTCACATTCACATCAGAGACATCGACCAGTGAGAGCACAGAGAGCTCTGCATATGCAACAATCAGGGATGTAAACAATCTGAGGTTTGTGCCTTGACAATGAGACGGATGAAAAGTCTGCAAAGCTCTGATAAAGGACATCCCTGCCCTTATGATGTGCTGAAGAAGAGCTTCCAAAGACTGTAAACAGAGAAATGATGGAGAGGAACTGCTCACATTTATCTGCACACGAACAACATCGCGCCTGTAAATACACACAGAAGTTCTGGTCTCTAAATACAGTCTGACTGAGCTCTTCGGTGTCGCTCCTCCTCCTTCCACCGTCAATCACATCAGTTGTTACATACAGTCTGTCTCAGCTATGTAGTCTGTCATGCTTGTTGGGCAAATCACTGCAAAAATTTAAGGCTCTGTCGTCACCTAGTCGACATATTGATCATCATTACCGATGAAAAAAAATCGTGTAGTCTGACCCTGGCATAGCTCTCTATATAGAAAGAATCAGATTTTCACCACAGTGGTCCCTTTGCTACACTTCATGAAAACACTCTTGTGTTGTGTTTGTAAAATCAGAAGCCCCTTTGGACTGATGGCAAAGTCCACACCATTTCAACGCCTGATTGATATCAACCACTCCCTACTTCGCCTCTGTTTCCCCAAACCTGTCCTACCTTTCTGCTGGATTTGTTATTCTTTGGTGAAACACATTTCTCACAGTGGAGATTCTGAGGAGCCAGAGCCAAACAACTGCAGCAGCACATCACAGCAGCAGTGAAGGCTGTCAGCATTCTCCAAAACCACAGCCCTGAGAGAGACTCATGTGAACGATGGAGACCAGGCACGGTCACAGATGATAAACAATCAGTAACCACTATGTCATCACGGGAGAGGAAGTTAAAGAATAAATGCTGCACACCCATAATTCCTTTCACCTGGTGCAGCTGCAGCAGAAAGCCTGTATGTGGCTAACTCCTGATGCTGCTTCATTTCTCCTTCTGCCTTCACTTCTCTCCGCTCAGGATATCGGCTTGTTACAGCTGTAAATAGATACAAATACATGGCAAGTGCACGCCCTGGAAGTTCAATCGAGTCCAAATGGTGCCTGGGTTCTGTGACTCATCAGTGTCAGTGTTCATTGAATAAGAAACAGTTAGAGTCTAATTCAGCGTGCAGCACCGTGACTCATCACACAGTGACTTATTGAGCGAGACATGAAGACTTCTTTTATTAGAGCTGACGCAGACACAGGAGTGGCACTCTCATCGGGCTGCTGTCATGTGAATGCAACATCCTCTTTCAAAACAGTTCCTTCACACTGTTATTATTTTGCAGAAATATCAGAGAGGAACCAGGGTTGTGCAACAAATCCCTTTTTTTAGGTTATGCCAATGAATTTTTGAATAATATATCAGGCAAGATGATTTTGTTTAAATCCATAAAGTTTGTTTGTCTGTTTAAAGTGAGTTTTGTTGCTGGTGTTCATTCAGGTATCAGTGTTGATTTATATTTACTAAAACCATATCCAAATTTAGAGCTCAAGCATTGTGAAAAACATTTATTGATTATTTGCAAGAACCAAATACTGCCATAGTACATCCCTCGCTGCCATTGAGCCATAAAAACACTGATATATGATTAATAATCCATATTCACTCAGTCAGGCCTGCAGGATATGAGAAAAGATGTGATGTGTATGAAATGTACATGTTAGGTCTTCAGTTTGCAGAACTTACCATCACTATGTTTTTAACTAGTTTATCAGTGTCTGCAGACTCATAAACCTTGTTGACAGATTTGCAATCACTGTGCAGGGAGTTTTGTAGATGGGTGAAGGTCGAGACAGAAAGAAAGCGAGCCATATAGAGATCACATTGAGCCGATAAACAGTGCAATGTTGATACAATAATCTACCTGCGTTGTAACGTTCTTGAAAACATCACTTTCTTCTGTCTACCTTCCTTTGAAAAGCCTGCTTTGTAGTCAGGTACCCCAAGTTTTAGAAAGTTCCTCTCCTGTCTGTTTCCACAGCAGATGAGTTAAGCTGAACCACATGTCATCTGCATCGATTGTGCACGTCGTCCAGAATACAGCCATACAGAAAAGCTTGAAAGACAAACTGATAAACCAAGACAGCGATCATCAACATCTAATAATGTGACTGAACAGACAGAAACATGACTAATAAATCCTCTTTTTGAAGCCAGGAAACAAGGAAATAAGAACAGTGCAAGAATTCAACTGGTGACCTTGTACATTGGTGACTCAGAGCTGACATCATGGTTGAATTTGTCTATAGATGTTTGTGTTCGCCTGGCTTCCTTGGTTGCATTTTTCTCACATGTAAAGTAATAAAGTATTTTTTGATAGAATGATTAATAAAAATGAAGCACTGAAGGTTATAACCTCTGCTTTGACTACGACATCTATCTGCACAGTCAGCAGCAAAACATGAGTTAACACTGTAACTCATTACACCCATACCCTGAGACAGTTCAGACAGTTCAGGGAGGAAAATATTGTAGAAACGGACGATGCTGTTGGTTTAAGTTTGACCACTGGTCATCAGTAACTGATGGCCAGTGGTCAAACAACTTGACAACTGTTGTCAAGTATTAAATGATGATATTCAAAATGGATGTTTATTTTGTTTTACTCTCAGAATCACTGCCATGTTTGCATCCTGCTGTCTTTTGCGTCCTCTAGAAACATGTGTTATATACAAACAAGAATACAAGGACATACTCAAGTATATCTCTGGCTTTAAAGCAACTACAATGGTGGAGAGAAACACTGTATGAACCCGACACACAGGTGTTTAAAACGGAGGAGCGAGAAGACCGACATTCTGGGACTAATCAGCAGCGGGGTCGTTGTTTCTCTCCGGTGAGAGGCTGCAGCTGCAGCCACTCTACTCACAGACACATCGGGGGAAAATCTTTATTTTCAAGCTTTTTTTTAATTCATTTGTCACCTCACAGGGATCCAGGGCCATGATGATAAAAATAATGTCACTTGATCGGGCCTTCTTTCAATATAATTCAACTTCCCTTTCAATACTCTTTTTAGGTACTATATCCATGTTTCAAATCATCTGAATAATTCAGATTATAGGTCAATCTGGTTTTACAGAGAATTTTATTAGATACCAGAGAAACCGCCTGTTCCTGGAGCCAAAAAGACCCATCCATGAACTGCTACGCATCAATGATGAGATGACTGTAGGACTACCAAAAACATAATCCTCTGATGATTTGAAATTATTGAAATGATTCTTAGTAGTCAGTCAGAGAGATTTTATTTCTATTCTTATAGGAAATTCCTTCACAAAAGCTAAGAGCCTAATACCAGGAACCTGTCTGAATATGGACCAGCCCTGGACCATGTGAGCTGGAGTTTATACCAGTACTATTCTGGACTTGTGCAATTAAATGTCTGCTTCAGCACCGAGACTTGACTGCTCCTCTAACACAAGACTGTGATACACTGGAAAACTCACATATGTAACAGAGAAAGACAATTCAATAAGTCTCTGAGTTCAGTATGCTGTACAATGAAGCTTAAAACTTAATCTGAGTGGTTTTATAGCTGCCTCATCATAGGAATATTCAATAAGTCTAACAAATGGAAACTTAAAAGAATAAAAAGCTTCATAAAGAGATGGGAAGGGGAAAAGTAAGAGACTCCCGCTCACTTCTTTTTGCTTTAATTCTTATGAAGTCAGCCCAAATACCTGACAGCCTGTGCTGCTTTTGTGTTATTTGTTTATTGGCTTAAATGCTACAACCCTCCAATGAAGACTACATCAAGCTATCTCTCCGTTAATCTATAGTATATGCTCCTGTAAAGGAGAAAAGTTTTTATCTTATCAGCTTCATTTAAGAAATATTCTGTGTATCATGATCTCCAAACACCAAACTAAGCTGCTGGTGTCATAGTGGTGTCTGACTGGTGGAGCACGTGAATACTTGGGTACCTCTGTAGTGAGCTGCTTCCACATTTAACAGTCTTTACTTACTCCAGAGCCCCAGGGGGTCACAGTGATGACTTCTGTTAAAGACTTCCTCTGCTGAATTTAATAGTATGTGGCCTGTCCCTGCACTCATTAAGCCAGAGGTGGGATAGAACCAGTAAATCGTAGGAATAACAAACAGAGACAAACAACCAGGCTTGGGATGTTGGATTAATTGAGCTTCAACTCTGGTTATGACTTTGGCTTCAGGCAATCAAAAAAAGGACAAATGGCAACAGGCCTCCCACCTCTCACAGCCCGAGCATGCTGAATGAAGACTATCATAGCTTAGATGAACTCTGGATGGAACAGTTTAATTACTGAGTCATGGACATGGACATGAGCGTAGTTCACTCTTGAGACAGAAAGTAAGTGTGTGCTATCAGAGAGAGATTTAAGCTGTGTGTGTATGGAGGGGCTCCTTCAGTGCATGTATGCTCCCTGCCATCAATCAGCCAAGGCTCAAACATGGGCAGTAAGATTTCTGTGATGTGTTTTAAAGTGAAAGCCAAGTTTGTTTGCAAAGGGATGAGACAAACCATTATTTCCACACAGTCTGCCTGTGCAGTGTTTTATAAGAACTGCGCTCTCCACAGCAATTTGCCCCCAGTCTCATCAAGGAGACCGTTTTCACAGCCTGGCCTAAATCCGTCCGCAGAGCAGGCCAGCAGCCCACCTCTGCGCACGATCGCTGGAAATACATGCCAAGTCTATTTTCAGGGGGAGCCGTTTCAACTCTGCATTGATCTCCACCAAGCACATCAACCCAACACGGGAAGACAAGCACTCAAAAATTCTGGGTCATGTCAAAATAAAGCAGAAATAGCGGAAACAGTATCAATGCCAACAGCAAGTCTGGCAGGATATAAAACTCTTCAGTTCCCCCCTTAAACCCACAATTACCTCTTGCAGTCGTTCTCTCATGATCTTCATGTTTCAAGCTCCCAAGGACCCCAGTCTCATTAATAAGCTGTTTCCACAGCTGTTTCTACAGCATCGCTCCACCATGTAGCACTTTAAATATGCTGTGTGTGCAAAGATTTAAACCACAGACGTACTGCTCCACAGGCAGACAATGTGGAAATCCAGAAAAACTGTTTTCATCCAGTGCTTTAATTTATTAACAGAACCTGTGTGTGTGTGTGTGTGTGTGTGAGTGTGTATATATATGTATGTGTATGTGTGTTTAAACTTGTTCAGTGTGTGTATTCTCTCTAGGGTTGTCACCTTATATTCGAATAACCGTTCGAATATGGGGATAAATATCCGTAACCGAATAGTAAATAAATATTCGAATGTAAAATGTTGACTTTAGCGGCACATCAGGGCACCTGGAGCAGTGGACCGTTTCATCCAACAGAGGGCGCTCTCAGTGCAGCTTGACCCTCAGCCACATCCGCTGCTCTCTTGACCTCAGTAAACAACAAGTTGCCACTCCGAGTGGACATTAACAGCACCAAATCATCTGAGGAGCGCTGTATGGTAGTATTTTGGGTTCTACACCGTTGATGGCAACTTTAAAATCAAAGACTGGGCTGTGTGTCAGTTATGTGCAAAGCAGCTTAGTCACTCGTCCTCCACATCAAATTTGCAGGCTCAACCGTCAGCTTTCATCCAAGTTATACAGCCGAGTGCAGCGGCGCTTCGTCAAGAGTTCAACCCTGTGTGACTGCGATAAAGACCCTTTTTTCGGCAGGGTCTTTATTGAAGGGGTGGATAAGAGAGTCTCTGTCCCTTACTACGGGGGGGGGGATAATTGAATATCTTCGGTTATTTGGGTGTATGTTCGAAAACCGTTGGAGTTTGATTTTTAGGAGAAGTGACAGCCTTAATTCTCTCTTTTGAAGACCTGTTTGTATATTTTGTCCTTGCTTGGTTATTGAAGCACATTTGAGGTAAAGACAGGCCATAACTCTACCAAGGGGGGGGCTAGCCAGGAAGGCAGGCTGCTACTATCAGAAAAACTATCAGGCTTTGCTTATTTGATGAGAGCTGAAAAATAAAACTGGACAGGTTAGTACGAGAAGCCCAAATAAGTTTCTGTACTTCATAAGTGACTCTACAAAAACAATGAGGTCCAAATTTCCTTATAATCAGCAGACTTGGCGTCTATTTTTTTGTAGAATCAGTCCTATCAAATTTGTACAAGAAAATCTAAATCATTGTTAAAACAATGCAAAATAACTTGTTTATTATTTTAGATTTTTTTTTGACAGCTGCTGAAAAATCAATGAGGAATTGTGCTAAATAATCATGATATCAAATAATAAAGTAATGTGACTATGAATTTATCCATAATTAAGGAATCCCTAAATCAGGCACACACACATTCACACCTACTGACAATTAAGAGTCACATTGGCCAAGGTTACATGATGGTTTTTAATTCCGAATTAATTATTCAGAATTAAAATAATTCGGAATTCAGGTTTTCTCCTTTGTGTTTACATGGTAATAGTAATTTTGAATTGAGGTTTACATGGAAAACACATTTATTCACCTTTAATCAATTCCGCTTAAGGTCTGGGGGTTGGGAATGGTTCTGGTTGGACAGAGGCAGACGTGACGTAGTTAAGTATTTACATCTACCGGAGGAGAACAAACTCCAGTTCAGTGTCTCCAGCATCTCTGTCAGGGAAACCTCGTCCAACTTGGATGGTACAACTTTAAAAAGGTCTGCATTTTTATGCTTACGACCATCCACTCTTTTCATTATTTCCAAATCTTCTAAGGCTTTAATTAAATAAATTACCTCAGCTTGAGTCCAACACACCCATCAGCGTCCCGTGCGTCATCGTGAAAGGACAAGGGAACGAGCATGCACAGAATGAAAGGAATTAATTTAAAGCCGAATGAACGTATACACGGTCGGATTTAAAATCAAACAATGTGGCCTCAAACTCCCCAAGTCTGAGTGTCTGCCAAAACTTTGCAATCTTTAGCTTTTTAAAAGTCATTTTCTATCAATAATGGAGAGAGCAGTCTAAACCCAAATAACAGTTATCCATCCCATAATCTAATTAGGTTTTAATTTTCTGTCTTGATGGACTTATTACAGTCCTGCTGCAGTCTGAAAATGCCTGCTTTTTCTTCGATGCTTTTGAATTATTGATGCTAAAAGGCAATAAAGACGTTTCTGACAAATGTAACAAAAAGGCTTCTAAAATAAATTACCCCCCTCACTTAAATAAGAGCAGCGCTGCCTTTAATGTTAGGGCCATTAGTGGAACATTTTTACTACAGTTTGGCATTTCTTTCCTTTACTCAGATGTAAATCCTGAGACCTAAAACATTTTGATGTTGTTGATTGAATAAAGTTGTTTACAATCCTCCAAAAAGTGAAAACAGACTGAGTCAGAGGGAGGTGACTGCCTGTGGAGATTGTAGCAGATGACAGATAGACGAGTCCACGTGCTGTTTGGCATTCCAGTCACACCCTGCAGAAGTGGCTCCGCAGGTCCACCGGTACACAAACGCTTCCTCTGAACAGTCTCCTGCTGATTCTGTCCTTCATCTGTCACATTTATTTCAAAAAGATATGAAAGCCAAACTCTGCGGAGGAAAACCCTGTCACGTTTATTCCCACTTTCCTGCAACAAGAGTCTGAATATCAATCTACATCCAGAGCCAGACAGAGAGGATGATAACCTGGTGTGTGTGACAGTGAGGCAGAGACGTAGAGGTAATACTCCGGCTGTTCGGCCGCGCCTCTCCGAGGCATTCAGGAGATTCTCAAAAGTAATAAAGCAGCTTCGCTGACAGCGCTGCAGGATGGTTTTTCCAAGGGGGGGGGCAGGTGTGTGAGATATTGAGGTTGTAAAATGTAGTCTGATGGAGATAAAGTTTCCAGGCGTCATGTCATGGCATGCAGACTGGATCGCCTGTGAGAGGAACGACAGGAGGAGTGATGATTGTGTTTGACTAAAGGAATCACAATGACAAATGGAGAACAAAATGAAGGTGTGAAACAATAAAGCCGGGATGATAACGGAGAGAGGAGACGCAGGGGGAGATAGAGTGAGAAATATTCCGTTTATATTACAACAGAAATCGCTCATGTTTCTGCTCAGTGATGGATCCAGTTTTTTAACATTCAGCAATGTGCTTCAAATGACTTCATCACATCATAAATAAGGACAATTTTGTGTAAATGGCTTAAAAGAACCAGGTCTAATGGCCTTATTAAGTGTTTTTTTCCCCATTTTTCAAGCTGTTAGCCAACCAAAGCAAGCTTTCACACCACCGATAAAAGTGCAGTATTTACTTCTGCAGACCACAGCAGATTTTTCTGAAGTTCCTCGTCCAGGCTTCATCTGACCAATAAAAAAAGAACCCTGTTGGTATGCACGTCACAGCGGCCCTCTTGACTGTGTTTGTTCCCCCTGTTTTATTTGACCAAAGTCATCAAAATGACCAGGACAATAAATAAGCGATAAAACAATGGATGAAGATAGTGTTGGGGCTGCAGGATGACCATGGTGGGTGTTAATCAAGCTTCTACTGTTGTGAACAGTTGGTCTGTGGTACTTCAGCTCCTGAATTAAACCCTGGAACTCACTTAGTGTTTTATATTGGTTTGTGCTTCAGTGACCGCCACCTGACCCCGCTTCAGCACTCTGACCTGATCTAATGAGGTGAACACAAGAGGAAAAGTTAAACACTGTAAAGAATCTTACTGTAAGGTATTGTGAAGCCAAGTAGTTTTAGTTTAAGCACTCCATCCCTCTTCAGTGATGCTCATGCTAATACTTTTGATTAACGGTGAATAAAACAGTTCAATGTTCGGGTCATGGACGAGATGTGAGTGTGGTTCACCGTAAAGGTAGAAACGAGCGTGTGCTTCAAGTGACACCAAGAGTTTAAGGCTGTACTGTGTTTACACTTGGTGTATGCTAGCTCCCGTTAACATACAGATCCAGCTGTTTAATTTCCCCCTTCCAGCCTGCTGCCAGCCAACTTCCAGGCAATTACCAGCCAAACCCCCTACCCCCCAGCGTTGTGCCTAAAATCCATTGAAAACATGTCCTTGAATGCATTTGCAGGGTGTCTCCAAGAGATTGCGCTTTCCTCACCAGATTGCAAAGCCTCTTTTCCTTGACCAATAAAGTAGCTGTAAAATCATCAGAGAGTGAACTTGACACCACAAATTCACAAAATCATGGCCTAAACTTATCAAGTTATAACCATCAGGGCTCAAAGACCCTGTCACAGACCTGTCAGGGACCAGCCAAGACCCTGTCAGGCAATGTGGGGAAGTTTTGTGTGGCTGCATCAGTACAGCGGTGAAACTTCCACGGTGAGTTTCTAATGATGCACGATATGAAAAAATTCAACCGATACCGATAACTGATAATTTCCTGCTTCTCATGGACAATACAGATACCGATAAGCTCATATTTTTATATTTACTATAATCTTTTTGCAGGTTGAAATCTTGATCCAACCACTGAGCCGTTAAGCTAAGCTTGCTGACCGGACTAGCAACAGATGTCCATATGTCTGTGGTAAAACTTATGTGTAGTCTGTTATTGTTTTGTGTTATGTTATCAAGTTATGGATGTGTGTGGCAACGATACCTTAGACAGCATGGAGAAGAAGCGACGGCTTGGGAGGGTGTAACGTGGCTCCAAATGTGCTATTAACTTGGGAAAACCCGGGTTCTCAACGACAGAATAGGGCTGGTCGTCGACCAGCCCTATGAACTCCATCACTTTGTCGTTAATGGCTTTACCCTTTTCACTCTTAAAAAGTTTTTACAGTTTTCAAACGCATGCTGAATGGGGACATCCATGCTCCATGTTGTTGTTTTTAGCATTAGCACGCAAGCTGCTACCGCGGCTGCCTCTTATTCTTTCAATACAGCTCCACCACGATGGCGACTTTTCAGGTGAGCAATATAAGATTTGTTGTGTTGGAACTTGAAGTCCTCTTTCCTCTGCTGCCACTGAGAAAAACAACCACACTGGTGAAGCCATGTTCACTTTTGGTCTGGCAGAGAGACGGGGGCAGGCTTGGGTCCTTCTAGTAAGGCGCGATAGATGACATAACCAGCGACATGACATGGCTTGTTTTGGGGCTTCGCGGCCTGCTAACGATTTCCCAAATTTAAGTAATTTATCAGATTTTTTTACCGAATAAAATGTACGTATCAGGCCAATAAAAAATGACGTCATTTTCCCCCAAATAGGCCGATATTATATCGGTCTGATAAATATCATGCATCCCTATGAGTTTCAAAATAAAAGCTGGCCTGTTTTATTCAATCATGAGACCTACCGCATCTTTACATGATGCTTTTAATTCTAAAAAAGCTTTCAGGCTACTTATCCTGTTACTGTCGTGACTCCTGTGATTCACACAATGTTTTGCTCTTACCCATTGCTTCTTCACACCCACCTCTCTTAAATATTGACATGCACCGCCCTTTGACACTTTTAATATTCTAACATAACCATAAAAAGATTTTCAATATTGTTTGAATTATACAAGAATCAAACCAAAGTCCAGACCTATATAAAAGTGTTTGTTTATAATTTCTTTAGCTGAAACTTTAGGATAATTACTGAAAAGTTGGTCGGCCTAAAAATATCTGATAAGACTTCCTCTGAATAGTGCAGTTATTATCCAAATGACAGAGGAGGTTAAAGTCCTCCAACAGCCACCACCCCTGATCAAAGCTTCTCTGTTAGTCAAGGATGTGAACCCGCATTAAAATCATGTCAACAACAGAAAACTTTCTGGGAGCCTCCTCACAGAACAGAGGATTTAAATCTGAGTTTCTTTTGATGACTGACCCTGAAGATGTGGGAGGCAGCTTTCAGACACTGCAGATGTTTCTGACAAATAATCAAATCACAACTGAAATCTGTTTCTGTAAACCTGAGAGAAAGCATGGAGGGAGCAGGATCAAAGTTAGACCTCCATAAATAGTTTTTTTAAGCATCAAAAGGATGCTGCTTTACTTTACTTCAAACAGTTTGAGTGGATGAACCTGGAGCACAGAATATTAATAATCAGATCCTGACCCTCCTCTGTGCCTGTGTGAGGAGATCTCATGAAGAATTCAAGTCTGCTGATGAGTCAGATGTATAAATGTGAGAGTATTTCTAAAAAGAAAGTTGTGTAGGGTTCTTGTCATTCAGCTGGCAGAGCTTCTGGTTGGTTAGAAGGACCAACAGGGACGCTGGAGCAGGGGCTGCACATCCTTATGCTGCGTTCACACCGAACATGACCTGAGCAACTACTCTCCATGTAAAGTCAATGAACAGCCACAATGGGGCGGGGCCAGCACTCCCGCGATGCGACGAATGAGATCTGGGCGACTTGTTACAGGGTCGCTCTGGATGTGCAACCAGGTTGTGTCGCTCGGTCGTGAACTCTTCAGGCGATGTTGTGTGTGGCTTTGCCGTGAAAGCCAATCAGCGTTGTGTGGGTGTGTGATGACACCTGTGACAGACTGTTTTTATTCCGGTTCACAGAGTAACAATCCATGTCCCTCTGGAAACATTAGTTAGTGAATACATTAGTTCCGCCTAGACAGGACAGCTGAGAACTCACAGATGATGCTGCTGCAGGGCCATCAGCTGCAGTGTTTTGTGGTTGGTGTGCGGGTGAAAAGGATACAGTTGGAATAATGTCAGCTAATACATCCTATTATATGATATGATATTTATTTAATTTATTTATTTGATTATTTATCTGCGGTTCTGTTTTTCATGTTAATAAAAATGTTTTTTATGTCTTTTAAGTATTTGCCATTTTTTATCCCCGTGGTAATGAAAATGGTATCAAGTATCGAATGTCCTCTAGGGTATTGATATCGAGTTTGAAATTTTATAGTGACACCCCTAATCAGAAGTGCCATGTGTTTGATATTGTTGCCACTGAAACTTACTTTTTCCACACAGAAATCAATAACGGAACCAATAAAGAACTGGATAAATAAGCACAGTCGTTAAAGGCATCAAATCCCATCCCCACTTCAAAGCAAAGTGGGGTCACAAATGCTATCAAGCAGAGTTCAGCTAACATTGGCATTGCTAGCACCACCAGCCTCCTGTTTTCTTAACAGATCAACTTTCACAAGTTGGTCTGTATTATGGTTAGACATCACTCGAGTAAATATTTAAAAGCCTCCTGGCACAGCCTTAAAGCATCTTTATCTTTATTTCATGGCACAGAATACTTTCACACTGTTTTGAGCTAAACAGTGTTGTTATTTGAAGCCGACTGTGTATTTCCTGGTCATAGTGCAACAACGTGCTGCATGACTGGAACACAGACCATAGCCATAGCTCCAACTAGAGGCAGATATCTATATTACACAGCACTTGACAGACTTCAGTCTGCTTGACAAAGAAGACCAGATCAAGGGAAAATCGCAACGCTGGTGCAACTGAACAGAATCTGCCAAACTTTATACGTGAAAGTGACCTAAGACACCAAATTCAACATCTGAACCTTTGAAGACCTCTTGGTTCCAAGCTCAAATCACCAATAATTGAGCTAGCTGCAACTCTTTTTTTTTTTTTGAGAACAGGCCATAGGTTGAGATTGAACCCATGCCACCCACGACAAGGACAAGTTTCTGTACAGAAGAGCTGTGCCCAAGAGTGTCATTGACTTTTAACCCGGTGACAGTGATACTTGAAACCCTTGGTGCCAAACCTTGGGCCTAGACATCTGGTCCACGATCTTTCTGTGGATCGGTATTGTCTGCTATCAAATCAATTCTACTAATGAAAATCATGATGACAAACTGAAAACATACTTTAAAACAAGTTTTTTTGATGAGAACAACGGTTTTGCGGTCTATTTATTGATTTTTTTGGAACAAAACTGTCAAAATGTAGGATTAAAGTTGACATAAATGTACCTCTTTGTTTGTGTGGCCTTGGTGGGGAGAGGCTCAGTCCATCTCACTTACAAGTACGGGGGGCCTCAAAGCAAGTTCAATGGGAACCACTGACTCAGACCACAGGAGTACTTGGTTTGGTAGTTACTGATTTTTAAATGTTAAAATGTCCATGCTCCATTTTAAGTTCAGCCTTGTCGTCCCCTGATGCTCATGTGCAGAAGAGCTCGGCAGAAAGTGTCTCATTCCAAGGTACTTTTTCATAATCCTCTTCAGAAAATGATCACTGCAGTCTCAGAGCAGCCTGAATGTCGAGGGCCAATGTCAGTTAAGAGGACATACTGGAATTTGGTTTAGGTGACTGACACACTCTGAAAGTCTGAGACACAAATGAGCAGCGCCTTTCAAATCTCTCTCTCAAGAAAGTGTTCACAGCAAATTAAGTGCAAAGCAGCAAAGAGGCTGAAGCGTGACTTCTATCTAAAATAGTGTGACATAAACTGGTTTTTAACAATGAAGTTTTGATGGCTGTGATCATATTCTGCTCCAAACTTTGACACAATCACAGGATGTCTAAACTTTCAGCAAACTACTCAGATCGAATCACTGACTGTGTTTATGTACTTCATACAACCCGACTACAGAAACAGGAGGTTTCAAGGTCGCCCTATGATTTGACTGCAAGAGAAATATTCAGATTTCATCATTTATGACGTGTTATTGCAACTGCTATTGTTTTAAATATTCAAGTTTTGACAGATTGTCAACTCTGACTGCCTTCAGATCACCTTTGTGTGATTTGTGTGTCACCTGTATGTGTGCTTCAGTGAGGTAGAATTTCCAAGCGTAGCTCAACTCTGATCTGCTTTAGTACCAGGAGCTTTGTTTTCCATCACAGTCTATTTGTTGATAGACTGCCTCGATGACCCTACAACATGTTTAGGGTCGTTGAGGCATGAATGTTCTGGATTGACTGGGTGTCTAACTCAACAGTGACGGAGGTGATAATGTACCTGGTTCTTGGCCTGTGGCCTTTTGTCACAGTGAGGAGACAAGTTTTCTTCCAGAGACAGTTGAAAGCACAGAGACAAAATGCTAATGAAAAGCACAGGAGAATTTGGGAAGTCATACAGCTGTATGGAAACAATGATGAGAAGGGGTTTGATTCCTCACTCATGGAGCTTCTGGTATCAGAACTCTTTGATCAGTGGGTGGCGCTGCCTTCACCTCACAGCTCAGCTTGCTTTGAACCTCAGCAGAAGTGCTACCGAAAAGTGCAACTACTTGGTGTTGGACAGCATTTCTTTTAAGACTAACGTATTACAAGCTGAAAGGAGAAACACATTCGAGTCTGATGTGGCACACAACAGATAATTGGTCTACATTTGCTGTGAGGAATCAATCATCACCTTACAGCCTTGTCCATGTCTAATATCCGTATCTTTGCAGCCTGATGATTAAGGGTGTGCATTGGAAGAATCTGGGGATATGAAGTGTATCATGATTTATGGGTGACAATATAACATATCACAATATATGGTGATATTATAAAAAGGGCAATTTTTCACTATTTTTATTTCACTAAAAAACAAATTTTGTTATTTCAATAAAACCCACATTAGTATCTGGGTAAGAAATACAGTCTCTTATCAGTGTGATTCATATACGACATGGTCCCTACATCATCAAAAATCTTTATCATTTGTCCAAATGACAAAAACAGTAGCAACGGCAGAGTAAAACAGTTATGTCTACTGCTATGCAGTAGACATAGCTATGCAGTAGACATAGCAATGAAAAGCACACAGCAATGAAATACCAAACAAATGTCCCATATTCATAAATTACTTAATGATAAAATATCCCAATATTACACCAAAGTACTGATAACAGTATTGAGCCACAAAATATTGCATTATTTTGGCATTTTGATATTTTCCTACACCCCAAATGAGAGATTTACAAACATGAAACCTTTACAGCTTCTATTATACCAAAGTCTGACCATCAACAGGGCAAAAAGTAGAGTTGTTTCTAATCCGATACCAGTATCGGAATTTGCTCCGATACTGCCGAAAATGATGGCATCGGTATCGGTGACTACTGCAGTCCAGGCACCATCAGATACCATGGAGCTCCAAATGTCCGTGGTAAAGCTGACTGCATGCACGTCTTCGGCTACCGATGTTAGCAGTAAGGGTGTAACGCTGGCTGGTTGGAGCTCTCAGCATGTTTGCAATCTGTGATTGGGGGTAAGCGCTGATTTAGTTTATAATCCATTGCATAGCGTTGAATTGTACTTTGTGTTGTATTATATGCTTCCTCTTTTTCCACAACTACGGTGGACAGTGGAGAGCCGCTTTGCGCATGCTCCCTTTATCGCTAAGCATTCTGGGTAATGTAGTCAATGTAACTATTCTGAGCCGGCTTCAATACAATTATAAATTATGGTACAGGCTTCTGTTTTTTTCATTATTTTGGGCAATTTATTTAAAGAATATATTGTAACTGGGTTTCCTATTTTGTTGTGTTTTCAGGTTTATGACCTGTGATTATTGATTACAATAAATAAAAATAATATAATAGGTGAGCCTGTTTGAAGGGCTGGATAAAGAAAGAGCCGAACAGACAAAGTCCTGGAATTTAATGTCCTGGATGACCAACCCTTGTCTGTTGTGGAAAATGTGGAATTTCGCTGCTTAATGGAGCATGTTGAGCCAAGGCACTGTTTGCCAGGTCGTAAATATATCTCCGAAACTGAGCTGCCCAAATTATATGAGGCAGTTAGGGAACATACTTTGTGTATGCTTAAAGACGTGCATGCAGTCAGCTTTACCACGGACATTTGGAGCACAGACGTGTGCCCCATTTCTTTTGTTACTGTTTTTATACTGTTGTATTTAAATGCCTTTTTTATTTAAAAATATTGTGGCTCCACTTCAATTTTTTTTAATAATTATTCCTAAATTTATTTAGCCAAATTGGATTTTCACTACTGTATTTAATACTTTTCTATTTAAAATTACATTTTAAAATGAAGGGCTTGAATTTGCTGTATTTATATATGTTTTACAAAGGGTTTAACCTGAGCCAGGCCTTACCACGAGGATAATAATATCACAGTCATGCAGGCGTGTATGATATTTTTTTTATAGCATGATAGTATCGGATCGGTACTCGGTATCGGCCAATACCCACAGCACAAGTATCAGGATCGGTATCAAGAGGGAAAAAATGGTATCGGAACATCTCTAGCAAAAAGACACCAATTTTGTTCAAAACACGAACAGATTTGTGTCACTGAAATGACACCATCTCCTTCTTAAGGTGTGTTCACACCAAACGTGGATTGCGGTTGGTCGCACAATGGGTATATATTCAAAGTGAATGGAAAGATGCAAAATTTGAATCGTTTGCACAACCCATCTGCCACATGACACTTACTGATGGAATTGTCATGTGAACCAACGAGACTTCAGCCTCTTTAGCCATAGTTGAAAATATCGGAATTCTGCGACAAAATCGCCTGAAGCTGTGGCGTAACAGCCAATCAGCATCAAGAGATAACAGTGACTATGACGACATCACAGACAGAGGAGGAAGTAAACAATGCTGCACAGATCGTTTTTGAAGACGAAAAGGAAAAACCTTTGCGTTTCTGGTGGAAACGGAGTCGTGTAAACAGCCTCTTAGATTAATAAACCCATCCACAGAGAGGACAAAAAGGGAGAACATCTCTGGAGAGTTTTGAGTGTCCAGTTCAGCTCATATTTATTTAACCCTTTTCGCGAGCTGTAGTGTGAACGAAGTCCACTAGCACAACGGTGAGCTGGCTGCTGGTGTGTTTTTCTGGCTCACTGCCGCTGATTTAATGTGTTTTTCAACAGAGAAAATATTGCAGGGAAAGTTTCAGAGGCACGAGGAAATGCATAGCTCATCTCCACCCACCTCCGCTGTGTGCTTGTTTCTTTGAGGACGCTGTGTGCTTGTTTCTTTGAGGACGTTTTCAACAAAAACTTTGCTCAGTAAGGTATATTTCCTTAAGAATAAACTAAAATTACATAATCCGCTATAACGTATAATCTATGAATAAAACAAAAACAATGGCACGTAGCTGCATAAAGCTGTTGCAGTGGTTATTTATAAAAAAAGAACTTACGTTGAATTTCCTCCACTGTCCCACCATCTGCTCCTCCGTCCGGTCGGTTCGGTCTCCGGCCTCGCGGCCCTCCACCAGCTCCTGGTCTAGTCCTTGCAGCAGCCCCCTGAGGCGGCCAATGTCCTCTCCCAGCCGCTGGCACCGAGTCATATACTGACTGTGGGAGTCCAGGCTGGAGCGCAGACCATCCTCAACCTCACACAGACCCTGCCTCAGCCTCTGCCAGCCCAACCTCAGCTCCTCCGCCTCCTCCACCACCACTTCTGCCCCTGCAGGAGACGTGTTACCTCTGACGCCCTCTGCCAGACTCTCGATATGTTGCAGGGTTTTCTCCTCGCCCGCCACGCTGTCGTCCAGAGCCTGGCACACGAACAAAAGGAGAGACGGGTCATTAGTCGGAATATTTATTATTACAGTTAGACTGGAGATTAAGTACAGTGCAAAGCCAATGCTGTTTTTCCCCCCATCGCTCTCTCTCTCTATCTAGAGTTCAAAATTGTGATATGATGCTCCACATTTTAATCTGTTTACATTTTCCTGGATGTGTTAGCATCAATATCATTAAAAAAAAAGATGAACCTCCAGGTCTATCTCTGATCTAAATGGATTAAGGATACTGATAATTTTTTTTATTCATATTGTAAAATCCGAGTAAATTTCAGAGCTTGATCAGTCTAGTTTCTTTCACTTAAAAGGATATTTCAGTATTTTGAAGTTGGGTTGTATCAGGTACTTGACAATAGTCAGTGAAGTGGCTGAAAGGGCTCTAAGCAGGAAAACAAGCTGAAGACCAACCGGAGAGGAACACTGTTGTTAATGGGCACAGATATTTTGTGTAATTTTGTGGCTTTAACATAAAAACAAGCAACAAATCTATGTTGACTAGAATGTATGAATGGGCGAAAAGTGTCAGTGTTCTGTATCAGGAGGGTTTTTTGGTATAAGCTTGCAAGGTAAAAGGTAAAGCCGATAACGTTAAGCCTGTGCATCAACAGTAAAAGGAGCGTCATCATCACCGATCACCTATATTGAGGGAAAAAAACCCTCTCAAAAATGTTTCACTCAATTGTACATTCAATCTGACATAGTTTCATGTCTTGTTAAAAAAAAACTTATACAATTATGCAAATTATCTGTACCTATTAACAACGGTTTACCTCTCTGGTGGTCACTGTCTGTTGTAAAATACCAAATACAACACCACGTCAAAAACACTGAACTATGCCTTTAAGTTTCGAGTCATCTCCTACTCAATGGCATACATGCACATCAGAGCTTGCCCTTTTTCTCTGCACTGCACAATGTCCATGAATAATTAGTCCACGGTCAACAAACGTGACTGAGTGTCTGTTTTACTGTGAACTCAGCCTTAATTTAATTTAATTCAAAGTACCTCTGGTGACATTTGAATCACAACTTTTATTGAAATTTCCATCCTTAATGGACAGGCAATTATCTTTCCAGCCCAAATTGGTTGAGTGATTCATTTCATGCTCGTCATTTTAAAAAACAATCCCTATTGTTTACTCCAATCTGACTCAAGGTTTTAAATAGCCAAATTTTCTAATGAATGTCAGATTTGATCAAACTTGGTACTTGTTTGACTACAGGCCTACCTTATATAAACATGAAGGTGTTGAACTAAACCCATTCTCAGTGAATCAGACAGAGCTGCAGCTTTTCCCCTGTTTTTCTGATCCACTATAAAATCACATCAATCATGTTACGACACTGGCCAAATTACTGTAATTCTGAGGACGTCTTCTTTGTGGAGTATGTTTACTGTGTGTGTCCGTGTGTGGGGAGTGGGTGCTCTGCCCATGTGAGGATCTTTGCTTTTGTGCAGGTGTTCAATGGCCGTTGGTTGGGAAAGTGGGTTCAGCAGAGGGAGGAGCGGCCGCCTTATTGGGTGTTGAATGATGACTGTTCATGTAGAGTCAGCCTGCACTCAGTCAACTGCTTTACTGACAGCGGCAGCTTCCTCCCTGCTCTCAACCTCCGCATGAGTGCATTGTGTTAACTGTGTGAACTCTGTGCTTGACAGTTTGTTAAAAAGTAATAAAGTAAGAAATAAAGTAAAAAAAATAGCTTCAGAGCCAAAAAATGCTTTCCTCTTCTCAATAACTCCTTATGGGTTTGAAAAAAAAATCCTTAAAACACCTAAAAAATGCTCTTTCATGAAAGTCTGTCAAAACAAATCCCAACCCGAAACCATGAACAATAAACTGAGGTATGGACTCAACAGTATGCTGTTTTGGGGCAAGACGACAAGATTTATGCACGCCTATGGCATGACCAGACAGACATGGGGTTTCAGGACCTGTCGACCACGAAAATTGGCTGTTTGATCTCATGCAGTGTCATAATGACAAACAAACGCAGATCAGTTTAAGATGCCAAACAACTCAACAACAAAGTCTAGCAGGTTAAATTTTTGTCCTGCCTCCTACAGCCTGTTCCTCCACATCAGAGGCACTGACCAATGAGAGCACAGAGAGCTCTGCATGTGCGATGATCACAGATGTAAACTAACCGAGGTTGAGAGATGCTTGAGAACTATGAGACCAGTGTTAATTTTGACAGCAGTTTTTATTTTAGTTTTAGTCTTGTGCCTAAAATATCTTTTAGTTTTAGTAATAATTTAGTCATTTAAATTGTTTTAATTTTAGTCTAGTTTTAGTCGATGAAATTTACTGTAAATTCAGTCGACTAAAATATGAAGTGTTAAGTGTAAGGCATTTTTTATGGTTCCTTGAATTTCTGAAGTCATGTTTTACACTTGGATAAAATCAAACATCTAATAACCCTTTACTGAATGCTAGTAAAGTCTGAATGTATAAATGAACAGAAACAAATTGAACTTTTGTGTGAAATGCAGTCACCTTTATTTAGGCTACCTGGCAGAGCATCTCAGTTACAATACCAGAACTGACAACAAACAGTGAACCTGCTCTACATGAATATATCAGTTCATAAAGAGAGGAGCTCTGATTGGATCGCTCCACAACTTATCCCACCACCACCAAGCTAAGGCAGCTGTGACTGGATGTCCCTCTTAACTCATCCAACCTTTCCACACAACCAAAGTAGCTGTGATTGGATATATTCCTAACTTGTCTCTACTTTCTACATGACCAAATTAGGTCTGATTGGATTAAGTCTCTGTCAAACATTTTCGTCTAGTTTTTATTTTTTGATGAAAATGTCAGTTAACCCTTCCTTTACCGACCCCGCCGGCGGGATCAAAATTCCACTTATTTTTAAATGACTGGCATTTACAAACCATTTGTCCTATCCAGAAGCAGAAAACACTGGTGTAATCATTATATTTTCAAGTTTCCAAGGGTACCTGAATGTATCACAAGTAACGTTGGCAACATATCGACTAAACCGTAAAAAAACGGGCAAATTTCATGAGATATCATCAACATCGCTTTAATTCTCATGTCTTCTTTGAAAATTTGCAGAATATAAACCGTTTGCTCTGGCTAAATTCTGTAAAAAAAAAAACAAAACTACACTTCTTGCCGCATTCAACCACTCCCGAATGATTCACATACTTCCTGAATTCACTGTTCAAAATTTTTTTGAATTTTCAGCCCACAGCAGTGTCTTGCAGGCTCAAATTCCTGCTTAGAGCCATTCAGAACGAATAAGTGCTGAGCAGCAACACCTGCTGCCAGTGCCTTGAAGACCTGTTACAGGGCAAACTTTTCCCAGCAAGCTGTCGTTTTTACAAAGGAAAGAGTGCTTTGCAGATTGCCTTGGCAGTGTAGACTGTAAATTAATAATATTAATATTAATAAATATTAATAAGATAAATATTTATAAATATTTTGAATTTTTTAATGTTCATTTTTCTTTTTTCTAATGATTTTTAGCTTTTAAATTTTGTTACACTGCAATCCATAATTGAGTTACATCAGTCAATAGCCATAGTTGTCCTGAATCTATAGAGATGCTGGACTTCATAATGCAAAGAAAAATGAGACCATAGTGAGTAAAAATGTGAAAAAAGCAAAAACGGCCTGGAATTCCAAATATCAAACAAGGTCTCAGAATCTGTAGATTCTTTGAATGTAGTACCAACACCACTATTTTTCCCGTGTTCCTTTGGCTTGAGGGTGCCTGAAAATGTGTTGTGTGCACTAATTCTTTATTTTTAATTTTTTTTTTAAATAATAAAATCAGAAAAAATTTAATGTCTGTTTTCTGTTTTTTCTAATGATTTGTAGCTTGTAAATTTTGTTACACTGCATGTAGACCAAATTGAGTTACATCAGCCTATAGCCATGGTTGTCCTGAATCTATAGAGGTGCTGGACTTCATATTGCAGAGAAAAATGAGACCTCAGTGAGTAAAAATGTGAGAGAAGCAAAAAACGACCAGAAACCGCTTGGGATACAGGGGGTTAATTTAGTTTTAGTATTTGTCCATATGCACTTGTTTTTATTAGTCACTGTCTAGTTTTTGTCAGGGGAAAAAAGGTTGTTGATGAAAACTATGACAAAAATAATTACTCAACAAAATTAACACTGTATGAGACAGATGAAAGGTTTGCTTATGATGTGCTGAAGAGGAGCGACAGACTGTAAACAGACAAATGATGGTGAGAAACAGCAGAGAAACACTGTGTGTGGCTCTTCAGGCAATCACTGTGCAAATTTTTGGTTCTGTGGTGGCTTGTCTGACATAACCACCGTTGACCGTAGAATTCCACTTTTCGTTAAATTTATTTGTGTGGTGGCTGATTTGAGGAAATCTTGGTTGTGATTGGTGCGACGGTGAGCTCTGAAGCTGCTCCAGTTAAGAATCACTGCATTTTGGTGGACTGTAAGCACAGCTGAACCCTCTTTGGTCCCGTTTGTTACTTTAGAGTTCAGAAGAACAAGTCACAGGATATTCAGTTTGACTGTCAACATTCCCCCTCACCTCTCAGGGGCTGAAAATAACAGAAACAAAGTTTTGAGACAACAAACATTGCAACAACAAACTTGTGCATCCTGATTCTGAGTCTTACTTGCAAGGCTTTGAGCTTGTTCTCGGCTGTATCCTCCCTCTCCATCAGCTCACTCAGCTCCTTGGTCTTTGACAGCAGCCACGACTGGAACCTCTGAACGCAGCTTTGGAAGGTCTGGTGCTCCTCAGCGATCTTCTGAAGCAGCGACAGACGCTCCTGGCACAGACGGAGAGACACCTCGTGGTAATTTATAGCAGTGATGAAACAACTTTCAGAACACATCACAGGCTTCATATTTGGGGTTTGTGGGTGAGGAGCCTGAGTGTGAATTTGTATTCTCCGGTGATTCTCTCTGCTGTTTGTTACCTCCACACAGAGACTACCAAACAGGGTCAGTTCACGAGAAGCTCCTACACAACCCAGCATTATTGAAATCACCACTCTTCCCTTCTGAGTGAGATGTACAGCTCTGTCAGCAGGCCGGCGTGTTCCAGTGAATGCAGGATGAAGGTGAAGACAGACGTGGGTGTGTGGTTAAATCTGACTGACACTTGAAAGAGCCGTCTGAAAAGGGAAGAGGAAGAGCAGATTCATTGTGAAGCGAGCAGATGAGGAAACCAGCCAGCTCTCGTGTGTTCCTGCTGCCTTAACTGACAGCATTTTTACTCGAAACGCAAATTATTTTGGGTTGAAATAAAACACAAAAGGCCGTTGTTTGTCTCCTGCAGCGTCTGGACCTGATTATGAATGCACAAAACAAACATCAACAGGCCTGATTAAAATAATCTTGAAGCACTGATGCCTGTCTGTCTGAGGGATTTACTTAAAACAAACGAATTACTGAAGTAAATAAAAGTTTAATTGAAATCCTTAATGTTAGGCAGCACAATTATCCCCATCACACTTGCGTACCCACAAAAAGCATTCAATCAAAACAACTTCACATTTCTCCTCTCTTAATGAAACAGCTTGTAGTTATTCACATTAATGCAAGAAAAAGTTAAGTCCGGACTAACTTTTTTATCAGACCGTGATGATGTAATTTAAATGCATAAATCTCCATCTCTTTTTCAAAAAGTGGATGAAGTCTTTCATGCTGCCAAGAGGTTTGTAACTGATGCAAGTGTCTGCATAAAGCTGCAATCTCCAGGTCTGAAAAAGGAAGCCAATGCCTCAGAGCAGAAAATAGAAATTAATTAATTAATTAAAAAACTGTACTTCCTCAATGGTCCACAAGGGGCTGTCCCCAAAGTCAGTAAATCCACAAAGAGTCACATGTTTAAATATTTACTTTGATGCAGGAACATGTTTGCAGCCTGGTGCACAAATATCAGGAGCTGCCTAACGTTTTGATGTCCTCGGTGAAGACACCAAGCTGTAGGGCTATTGCATTACTGGCAAATATGACATATCAGTACTAGCAAGAAAGCCGAGAGGATACACCCGTGCTTCCTCTGAGAAGTCCTTCAAATGACACACCTTCACTCTGATTTTAATTTTTCCAGTTTTTTTTCTGACAGCGTTAATTAGGGCTGGGTACTGTTAAGAACCTCACGGTTCGATTCGATTTCGATTCTTTGGGTGGCGATTTGATTTAGTAAGAAGTAGAAATACACAAATAATTAGAGTACCTGTTGACAATTTTTGACTTTTTTTTACTTTGATAATGTGAACATATGTGGTATGTCACCTCATATTTTTGAGCAAACATCTGAAAATAAAAATTTGCACAGTAATAACTTATTTGTGCATATGGAGTACAAAAGTAAAAACATGACAGTTAACACTATAATTATAAATGTCCACCTGGTCTTTTTTGTCAATAAATGTGTCAGGAATTGTCCTTTGAATACATTTTTTCACGAGAAATAAAAGTAAACAATTCTTTCAAGTATTTGTCATTATTATGTTATAAATACTTAAAACAGCGTGAAATTACAATAAAAATGGCATTGAATTTTCAACAGGATTCTCCTCATAAACAATTGTAACTGAACATGTAGAAATTTTCTGAGATGACCAAAAATAAACTCCACCCATTTTACATAAACTCAAACATTTTTGTTTGCCTACAGCATTTTGTCTACATGTTACAGCCTGTTATATTAGACCATGTCCATGTGTTTTTTTACTGATGGTAGTCCCTGAAGAAGTTCCTGTCCAGCTGAAGACAGAGATCTCAACATTTCTTCCTCAAATATTTCTTAAATTGCTATTTATGGAATCCATAAAAAATGAACAATGATCAAAAATACTTTAAATGCCAAAAAAAAGACAAAAAAACACACGGAAAATATGTCGGAAATACAGCGAAACAGAGAAAATACGGCAAAAGAACGAAAAGAAAACGCTCCAGAATGATACTAAAGCTGTTGTGCTTAATATTTTACATTATTTACACAGAAAATACTGATAAAACGCTGTTAAATCACCCTCATGTTCGGCTCTCAGTTCTGTCACCCTGCAAGCATGTCTTCTTCTGCGACCAGCGACAGCTGGATAAACACTGAAAAGGTGCACAGCGTCCCCCACTGGCCAGGAGGTGAATCGATACTGAATTGGGAGGGGAGTAATTGCAATGCATTGCTGACTCGATATTTCTGTCCACCCCTAGCGTTAATCTAATTCACCTTCAAAGGATTCACCAACTTCTTTTTCCTTTTCATGTCTTGCCTCACTCCCGAGTCCATGACAAGCAGATAGACACCATTCTTTCGACTGTGCAGTAACAAGGAAGAGACGGGCAGAGCTCACCCACTGCTAGCTAGCTTAGCTCAAACACTGGGAGTCAATGGGTAGTGTTAGCCTGTCTCTATGGGATAGGCTCCAGCCCCCACGACCCCAACAGGGATAAGCGGCTTAGATAATGGATCTATTATCTATCTGACACCTGATTTGAGCTTGGTTTAGACAGAGACACCTGTACCATGAATGCCTTGGTCACCCACGTGAGGTTTTTTAATTCACTACAGTTGATTAGACCTGAGAGGGGGCTGAAAACAGGTGGGTCTATGGTGAGAGGTTTGATGTCATCATCTTTAAGGACCAATTGAAATAAAACAGGTCAATAGGTCCTCCTACAAGTACAGGTTTGGCACTTTTCATAGGGAGGGGAGCTGTCAGTCACACACAATCCTGAGGAGAGGTCTAATCATGGCTCTTTCACTAAAGCCTGTGTGGGTTACAATGGTCTTTACTGTTCACTGGAAGAGATCCATCAATGGCCACATGTTTTCAGGTAATCAGGCATATTCATCTAAAACCTTGAAGAGTATTATTGCAGACATCTCTTCTCCATGTCTCGACATACCAAACACAGTTTTATAAATCTGAATCTTCCTCTTCATACCCCGTAGGCTCAGAAGCAGCTGCGGGGCAAACCAAACTTAATCTTTTTATCTTTTCTCCACAAGTACAAAAATATTTCCAACTCACATTTCAAAGTACAATGTGGTCTCTCTTCAAAGGTCTTTTTTATTCAGTGATTCTCCCATGCTTCTGGTTCCTGTAAGCTTTGTCTGCCCTTAGTTTTATTTTTAGATTTGTTTTTGTCATGACGTGCTGCTGCAGGTGCTGTTGTCTCATTTCTCAATTCAAGGCTTTTCTTGGGTAAAGCAACGCCACAAAGGGGCATTTCTGTTTGAACAAAAATAAAATTTGATAAAAACAGTACCAACAGATGCAGCTCTTTTCCTCTCCTTCCTTTAAAAACATTTTACTTTGAACCAACTGGACTGTTGGACTGATTAGGATGGGCAACACAGCAGGTTCTAAGAAGTATCACTGTATTTTTAGGTAAAGCACAGGGGGAGACATTTCTTTATATTTCATACAGGTTAGTTATTTTATGCTAAAAATGATGATAATTTCTTTTGACCTCATCTGGCCATTGATAAGTGAAGTTTGGAAAAAATAAACGATACAGAATAGTTGGCAGAATTAAAGCACAATTAAAGGACTTTTAACAGTAATCACCAATTACTTTATTCTTTTTAGTAAACATTTTCAAAAGGAGCATTTATTTAAGAAGTAAAATTCAAATGATATAAGCTTTTTGGCAAGAAAAGTAAGTTCTCGACAGCCACTAATTGGAATTTATGGTTATATCTGCAAAAACCCAATACCATGCATCCTTAAATGTAACTATTGTTCTTCTTTCTTTTTTTTGGGTGAAAATATGACTAAAGATCATAAAGACTGTGTGTGTGTGTGGATTACACAGGACATATTTTTCAAGGGCATATATATGAGGAGGGCAGAAGCTTTTAAAAGCATATGCAGAGGGTGATGCACATGAAGCCATTTTGTGCAGCAAACTTTCGCCAAAGCAAAGAGGAGCGAAAAAATCTCAATGCGTCATGCTCTTAGCTCCCGCTTTTAAGGACACTGATTGGTCAGTGCCACTGCAGATCGAGCTCATTTGTTCTTCAAGTTTTGCAAGATGGATCTGCCCAACTATAAAATATCTATAAAATATCCCAAACAGAAATGTTGCCAGTTTTTTTTAAACAATTCAGGCTCTACATAGAAGTTTGTTTACAATTTTGATCAACAAAAACTGAAATTGCCAAATATGGTGTATCTAGGTCATCTATCTTGTTGCCTTTGTGTAAAGCACTAAAATCACTTCACAAATTTGAATCACCTTTTTAACCTTCACATTATTATTCTTTACAAATCTTGTACTGTGACAACAATTTGTTTTTTAGATCAAAAATAGATATCCAGATATGCCCTGTGTAGCAATTTAGCTAACTAAATACAGAGGTATGACCTTTGGTCCTAAATTGAGGTCGCTGCTGCTCCCATCTTCAAATCAAATCACTCCGTTTTTAATCCCAATGTGACCTTTCTGCTTTAACAAAGGCGGACTGAAAATAGAAATAAAACATTTCCAACACCATCCTTGAGTCGAACTTCTTTTCTCCTCGCCCTTTAAACTTTTCTTTAACTTTACCGACAGTAGACGTGTAGGTGTGTGTGGATGCAGAGACTGAGAGCACATCAAAAAGGTCTTTACAGCCGTAACTGTTTGAGTCCAGAAGAGCCGTTTCTTCTTCTAACAAAAGACATTTTCTTTTGTTTTACTCCAGAGGATTACTGCTTTTTCATTTCATGCTTCAATTTCACTTTAAGTGTTTGTTCTCCAGTTTTATTGTCCTCTCTCCTCCTGCGTTTTATTACACATAGTACTGGCTTCTCTATACGTTCCTTTAAATAAACCACAAACATTGATTTTCTGTCTAAACGAGAGTGTTCCCTTTGAAAGAACATCATATGGTGTCCTTGATTGTCTGAGTTAAAATACTTAGACAACAACTCAATGTACTTTCTTTGCTGTAACAGAACATATGTTTAAAATTCCTTATGCATGACTAAAATAAAAATGGCTCTCAGCCTGAATCCATATAAGATTTACGACGATGCTTTAAAGCATCAGATCCCTTGGGTGATCAAAGAAATCTTCACAAAGTGTTTTCAGGATCAAACAAGGTGAGCGGCTTCAGTGTCTGACAAACAGGATTCATAACATCAACGATCTGATAAAACGGTCGTTCATTTAAATCATTATTGTCTACTGAATCTTTTCAATAACTCGAAATACGTTACATCTTCCTCACCAAACACTAGCTTTGGTTTTCGTGCCTCTTTATTGCCTTTAAGTACAATTTAATGTGTTCTTAATGTCCTCTTTCATCACTCTTTAATGCTCCTGGAAAAGCTCTGTGAACTGTGTCGTGGTGTTAAGGTGAATCTCTGTCTTTTCCCTTCAGGCTTCATAATGAGCAGAGCTCTGCTTGACCTTGTGGGAGAAAGCGTGACCTCTATTGTGACGTGAAAGGATCAAACACTGAGGTGTGAATACCTGATCCTGTCCTGGCACAGTGGAACAGAGGAAATGTCTGCAGAAATAGAGAGCGATGGAGGCCATACTGATGCATGTCAGAGGCCTGAGAGCAGCTTCTACATGTACCATCCATGTAAAGTCTCTCTGTCCACCTCCTCGAGTCACTTGTCTGTAATTGGGGAGTCTTTTTACCAAACCAGTACTTCATAAGGTTTATCTACTTAACACTGGTAACTCTCAAACGGTAGAGGGCAGTGTCTTCAAACAGTCATGTCTACAGCATCGTTTAACTGAAGTTATGAAAATTTGCTTGTTTGCAACATAGAGAACCATGAAGAGGAGGTTCAGTGTTTGCTCTGCCACGGAGATAAAAAAGATGGAGAGGATGATCTGCTAAATCAAGAGAGGGCAGACCAGGGAGAGTTTAACTACATGTAAGAATGATGTAAGACATAGATGAACAAGTGTGTGTCGTAAATAAAAATCATACCTCAGTCATATCACCTAATTATTCATCATCTTTAAGAAGCGGGCTGTTTATTTTAATCTTAAAAAAAAAAAAAACAGAAAGTAAGAAAAACAAAAAACTGGGGATGCACAATACTGCATTTTTGCCAATAACTCTGGTCTTGGGGTCTCCGTTTGCTTCCCAGCAAACTAGAGTCCAGTTCAGGTTTCAGGGTGTAGAAGTCCTTCATATCAAGCAAGGACCAAACAAGGTAAGTGGACCAAAAAGCAGGGCACTGGGGCTTGAATTTGGCAAAATACATAAACAGTGTTCACTGACAATATAAAGCAGGGAGTGGCTAATATTAGCACTGCTAGCTGTATCAGCATCAGGTTCTAATAACAGGTTAAAATCAACAAGTCCAACACAAAACAAATCTTATCAAAATATTTACAATATTGTTTCACCCCATATCTTGCACAAGAATATATTTAGATATTTTAAAAAATCATTAATACATCTGCCAAGTAGGTTATGTTTTCACCAGGGTCTGTCTGTCTGTTTGTTTGTTTGTCTATTAGCAAGATAACGAAAAAATACTGGATGGATTTACACAAAAATTTCACCAGAGGTGTGGTTTCGTCCAAGGAAGAAGCCATTATATTTTGGTGGTGATCCGCATATTTGTCTGGATGCAAAAAATTCCCAAAATTTGCAAAAAATCCCATAAGTTAACATTGGGCCATAGTTTAAAAAATCATATCTCTGACATCATTCAATGGATTTGCTTTAGAATTTACAGGATAACATATATAATCTGTCTCTATCATCACTGTCAGTTTCGTCTGGATCCGATCCAGATTGACATCACAAAAAACACATTGAACTTTATAATGGCAAATCCCATTCATTTCTCCTCGGGTGCTGTGAGGGTTCTGCCCTCTTTAGGTCATTATGGGAACTGTAGTTTATTAGCAAACTGACGTCAACCTTTTTCAATCCATGTCACTACAGTACCCAGCATCCCTTGCAATGCCAGCGGAGGAGTTCTCCACATGGACAGACATGAGCGGAGACTCGGCCCTCATATTGGAGCACATGGTGATCCAGAATTGTATCTTGGCGGAGGTCTGTGCTCTCAGAGTGCTTTTCTAGTGTTATATATGTTTTAGCTTACATGTTCCTGCTTCAGGTAAATCCAAATCTAACAGGGAGCCCAGCTGTTTTATTTTCAGGTGCTGCTTTAAAGAGGATGAGCTTGACCCAGCCAAAACTAAACCCTATGACCATGGTCATCTTTAAAAGCTCTAAAAGCAAGGATTTTATGAAAGGTTAGTACAAAAAGCTCCCGTCTCAGATGTATGCTGTCACTGCTCTGAGCATTAAAGGCCCTGCTAACCCCTGTTGGCCTGGTGTAGACCTCTTCTCAGGATTGTGTAGGTGTGGCTGTATTTGTTTGACTGACAGCTCCCAGAATTTCTAGAACTTGAACTTGTTGGAGGATGTGTAGGCCTGTTTTTTTTTTTTTTTTTTTTTGTCAATTTGTCTTTAGAAATGATGACATCCAACCCCTCAATGTAGCCCCCCCACTACCAGAGTGATATAAAACACTGGCATGATCAAACCATCTGTGTGTGTGAACAGTGCAGGACCGTCTGTCCTTACCTCTGCTCTATCTCTGACATCATTGTAGGCCTCCTGCAGCTTCTCCTGGGCATGTGGCTCCACGCTGGGGTCCTGGGTTCTGTTGTGCAGCGCGGCCGCCTCGTCCAGCAGCCGCTCCAGGAGCGCCGCCTGGCTGTGGATGTCGCTCACGATCACTCTCTGCTGATCCACCTGCCACAGCTTCTCCTTCACCCCCAGTTGCAGCTCTACTCCGACATCCAGGCTGCGCTGCTGCTTGGTCAGCCACAGCTCAAACTCCTCATAGGCCTTTAGGTACTCGCTCCAGTGCAGCCACACCCACTCGATCCGACTGTGAGACATGGAAGAATGGAAACATTAGTGTGGGTGTTCAAAATCCATTTTTAGTTGATAATTGGGAAAGTGACAGCCATAGCAACCTGAAGTGAGGTTTTTCTTCATGAAGGAAAGATGTTACAGCTGGAAATCTTGGTGATGATTTATTCATCAATGTTATTTATGAATTACAGTTTACTGTTTTTAAAACTTTCATACAAATGGTAAATTTTCTAGTCTTTTGACTATCCAAAACAGCTTCACACGGCATGTCACACCTACCCATTCACTCTCTGATGGTTGGAGTCTCTGTCAGTTTCCATCAGCATCAGGTAACACGCCCTTTCATGCCCATTTACACACCCCTGACACAGCAACTTGAGGTTAAGTGTCTTACCCAAGGACACTTCGCCATGTGACAGCCAGAGCTGGGCTTGAGCCTGCAACCTCCGATTACCAACCAAGTGCACTACTAGACTGCACCACTGACTCACCCACAACTACATTGCTCTTGTTGTACCATCTTTTTTCATCATATTGGCTTCAATTCATGATCCATCCATTATCTACACTGCTTGTCCCTTTGCTCACACTCATACCCATGGGCAATTTGGAGTCACAGTCAACCTAATGAGCGTGTTTTTGGTCTGTGGGAGGAAGCTGGAGGGCCCAGAGAGAACCCACACATGCACGGGAGAACATGCAAATACCACATAGAAATGCCCTGATTTACAGGGATCGAACCAGCAACCTGCTTGCTGTGAGGCATGTGCACTACCTGCTGTGCCACCGTGCAGCCCAGCCTCAGTTCAGCTTCCTTTGTTATGGATGAGCTCTCAGGCAGCCGGCAGCGAGATAGCCTCACAGCCTGCCTCCAACTCCCACCCACTGCCCCGACGCCAGAGCCTTTTCAAACAAACCCCACACATGGTTTTACTCGCTTGATGTAAACATAGGATTTTATCTGAAAGACGGAGAATGCCATTAAAAGTTTGCAACATTTACCAGCACTGTCAGTCTTGTGTTGTTGTGTCCCTGCACATTTAGAGCAGCATTAAGCTACAATGAACAAACACATCTTTCAAAGCATCAAGTTGTGTTACATGTGTGTGAGTGTGTTTGCTGTGCCTGTGGTCATAATATGCATGTCTCAGCATTTTACACAAGAATTTGAAGTGGTGCATGAATGAGTCCAAAAACATTAATGTGTGTCAGCATTTTAGCACTTTTTATACCCACTTCCCAAAGTCACTGGGATTGTAGCATAGATACACACGTGTACAATATTGTTGGTACCCTTACTTAAAAAAAGAAAACCCACAATGGTCACTGAAATAACTTGAAACTGAAAAAAGTACTAATCAATGAAAATTTACTGTAAATTAACTAATGAAAATCAGACATTGCTTTTCAATTGTGGTTCAACAGAATCATTTTAAAAAACAAAATAATGAAACTGGCCTGGACAAGAACGATGGTAGCCCTTAACTTCATATTTTGTTGCACAGCTTTTTGAGGTAATTACTGCAATCAGGAGATTTCTGTAACAATGAGTCTTCTGCACCTGTCCACAGGTATTTTGGCCCACTTCTCATGAGCAAACTGCTCCAGCTGTCTCAGATTTGAAGGGTGTCTTCTCCAGACTGCATGTTTCAGCTCCTTCCACAAATGTTCAATAGGATTTAGATCAGGGCTCATAGAAAGGCCACTTCAGAATAGTCCAATGTTTTGTTCTGAGCCATTCTTGGGTGTTTTTAGCTGTGTGTTTTGGGTCATTATCCTGTTGGAGGACCCATGACCTGTGACTGAGACCAAGCTTTCTGACACTGGGCAGCACATTTGGCTCCAGAATGCCTTGATAGTCTTAGATTTCATTGTACCCGTGCACAGATTCAAGACACCCTGTGCCAGATGCAGCAAAGCAGCCCCAGAACATAACTGAGCCTCCTCCATGTTTCACAGTAGGTACAGTGCTCTTTTCTTTGTATGCTTCATTTTTGTGTCTGTGAACATAGAGCTGATGTGACTTGCCAAAAAGCTCCAGTTTTGTCTCATCTGTCCAAGGGACATTCTCCCAGAAGCTTTGTGGCTCATCAGGATGCATTTTGGCAAATTCCAGTCTCGCTTTTTTATGATGTGCTTTCAACAGTGATGTCCTCCATTAAGTCCACTTTGGCTCAGACAGCAACAGATGGTGTGATCTGACACTGATGTACCTTGACCTTGGAGTTCACCTCTAATCTCTTTGGAAGTTGTTCTGGACTCCTTGGTTACCATTCGTATTATCTGTACCTTCAATTTGTCATCAATTTTCCACGTCCAGGGAGGTTGGCTACAGTCCTGTGGACCTTAAACTTCTGAATAATATGTGCAGCTGTAGTCACAGGAACATCAAACTGCTTGGAGATGGTCTTATAGCCTTTACCTTTAACATGCTTGTCTATAATTTTCTTTCTAATCTCCTGAGACAACTCTCTCCTTAGCTTTCTGTGGTCCATGTTCAGTGTCCATGTACACACGATGATACCAAACAGCACAGTGACAACATTTCAGCCTTTAAATAGGCAGACTGACTGATTACAAGTTTGAAGACACCTGTGATGCTAATTACAGGGCACACTTTAGTTTAACATGTCCCTATGGTCAAATCATTTTCAATTTTTCCCAGGGGTACCATCATTGTTGTCCATGCCAGTTTCATTATTTTGTTTTTTAAAATGACTTTGTTGAACCACAACTCAAAAGCAACGTCCGATTTTCATTAGTTAATTTCCAGTAATTTTTTATTCATTATTACTTTCTCAGTTTCAAGTTATTTCAGAGACCATTGTGGGTTTTTCTTTCTTTAACGGAAGGGTACCAACAATTTTGTCCATGTGTGTATTTTGATTAAGTAAGGTCTATGATAAATAAATGCATATGAGATTTAAACGTTTCATTTGCAACAATAAATGCATCTGTTACAGCCCTGTTTTTGAATCTTAAAGCATTATTCACATACATCTATTATGCCCAAGTTTGAATTCATTATTTGTGTTTATCATTTATTTTGTCGAGGCATTTCTCTCTTTTTTTTTTTTTTTTGCCACTGTCTTTTGCAGTCCGTCTCCTTCATTCCAGTTTTATTTATTTTTAAATTGCAGTTGTGTTTGCAAATTTGTTCCTTTGCTTTTTTATTTAAGCCAGGCAAAAGAAGCAGAAGAATTTTAATATGAAAAACAGAATTCAAAAACAGAGCCAAGAAGCAGTACAATGTGATTTGCATAGAAATGATTTGATTTGACTGGATATGAGCAGCTGCAGATGGTCCTCCCTTTTTATCCAGTTATTCAAATGTGTAGCTCCTTAATTTATTGTAACATGTTTTTGAACCTGAGCTCATTTATTTTTGCAGAAGAGGAGTCTTCTGTGAATATTTCAGCTCCCAGTCAAAGTCTACAATGAACCCTGAAGGAATTCTCTTAAAAACAAGTCAAGCAGCTCGAGACGGAGCTAACAAAGGCAACAGCCGCTCCTCACCTTGTGTTAATGTTTTAGAGCATTTGAGAGAAAGCCTCCATGTGAAACTCATTATTTCTGCTTATTTTCCATTAATCTTTCCAGCCTTGTAGAACATTTGTTCGACCTCTTCAGTGTAAGTCCACGCACTGTTTTTAAAGTCTCGTGCTATGAAATTTGATGACTTGTATTATCATAAAATGATGCCACTAATCTTTAGAGTAAAATTAAAGTCCCTTCTAGACACTAAAAGCACATTTCATTTTAGGAAAGTCAATATAATTTAAGAGATGTTTTCATTTTAATGTACCAAGGGCTAAAAGGTTTAAGGAGGAGGCATGCGTCCACATTATTGATTTTACACTGTGGAATGATGCCAATATACAGTTTAAAATGTGTTGTTCAATACTGGCTTTAAAGCGTCCTTTTACAGATGACTTACTTTAACAGAGTTTTTTCTTTTTGTGAGCTGGAGGCTTCATTTCTTGTTTTTTTTTTTAGATTTTTTTTTTTTTTGGCATTTTGTCCCTTTATTGATAGGAGAGGGATAGTGGGTAGGCTTGTGAAAGGAGGCAAGAGTAGGGGAGGACACTCTGCAAACAGACCACAGGCTGGTTTTGAACCAGGGCCGGCAGAAGCATGTATATGGGTCATGCCTGGTTGTTACCACTCTGAAAAACCAGCACCCCAGAGCTGGTGGCCTAATTTGATAAGACAGCAGGAAAGGCTTATGTAGGCCTTTGCTTCTGCCTGTTCAGTCTCTACTTCACACATAATTTTTGACTGTTTCTGGGCTGTAAATCTATTTGGGATTGTTGTATTTTGTTTGATGACTGAAAAAAAGTACTACATAATTACTGGCTCCTGCACAGATCCACCCGCTTCAATTTTCCAATCCCTGCCAGCTGCCTGCCAACTTCCAGCCAGGTACCAGCCAACCTCCAGCTACTGGAAGCCCTCTCCCTTCTCTGAAGTTGTGCCTAGAATCCATAGAAAAAACGCCCATTCATGCATTTGCAGGGTGTCTCCATGACATGGTGCTGCCTTCACAAGATGACAGCCTCAGTCTTTTCCTTGGTTAGTAAATCAGCTGACAAATCAACTGGGAGCAACCTTGACATCACAAATTCACCCAAATTTGGCCCAGAGTTTACAATCTATGACTGTCAGGGTGGGCAGGCCCTGTCACAGACCTGTCAGGGCCCAGTCAAGACTCTGTCAGGGAAGTGGGAAGTTTTAAGAGGCTACATCTGCACCTGTAGTAAGAACACCTTTTCTTGGAGCGAGTCAAATTCTTAGGAAATCTGAATTCTGTTTCTCACTTCAAACTACAGGTTAGCTTTAAGCCACTGAAGTGAATCTTACCTGTGACAGTGGATAATGTAGGTGCTGGTCTCCTCCCACAGGCTCTTCAGGTCTTTGAGCTTGGCATGGGTCTGGTTTCTCAGCTCTTCATCTTCACTGCGTAAAAGATTTTCGGCTGCCACCAGCGCCAAGTCCATCTTCACACGCCCCTCATGCTCCGACTGATGGATTTTCTACACACACACAGGGGAACAGGAATCATAGGTTGTAGAAAATCTAAATTTGATTAAATCAAATGATAAACACTCTTGACCAGAAACATCTTAAATAATCTTCTTGATGCTTATACTTATCAAATTTAAGGACAACACATCCCAACAATTTCCAAGACATTTCTAGCCTTGCACATTTGTGAAACATTCTTAAATGCAAACTGCCTACAAAAACAAACGCCTCACTCACAACTGCGAATTACATCTCATCGTTCACTTAAAAGAGCTGCTCAAGGCTTGACTCGCTCGCAAACATTACATCTCTAGTGCAAGCCACCTCTGCAAAGCCTCAGTTTAGTAGTAGAAGATAATACGATGATAGAAGAAGATAACGTAAAGTAAGGCGGTAAAAAAATGAGTCACAACAAGCACACAAGACCGTTTAGGGTTGCTGAAGAGTTTATCTGATGACTGTAGGCAGAGGCAGGCTAACACTACCCATTGATTCCAAGTGTTTAAGCTTAGCTAGTTAGCAGTGGGCGAGCTCTGCCTGTCTCTTCCTTATTAGTGCACGCACAGTCGAAAGAATGGAGTCTATCCGCTTTTCATGGACTTGGGAGTGAGGCAAGACAAAAAAACAACAAAAAAAAGTTGGCGTATCCCTTTGACTTCACAAAACAGAGAGGGTTTGTGAGTGAGTCATAATGACGAACACCCTCCAAAACTTTCCATCACTCCTTAAAAAAAAATCTGTCAATGGTGGGAAATATTCAGCTAATGTGGGCCGGGTGATCAGCTGAATCTTATGACCACCTCACCTTCTGTTGCAGCTTTCAAGAAAATCAAACTCATGGCTGCACATCATCCACACCTCAGCTTTTAACAGTGTTAAATCGCCACAGCAGGACCAACAGCTCCTCCGATTATGCAGGCTTTGTTTCCTCATGCCCACCTGATTTTAGACCAGGGGTTTGGACTGTGGCACTGCCCCTCTCCAAACTCGACCTTTGGTTGGCATTACCGAGAGCAGGGACAGAAAAAACGCAGAAGTGGGGGTTAAAGTTCTTCCCATGAAAAAAACCCTCCACCAGGCCGATTAGTGGGGATACATGACGAGGGATAATTTCTTAACCTCGATACTCCACAAGTCTTTGCTTAACATTAGGCTATGAAAAAATGTTAAGTTGTGTTTGTGTACTTCTTCAAAACAAGCATTTAAAATCCCAAAAACCCTGCGAACTAAAGACTTTTGAAGACCTTATTTTAAAAAGATGTGTCTAAATTATACAAGACTCCATGATGACTAAAGCTGGGTATTAGCATTTACCTCAGGATTCAACACAAATCATACATCATTATCATTTCATATTTGATCACTTCAGTTGGACCACCATTGCCCTCTCTTATGCTCTAGCTTTGCAGACTTGGAGCCAGCCCTCTAATGGCCCTTTTCCACTAGCCCTACTCTACTCTACTCGGCTTGGCTTTCCCCAACTCTACCCGGCTCTACTCTACTCGCTTTGGTCTGCTTTTCCACCAGCCCGGTCCCCTACCCAGCGGGGGCGGGGTCGCCATGAAACAGCTGGGCGACACTGCGTTCATGTCATTTTGAGCGCGACACAACAACCAAAACAATGGAGGACTTGGAGGCAATAGTATACTTGCTGCTCGGTCTGTGGCTTTTTGTTACAAAGAGGAAAGCAGAAGAAGGCTGCAGGCGGCGAGAAGAAATACCCTTGAGAAGTACAGGAGAGTTTTGGAAGCTATACAACAGTCTGAAGCCGAGAACGAGAGCAATCGAGCTGCAAAGAAAAGACGTATGAGGGCAAGCTAATGGAAGCTACCGCTAGCTTGTTAGCTAGCTCGTAATGATAAAGTCCTGTGTTTAACATTGTGATGGCAGCAAGTTATTGCCATAAAGTAACAAAGTGTATGTACTGCAGACCTGTTTTGGGCATCGCGCTCATGACCCATCGGTGACGACATTCTCTGACCAATCAGTACCCGGCAGTCGGTCGACGTCACCTTTTGGTATCGACTCAGCTCGCTTAGAACCAGAGCAGAGTAGGTACTAAAACTGGTTTGTTGTAGAAGGTACTGTGCTGGTGGAAACGCAACGCAAACCGGGTAGAGCCATGTAGAGTAGAGTAGCGTAGGGCCAGGGCGGGCTGGTGGAAAAGGGCCATAAGACAATCACATCCACTCAAACTTTGAGTCTCAAGTGAAAACCCCTCAGAGACAGGACCCTGCTCTCAGACCTGACGCAGCAGCTGTCTCCTCTCTGGTGTCTGATGACTGAGGGCTAAAGTAGAAACAGGGATCAGGGGTGAAGTCAGTGGTCAGTGAAATATCTCACCTCTGTCTCCCTGAGTCGAGCTTCCAGGGCATCACGGGGCCCCTGGGTGTTGTCGTTGGCCTTTAGTCTCTCCTGGATCACCCGCATCCAGGACAGGGCGGCCTCCAGGCTCTCCATGAACTCCTGCTGCTCCTGCTGTGTCATGACCAGACCCAGGCCTAAAACAAGACCAGGAGGCAGACTCTGAATCAGCTGGAAATTAGCATAAATTAATACAAAAAAATCTGAAGTGTTTCTGTTTCAGAGGGATGCTGTAGGGTTACTGCTGTGAGACACAGGAGGAGGTGAGGTTAACGGGAAACTAATCACATCATGGGTAACGTGGCCTCCAGTGTTTGGGTGCCCACCCTTTTTTAGGCACTCTTTAATCAAGTGACTTTCCTCCTCTAAATGATCCTGCAGCACTGAATCTTTGCCTAAATGAACAGTCCTTTGCATTAGAAGTATTAAGATTTGCATGTGGGCTGGGACATTTACAGGCGAGGCACATTCAGGACACGAGCGGCGAACAGCTGCTGTCCAGCTTTAATCACTCAGCAGGAGCCGGGTAGCCAAACAAATCTGCACTACAAATGGAGCAATTCCTGGGAGCTCCTTCAGATGGGGCTTGAAGCTGTGCTGGTTTTACAATAATCCTCAAGCACTCCACAAACATCCTCTTGATCAGTGGTCTGTTCAAGCCGCGAGATTTCCAGCTCCTCTCTCTGCTCTGCCGTTGCCAGCTCGGCCCTGCATCAGTGCTGCTCTCTTTCTTTCAACTGGGGATGGGAATTGATAAGATTTTATTGATACCAGTGCAATTAATGATCCTGCTAATCGATCAAATTCTTTAATGATTCCTTTATTGATTCCTGCAGATTTTCCGTGTGGGCAAATGTTGGTCTGTAGATTTTCAGTGGCAACAATGTCAAACACACATGTCACAGCATAGATAACTGCTCCTGCAAGTTGCTGGTGTTTCCACTCACTTAAGGTTGTGCAGTAGGCGCCTTTGTAAAAAATTAAGCCACAATTCTGACCGCGTCTGAACCCTGTCAGTGGAAGGAATTGATAAGGGAACTGATTAGCAAAAAGACTCATGATATCAATACTTTGATGGAGCTGTTAACGATTCTCAACTGAAATTGGTTTTCGATTCCCATCCCTAATTTCAACCCCTCCAGCATCCACCTGAAGGTTCACACAGGAGTTAAAGGCACTGATGACAGCTCAAACATCTGCATGAGAAGTAAATCTCGAGTGATGAATTTGAAGTCTAGAGGTGTGTAAGTAACAAAGCATTCGGAGATAGACCCGTGATATTCTTAAAAAAACAAAACAGACCTCAGAGACCAAATATCTTTATTCCTTGAATCCTAATGCGAGGTTTCACTTGTTTTTTGGAGAATGGTGACGACATTAACTTTATAGCTCAGTAATAAAATGGATGTGCACTAACAGCACTTGTTTTTAATCCAAAAACAAAGTAATCCAGCATCCTCAGTGCTCAGAGCCCACAGCAGAAAAACACCCCAGTAACATCCAATTTATGTCACCACACTCCTTTGATCACGATTTTGGCTGCCACAATTAAATTGACCTGATCGTTGGCGATATTAAAATTTACAATGCAGGCTCTGCTGCATATCTAATCAAGCACTTTCTCAACCATTAGTCAGCCAACCACCAGGCAGCGAACACATGGTTAAGACTTCATTAAGCTGCCTAAATAACAAGTGAGTGAACCCTCCATAGGCAGCCTTAAGTCACTCCAACTTGATGGACTGATGAGAGCCAGTCATGTCGAGAGAAGTACAGCAGTTGAAAAATGGTCAAAAAACTGGAGAAGAACTTTGTGATCCCTTTGTGCAATTATTTCTCCAGAGTGGCATCACCTACACCAGGGGTCGCATGTGGCTCTTTCGCCCTCACCAGTGTCTGTCTGGACTTAGAGACAAAGTAAACAACTCGTTCTTTGTCCTGCATTAAACTCTAATTTATTGATGTTATTTATGCATGTTTTGGCACTGTCTGCACATACTGTGCACTTTTTTCATTAAATTATTGTTTCTTCGTCTTCTACATCTTGTCAATTTTAACGTGCGTCATGTGTGCTCCTCATGACCTCTGTGTGACCTGCAGCAGAGGGAGAGCAGGACGCTGCTGCATCTTTAGCTGTGAGCTAATCCAGCCAATGGTTTTGATGAACTCTCTTACTTTTAAAACATCAACTGCTGCTGTGAAGGATGGAGAGTCAAACTTTTTAAAACTTTTAAAGTTTTTTTTGGAAAAGATTTCAAGATTGACATGAAACTAAAAAATGATTAATTATCTAAGTGAGATAAGCTTCAAAAACACTGAGGAGATTTCAAAGATCACAAGACTACCTCATCATGATTATTATAAAATTGTGCATAAAAAGTAATCAGAACGCAGGAAAGAAATGATTTAAGTTTAAAACTGTCAGGGGGAGACCCTCTGACCCCCATCCCACCTGATGATGTCAAATAAATATTAATGATTTCTCCAATGCAGGTAAAACCTGATCCTGTGAAAAAAACAGCGAGTAACAACAAAGACAATAATAACAGTGATAACACAGGCGAATATTAATTAACTGTTATTTTTGTTGACGAGCCCTATTACCAAAGTAAACACACAATTTTTGGCATTTTAGCTCTAAATTAATTATTGCAATATAATATGGTATAACAATAGTGCCAAGTTAAAGCAACAAAAAACTGAAAACTGTTCACAAGTTGCTTGTTCATAAGTAGGGCAATAAAAATACAGATGTTTTCCTAACATGATGAATAATCATGATTGATAATCGTGATAACAATATTGATCAAAATAATCGGGATTATCATTTTGGCCAAAATCGTGCAGCTCCCAGCTTTCTCAGTTGAAAACAGCTCAGCTTCTGACTAGGGCTGAACAGTATATCGTTATCGTATCGATATCGAGATATGAACATTCAAGATATTGATATCGAAAAGCAACGATATAAACAATATAGATTTCCCCCGCGCAAAAACTGCACTTTCCACATTCTTTTGCATTATGATGTTTTTATTTTTCTGAAAAATGCTTGGTTTTCACCGAACCCGTAGTCATATCGTATCGTATCGATATCGAGATATCTGGCATGAATATCGAGATATGAAATTTTGTCAATATCGTTCAGCCCTACTTCTGACTGAGCACAGCGCTCGTCAATGTCACTGACCAATAAAAATAAAGAAGAGGCGGGGCTCCTGCTGCTGGCTTTGTAAACAACAGTGGTGGAGGTGATAATGAGCTGCCTTATTTTAAAAGGGAACTACGTATGTCCTGGTCTTCAGCTTCTATCACTGTTGATTTCTTGACTGTGTGTTTGTGTTTTCTGGCTGACATTTCAGTGGATTAAAGAACAAAGGAGCCATTTTAAACAGATCTAAGGGTGTTACAGACAGACAATGAAGTCAACTATCATTACCTGGCAACATGAAAAGCACTCTGACACTGAGGCTGAGAACACTTCAACAAAAAACACTCCCTTCGGACACGGGCCCTTAATGAAGCAGAGCCCTCGCTCTCCAGTGTGCCGTGCGTTTAACACTGTTGACACTGAAAACCCCTGCAGGCTGACTTTCTTGACACTGCAAATCGACTGGAACTGTTAAGGAACTAGAACAAAAGTCAGAATCAATAATAACACTGAGATCATTAATATCTTGTCAAACTCCATCCTTACTCAGGTGCCCTTTAATTGCTGTTAAAATGGTCAAAACAAGGAGTGGTCAGGTGCACAGCTGGGTTGTGGGATGGAGAAAAGCACTGCACCTTTAACCACCTGAACCCTGGTCTTCAGTCCAAAGTCTGTGACACAGTGTGTTCCTGCGTTTTAGAGATCGCATTACAGGGATGGGCACACATCTGCCAGATCAAAACACAAGTTATCTCAGCCTGTTTCAGCCATGCAGACGTACAACAGCACAAACACTCTGTAGTTTTATCATCAGAGCATTTGTTCATCTATCCAGTTCAAGTTTATGACAGGACAGAGAGCTAAGAGTCATTCTAGCTTTTTGAAGTGCCTCTTGGTGCACTGTTCCTGTGCTGTTACTATTACCCTGTGCCAAAACAGTAAATGTAAATTCAACCAACACCCAGGAAATCAGTGCTGCCCTGCAACTGTGGCCAGTCATCCTCGCTCTTTCCCCTTCCCAGACCTGCACATCAACATTAGATTCTGGACTGACACCTCTGTTTGTGTGTCAGTGTGTGTGTGAGTGCAAGCAACGGACAACACACTGATATCCCTAATGATTTGGCCCTGACAGGGATCCAGGATACAGTTCAAGGCTGAGCATGTCAAAAAAAGGGCTCTTTCATTCCTCATCTCATACTCCATTTTCTGTTTTAAAGACAGAGTCTCTCTAAAATATTTACAACTCAAATTCTGTCCAGCTTTGTCCACTCAGTCAATCTTCAGTAACACGACACACCAGAAGGAGGTGATTGGATGATCGTTCCATCAATTATATTCATTTACGGCCAATCAGATAATGTGCAGAGTACAAAATGTAAGTCACTTGGTAGAGCCAGCTCTCGTCAAAACATGTTGGAAGTGGAACTAAAAGATCTTTTTTGTTGAGAAAGGTTTCCAGTGTTTGTTTTTCATTTATTAAAGAAATGTGGTCCAGATCTGATAAAACAGCTCCTGAAGCTGTTAGCATCTATGCTAATCTCAGTACGAGCCGTCACTTCCTGCTGTTGTCTCGGTTGTAGCCCCACCTCCTCCTGCTCTGAAGGACTCTGATTGGGCCGCTCACAATCATTGTAGATTAGACCTTGGCAAGATGGATCTTCCTGATTACAGACATTGAATCAGGCGGATCCAGCTGCACTGCAGGGTTACATCAGCAGAGCCTTGTGTGTCCTGCTGCTGGACAAAATTAACCTGATGAGTCTGTAGGTGCATTGGTTGAACAAGCAGGGGTGAATCCAAACTTTCTGCATCAGGTGGCCCAGGCCCTGACTATGAGTGTTCAGAAGGGCTGTCGCACTCTTCCCGCCCCCATAGGGTCGTGGCCCCAACACCAAAGAAAAACCTCGAACCAGTTGCAAATAATTTGCAAACTCACTTGCTGCTTTAATGTCACTGATAAAATAAATCCTGAAAATGTTGCAACCTTTAAAAAACAAAAGTCAGACAGTTTTTGACGCAACAATCACAAAAAATTCCCATGAAACGCGGAGAAAAAGAGGCGATGGCACATACTGGCAGGAGCTCTTAGTCAGGAAAGATGTGGTTGGCACCATGACAAGGTCCTCACGGAACTTGCTGGCATCTTGGAACAGGAGAGACAGAAAAAGCATCAAGTTCACATGAGACCAACACCATCCATCCTGTTCATCAGGGAGGGGGAGGAACCACCATCCTCCAAGAAGATAAAGAAGTGCCTCCTACAGACAGCACCATCATGGGACCAGGGAGGGAAGCTTCACTTTCCCCAGGTGATCCTAACCTCCACGAGGCCAAACGTGGTCTGGGGAGCCAAACAAGGTCATCCTGATCAAACTGACGGTCCCGTGGAAGACTGATGCTCACAGGCCTTAAAGAGAAAAGCCACAAAGTGAAGACTTGGTCCAGCAACGTAAGGCCTGGCTATTCCCAGTCAGGGTCTGGCATGTAGGGGCTTCCCAGCACAGTCTATGTGGAAATAGGGCTGGACCATATGGCTTAAAAATAAAATCCCTGATTTTTTTCCGCAACACTCTAAGATTCTAATTGTTTTTTTACAAACATGCCAGGCGCTGAGTGAATGTATTGTCCACTGAGTTCTAAATCTAAATTTTGGCAACACTACAGATTTACAAGAGAGACGGACGACTTGACAAGACAGATGCAGACTGCACAATGTGCCGCGCTGCTGTAAAATACACAGCCAGCACAACTAATCTGATAACTCACTTGAAGTGGTGCTACAGTGTTGTCGTGGAGGCGCCTCCGCCTCCCCTGCTTCCAGCTCAGATTCACCTGCAGCTGCGAGCTCCAGAAGTGGGGAGCAAAGTATTACAGAAGTATTGCAAGCGGTTAAGGACATCTTTGTATTCAAAGTTCATGAAAGAAATCACTTTCAGCTGCTCACTGGTGAGTCTTCTTTCTGCTAAATAAGAGCAAATTGTTTATATATATATATATATATATATATATATATATATATATATATATATTTATATATACAAAAAAAACAATTTGCACTTTTTTAGCAGAGAGAAGGCTCACCGGGGGCAGGAGAAGCTGGGCAGTGACTGGCCTTCACTGCCCAGCTGCCAGCAAGATGTAGTTGTGGTTCAGGGTTGAAAGCTGGACACCACCTGGCTGAAAGCTACAACCTCCTCCCAAGTGGCTGAATCAAGAAGCAGCAGGATGTATCTGATAGCCGGACCTGCTCTGCAGCATGTGGGGCTCCAGTGATTCTGTAAAGTCCAGAAACTGTATTGGCCTGGCATACGCAACGATATTTTGTATTTTGTTTTTTTAGCACATACCTAAATCAGACTAAAAATCCAAACTGTCACTGTTGCTGTTTTCCTACTCATGTGCAATAAAAGTCTCCAACATCACCATCAGGAGGCTGACTCAGAGTATTTGAAATGTGAAAGCTTCAGATGATGTTTGTCAACAGTGGTGTTAAAGCTCAAACGCAGACTGATTTTGTTCTTTCTATAGTCTTCTTTATACCATTTTTTAAATACCTATCATTTATGTCTTACATGTCCAAACAAAAAGGCATTCGTTAGGACGCTGTTGCTGATAAAAAGATGGAGTGTTCATCTGGAACTTTCCCTTTAAAAGATTAAAAAAAATATCATAGGAGGAAACACACTGCACTGTTGTTCCTCTTCAGTATCGTCTAATGCGTGTTGTTATTAGTCTCATTATCCCACACTCACACCTGTCAATAATAACGGCTGACGCTGATTTGCATTGAGACGTTACAGGGGCCTCAGTCAGATCAAGTTTCTCATGTCAGCCAGTGACAACTTTGGAAAGAGTTCAAACACTTAGTTCTCTTCTCTTGTTTGGGTGATTGGAGGATACGATGATGGCAAAATACCAGAAACATCAGAAAGCGCAGCATGTTCAGACACAGTCTATACCGTCCACACCGGCAGGCGTGGTGCAGAGCCCTCAGGAGACACAGCTGAGAGGCAAATCTCTGACAGAAACTAACCCACAGAAGTAGTGAAAGAAAGGAGGGGGTGTTGTTGGCAGTGATGAAGCACAAAGAGGCTCCACAGCGTTTTCTTGGAGGGGAAATAAAACTCAGGCGGCATGGGCCATTTTCCTGAATGACTCACTCCTCCCCACCACAACATTCCTGCTCCAGCATATGCTCATTTTCTCTCAGACATTCAGATTCTGGTAAATATAGAACAAAATGTCCTTGGAGATGCAAACAGAGACACAAACATCCATGTTTCCCTCTGATTACTGCTAAGATTAAAGTATCCATGTAAGGGTTGGCTGTGCTTTTGCTTACCTCATAAAAAAATACGAATTTGTTGGTTAACAACATCAACTCTGGATGAACAGGAGTCACTTGCTTTTGCTTCCACCGCTTTTTATTGTTGGTTAATGTGTATCAGCCCCTACATAACACCGTTATCACTCTTATTATTTAGCTTATTATCATTACTTTACAAGAAAGTATGAGGAACAGGCAAAGAAAAACAAAATGAGAGAGGAAGATTTGTGTTAATTATGCATAGAAAAAATAAAAACTTCAGGAATAACATTCATAAACTGAGATTAAGCTAAATTAAATCAGCATTGGTCTCATTTAATATCAGCTTCATTCTCAACATCATAATGCCACATAATTCCTCACATTTTAGCAATTTTCTTGACATACTTTGTTCTTAATTTTTTTTTGCAATTCAGTTTGACTTATGAATATGCATAAAATATTTTTTTTCCTGGCATGGAAAGTAACTAATTGCATTTACTCCAGTTATTGTAATTAATTAGCCTATTTGTGTACTGGAGGTCTTTATATCATATTTTTTAATTGCTTGCATAAAAATAAAGTATTTATAAGTTTAAGTGATTAGATGTCTATCATTGCACGTTGTTAGACTATATTTGCATTTGGTATTCAGAGTTTCTTTTGTTAAACTGAGTGATTTCAAACAAAACTAAGACTCAAAAGTATCTAAAATATGGTTACTAATATTTTAAAAATCTAATGTCATATTTATCATGACAGAAAGCTTATTTTTCCTTTGATTATTTGGGTAAAATGGTTCTATAATCAATGCTATTATATACTAAAACATATTTGACTAATTACTAGGGATGAGAACTGATAAGATTTGACTGATACCAATGCCATTATTGATTCTGCTAGTTGATCCAATTAACAATTCCCTTAATGATTCCCGTGGACTGTCTGAATGGACAATAATAGACCGATAAAAGGCTTTCAGTAGAAATGATGTCAAACGTGTCACTCCGGATTATTAACAGGTGAACATTTCTGTCTTTTGTCTGCACGATGTCCAGTTGCAAGGCATGTAAAAAAGTGGAAAGAATTGCAAAAGGAATTGTTGAGCAAAATGACTAATAATGTGGATTCCTCGAGGCAGTTGTTACTGATTCTCAACTGGGATTGGTTTTCGATTCCCATCCCTACTGAATCCACACCACTGTTTTCCTTTTAACACGACGCAGCAGAGTGCTCCAAATAGTCAGTACTTTGGGAACAGTTTAAATGAAATACTTCTTACTTCTACTAAGGCAAATTTGAGGACTTTACAAACTTAAGTAGGATCTCATAAAAGTAATTATACTTTAACTTGAGGAAAAAGTTTGTTTACTCTTTCCACCACTTGTGATTAATGGACATAAGGTTTCTGTGTTTCATGATGTGTTTGCAAAGACTTTTATCTTTCAATGTCAGCAGCAACGTGCTCCAGTGTTTTTTACTGTGCTTTCATTGAGCGTCCTCTCTTTTTGCATTATCTGATGGTTTGCATATGCAACGGAGGCACAGAAGGAGTCCTTCAGGAAAACTGTAACAGTGTCCAGTTGACTGTTACTGTGCTCCTCTGTTCACCAAAAACAGGTCCAAAGTTTCTTTTGTTCCACAAGCAGTCACATGTTTACATGGACAAAGAGAAAGAGTCGTGTTAGATAGATCCGGCTGGTCTGGACCTGCCTGTCTGTCCATCTCCACAAGTGTTTCCTTTTATTTTCTTCAATGTGAGAGCACTGTTTGAGTTTCTCATGATGGCGATGTGTTTTTCTTCATTCATTTTTAACACTCTATCAGTGTGGGCATTGTACTGTGTTGCCAAATGTCTGTGATTCCTGCCACAACCCAATTTCCCTATGGATCCAAATACACTAACAAAAGAAGTTTTGGCAGTTGACCTCTGGGCCACAACACTGAACAAAGACAAGTCAAGGAAAAACACAAATAAACAAAAACTCAACAAGAATTCTTCAAATAAAGGCAACAAAGTGAAACAGGCAGTATGTAAAAAAAAGAGTACTTAAGGGGAAAAACTGATAATATAGAAAAAAGGAGTAGTTTTCTTTAACTTCTTATAACTAGGAAATAATAGAAATATATATGTTAGAATTGGACAATATGGCCTAAAAAAATCCTCTATTTTTTTTTTTTTTTTTTTACAAAAATCAAGTTACAATTTATTTTTCTCTCTCAAAAAAAAAATACTCATAGTGACACAGAAACTGAATGAAACAAAATTTGCCCCAATTTCTTAAAAAAAAAAAATACTACAAAACTAAACTGTATTTAGCTCTTATATTTAAAGTGCATGCTGTCATTTTGTCATGAGAAGGTTCATTTGCAGTTTGGACATAAGCAGGCTTGTCTACTTTAGCACTGATGGCTGCACTATTTTGACACTACAAAACTAAAACAAACAAATGCATGCCAAAAACTGTATTTGTGCAAAAGCTGACTGGGCGTTCCAGCATGACAACATTGTGAATTTACAGTAGCTGTATTTTCAAACTGTGCCGCAATTTACAGGTGGAGTTCAGGTAAGTCAAGGAAAGAAGTCTTGATTTTTTTTACTTCAAAATTTAATGCAAAAAAATAATTAATGGATTCAATCGGCCCAGCCCTCCTTTCTGTCTTTGGGTAAACTTTACTCTTGTGCTCAATCACCTGTAAATCGTGTTATTATTGTCATGATTAGACAGGGAAGCCCCGCCCCCTTCAGTCTGACAGCTCGTGCACTAAACTCATTTACTTTAATCCGTTTCACTCGCACGTGCTATTAACGGCTGTAACGTTCGCTCTTCTCCCTTCAGATGTCTCCGGGCTCGTTCTTCTCACAATAACGCAGATTATGTAGCACACAAAGTGTAACTACAACTTCAGAAGATGCTAGGCTAACTTTGGAGTGTAATAACTCTGAGAACCGTGCTGATTTACGGTTAAAATGTCGGTCACGAAAGACGGTAAATCGGTATAATTAGCCTGAGATCTCAGCGGCTCATTAGTGCACTAATCTAATGACAAACGGCTGTCACAGCCACGGGCCAGTTTCCGTGTTAGTGCTAAAGCTAGGCCTGTTCACTCTGAGCTAGCACAGCAGTGAAGCAGCTTAAGAGTTGAAGAAGGTGTCCAGAAGAACAGAAACACTCACAGCTCTGTGTTCCTCTGCTGTTTGCTCTCTCTGCTTTCTCAACGCTCTCCTGCAGTCACTGTTGGAGCGCAGAAGTTATGGCAGCAGGCAGGAAGTTGAGCTGAGGCCGAAGGGGGCGGGACCAACAGACTGTAGTGCTGCGTTCACCGACACTCTGTAAACTACAGGACGATCCCCTTAATGATTCTAAGTCGATTTTCAACACGTATTTAAATTTTTATAGGGAACAGCTATTAATTACACAGAAAAAGAAGGTTTTTAATCTGAGTTATTGAAATAATACTGACAGAAATTCCATTAAAGACCCTCTTCTTTCACATGGTGAGATTTATATCCAAAAATGGAAGTGGCCTGAAAGGTAACCGTTATTCTCTTGTTTGATAATGAAATATAATTAACTGTAAAACATTAAAAGGACCACAATGACGGTCACCATTACTAAAATGATTTATTAAACACTAAAAGGATTATTATGCAATATTTGCGACTTCTTATTTTTCTCTATATATATTGTTCTTCATTCTATATGTGTTGGCAAGGAACTCTTCAATCAAATATTATATTAATTCAAAGGCACTTTCCCTTTCATTATGCACAAGTACCTCAAAAGATATGTTCCTTTATATGTATGCCAGTTAAAACACTGAAACAATGTATTTTTAAAGTACTGTATAGGAAAAAAAAGCAGGTAAAACTTGTTTCAGTCAGTCTCTTTGTGACTTTGTGACCAACACAAATTAGCACGAAATTATGAGGAAAAAGCTCCAAGTATGAACACATGAAGGTCAAACACGGCAAACACGGGAAGCACAGTGACTTCTTTATTCAGGAGAGAAAAGCATAAGTGCTTTTTTCGTCTGCAAGTGCTCTTTAATGACTCATGCTGACTACCACCCAGGAAACATTCCAGGGTTTCCGGAGGTACTTGAACGTCTCATCAGAGCAGATTCAAACCAGAGACAGAAACAGCTGCAGAGGCAGAGCTGCACGCGCTTTGATTCAAACCAGAGCGCGCGCCCCAGACTTTGTTCTTATTGGAGAAAAAAAAATCAACAGTCATGAAGAGTCTCTGTTCAGTTAGACAGAAATAACACAGAGCAAACAGGAGAAATTAACTTTTTATGACCACAGCGACACTTAAAACATGCTATGACACTAGAGTAACATTTTTATTTATCAAGATATGTCTGTTTTTACAGGTAACAACACCATATGTTTATCTTCCTCTGATATAAGATGATGTAGAAAATGATTTAACAGTTCACGTTCAAGAGACAAGCACACAAGCACCAGAAAGAAAGATCTGAAGTGAAAAGAAGTAACAGAACACACACACTTGGTCAGCTATGTCAGTTATTATTATTCTTTTTTTTTTTTTTACATATTTCTTTATTGTTTTTTTGTTTGTTTGTTTGTTTGTTTTTTTACTTTGAACAGTGTCAGGGCATAACAGATTCACTTAATTCATCAATCCTACTGATATCAATGTCCTTATTGTCCAGTGAAAGTGGTGGTGTCCTCCTCTGTCCTCCTGAAATCAGTCCATTTCTCCCACTTTTCTACAAATTGTGTTTCCTGTAATCTTAATTTGTGAGTGAGTTTCTCCATTACAAATATTTCTCCAACAGTGCACACCCACTGCTCCCCAGTCGGTGTTTCTACTTTATACCACAATCATGTAATTACTTTTTTACTTGCCAATAATAGTATTTTAACCAGGTACTCATCTTTTCTTTGTATTATGTCATTTGATAAATTTACCAAATACAGTATCTTAAATGTTTTGGGTATCTGATATCCTATTATTTTTTGCAAACTTTGCCATATTTTACCCAAACACCCTTTTAATTTCGAGCAAGACCAGAATATGTGTGTGTGGTCTGCATCAACGTGTTCACGTGATCTCCAGGACGGTTGTTGTGTAGATACCAGTTTCTTCCTAATCTTTGGAGTTATAAAAAATCTGACAATATTTACAATTAAACTCGATCCAAACTCTGGAGCTAGTGGCTGTGCACTGCGATTTACACATAACAAACCATTCCTATTCCTGTTATTTGTTCTTTCAACTCTTTTTCCCTTTTTTTGAGATACAGTGAGGAAGGGTCCCTGGATGACATCAAACTTTTATATCTATGTCAGTTTTAATAGTAGAAACAAACATGGGTACAGCCTGTTCAAAGACAGGTTTTGGTCTAAATGTCTGTCTCTCATTCATATTTTGTGTTGTTTACCTGAGAATTACCGCCTTTATTCTCTGTTTGCTGAACTTCCTCCTGTAACAACATCCCAGTCTCCCTCATATAGGCGTTTACAAGTTGAATGCAGATCAGCTGTGTCCTTCGTCCACATTCAGTCAGTGTCATTCCTCTCTCTTCTGAGGACTCTGGTCTAATAAAAAATCACTCCATGAGGTGCATTCACTGCACAGCGTATTAGAGTTTCTGTTTTACACAACTAGGGTAAAAATGCTTCGGGAAGTTAACCTCCTGAATCACGCTTGGTTCAGTCTCAGAGTCAGAAGGGCACTGCACAGCATCAACAAGTTATAAGCTGCTGGACCAGAAGGCGTCCCTGGGTGGGTTTTTTAAGATATGTGCAGATCAACTTCTAGAGGTTTTCACCAACACCTTTAACCTCTCCTTAACCACCATTGTTGTCCCAACGTGCCTTAAAACAGAATCGTGTCCGTCCCCAAGCAGAACAGTGGGACAGATTAATCCACTATTGACTATCATCTGACTACACTCACCCCAGTGACAGACAAATTCCTAGAGATCAATCCAGAACAAAACATACCGGTCATCCTGGATCAGCACCACTGAGGATGCTGTCTGTGTCGCCCTCCACACTGCCCTCAGTCATCTGGAGAGTCCTGTTCAAAATTTACGCTCTGGACCTCAACTCAAGCATCTGTAACTGGATCCTAAACTTCCAAACCAACCACCATCGGACTGTCAGGTTAGGGAGACGTGTGATTTGTTCAAGTGGTGATGCCGTACCTGTTGTACATTGTGCATGCACTACTTAGATCAACAGGTAAACATTGAGCTAACGTTGCTCAGATAATGGTTCGTCTTGGCAGTAATGATGGCTACAGCAGATACAGACGATGATTCCACACCAGAGCACCCATGGCCATATCTGAAGTCCACGTTTGAGAGTGTCGAAATAAAGAATGATTCATATCATTTTAAATGCAGCAACGGTTGTCCTTTTGTCGAGTCAATCATGTTTCAATAGGCATTTCTATAGGCTTTGTAGTAAATATTACACGTTTGTTATTCTACAGGTTCTATGAGCAGGTCAGTGCATTCAGTAGGCTGTTTCAGTCATTAGGTTCGGTAAATTCATTGTGACAACAATACAATAACACACTGACATTAAAACGAAAAAGTATTTTTAATACTTAAAGGTCCCATATTTTGCTTGTTTTCAGCAGTTTAATATGGGTCCTTGATGTCTTTATGAAACATTAGTAACATGCTTTGGTCCAAAAAGTCTATGAATAAAGCACAGCTGCATTGTTTTCCGCGCTCACATAACCCCTCTGTTCAGAACACCTGGTTTTGAGGGCGGTCACCTTTATATGCTAATGAACCAGAGCAGAGCAGCAGCCAACACAGTAACATATGCAGACTAACGATAGTCCTGCAGCACATCTCGAGTAAAGCGGAGTGCATTGCCACTCCAGCCACGCACCGCTTACAATCCTGAACATGCACAAAGGCTAGCAGGCTAACACACAACACGCTAACCACAGCCTATTCACCACAGTGGGACACAGCCGCAACTTAGTCTATCTTCTGGGACAACGGAGGGGTAATGGGGTGGGTAAAGGACTGATTATATTCAGCCAACTGTTAAACTTCTCTTGACTAATGTAAGAATGCTCATACATTAAAATTTATCCTTCAGACTTTCAACAAGTAACGTGAACACTGACGAACATGTTGTGCAGTTACCTCTAGTTCACTTCACCCTGTTGTTAGCATTAGCTCGTAGCAATGAGCAAAATAAATACTACACAGCATTAAAATACTCACATTTCCATCATCAGGTTTGGTGACATATTGTTGGTACTGAGCTCAGATTCAGGAAAAGTCTAGTTCCCAGTCCTGTGTTGAACTGACTGAAGTTGAAGAAGCCGTCTGACGTGAAATGACTGGCACACACATACAGGTTTTAGCCAACTGTAGCTGCTCATTCCCTCCAAAAATAAAATTAATCCACTGGGCCCTTTGGTCCTCCGAGGCTGGTCCTCCGTGGCTTATATGTGAAAATATATGTGGCTGTTTACAGCCAACAACTGAGCAGGGATGGGTTTTGGGTCTAGACATGGTGTAAGCCGAATTCTCGCTAAGAATATAAACAACATGCTTTGCACAGAAATTTCTCCAGCTGGGGAGGCAGGCCTATGCAAATAAAATGCTTGTCACGTAACAGTATATCCACAGACTCAACAGCTTGCCAAATACCATGAGTTTACATTTATGCAGCCTGATAAATACAGGTTTTGTTGTCTACTATCACATGTTGTGGGCTGGGAGGAAGGCCAAATACCCAGAAATGCGTTCAAAAGCCTTAAAGAAAGTGATTTTTGCATATTATGTCCCCTTTAAGTATTTTCAAAAGCAGGTCCTTCAGTACTTTCACGTAAGTAAAAATCTGACTGAACAACTTTCACTTGGATTGGAGTAATATTTAATCAGAAGTATCTATAATTTCACTCAAATACTGGAGTTGAGTATTTTGTCCACCACTGCCCACTTCACCCATGACTGCCTTCCTGCCCATGCTTCAAACAAAAATCATAAAATTCACAGAGGATCTCAAACAATGGTGAGACAGCACACAGGGATGTGTAGCAGACTTCAGAAAGACAAAGAGAACAAATCTCAGTCCAGTTCACAGAAGAGTGTCCAGTATCTGACTGATGACTTCTCCCAGACTAAACAGACATCCAGAGTCTGAAGATCAGAAAGACGCCTCTGTTGTCTGAGAAATCTGAAAAGAGCTGGTCTGCCACAAAACCTTCTCATGAACATTCACAGGTGCACTTCAGAGAGCATCATCACCTACTGCATCACAGTCTGCCTGTTTTAACAACCAAAAAGGAGCAGAGGGCACTTCAGAGGATCATTAGGGCAGCCCAGAGCGTCACAGGGACTCAGCTGACAGCATTCAGGACATTTATCAACCCCCTCTGCTGCAGCAGAGCCTTAAGCATTATCTGTGTGTACCCTGCCTGTCTGCAAGCCTTCAGCTCCTCCCCAAGACAATTCTATCACACACCTCAAGACTGAAGACAGCCTCTTTCCACAAGCTGTTAGATAATAAGACATGGCCTGATCCTCCCTCCTTCTCACTCACACACCAGGCATCGCTTTGACACATCTTCTTTTATGTCTTTATGTTTTAAGTATCGTCTGTAACGTTTACAGTCTTGAGATCTTAAATCATTTAAATCTATTTCTGTATATTTTTAACTTAGGGAGTACTGCTGTAATTTTGTTGTATTGTTGTATTTGCACTCCAGGATAATGTCAATAAAGTGTTTAAAAAGTTTATGCTTTAAATGCATGATAACGTATATTCAATGATTATATGCTGGGAGTGGCACAGTAGTGCAGCATGGTAGTGCACATGCCTCAGGGGAAGAAGGTTGCTGGTTCAATCCCTGTGTCAGTCAGGGCCTTTCTGTGTGGAGTTTGCATGTTCTCCCCATGCATGCATGGATATTCTCCAGGCACTCTTGCTTCCTCCCACAGACCAAAATATGCTCATTAGGTTGATTGGTGGTGACTCCAAATTGCCCTTTGGTGTGACCGTGTGCGTGAATGGTTGCCTGTCTCTATGTGGTCCTCCATTGGCTGGTTCAGGGTGTGACTAACCTCCCACCCAATGTAATCCTGGATAGGCTCTAGTCCCCTGCGACCCCAAGAGGGATTAGCGGAATAGATGAAGGTTGGATTTATGTGTTGCATGAACCATGCTTTACATCAACACTGATGTAAAACTGTATGTTTTATGTATACAATCTTGCATGTTCTATTGCTTGACAAAAAATGTAATTAAAATACTTTTAAGTTAAAAAATTGGAAAGTGATCAAGGCCAACCATGAGGGGGGATAAAGGGGAAAGCTTGTTATGTAGGTGTCTATGAGGGCGAGCAAAGACATGATCCATATTAACTTTAGACCATGATTTCTTGTTATTCTAAACATAATCATTTTCATTTCATTTCATTCATTTCTGATCCAAACAGAGAAAGAGATTATATTTTGTCATTGCCTGTTTTGTAGTCTAAAACCCCTTATTCTGAAATGGTACAGCCCTTATTGCTGTGGAAGAGACCGCTGAGAATAACAGGAGGTATGATCAATATTATTGTGTTTAGCCATGCTAAGCCTGTACTTTATTTTTAACTTTAATTGATTACTTTATCAATTTTTCAGCTTCAAAGCTGAGGGTCAATTCCCAGCAATACTGTCCTACAAAGGCAAAGTGCAGTATCTGCTTTTTTTTTTTTACACTAATCAAAAGTGCAGTATCTGCTCTTCAATCTCTTTAAGTTTCATAGGGCTCCTGCTTAATTTCTTTGAGATATTGCCATTCATTACTTTGCAGTAAGTACAAAAATGCGCTGTAAAAAAAAGGCAAACTGCAGTAAATGCAAAAATGCACTGTAAAATCAAGGCAAACTGCAGTAACGGGCTTTAGAATTGTTACAGACTGCTTTTAATACAGTTCAGGCTCGTCTCCAATCTCTGAAACCGGTTTTAAACGCAGAGAAAACTAAATTCATGGTATTTTCTCACAAACATGAATTAACTGAGCCTGTCAATGCCATTACAACTCTAAACGGCAAGCAGATGGAGCTGGTCTCTAGCTATAAGTATCTTGGATTTCTGCTTGACCAGGAGCTCTCATTCCAGGCTCACATTGGCAACCTGGTCCATAAATTGAAGGTAAAAACTTGGATTTTTCTGTCGGAAAAAATCCTGTTTTTCCCTCAGAGCTCAGAAATATCTTGTCTCTGCAACTTTTCTGTCACTGATTGACTATGGTGATGTTTTGTACATGAGTGCCTCAACCAAATGTCTCCAGACTCTGGACACTGTTTATCACTGTGCACTGCGTTTTGTTACTGGTTGCGGACGTCTCACTCATCACTGTGACCTTTATGCCAAACCTGAGTGGCCCTCCTTGAGCTCCCGGAGGTATACCCACTGGATGCTGTTGATTTATAAGTCTCTTCTGGGATTATGACCGTCCTATCTATGTTCACTACTGCAGAAGTCGAGGAGCACCTATGCCTTACGCTCTTGTGCAGCCTATCACTTAAATGTGCCTAGAGTCCAAACTGACTTTGGGAAAAGAGCTTTTTCTTATGCTGCCCCCACAGCCTGGAACACTATACAGACTAAACTAAAAATGGCTGAACTGGTTTCACTCAAAGCTTTTCGTTCCATTTTGCTCACCAGACAGTGAGATTCTTATTAACAATCCTGTGTTTTTAATAGTAGCTGTCCTCAAAAATTATTGCTCTTCCATTGTCAAGTTATTGTTTTTGATAAATTTATTGGTTGTAATTTATTGCCTGAACCTTTTTTCCTTTTATATTGATATGTGACGTGTGCTGCTGACCTCTTGGCCAGGTCGCCCTTGTAAATAAGATCCTGATGTCAATGGGATTTATCTGGTTAATTAAGGTTAAATAGAATTAATAAAATACAACTGCAAAAATGCAGTAACTGCACTTACTGCAGTTTGCCTTGGTTTCACCATGAAGAATATCAGATACTGCAGTTTGCCTTGGTTTCTAGACCAAACTTGGGCCATCTGCACTCAGACTTGAGTTAAAAGTCAACCTGTTGCTGTAGAACATTTACATTATAGTGTTCATTTGTTGATCAGCTCTGCATTTTATGTATTAGAGCCCAATGTAGAATGTTGTTATAATGTCTGATGGTCTAATTTTGTTTTATTTTGTGTTAGTGTGAAGTCACACATGAAATACGTTCTGTTGTTACTTTTTATCATCATTAAACCAACACTAGGTAGTTTTTCTGCCCTAATATAATATTTCTAGAATCATTGTGATGGTACATGACCTTACAACAGGTTGAATCACACCTCTGTCATGGTCTGAGGGGGTCTGTATCACCTTCACTGGCACTATGTAACTTCGATGTGGATGGTAGGAACACTTCCACACTAAAATCTACAAATTTTTACTGCTTTGAATGCTTTACGGCATACGTCACTTCCCCCTTGAGGTGAAAGCTAAACGTTGGGAAAAGGAGAATATAAAGCAGTTTATGAATTTTTAAAACAGATTTAATGAACAGAATTTAGTTTAAAGTAAATATGCACTTATTTTCCTAATGGAAATAGGGACCTCTGGCTCACACTCCTGCATAGTGGGTGGCGGTAATGCTCCTCTAATGCTGGACGCCACCAGCCGTTAAACAAGAAGAATTAGAAGAAAACTAAATGTAGAGTTGTTATCATGGCGGAAGCAGTGAAAACCCTGAAGAAAAAAAAGGTTTTATTGGAGAAGACAAAAAGAAGAAAGCGGGAGAGTAACAAGCTAAATGCCCGGACAGGGATAAACACTGGCCCGTCGTTCACTCGCTGGCGTGAGCTGAAAGACGAGGAGGGATGTCCGACCGATGCTGATTTGGCCCTGCTATTGATGGACTTGTAAGTACATGATGATTTATTTGAAAAGAAACATGATCAGACGGTACCTTATCAGTCCACATGGTTTTTTTGTCTCTGGGGACGTCCTGTCGGCTCGCTTCTCCTCCCTCTGTATGTCAACAAATGCACGTTGGTGTGAGGTGCTCTGTTTTATGAACAGTGCAGTTACACTCAACGACCGTAGAGGCCCCTAGAGAGCTGAAAGCTGGAATCTTACATAGTGGGGCTTTGAGGAGGAGATAATTACACATTCGGTGTTGGCAGTAGCGGCGTGTGCAGCCAAAAATAATAATTTATATTTGGGCATTTTTACCCTTATTTGAGTGACAGGGCCGTATAATGTGTGACAGAGTGTGGAATGAAATGAAGTACAAGAGCAACGGGCCACATTTAAGGTCAGCTGGCCACTTCAAGGATGATGTGGGCTGCACAAAATCAACCCCAGGGCCACTGACATTTCCTAAACATTTATATCATCAACTGACATCTGAGGAGGGCCCACTTACTGATCTTTTCAGGGTCCCAGTCATTTCTGTGTGGATACGTATTATATCACCAAATTCTCATGAATACACACCTTAGGTCAGGGTCACTGGGTCATGTTCATGTTGTTAAAGGTTAAGCTCTCATTACCTTCATTCAAAAAAACACCCTTTAAGGCTTTTACAAATGCTCAATCTGACTTGTAAATGGGCTTATATAATTTTGGTAGTTTGAGTCAAAGGTCAAGGTCATTCTGCTTCTAATAAATTTCCATTTTTTGTGAACGTGATACACTAAATGATGCTCTCCTTCCTTTAAACCAATGCCCAATCTGATCCAAAGATGAACTGTTGAGATTTTGGGGGCCACATACAAAAGTCTTTGTTCTTCATGTCCTTTCTCTGCTTGTGACCATGATATGTAAATATCTGAAGAATTTTTGTCAAACTGTGCATCAAGGTGGCCCATCTGAGGGATATGGAGGTCAAACTAAAGATCAGGGATCATCAAGGGCCATTTCTTTTGCTTGACCTACCCTCCAGGGGCTGGACTTTAAAATAAATAGAAATAATAAAACTACTTTGGTAAAACGTATTATTAGTCAATATTCACATTTTTCCAAATTGAATGTTTCTTAGCCTTTAAAAGTAAGATCAGTCCCTATCGCCCATACAGCTGTAGTGCACGTGAAGCCAAATGGGACAATGGGATAGCCTTGGCAGAATATTGCCTGATATTGAAGTGGATTTCTTTTTTTAAGACTATCTCTTGGGCATTTTTGTGCCTTTATTGATAAGAGAGAGAAACAGTGGATAGGTTTGTGAAAGGGCTCGGGAGAGTAGTGGGGGGACTCTCTGAAAATTGGCCAAAGGCTTGATTTGACCCAAGCCGGCAGAAGCATGTATATGGGTCGTGCCTGGTTGCTACCACTCCACCAAACCAGCACCCTCTGCCATGAATTTCTTTAAAACAATCAAACAAAAGGTCATTCCTGATAAAACAGTTTCAACTGAAGTTGTTGTTGGGGTTGTTTAAACACCTACAGATGGAGCCACTAAATTTTCTCTCACATGCTTTCCTCGACTGAGTCTTGGCTCGACTGTGACTGGAGCATGCTAGAACCTGCCCACCCCCAGGAGAGAAATCAGATCCCCTGCATTGTTACTTTGATTAGGGCAAAGGTATCTGTTCGTGTAAGGAAAGCACCATCTCATGGAGACACCCTGCAATTGCATTAATGGGTGAATACATGCTGCATTCCAGTTGTTCTGGGAAGTTAGGATTTCCAAGCTCCTAGTGGGAAATTTCAACCCTAAGGTTGGAATTTCCTACTGGGAAGTCGGGGGATCCTCATCAACCCTGACTTGACAGTGGATGATGGCTGTCCCCACTGTAAACAGTTAATAAGCTCCTGTAATATTCCATTTATTAGCACTTCTGACTAGTATTTGTTGCACTAAATCAGCCATATACATAGTATTGTTTGATGTTTACATATAGAAATGCTGCTATACTGTTATTTACATTCTTCATGTGGTATGTGTGAACTACAAAACCCAAAACCAGTGAAGTTGGCACGTTGTGTAAATCGTAAATAAAAACAGAATACAATGATTTGCAAATCCTTTTCAACTTATATTCAATTGAATACACTGCAAAGACAATTTATTTAATGTTCGTACTGAGAAACTTTATTTTCTTTTGCTAATAATCATCAACTTAGAATTTATTGGCAGCAACACATTGCAAAAAAGTTGGCACAGGGGCATTTTTACCACTGTGTTACATCGCCTTTCCTTTTAACAACACTCAGTAAACGTTTGGGACCTGAGGAGACCAAGTTTTGAAGCTTTTCGGGTGGAATTCTTTCCCATTCTTGCTTGATGTACAGCTTAAGTTGTTCAACAGTCTGGGGTCTCCGTTGTTGTATTTTACGCTTCATAATGCGCCACACATTTTCAATGGGGGACAGGTCTGGACTACAGGCAGGCCAGTCTAGTACCCGCACTCTTTTACTACGAAGCCAAGCTGTTGTAACACGTGCAGAATGTGGCTTGGCATTGTCTTGCTGAAATAAGCAGGGGCGTCCATGAAAAGCTTGGATGGCAACATATGTTGCTCCAAAACCTGTATGTACCTTTCAGCATTAATGGTGCCTTCACAGATGTGTAAGTTACCCATGCCTTGGGCACTAATACACCCCCATACCATCACAGATGCTGGCTTTTGAACTTTGCGCCTATAACAGTCCGGCTGGTTCTTTTCCTCTTTGGTCCGGAGGACACGACGACCACACTTTCCAAAAACAATTTGAAATGTGGACTCGTCAGACCACAGAACACTTTTCCACTTTGCATCAGTCCATCTTAGATGAGCTCGGGCCCAGCGAAGCTGGCGGTGTTTCTGGGTGTTGTTGATAAATGGCTTTCGCTTTGCATAGTAGAGTTTTAACTTGCACTTACAGATGTAGCGACGAACTGTAGTTACTGACAGTGGTTTTCTGAAGTGTTCCTGAGCCCATGTGGTGATATCCTTTACACAGTGATGCCGGTTTTTGATGCAGTACCGCCTGAGGGATCGAAGGTCACGGGCATTCAATGTTGGTTTTTGGCCTTGCCGCTTAAGTGCAGTAATTTCTCCAGATTTTCTGAACCTTTTGACGATATTACGGACCATAGATGATGAAATCCCTAAATTCCTTGCAATAGCTCGTTGAGAAATGTTGTTCTTGACAATTTGCTCACGCATTTGTTCACAAAGTGGTGACCCTCGCCCCATCCTTGTTTGTGAATGACTGATCATTTCAGGGAAGCTGCTTTTATACCCAATCATGGCACCCACCTGTTCTCAATTAGCCTGTTCACCTGTGGGATGTTCGTAATAAGTGTTTGATGAGCATTCCTCAACTTTCTCAGTCTTTTTTGCCACTTGTGCCAGCTTTTTTGAAACATGTTGCAGGCATCAAATTCAAAATGAGCTAATATTTGCAAAAAATAACACAGTTTACCAGTTCAAACGTTAAGTATCCTGTCTTTGCTGTGTATTCAATTGAATATAGTTTGAAAGGGATTTGCAAATCATTGTATTCTGTTTTTATTTACAATTAACACAACGTGCCAACTTCACTGGTTTTGGGTTTTGTACAATGCAGGGCGTGCTAACAACAGCTAACAATAGCCTGGTAGATCAGCAAGTATTTTTTTCAACTTTGTAACTGGACCGCTGATAACTTGGAGATGACGTCATTCCCAGTCCCCTCTTCCCAGCTCTGATGTAAATGGAAAGCAGTATTATGCTGCAGTTTAGTCACACTCCCAGAAGGTGGGGAAACTAAGAGCGGCTGGAAGTTGGCTGGTGATTGGTTGGAAGGAAGAAATCGAATGGCTACATCTGTTTAGAGGCAAAACATTATATTTTCTGAATTTAATTGTATTCTGAGGGACAGATAGGGAGCTGTGGGGGGCCTCGGTTGGCCTGTTTATGGTCACTGGTGAAGATCATTGGTCCTCATGTGTACACCTTTACTCAGAAGATTTTAACAAACTGCACTTGGACTTGACCCATGTACCTTCACTGTCTTATCATGATAAACCTCCTTCCACTCAGAGGACGGTCTTGGTACTTAATCTGCTGATATCATGAAATATTCTGAGCAGGAGTTTTTATCAGAGTAAATTAACAGCAAAGTGCTGAGTCCTGCTCTTTGGTGAATGTTTTTCCTTAAAACAGAGGATTACTCTGCCACAGCGACACGGGAACACTTTGAAGCCGTGTGCGTGTTCATCATCATAAATACATGTACGCTGTTGTTTCTCGTAAGCTGTGTTTGTTTGGGGTTTTGTTCTTTGTGCTGAGTCTTGTTTTACTTTGAGGTTACAGCACAGCTTTTGGCAGAACATTATTTAAAGAGGAATCTAAAAGAACAGCCACACAAAGACAATGAGGGAGGAAAGACTAAAGAGAGAAGATCAGAGTGCATATAAACAATTAAAACACTAATTAGGCTGACAGATTACTTCTTTTCAACTAAATCAACCCTTCAGGCATGGTAATCCTTCCTCATGGGGTAAAATAAAGAAGACATGGCTGTTTTAACTGAATAGCCTGACAAAAGATCTGAAATTTAATATTAATTATGCAAATTATACATAATTATGCACTAAGCCCACTTATATCACATCTAATCTCATTGAAGAAGTCCTGATAATCATAGATAATGATCCTTCATTACAGTTTGTCCTGACAAAGACACTCAGAGCTCTGATGTTCAAAGAAAGATAAAGTTCAAATCTGATATTTTTGGACTTTTCAGTGTAAAATACTTAGTGGAAAAAAGATATGTTCCTCTCATGCTCTTTGAAAAGAAAGTCAAAATGTCAAGAATAAAATCATCTTCGAATGCACTTAATATGTCTCCTCTGTGTACCGAGCACTTCTACGCACAAGCAGCACCAGCAGCTGCCTGAAACTGCTTTTTCCTCCAGTGCAGCTGGGGATTGGACGATAGTTCTGCCAGTCACACTCATCACAGACCAATCATATCAAGCCACAGTATGACGTAGCAGCTAGACCCTGTTGTTAGATGTTAGCTTAATCAGAATCAGAATCAGAAATACTTTATTAATGCCCAAGGGGAAATTCGGTTGTTTCAGTTGCTCTTATACACAGTATAGCAGTCGGAAATATCAGATGAAGACATTAGAATAGATAGTAGCATTAATTTCACTAAAATTAAGTAAAATAAATAAATAAATAAATACAACTCAAATAAAAACAAATGAAAAGAGAATGAAAATTAAGTAAGCAGGTTGCAACGTGCAGAGTCTTTAAGCAGTATCAACTTCCTCATGAAGGAAATTAAGTAAAATTAAGTGGAAATGAGGCTCCGAATGAGGTGGAGGTATACACAGTATTAACAATTAACAATATTTACACTTAAAAATGTGAATATATCCATGACAGCACCATTTGTCTGAAGATTTAATTATTATCAATGTCACAGAAGTAAAAACAGTGAGAGTTTAGTCTCCAGGACCTGACAGAGCAGTGATTTTAGAGGGAGGAGTTATAAAGTCTGATGTTCACAGGCAGGAATGACTTCCTGTGGCGCTCTGTAGTGCATCGTGGGGGGATGAGTCTCGCACTGACTGTGCTCCTGTGTTTGTCCAGCATACTGTGGAGGGGGTAGGAGGTGTTGTCCATGATGTCCTGCAGCCTGGACAGCATCCTCCTCTCTGACACCTCTGTCAGAGAGTCCAGCTGCACCCCCACAACATCACCGGCCTTACGGATCAGTTTGTTGAGTCTGTCCGTGTCCGCTACCCTGAGCCTGCTGCCCCAGCACACAACAGCATACAGGACAGCACTGTCCACCACAGACTCAGAGAACATCCTCAGCATCATCCTGCAGATGTTAAAGGACCTCAGCCTCCTCAGGAAGTAGAGGCGGCTCAGGCCCTTCTTGTAGACGGCCTCGGTGTTCCTGGTCCAGTCCAGTTTGTGATCCAAAAATATGCCCAAGTATTTGTACTCCTCCATGATGTCCACCCGGACCCCCTGGTTAAACTATGGTTTAGTCCTTAGACTTTCATCTTACATTAAATTATACCACACAGATGTATCATTTACCACTTATATGTTACATGAACCTCGTCAACGACAATCCCCACCAAGTTCTCCCAGTAAATTTCTGAGGAGGGCAGATTTCACCAGGTATCACTGAGTAACCACGACTACCACAGACTAACCGGCATTGTCCATGGAGGATTTTCAAATTCTCTCACAGTTTCCCAGCACTGATCTCCAGCTTCTCTGATTTGGTCATCCATGAGGGCAACCAGTGGAGACATGATTATCACAGTGGGGTTTGGAGTCCTTCACATCTTTTTCATGACCAGAGGAGTCAGTTGATCAAACTCTTACTGAAACCAATCGGGAGAAGAGCAAAAACATGATTTTCCGTAAGAAAAATTTAAGTGACGTTCTTTGCTTCTCTTTTAAAGAAGTTGAGTCCATTTCTGATAAAAGATATCGCCACATCCACAGAGATCGCTTTACGCACCACCGTTGTTTTCAAACATGCAGTCACTCCCTGCTGTCGTAACATCTGCAGCTCCCATCTCTTTCCCCTGATTGGGTCGCTCAATTTTTAGCTGAGTGAAGTTATAGAGCAGGGGGTCTGCAACCTTTCCAATCAAAAGAGCCATTTTCTCCACCATGCCAACCAAAAAAATCTGTCGGGAGCCACAAAACACATCTGAACCTTAAAATGACGACAGCAGCGCCTGCTGACTCTACACAATTATAATGACGTCAGATCTAAAAGCAAACTGCTTTACCACCTGAGATGAGTGCTCTGTAATGGGTCATGTACTTTTGTTGCTTAACTTGGCATTACTGTTATGCCATATTATATTGCAATAATTAATTAAGAGCTAAAATGGCAACAATGGTGTGTTTATCAGGCTTGTCAACAAAAATAACAGTCAATTAATATCATTCTGTGTTATCACTCTCGTTATTATTTTTGCTATTGTTGTTACTCAGTTTTTTTTCCCACAGGAACAGGTTTTACCTGCAGTAGAGAAATCATAAATATTTATTTGACATCATCAGGTTACATGGGGGTCAGAGGGTCTTCCCCGACATTTTTAAACCTAAATCATTTCTTTCCTGCATTCTGATCATTTTTATGCACAATTTTATAATAATCATGAGGCAGTCTTGTTTTCTTTGAAATCTCATCAGTGTTTTAGAAGCTTATCCCACATAATTCATCAATTTTTAGTTTCATGTCAGTCTTGATGTATTATAAAAATATATGTCAGAATGAACATACAACACAGTAACTCACACACCTGAGTCTGAAGTTACTCTATGAGAGAGAGGAGAGACTGACAGCTATCACATACAGCAGACATGGTAATAAAAAAACATCCAACTGATATCTCTGTGTAAAAATCCCCCTCTTCAAAAACGAGGTCACACATCTATCGTCGCCCCCGTTTCTCTCGTCTTTAACGGAGCTTTATCGCTGACACGCCTCCGTTTTAGAAGTTTGGATCCCTTCACAGCAGCAGCCGATGTTTTAAAAGTAAGAAAGTGCATCAAAACATTTGCATAACAGGTTTAGCCCAATACAACATCAGGGGTGAGCTCACAGCTAAAGATGCAGCAGCGTCCTGCTCTCCCTCCAAGCTGCTGCAGGTCACACAGAGGTCACGGGAGGCGCAGACAACACAAAGTTGACGATTTAAAAACCAAGAAATATTCATTAGAGTTTAATGCAAGACAAAGAGCAAGTTTTTTTTCTTTTTTGCTCCTCTGTCCTCAATGTGCAGAGAGCCACTGGCGAGGGGCAAAAGAGCTGCATGCAGCTCCAGAGCCGCAGGTTGCCGACCCCGGTTATAGAGGATTGGAGCTTGGCAAGATGGACCTGTGTGATTTCGGACAATAATCAGGCAGGTCCATCTGCTCTGCAAGGTTAGATTGTTCCTCCCCAGCTGTGTCTAATCAACCCCAGTCACCTAATGTATTTAACCTCCTGTTTCCCTTTGTCCTGTGCCAGTTCGTAGTACCTCACAGTCTTGTTCCAGCATTCCTTCTTGACTTGTTGTTACCATAGCCTTATTTTGACCTAGATTTTTGCCTCATGTTTTTCTGGACACTGTTGCCCGATCTGATTGCTTTACCGTGTATCAACCCTTTTTTTTTTGGTAAACTGATAAAACCCTTTTAAGCCTTCCAACTGGTTTGTGTCTCACATTTGTGTCCTGGTTCTGTGTCACATATTATAGCAATATGGGTCCTACATGACTTGAGATCCCAGAAAGCTTTCCCCTTTGCTTTCCCCCTGTTAGAACAAAAACATACAGTTTTTCAGGTTTTACTGGGCAGACTTTGGTCAAATCTGGCTTATTTAGACATTGTTAAGGTACCAAAGTCTGAGCTGCCATCTACTGATGCCAGATATGAAATATGGAAAATATTGCTGGGTTTTAGAGGTCATCTAATTCTGTCTTAAAGAACATTTTAGTAGCAATAAGCCTTGGAAGTATTGCCCATTCAACTACTGTATTGTTATAATCATGACGTCTTCTGCATGTTGCATATTATACTAGCAGTACGTGCTACATAGTATGTAAAATGAAAGCATTTATGGAATCTGCTGTATGTCAAAAATACCCAGATGCATGCTAATAAAGGCAAAATTAGCAGTACGTGTCAAATTAGTCTACCTTGTGTGCTGTGACCCACAATGCAAAGCGCAAACAACAACCACAATGTACATCCAGCAGCCTTAGCGATATTAGCATTAGCATTAACTCTGTTACAATTACAAAACCATAGAGCAAATCAAACTATGAACATTATTAGCGTCGTTACATGGATGTTACAACTTTTTCACGTGTTCAGTGATTTAAGTCCATTAATGGATGTTAATTTAGAGACACTAGCTGTTAGCTGAGCTACAGCTGAGCTAAATGCATCCATCCATCTATCTTCTATCGCTTTATTGCCTTTTTTTGTCAGCATGTCTGAGGAGAAACCCGGCCACCAGACACTTACCATTGAGCTCCCCCCCAGGTCTGGCTCCAGAGTGGTGTCCCATTATTCCAGGCAAGGTAGCTGAGGACCGAGGTTGCCTGTTAATGGTTTATAGCTAGGCTGCCTCTGCCTACAGTCATTAGAAAAAACCCTTCAGCAACTCTAAACGGTCCTGTATGCTTGTTGTGACTCGTTCTTTTTACCATGTTACGTTACGTTATCTTCTACTATCACTGAATTATCTTCTTCTACTCCTAAACAGAGGCATTTGTTTTGTTGACCTACTTCCATGGTGGTTTGAGCTAGAGATGTGTGAGATGTGATACTAGAGATGTCGAAGCTTTGAACAGCTCTTTTAAGTGAACGATGGGAGCCGATTCACAGTTGTTAGTGAGCCGTTTATTTGCGAGCCATTCTTAAATGCAAATTGCCTGAATATTTAAGAATGGCAAATGAATGGCTCACAACTGTGATCCATTTCTTTCTTGTTACTGGACACACAGACAAAAGAATGGTGTCTATCTGCTTGTCATGGACTCTAGACTGAGGCAAGACACGAAAAGAAAGAAAAGGTCGGCGCATTGCTTTAGGCTGCATGCGTGAGCCCAGACACCAACAGAACGAGAGGTGAATACGGTGTCACGTTCATGCTGCAGAAGCTCCTGAGCTTCTTCTGCTCCTCTACAACCACCAGGAGCACGAGAGGACACGGAGACCAGCAGACGCCAGAGTTTGTTTACATTTCTCATGATGAATGCACATGCTCCATGTCTTCTTTGGTTTTGGTGTATGATTGTGGTAGTGTTCTGCTGTGTTCCATTTACATCGAAACTGGGAAGAGGGCAGTGGGAATGACGTCATATCCAGGTTATCAGCGTTCCAGTTACAAAGTTGGGAAAGATACTTGCCGATCTACCAGGCTATTGATAGCCTTTGTTAGCAAGCCCTGCACTGTAGTTTGCACGTACTACATGAGTAATGTAAATAACACCAACGCAGCATTTCTATATGTGGCAAGGTGGAGAGTTGTATTCCCTTCCACTAGAGATGGTGTGGCCGTTAATCACTGCGTTGTCTATAAATACATCTGGTCCGGCCCTTCTTCTCCCTCTTCCTCTTCCTCCCTCATGGGGCCGGCAGACGTGTGTGTGTTGTTCTGACAGCGTGCCTGTGTAGCGTGGAGTGGTGTCGGGTTTCCCATAAAGGTACGCATGCTCTGCTTCGACTCGATCCATTCAATAGCCTGGACATTGTGTTTACTCCAGTCCTGCGCGTTACAGCAGTGCGGTGTGATCGGGAGCTGGGCTGTTTCGGAGTCCGTGTGGGCGGGGGCGTTTTCCTGCAGGTAAGGAGCTAAGTTGTCTGTCTTTCAACATTCAGCTGTTGATGGTGTGGTGAGGGCAGTAATCATTGTTCTTTCCCAGCCATCGCTATTGGGTCTGGGCTGCGTGTGCTCCTCCTCCTGCTGCCGGGCATGACAATCCTGCTCTTCGGTAGGAAACCGTAATTTATAGTTTAGATTAATTTTACTATCTTTCGGAATTAGATTCTGATTTCTTGATTTGTTTGTTTGCAGTGCGCTGCCGTCATCTGCCGTCGCTTCTGGGCCTGCACTCCTGTTTTGGCTCTCTTTCTTCCTTCGCTCTTCTGCTCTTGCTTAGGCTCGTGGGTCTGCTGTTGCTTGCTCGGTGCTTTAATTATCGTGGTTTTGGCTCCTCAGCACACTCTATTGCCGCCGTGTTCTGGTGATTGGTCCGGGCTCCTGGCTAAGTGTTACAGACTGTATAGCACCTAAGAGCATGTCCACGTGCCTGGCTGTGGTTTTTCTTTAATTACAAATGCAGACGCACAATTTATTTAGTTAATTTCTTTTTCTTTTTGCTCCTTCTTCTGTTGAATTATTGAGTTTGTCTTGTAATTATATTGGCCTTATTGTTTCTAATTTGTTTTGTTTTCCTTTTCTTTGATTAGCTATCTAGTGATTATTTCTTTTGGTTTGGTGTTTTATAATTGTTTATAAATTGCCTTGTTCGTTATTGTAAATATTTGTGGTTTAGTTACGGGATTCTTTTGGGGTTGGGTGAATGTGGTATGAGGGCTGCCATCCTCGCATGGTTTTAATAGTGTTTTTTTCCCTTTTGTTGACAGGTGCTGGGGGCCCCCGGAGCGGCAGCGGTTCCCTGGTGGTGGTCCCTTTTTCACTTTTGTTTGCTGTTTCATGGGTGCTGTGTAGTTTTGGATCCTTCCCCCTTTTGTTACCGCTGTCGTGGTAAGCCCCAGTCCTGTCCTGGTTCAGTTTTCAGTGGCCGGTCTCATACCACTCCCATAAGTACATTAGTCTGCTCATTTTAATTAACATTATTTAATGAAGTTTTTCTACCATTTGAAATCACGTTCTCTTGTCCTGTGAATTTACTGAACTGCAGGTCCTTCTGGTCTTATAGTTACTTTAGTTGTAATTTAAAATCTTGGGGTGCAAGTCCCCAGGTGGCGTTGTCCCCCTTTTTTCTATTGCATCACTGCTCGTTTTGCCACCTATACATAAGGATTGAACAATACTATGTATACGGCTGATTTATTGTGACAAACACTAATCAGAAGTGTTTATAAATGGAATATTACAGGACTTTAATAACTGTGTACACTGGGGGCAGCCATCCTTGATTGTCATCTTGGGGTGGTGTGGATCCCCTGACTTCCCAGTAGGAAATTCCAACCTCGGGGGGAGGGGGGGTTTCCAGATGAAATTTCCCACTAGGAACTCAGAAATCCCAACTTCCCAGTACAACTGGAATGCAGCGTTGCAGCACCACTTAAAGGCCTGGCATATGTACTTCAGTGTTTCATTGTTTTTATGTGTACAGACAAATTTGCTGAAATGATGCCGTCTTTACAGAGAATGTTTGCCTCCAACATGATATGGTGACAATATTTGGAGGGGTCGCTGCATATCATCTTTAATAAACTCCTACAAATACTGGACTCCATCTCCACCACGGTGCCAGATTCTAGACTCTGTCAATACAATCAGTCTACTTAAATCCATTGATTTAAAGAGTTTTTGTTTTGTGTTTTCTTCTCCTCTGTCAAGCTCCTGACTTGATTCCACTCCTGCATCTTTATTGCATCTGAATCAGTACTCATCCTGGATCTCTGGACTTGGACTAACCCCCCTCTGAAACTGGATTTGGATCAAGTCTCCTTGATGGCCGGTCTGCCGTTCTACGTGAAAAAAACGCCTGTCCTGCTCTGCCTGGCTCTTTCCTGTCCCCACTTCCCTGAGATGTTCATAAATATTAGAAAGTAACCATTATTGTTATTTATAATCTGAGTCTGGACTCTACTCCAGATTGGCCTGATCTTAACACATGTCTATTCTTTACAAAACCCTGTTCTCTAAAAGTGGCACAAAATTGTCCATCATGTTTTCTTTTAATAATCAGGTCTGCTAAAATGCCATTTGATTTATTTTCGATTAAATCTCAAAAAGGCTTGTTTTTTTCTCCTGTTGATTTACAAGCAGAAATTGGGCAGCATTTCCTTTTTAGCATGCATCTCGCCCACCAGCAGCAGTTCTACTTTAAATGCTGCTGTCTCCTGGTTTTACATATTCATGAGCTCTTTCTGCAGTTCCACACTGAAGGCACGGAGATCCTGTCAGAATCTTCTTTGTCATTATTTAAAGCAGCATCACACTTTGTCAGCCCTCATCCTGCAGCTCTGTGGTTCTGCCTCTGTGGCTCTTAAAGTGGTGACTTTTACAAAAGCTGAACAATGATGCAGCTCTTTTTCTCTCCTGGAGAGGAACACAATCCCTGACAATCTTTGAGAAAATCTGTCTCATCTTTGAGCCTTGTGCCTTCACAGAGGACTCAAACTGGCACAATAGAGTCAAAACAACAATCAAGAATCAGCTTGTAAAGCTACAGGTGGGCTAAGGTAGGGAAGAGGCTTTTTTGTAAGTGATGTGGTGCTTCTGCCAAAAGAGCATGTTCATATTTTGGCTTAACGTTTGCAACCAGGAATCACACTGCAACATCTGCGTGAGCAGTTTAATGAAAAATGTCACAAGGATGAAGTAAACAGTTCTGTCATTGTCACAGTATTGTGACACACTTATATTATATTAGAACAGTTCCAGAGTTAATCTAACAACATCTTTTTTTTTCCCACAGAGTGCCCCTATCACCTGCTTTAAAGGACATATTATGCAAAAATCACTTTTTTAAGGCTTTTGAACACATTTTGGGTATTTGGCTTTCCTCCCAGCCCACATGTGAGAGTAGACAACAAAACCTGTATTTATAAGGCTGCATGAATGTAAACTAATGGCATTTGGTGAGCTGTTCAGTTTGTGGATATACTGTACGTAACAAGCATTTTATTCTGCAAAAGCCTACGCCTACCTGAAAATACCCACCCCTCAGCTGAGAGTTTCTGTGTGAAGTGCCGCCATATTATTTACATTCTTAGCGAGAGATCTGCGTACACCATGTCCAGACCCAAAACCTGTCACTGCTCAATTGTTGCCTGTAAACAGCCACATATATCTTCACATATAGGCTACCAGCCTCAGAGGACCAAAGGGCCCAGTGGATTAATTTTATTTTTGAAGGGAATGAGCAGCTACAGTCGGCTAAAACCTGTATGTGTGTGCCAGTCACTTCACGTCCGACTGCTTCTTCAACTTCAGTCAGTTCAACACAGGATTGGGAACTAGACTTTTCCTGAATCCGGGCTCAGTACCAACAATCTGTCACCAAACCTGATGATGGAAATGTGAGTATTTTAATGCCGTGTAGAATTTATATAGCTTGATGCTACGAGCTAAAGCTAACAGCAGGGGAAGTGGACCAGAGGTTACTGCACAACATGTTCGTCAATGCTCACGTTACTTGTTGAAAGCCTGAAGGATAAACTTCAAAGTCCGAACATTCCTATATTAGTCAAGAGGACTTGACCAGTTGGCTGAATATAATCAGTCCTTTACCCCTCCATTTCTGCTAGCGTTAGCCCGGAAGGCTAACGCTAGGCTAAGTTGCGGCTGTGTCCCACTGCAGTGACTAGGCCGAGGTTAGCATGTTGTGCGTTAGCCTGTGATGTTTGTGGGAAACGAGCTTCGCCATTATCTGGTAACCGGCATGAATTTGTGGTTTGTGTGTGTTTAGGACTGTAAGTGGCGTGTGGCTGGAGCGGTAGCACGCTCTGCTTTGCTCGAGTTACGCTGCAGGTCTATTGTTAAAGGGGACTGCCCTCAAAACCAGCCGTTCTGAACATAGGGGTTATGTGAGCATGGAAAGAATATTGCTGTGCTATATTCATAGGCTTTTTGGACCAAAGCATGTTACAAATGTTTTATGAAGACCTCAAGGATCCATGTCAAACTGCAGAAAAGGAGCAAAATATGGGACCTTTAAGCACAGTCTAACAAACTCTGTGTTCTATCAGAATCTGGACCAAAGAATAGGACCCAAGTACAGGACTCACAGGTGTAGTAATGATTCAAATCATTACTAGCTCCGCAGGAGATGGAGCTAGGCTCGCTACGCCAACCACCACCGGCCGCAGCACCATCCGGAGACTCTGCTGCTCCCCAGCGTGCGCCTGGTCAGACCACTGGGTGTGCACCGAGGGGCTCCACCGCCGCCTTCGCCGCGCCCTCCCTCTCCATGCTGTGCTCCCCTGCCCATTGTGGGGTAGGAGGCTCCGCTGCTACACCATCTCCGCGCATGCCCAGCGGGAGCACACGGGGTAAGCACGGAGGTGCCTCGGCTCCGTCAGACGGTCCAGTGGCGCTGCGGAGTCCAGCTCGGTCTGCAGCGACCCGTCCCTCAGCTGCTGGACCTTGCCCGTCCGTGCTGGTCCTCGGCACGTCGATGGTTCGGCGAGTAAACAAAGGTCACACCTCCTGCCACCCAGGTGCACTCGTCAGGGACATCACCGACTCCGCCCCCAACATCCTCTGTCATCACCCCTCCATATCAACAGTGGTAGTTCACGCTGGCACAAATGACCTCAGATTACAACAGTCAGAGACACTTAAGGTCGACTTCATAACCCTCATCACCACAATCCACAGCTTAAACAAACAGGTCATAGTCTCAGGACCCCTCCCACCACCCCGTTTTGGAGACATTAAATTCAGCTGCCTGAGACTCTTACATATATTCCTTAAATCATACTGCACTGCTAATCAGATCCCATATGTTGACAATTTCCTTGCATTTTTCAAAAGACCTGGACTATTCAAAAAAGATCGTTTGCATCCCAACTTCTCTGGATCCCGCCTTCTTTCACACAACATAGAACTCACACTGGAATCTGCATGACACAATGTTCAACTCACCTCCCCTTCATCATCCACCGTTGTTAAAATTGACAGTTCATCTTCATGCCACATTCCTGTAATCATCAGTAGAGAGCGGCCTATGTATAAAACCTCCCACAAATCTGCCATTAACTTCAATAATCTCAGATCTGTCCCGAAAACTTTTTCATCACAAAATCATACAGTTAATCTCAACAGTAGACTTCAGTGTGCTCTTAATTTAGTTGCTCCACTTAAATTAAAAAAGGCTCACTCTAAGCCCTTAGCACCATGGAAAAATGAGGAGCCAAGAAACTGAAAAGAAAATGCAGGGCGGCAGAAAGAAAATGGAGGAAACGCAAAATAACAGTAAACCTTCAGATCTACAAGGAACATCTTAAATCATACAACTATGCCGTTTGAAATTCCAGAAATTTATACTTCGCTAAAATAATCACAAACCATAAAAATAACCCAAAAGTTCTTTTTTCGGCCATTGATCATCTTTTTAATCCTGATTTTAATAAGATTCAAATAACTCCTACAAACACTCTCTGTGAGGAGTTTGCAGCCCACTTCAGGGGAAAGATTAACTATCAGATGTGATATTTTGTCCAGTCGAACCTCTGCTTTTAACCCATCTGAGTGTCTGTCTTCACCTGAGGAAACACTGGACACTTTTGTCCTGGTTAATGGTGAGATGCTTTATGAAGTTTTCTCCTCAATGAAGCCCACCACATGTCTTCTAGATCCAATCCCAACCTCATTTTTTAAGTCATTTTATGGATCTTTTAGAGACGAGCTTTTAAACACGATGAATTGCTCACTTCAGATGGGTGTCTTTCCCACTGCCTTTAAGACGGCAGTGGTGAAGCCCCTGTTGAAGAAGAGCAATTTAGATTTTAATGATTTGAATAATTACAGACCAGTGTCTCACTTACCATTTTTAAGAAAATTTTAGAGAAACTTGTTCTCATTCAGCTTAATTCCTTTTTAGACACACATGATATTCATGAGGAATGTCAGTCCGGTTTTAGGGTAAACCACAGTACAGAGACTGCCTTAACAAAGATTTTAAATGATTTTAGATTGAATTATGATTCACAAAAAGTGACCGTGTTGGTTCTGCTGGATCTAAGTGCTGCCTTCGATACAGTGGATCACACTATTCTTTTAAACAGACTCAAACACCTGGTTGGCCTCTCTGGTCCTGTACACAAGTGGTTTACTTCCTACCTCACAGACAGAACATTCATGGTAAGTGTAGACACATGCTCCTCTAAAGTTCATAAAAGTCCATGTGGAGTACCCCAGGGTTCGATTTTAGGTCCTGTGCTTTTTAACCTCTACATGCTCCCCCTTGGCGGTGTCAGCAGGAGACATGGAATCAACTTTCACAGTTATGCTGATGATACACAGCTTTACATCTCCATGTCTCCTGAAGACACCAGGCCAATGGATGCTCTTTTTAACTGTATTTTAGAAATCAAATCATGGATGGCAGAAAACTTTCTCCAGCTTAACCGGGACAAAACTGAGGTTTTAGTCATCGGTCCTGAGGCCCAGAGAGAGAAGCTTTCACCCAAACTACAAGCACTGTCTTTTAATCCTTCATTACAAGTAAAAAACCTGGGCGTAATTTTTGACTCTGAGCTGACTTTTATCCCACACATTAAGAATGAAACAAAAATAGGTTTTAATCATCTAAAGAACATCGCCAGAGTCTGCCCCATTCTCTCTCGGGCCAACACGGAGACGCTGATGCATGCTTTTATCACCAGTCGTATAGACTACTGTAATGCCCTGCTCTCTGGTCTTCCCAAAAAGAATATTTCAGGTTTACAATTACTACAAAACTCAGCAGCACGTGTCCTTTCAGTTTTGCAGCCCTCGACTATGGAGCAGCCTGCCAGAGGACCTCAGGGTCGCAGAGAACGTTCGTGTTTTTAAAAACAGGCTCAAGACGCACCTTTTTAGCTTAGCTTTTAATTAAGATTTTATTTATGACATTTATTTATCTCAGACCTTTACATTGTTTTTATTTATGGATTTTATTCTTTTCTTACCTTAATGTTTTAGTTGTACAATTTTATGTTCTAGCTCTTAGAATTTATTCGTCTCTTAGTTTTTACATATTTTTATTCTTTTATCATTAGGATCTCCAGTGTTTCCTCTGTAGGAGCCCTCTGCACCCCAAGCTATGGTCGGCTACGTCTGCAGGACTCTGTCTCGTAAGTTCCTGGTGGAGTTTTGAGGTCCATCATGGCTCCTCTGGGTTCTGCATTGGTGTCCTGTGGCTGTGGTTGACTCTCTGCTTCTGGTGCAGACGGCTCCTCTGATGGCACTTCCTCAACTGGTCCGTCTGTACTCAGCCTCTTACTCTTATTCTTATTCTTGCCCAATGTCAGCTATTCTAGTGGATGTGTGTGTGTGTGTGTGTGTGTGTGTGCGTACGTGCGTTCGTATTTGTGCATGAGTAAAATGTTGCACGCATACGTGAAAGTAGAGACTTATGTAAAATAGGGGTGGGTAGGTGGGTTTGAGGGAATGTTTTTATTTGTTTTTTATGTAAAGCACTGTGAGTTACAGTCTTTGTATGAAAAGCGCTTTATAAATAAAGTTTTGATTGATTGATTGATTGAAAAATGGTTTATTTACAGGCAGGGTCCGTACCCAAGCAGCGTACAGAAAGGCAGCAGTGTCCAAAAGACAAAAATGGTTAAAATAAAAGGAACAGGGTCAAAAACTAGAAAGGCTAGACTGAGACACAAGGTACAACGAACTGGCGACAAGACAAAAAAGACAAGAAGAAGTAATGGGGAGTGAGAGACACAGCTGGGGAGGAGACAATTTGGAGCAGGTGAGCACAAGACGGGTAAGGGCAAAAAAGGGACAAGGGTGAGTGATTTCAAACTAAAACAGGAAACACAGGACATGAAGCAAGGTTTTTCTGTAATATAGAATAAGTGGAATGAGTAACAAACAAGTAATAAATACTTTAGAAGAACTTTTATTCAACAGCTATAACAATTTCATCTATTTTTTTCAACAAACAAAATGGTTTGTCAAACAGTAAGTTTATGTTTGTGTTTCTGGATATACAGTATGTTCCTGTTGGGTAGTGATTGAATTGGTGTTTCCTCTTTTGTTAAACAGCACAGTCTGTGTTACTCAGTGTGGAACCTCAGGAAGCAGTTGCTGGTAGATGTGAAACAGAGGTGGACGTCACATTTTTGGCATTTGGCTTTAGGTGTATCTTTGCATCCTGGCACTTTGCATCTCCCTTTCTTTTCATCCATGATCATCCAGCGGACTGTGGCATCCAGACACACATCAGGAACTTTTAATTATTTATTTTTATTTGACTTTATTTATTTAGATAGAGAACAGTGCACATTAATGAACATAGGCATGTAAATGTGCCAGATTATAGCCACAGGCTAATTTCCATCTGTAGTCCCCGGCAGGTTGATGTACTGCATTTGTACAGGTATGTACAATCTTAAAATACACAAAGTCCAATAAACAACGATAACAGGTAGCAGCAAGAAGACAGATAAGCAAAACATGAAATTTACATTGAATTACAGGACAAACATACAACATCACAAAAGATATGCTCAAGACGAACCATAACAAAGAGACCCTTAGGGTTAAAGTACGTGCAAAGTGCAGTGTTTAAAATGCTGAAGTACTAAAGTGCTGGTATATTGCACACCATAATAAAACTGCTAATGTATGATTGCACACTTGCCCACGCCAGTTGTACTTCACAGGTTTAGCAAAGGCAGGCCAGTTTATGCACAGTACTGCACATGGTTAGCATACACGGATGTACATACAGAAGTATTTCTGAACGCACATTAAGGATAGATGTTTATAAATGGTCACAGGTCTGGTTTGTCCTGAGCCACACCTTCAGATGACCCTTAAAAGCTGCAAAGCTGGAACATTCTCTGACTGATGGTGGTAAACTGTTCCATAATATGCTACCTCTGAACTGGGTGTAGTGGGTCCTCTTCGTCTCCTTTCTTCATAATCCCCAGCAATTGTTGAACTATGACGACCTCTCTTGTGATCCAGATTCTTGCCACTTTTGCACAGGCTCTCTGTGATATAGGACTTGAACGTATAAAGCTTCATCTGATCGTCTTTTCTCATCCCAGTGCTGCTGCAGTCTACCTTGTAGAGCAGTCAAGCAGTCACGATGGTCATGTTGATGCAGTGGAATATCAGCCGATGGTACAGAGCAGTGAGAGAGTCCAGCAGATCCTCCCCACCCATACTCTTGTTGTACTCTCTCACCACAGCAGGACAGGGGACTCTGATGATTTTCTTTTGCTTGCCATCCCACCTATCAACGTTGATGACTGGGTGGGCTCTAATATAATTACTGAGAAGACTGACTGAATGGTTATCATATCACCTCACAGTAATGCAAGGTGGTTTCTCCAACCACGGCCATCTTCTGTTCAAAAGACCCACGTCCAGCTCACACATCAGGTTGACACCTGGTCGTCTGTTGCTACGAACAGTACCAGTGCAGTGAATTCTCTGCTGGGAAAGTGTGAGTATGAGAGGGATGCCTGTGAACCAGTTGTCAAATAACACTTTGTAGTTCTGGTGTGTGGGTATTGGCTGGGTCAGGCATAGGACAACTTGCTCTTACAGCTGGCAGCTCAGGGGGTTGCACTACTCTCCCTGTGTAGATCTCAAAATTGTGTGGGACACATCAGAGCCAGCCAAGACAAGTATCTTGTAGCCCCATGTCTTTGGTTTTGCTGGCAGGTATTTCTTGAGTCTATTTCTTTCCTTGAAAGGGACCATCTGCTCGTCTACAGCCAGCTTCTCACCCTTTTGTCTGCAACTTCGAGGTGAGATGAGGCAACGTTTTCTCCTCGTCTCAGTTCATTGTTGTTAAAGTGCAGTGATTTTTGGATGAACTCCCATCTGTTTAGTGCCATGGTGTCAGCTACGTTGGATACTTGAGTTGCTTTGTTCGAAAATATATAAAATATGCCCGTCAATCCAAACAATGACATGTACACTGCTGTACCCAAGAACTGCTCCAGTTCTCTGGTAGCGAGGTTGAGGGGCTTGTTGGTGTCACATTGAATGGCATATACATTTGATTGCTCTCAACTACTTTCAGAATGTCTCCAAGTGTTCATAGGGGGACATAATATTGTCTGATTTTGGATTCTGGTCTGCCATTCAGGGTAATCAGCAATGTTGGCACTGTGGGGTGTTCTCCACCGTGGCAAGGGTGGCACATTTCCCTCGGATACATCAACATCATCATCTCCTATTTCCTCTTCCTCCACAGACTCATTGTCATCAGACAGGTCATCTGTTTTCAAAACAAATCAGGAAGCTTAAAATTAGAGTAAAAGTTACACATCTCTCTTCATCCACTGATGCATGTACACACACGCGCGCAAACACATTTTCATGTTGCTCCACTGTCTGAACCCTGATCTCCTAACTTTCCCTTGAACCTGATTCTGGAGTCTTCTCGTCCTCATTTTCACTCTCCCCAAGCTCACTGTCCTCACTGTCAGAAGGAATTAGCCTAACTGCTCCATCAGGTTCCTTACACCCATAGAATCTTTGTACATCCATTTCCTGTGAATAATAGTAAAAAAGTGCAGCAAAAACTGATTATGGGGACAACTATGCGTCCCTGCACATTTCTATCCATGAGCTTGTTTTTGGTTCAAACAAACATGGCCTAACTGCACAATGTTACCCTGAGGCAACGCATGAAAAACTATCATTTTAGTATATAAATAAAGACAGAAAGTATCTTTACTCAACCAAGTATGCTTCTTCACGTGTTCATGCACATCAGATATTTTTTTAACAAAATCATTTAGATTTAAACATGTTAAAATGTGAAAATAATCTTACCCTGGACTAGCAGTGTGTCAAAGCCAGCTATGGTCCCAAACCTGACTACTCCACCACCAGACGAAAAGTCTGTTGCCTAGGGGTAACACCATGCCATGGAGGGTTAGGAGATCTTTATTTTGATGAATCTGATTAAAGAAACACCTTCAACTGATATCCTTTTATTAACAGTTAAAATGTCTTTGACAATAAATGTACAAACCCATTTCCCATGTGACAACTTTCCATAGAAACAAGGTCCATGGTCGATGCTTGCATTTGTAAGTTGAATGTCGAAGACTACAAAAATGGAGGCAGACCCAGTGCAATAATCTGATCGTTTTATAATAAACAATTAAACAAACACTAGAGCCACAGCCATCATCACAGCACTGACTTGATCAGGTGATTGAATTAAGAGGAAATCCTCAAACATGGGGATACAGTTAGAGGTGTGGTGGCTGCTTATGGGTCAAACTGCCATGTTGTAGTTTCAAGATAGCTTTTACCCATATTGACTCTGCTTAAGCTTAAAAAATCGTGATAGTTGAGTTTGTTCCAGATTCTGATGATACACCAAACTTGTATGTTTCATTTTTTCATTTCTCCAGAGTTTATTTTCAGCAGTAATCCAAGAACACGGTGAATAATCCCATAGACTTTTAGTCTAGGGAACCAGCACCATAGGAACTTGGCCATCAAAAATCCATCACCCCTGCTCCACCCCACAGGATCAGTAAAATAACTTATCAACTCACAACAGAGGATTATTTGGTTGAATGATTGTTTGTGATGAATTTGGCTCCGCCCCCAATCATCAGGGTGAGAAGAAGTTTGCTGAAGTTTGGATTCAACTCTGGTTCAACTTTCCATCTAAGAATGTCTGACACAAAGACGAAGACTGAAACAGAAACCTCTGCTCTGAATCTCTGTGACTTGCTGTCCGGCTACTCTGGACCCCTGATTTATTTACTGTCCCACTGAGGGCTGGAGCATCGTCAGATTGAAGTGGACAGCAGAGCTTGGCCCCTCACTGAACTCTGCTCTCATTACAGACTCGACTTTCTCCTCCAGTCTTTCACTTTTTATTTTTTTCCACAGTCAACAGGAACAACAGAGACCTATTACATAAGCACACCTGTAAGAGGAGGTTTACACCCTGGGGTTCCCTGCTGCAGACACGTGCAGAAGAGAAATTTAGGAATAATTCACTCATTATTTTAGAAATATTCAAATGTAACTCTGACTTGTTCTCTGCCTCTGATCCCCTGTGTTTTTATATCTCTGCAGAATCGGCATGAGTCTGCCTCCCTGCTACACTCACTCCCTTTCAACACATTCCTCAGTTATGAGGTTTCTGTGGAGAGTTTACATGTAAGTTTATGAACTTTAAAGTCTTTTTATTTCTTTTAAAAGTGTTTGAAATGATTTTGTAGGAAAATTCTGGTTGTACTGACGAGATTCAGCTCTTTAGTTCATGAACATGTGTGACAATCAAGCTTTAATTTAAATCTGAAGGAGCTCTGGAGAACAAACAATATGTAATGATATTAATGTAAGTCCACTGTTTCATCCATCCATCCATCCATCATCCATCCATCCACATTCACATAATTAGCCATCCAACTATGTTCCATCCAGCCATCCACCTGTTTAATCAACATCTTGTTTTTTAACTAAAAGCAGACACAGTGTTGTTGGAGGAAAAGCTGTTAAAATATTATGCAACATGCTCAACTGTTTTTGAAACTTGCTGAGGAACTCAATCTCAGAATAAACGTAAATTCAGAAGATTCCCAGTTTGACCATTAAATGGCTTGATATACTATGTGCTGAATTTAGTTTTGTGTGAAGAATCATCACTGTAGTCTGATTTTATTCACACTTGGAGCAATATCCCAACTTTGTGGGAAAAGACGTTGGTACAGTAAATCATAACCGTCTGTGTTTTGTTGTAAAAAATTAAATAGATTAACTTTAATATCTCGTATCCCTGTTCTGACATCCAACAGCATTTACAGACATGTTTCCCTGACACCAGGGACCTGCTGTGAGGTCTTCAGGAGGTCTTCTCCAAACTGATCCATTAAATATTCTCTCTGAATCTGCAGGCTGTCTTCTTGAAGAAACTGCTTCAGCCTGGGCACACATCATAAAACATAACCACAGTGATTCATGGTCATTCAACAGTCTTTATTTTTCTCTCTTCACCATAATTCATGTTTGCTTACAGAGATACACGCCAACACAACATCTCCACCACGGACCTTTTGTCTAAAGGAACAGACTCCAAAATAAGACCAGTTTGATTAGTTTGCATACCTTTAAAAGAGTTTGGACAACAAATGTTACTGATTAAATCATCAAAATGATCACATCTCAGTGGAAAACGTTTAACATCTCTCCAAATGAAAGTACCAGCAGATGCTCTCTTTAAATCATAAAACTGTTTGTATACATTATAGTTTGGGTGATCTGAAAATGACTCACACATACAAACGAAAATAAACTTTTTCTTTATAAAGCTTATAAATACTTTACATTGTTACAATACATTCTTGAGCACAGCCACACTGTTTGCCTTAAAGACTGAATTTATGGGACATATGATAAAAACATTCTCACAGGTTTGGGGGTCAAAAATACAAAAGCCTTAAACAGAGCCTGACAGTTTATTTCACATTTTTGACTTTTGTCAGTGCAGATCTCTCAGGATTATTATTATTTATCTTGTCACTTTGCAGTTGCAAAGCTGTTTTCCATGTGATGATGATTTCTGGTCATGATTTTGAGAAATTACTCTGATATATTAAAGGAAATGAACGGGGCTGTCGTCCCAAAATAACAATCTCATTGAGTTGAAAGCTCAGAGGCAAAGTATTAGGACCAGGCAGAAGAGGACTCTTTTTTTAATACGCTCTTTGAGAATTAAGTCGTAATATGAATAAAGATGAAATACAATATTAAGAATAAAATTGCAAATCTGAACTAAACAAGGTTAAAGGGGAAATTTGGTTGTGACAGCAGCAGTTAAAAAATCCCAGAAAGAAATAAATAAAAGAAATAATGAATCAATAATCAAAATTATGGTAAGTGAGCCCCCCTTTAGCCTTAAAGGGGATTTTCCTTAAGCTTTGTCTGCTGGTCCACTAAGATGTAAGAATGAACTGGTAAGATATTGGAGGTCATAGGCCAAAGGTCAAGGTCATGAAGTTTTGAGTTTTTTGTTGGATTTTCAGCACAATATCTCAAGAATGCTTTAACAGATTTTTATCAGACCAATTTTTCTTTTAACTGAAAATATGAACTGATGAACTCATAAGATTCTGAAAGTCACAGGTCAAAGGTCAAGGTAAGGGGTTTCATTGAGATTCTTTGCGTGTGAATGCAATTTTGAGGACGTTAAATCACACAAATGTGATGTTCTTCAAACTTTACTCAATTTCACACTTTTTCACCTATGAACTGATTACAGTTTGGAGGTCACAGGTGATATGATTAGAGGTCCTCAATCACCGGGCAGTGGACCGGTGCCAGGCCATAGATCATTTGGTCTCAGGCCACAGAGAAACAAAACAAAATTAATATAAGTTTGTTAAAAAGCAGAGACCTTATCTGCCTGAGTAGCTAACAGTAGATTTAATACTCATTTTAACTCTGTCACCGCTGTGATGAATGAAAAAGCAAAAACCTGAGGTGAACTCGTGGTTAAACCTCCTGCTGGTGCATCCTCCACCTGCGCTCTGGACGTAGTCTGACTGATGGATTAAACACACAGCATCAGCATCGTGTGGACTCTGCTTTTCCACCTCGCTCAAAAGGTGGAGGAGTTTAAATAGTTACCGTGTAAAATGGTGACTTTCAGCCAACTTAGGGGCTGTCCACATCAATGTTACAGCGCCCCTTACAGGCCTAGTGTTTGTACTACAGTGTTTCCAGTGTTTTTTGTGTGGACAGACACATTTGCTGAAACAATGCCAGAGAACATTTTTAATACAAAAACGTTGTCATCACCATGTGGACAGGCCTTAATCAGCTGATAAAAGCAGAGTGAGTCCTCATGAATGTCTCTTTGTTTTGGGTTTAGAAACAAGCCCATGTCTCTGCACATGTGTTTGTGTGTCGCTCTCATTGTCACTGTCCACCCCCACCTTCTGCTCGCACTGATAATAGTCACACAGTTTACAGGTGATAGAACCTTAGACTGTGGGGGTCAAAGGTCAATTTAAAGCAGCTTTGTAATAATCTTATGCTCCAAGAGCTTTTGAGACTTGTAGAGTTGGAGTCTGATGGCCATATTTTTAGATTTCATGGACACTTTAAAGGGTTTAATCTAAATTTTCCCTCGTCCTCACGTCCTCCACATGCTACACAGCAGAAATAGTTTATAAACTTTATCCCTTTTTTCCTTTTTCCTTTTTTTTTGCCTCTTCTTATTTTGTTTATTTGCTGTTATTTCAAACATTTTTTCTGACTTCATTTATTTATTTTTTTCTTTTAAAACGTTTTCTCAGCATTTCCTTTCTTTTCTTGCCATTGTCTCTCTTTTATACTTCTTCTGTGTGTTTTAACTTAATTCTCATGGGTCAAATTTAAAATATCTGCCCTCTTTTATTATTTCTTCTTGGCTGGTCCAAACACTCCTCTGTAGCCTCAAGAGACCAACCAAAAATAACAACAGTGTCAAAACAGAGTTAAATGACATGTATGGACACACAGTACAGGGGAGTAAAACTGTGAATGTGCCCACGAACGTCCTCAGAAAAATGTACCTTTGTTAACAGGAATAATGTACCAGTGTGTGCCCTCATATGAAAATATCATGAAATCTATTAAGTGATATCTTTAGACATGTGACTTTACATTAATGGCCCTTAGGTGCAAAAAAACATTAATGTCAGAAAACATGTTAAGAGTTATGACTCATTGAGGCTCAACTTTTTAACCTTTGGTGAGGAGGTTCAACATTAAGCAGTAAATTAAACACTTTTTTGTCATGGACATCCAAGAAAAAGAAAATAAAGGCTCTCATGAGCCCAGCAGACGATGTCAGCTGTTACCCCTCTCACCCCTAAAGCTGATTTAACTTGTTTTTACTCTTTTTTTGCTCTTTAGATCAATGACAGTGCTTTGCTAAAGGGAATACATGAATACACAGCGTGTCAGTGAATACAGCTTCAAATAAATACAAAATTCTGACTGCACTTTGAACTGGAGCTGATCTCTCCAGAGGACCAACCGCTTCATAACACCGAGGAAATCTGAACATGTTTCTGACTTTCATCAGAGGATGACGGCTGAATCACTGCTATGAAAAATTATTTTAAAAGGAGACTTTCAATTTGGGCATGAGTTTTCAGTTCTGTTGTGGAGTGTGTCCGGAGATGACCGATATCCAGCAGTAAGGGGAAACATTTGCAGCTCCCCCCACAGGCTGGCTGCAGGGTGGACCACTCGCCTGCCTCCACGGTGCCCACAGATTGGTGCATGATGCTTTTGAACTGAAAGACTGTAAAACTGTAAAACTCATTTTTTTCTACTGTTAAATTTTTGCTTTCAAAAGCCAAGTTCACTGTGCAAGGCAGGTAAGTGCACGTGTCTCACAGCAAGATGGTCAAGTCCAACTGTCATCATTGAAAAGTCATGTTGGATAATAAAGCCAATGGATGCAGCCACTTCAATTTTCCCTTCCCAGCCAAATGCCAGCCAAGTTCCAGCCAAAGAGGGTCTAAAGAGGTTTTGTTTTTTGGTTTGTTTTTGCTCTCAATTTCTTTACTTGGTGGAATTCTCCATGGTAATCAAATTTTACATTCATATATCCTGTAAAATATAAGTGGTACAGGTTACATGTTTATTTATGGGGATGTCATTAGAGGGTGAGCAGATACGAGCACTTTCCTGTCATGGACCAGCCAAGACAAAGAAACAGGAAAATTCAAGTGGCTCCATTGGTAAAACTCATCTGTATCTATGTTTCATCCAGATTTGCCTCTCCCATCAACATGGGGAGTGTTACCTGATTCAAGGCTCATTCTGACAAATGATTTGTCCAAATTATCCTCAAGTATGTTACCAGTACTACTCCCTACCTGATCTTAAATCATAAACATCAGATGTTTGGGCCTCCAGGTCAGGCTTCCCACCAGAATTTACCCACTTACAGTCAATCAGAGAACACAGACAAGGAACTGCTTTAGCCTGATGTTGAATACTTTTACAATCTACAAACATGGCAGCAAACATAAACGCAAATTTACCTTCTTCTCAGCCAGCACTTCCCAATTTTTTAATATAAAACAAGAACTCATGACAGGGTAACCTGCTGTGGAGGAATCTAAAGAAAGATTTACTATCTGATCACATTGTTCAAGAAATAATGCTGTTTGTATTGTCATCACAATTATTTAGTTTAGTTATTACTGCAGCCAAGGAGGTTTAGTTTCTGCCGGTGATTTTCTGTTTCTGATGATCACTGAAAAAGTTCAAAATGGATTTTGATGAACTTTTCAGGGAATGTTCATCATGGCACAAGGAGGGGCTGATTAGATGTAGTAATTTTACGTGTTCAAGAAGATCTTAACAAAGATTGTCATAAATACTTTACCTTTATTATCTGGCCAACGGGTTTATCTCTTTGCTGGCCTTTGTCTTTGTGTTTGCTCTCAAAGCCCTCCATGGCCTTTCCTCAGCTAATACCATATGAACCAACACGTACATTGAGATTCTCGGGCAGAGGTTTTCTGGTTATACCTCACAGTAGACTAAAAACTGAAGGGGACGGGGCATCTTCAGTGAGGGCTCCAAAACTGCGGATCTGGATCAGGTCAGCTGAGTCAGTGATCTCTTCTAAAACCCTTCTCAGACTATTATCGGCAAGCTGTTCCTGATTTTACTTCAGTATGTTTTATTATATTTCCCTTATTTTGTTTTTATTTATGTTATTTTGTCTTATTTATTTTATTGAGTTCTCCTTGATAGTTCCTCTAAACCATCTTCATGTTTTGTTCCCAGCTGAATGCCTGCAGAGTTACAGCCAATTACCAGCCAACATCCAACCAAAATTCCACCATTAACATGCCCATTTGATGGTGCTTCCCTCACAAGAACACATCCAATGGGCTTGTCCTTATTGGAGCAGCGTTAGCGTTAACCAGTCATGATGGTGGGCAGGCCCCAGCATGTTCCAATCAGGGACCAGTCAAGACTCAGTCAAGGAAAGTGGGGAAAATCTAAGGGGCTACATCTGTAAATAATGATTATTATAATATATTGTTACATTGTTCATCTGTGTGTGATCATATTTTGATGTAATTTTCATCAAATGTTGGCCTTGGCACAAGGAGGAAGTGATTACATTTGGGTGTTGATCTGGATCCAGAATTTTAAAGGTTAAAATTTGTTAAAACTGCAAGTTTCCGTTTCCCACATGATCAGAAATGCTTTGGCAGAGGTTTGGGATCACATGAAGCTCATATTTGACCAACAGTAAATTGTACTTTGGTACCCTGACCCTGACCATCCCTTCGACCCTGTGAGATCTGGTGAATCATTTAGTTTGTGCAATCTGAATATAACATGTCAAAAATAGGTTTTAAGTGTCCTTGTCATCGCGTCTCTAACATGTTTAGGATTGTTTAAAATTTGGAAATCATCTGATGTGTTGCCAGCCCGAGAAGGAACTTTTTCCACATATGATTACAAAGAAGGGTTGTCTTGCTTATTCACAGTATAAATGCCCCCTTTGCCCACCTTATCCCCAGGTAATAGTTCTTTAATGCCAGTGACATATGGGTCCCCCCCTTCCAGCAGCAGTTGATAAAGCCAAAAGAAGCATCAGCTATTGAAACACAGTCCAAATGATTTCAGTTAAGTTTAAGTTAAGTAAGCTAAGGAACATTCAAAGTGCTGCATGAAGAAAAAAAATAAAGAGCTCCTTTAAATCCCAAAGTCTCAGAGATATTTTCAGTTTGTTCTGCTGTCAGAGGGTTTCAACCTCCTGATACACTGTCTCCAGACAAACAGCACTCCCTTTTATGAGTCCAGGAGTGTCCCTGTTGGTGCAGCATAAAAACAGCAGAGTCCTGCTCCCTTCTGGTCTTGGTCTGTCCCTCCTGGTCTTGGTCTGTCCCTCAGCAGTAAACAGACCAGTAGATCAGGTTAAAGAAGATGTACGATCCGGGGAAAATCATCCGAGAGTATTTATCGATTGCGTGTGTGTTCTGGATGATGTTGAGTGCTCGCAGACTCTTCTTCTTCTTGGTGTTTGTGGACTCGCTGCTCACTGACAGATGGACCACCATGTGTTCTGGTTTCTCTGGGACCTCGTGGAGCTCCTCCTGCTCCTCCTCAGGCATCGGCTCCTCCGTGTATCCGGCCAGGCTGTTGGTGTCTGCCTCGCTGTATGTGCCGTCCAACATGGTCATGGTCCGGGTTTGGGAGATCCCACAGGTGCAGGGCAGAGACTGAGGGAGGAAACACAAAAAGCAAAAGTAATGAGCGTGAAGACAGTAGCATGTTCAGTAGGGATGCACAATTTTTATCTGGCCATAAAATATCAGCCGATTTGGGGGAAAATTACGTCATTTTTTATCATTCCGATAGGTACATTTTATCCGATAAAAAGATCTAATAAATGAATGAAATTAAGGAAACTGTTTGCAGGCCGAGTAGCCCCAAAACAAGCCATGTTGTACTGGTTACGTCACCTGTTGCGCCTTGAGTGCCAGACTAATAATGAACATGGCTACACCAGTCTGATTGTTTTTCTCCGTGACAGAAGATAACAACAGCTTTGCTGTTTGCAAAACCTGGTCAGCGAGGATTCCGAGAGGAGGAAAGAGGACTTCAGTAGCCGTATTGAAAGAATACGAAGCAGCCGTGGTAGCAGCTAGCGATGCTAAGGCCAAGACAACAACATGGAGCATGGATGTTCCCGTTCAGCAGGCCTTTGAAAACTGTAAAAATTTTTATTAAGAGACTGTGAAAAGGCTAAAGCCATTAATGACAAAGTGATGAGTTCAGAGCGTTTGACGACCAGCATTTTTCTGTCGTTGAGAACCTGGGGTTTTGCAAGTTAATAGCGCATTTGGAGCCACAATACACCCTACCAATTCGTTGCTTCTTCTCAGATGTGTCCCTCCCTGCCCTCTATGGTATCCATGCCACACACCCACAACTTGGTTGACAAGTGGAAATCTTTTCAAGTTTTTTTTTTTTAACTATACGACTTCAGAGAAATCTCTACTATGCAGTCAAAGCATTAATAATTCTGTAAACCTTTGGTTGATGATTCACTTTATTTTTAAGGACGCACTTCGTTTTACTTATTTGATAAGATTTTTGAGGTTGACGTGTCATTGCATATAATTTAATATTTGAAAAACATTTGACTTAACTCCACAAATACCTACCTCATCCTCATTCACTTCAGGTTGAATCGATGTGTTTCTTATGCATAAGTACTTGAAAATAAATCACCTATAACTGTCTTTTGCAGCTGTTATTGATATTTGTGTGATATGACTTAAAAAAAAGAAATGAACATTTGAAGAGCCCAAACTTTTATTTGCTGTTACAGATAGACCAGAGCCACCAAAATATCAGTTTTTCATCACTGCATCCTGCACAAACTGCAGATAACATGAAGATTATATTAAATATAAAAATATGAACTTATGTCTTGCCTCACTCAATGATAAGCAGATAGACACCATTTTTTGACTGTCTGCCCAGTAAAAAGGAAGAGATGAGCAGAGTTTGTCCACCGCTAATTAGCTTAGTTCAAACACTGGGAGTCAATGGGTATTGTTAGCCTGCCTCTGCCTACAGTCATCAGATAAACTCTTCAGCAACTCTGAACGGTCCTGTGTGCTTGTTGTGACTTGTTTTTCATTGCATTATGTTACATTGTCTATTTTTACACTAAGATTAGTTACGTTTTGTTGACCTACTAACAAGCACATCCGCAGTGATTTGTGCATGTGCACTGCTGTTTAGTTTTATACGTATTTCTTTCAAAAAATGAAATTAAGCACCCTGGACTCCCACTGTTTGAGGTAAGCTAATTAGTGGTGGGCAAGCTCTGCCTATTATTGCTATTTGTTTTTATAAATTAAGACATCAACTCTGTTATAAATGTATGGACTACACACTGGTTTTGGAAATGGTAAATGAGAAATGGACTTGAGCTTATATAGTGCTTTTCTAGTCTTTGACTACTCAAAGCTGCTTTACACAGCAGGTCACACTTACCCATTCACACCCATTCACTCACTGATGGTTCAGAGTTTCTATGGTAGTTATCCATCAGTATCAGGTAACACTTTCACACGCTTTCATGCCCATTTACACGCCACTGATGCAGCAGTCGGAGCAACTTGGGATTAAGTGTCTTGCCCAAGGACACATCGCCATGTGTCGCCCGGAGCTGGGCTTGAAACTGCAACCTCCTGATCACTGACCAAGTGCACTATCCAGCTGCGCCACCGAAAAAATACTAAAACTAATAGCCAAAAGAGGTCTGCAAACTATGAGAAAAAGATGTGATGCATGATCACGCCATCCACTATTACTATGACGTGTGCAGATTTAAGCTCTAAAGTTTAACTTTCTTTCATATTGAGCCCAAACTTCCCTACTTTTTCTGATAGGATCTTGGCTGGTCCATGGCAGATCCTTTATGGGGTCTGCCCCCCCTGACAGATTTAAATTGTAAACTTCAGGTCATGTTTGCCTTAATTTTTGGAGTCAAGATTCCTCTCTGTTGATTTGGCAGTCACTCTATTAACAAAGAAAAAGGCTGAAGCTCTGAGGAAGCCCCATCTCAGGGAGACACCTTTCATGAATGCATAAATGAGGATACGCACTTTAAAGTTGACTGGAAACTGGCTGGAAGTCGGCAGGCTGGATCTCTGTAACTGGTTTATCTGTGCCTGCTGATGTACAGACTCATTTTTGCAGTAATCATGTAGGTTATTTGAAAATGAGTGAAACACAAAACTGTGAATTCTTCACAGAATCATATTGATAATTTTGTTAAATTGCATCATGTTCTCTACTAAATGACAAATGATGGCCTCTGTCATTTCACTGCTTTGTTTAATTTCATTTGTTTATTCTTTTGAATAAGTCCTCATCCTCATAAAACCATAACAAGTGTTGTTTTTGGTTTGCCTGAACAGTTTTACTTGTTTTTTGTTGAAGTGCATTATGGTCATCCTGCCCAGCTCATCGCTAGCACACATCACAACCAATTTATCATCTTACATCTTAAATTGAGTTGTTATGCCAGTCTAACCAGCAACCTACAGTGTTAATTCATTTATCTAATTTACTTACCTGTTGTGCTTTGAGACAAAATAAGGTGAAAAGCTGTAAAAGAGTGTTTCTAGCCTCTCAGCTTGTTGGCTATTTGGTTACCACTTGTTCCCTTTCCGGCCCATTGCATACAGGGACACAAGAGGTGGAAGATAGATGGACGTAGAAAAACCAATGTGAGCTACAGAAATGATGTATGAGCTGATTGTGGGCTGTACCAAATATGTTTTGTTGATTTGCTGAAAGATAAATGTACTTAAGTGCAGTCAACCTGCTGTCTGATTTCCCAAAGTGGATTCTTATCCTTGGTAATGTATGATGGTTACTATATTTACCGATGCACAGAGGTGACACAGAGTCTCTCGATAGATTTCTCCTATATCTGGTTATCATTTTGAAACATTAACATCTAATATTTGCTGCATGGTGGAGCAGCAGTGAATGCTGCCCTTTTTTACAGTAAAAAGTGGTTTTACAGGAGTCTCTCTGTGAGGCGTTTGCATGCTGTGGTGATTTTCTAAGAGCTCCAGCTTCCTCCCATAGATCAAAAACATGCTTGTCAGGTTAACTGTGACTCTAAATTGTCCTTCAGGGAGAATGCTTGTTTGTCTCTTTATGTCAGCTCTGTGATTGATAGATCCAGGCTGTACCCTGCCTCTGATAATGACAGCTGTAATCATCTCCAGCCCAATTGTTGCCCATTTCTTTGATCACATGATGGATGTTGAATTTAACCAATTTTCTCAAACCATGTTTCAAACTGTCCACTTGCATGTTGTGGTTTTGTGGGGATTCTGTCTTTCTCCGCTGGCTGGCAGGTGTTTTTAGAGAGTTGTGAAACTGGAAAAAGTCTGAGAAATCAGCTTGAGCTTTCAGTCATCTGACTCATGATCACCTTTTTCATCGGATGAAATCAACATGACACTCTGGGGGTTAACACAAACCTGAGATCGTGCTCGCTCTCGCAGCTTTCGCTCCCGTCGGTCCTGAACGGTGGACAGGTAGTTGACGGCGGCGTACTCCAACACTGATAAGAAGACAAAGACGAAGCTGACCCACAGGTAAATGTCCACAGCTTTGATATAAGACACCCGTGGCATGGAGGCGTTCACTCCTGTGATGATGGTGGACATGGTGAGCACCGTGGTGATACCTGGACACAGAGAACACGTTCGGCTCAGATACAGAGGACAGAAGTGTGAGTTTACTGAGAGTGTGCAGAAAAACAGGCCGCTCTGGGTTAGACAGCAGTCTGTGAGCTGGATGTTAAAGTAAAGAAGAGACTAAATAACATGAGCACTTATAGAAGGTGATGCAACAGCTCTGAAACATAACGACTGTGAAGGTCTCAGACAGGAGAGTGTGGAAGATTTGCAGGTAAGACAGCGTTCAAGGTGAAGGGAACAGACATAATCTGCCATTGGATGGATTCATATCAACAAAAGTCTGTTTCAAAGTTTACTGAGGGTCCTTTAGGCTGCTGTAAAAAATGACAACAAGATATGAAGCAGAACAAACAAACCATGAGCATCAGCTGCTTCGCACAATACGTCAGTGCTGCAACCCGGATCCTGATGGTCCCTCAGGGGGCAGAAACCGAAAACCAATTCTGGTTAAGAACAACAACAACTAGCTAAAAGAATCAAGATCATTACTCTCTATTAGGGGTTAAAAGACATCAATATCAAAAGTCAAACTACAGGGGTGCTGGTTTGGCGTAGTGGTAAGAAACCAGGCACGTCCCATATATACATGCTTCTGCGGCCCCGGGTTCAACTCCAGCCTGTGGCCAGCATGCAGAGTGTCCTCCCCCTACTCTCTCACCTCCTATCCACTGTCTCTCTCCCCTGTCAATAAAGGCACAAAAATACCCCAAAAATAATCTATAAAAAAGTGAAACTATAGATCAACTCAAGCTTTATTTTGAAAGTTCCCACTTTACGCCTGTGTGACAGTTTCTGCCTGGCTGTTTCCTGTGAGTTCAAATAGGCCGGTGGTAGCCTGAAGCTAGCAGCTAGTGCCTTATCTTTAGGAAGAGGAAGAGGATATTTAAGCCCCGTCCACACAGAGACGAAAACTGTCTCTGTAAAGACGGCATTGTTTCAAGAAATGTGTGCATCCACATGAAAACACTGAAAACACGTAGTACATATGCCAGGCCTGTAGTGGTGCTATAATGCTGCTGCAGACATTCACAAAAACCAGAGAAGAAGACATGAAGTATGCTTATACATCATGAGAAATGTCAACAAACTCTGACGTCTGCAGTTCTCTGTGTCCTCTTGCTGTTCACGGTGGTCGTAGAGGAGCAGAAGATTTTATTGTTAAAGCCAAAACGAGCTCAGGAGCTTCTGCAGCATGAACATGACACCGTATTCAACCATTGTTTCTGCTGTTGTTGGGGTTCACACGTGTGGTGTAAGGGAGAGGTGGGCCTACGGCATCATAGTTTGTGAAACTATGTGTATTCGTTGTCCACATGGATATGCTCTGCAGCTGATTTCAGATTAACTCTGGGACCAGTTTTCAAAAATATGTGTTTCCAGGCACCTGCAGCGCCTATACAGTTAAAAGCTTGTGCGGATGCACCTGAGTTCAACTCTGTGTGGATGACCCCTGAGTCTGTTTGGATCTTCTGAGTGTATTTTTGTGAGTTGATAAAGCTAAAACATGAACTCCATGGAGGACAGAAGCTCAACCCCGTCCTAATAATGAAGCCAGTCTGTGTCCATTAAAACGCTGCCCCAACCCCTCTGTCTATTAAAACAAAAAAACAGAAAATAAATCAAAACATTCACGTCCACAAGCGTTTATCACAATGTCAAAAAACACAAACTACATGCTTTTATAACAAATAATAAATGGCTGAGTGATGCAGAAATAACCGTTCTAGTCCACATATACTGTATGCAAATGTGTTCAAAAAGAGTTTAAAAAGACAGAATTATGACTTTAATTGTCACTAAAAAGAAAAAAAAAATCATACTAAAAATAATCAGAGTACAAAGAAAGAAGATGGGTCTTAAATAAGAAATGTTTGGTGCCTAGAATATGGTGTCTAGATTTTAACTGTTTTAAAAACATTAATAACATTCACTCTGAAATTATAAGGTGCTGAACAGTAAAATTTTTTTTTTTTGTGATTATGTTTAGAAGAAGATTGATCTGTTTTCTAATTTAAATGAAAGCACTTAAACAACAAAATGGTCAACACTACTTTTTTCATTTTATCAACGTATCTGTATTGAATTTGTACATAATATTATCTAACATCAATAGCAGGCCTTTAAATTATATTGAATTGACATCCTATCTTTGCAGGCCTTGTAATATCTACAAATCTATCATATCCCTCACCTTTATGCTCCCTCACCAAACTCTTCCACTTTGTACTGCATGCCTGGTGTATTAAGAACATCACACTCTCATCAGAGGCAGCCAGCAGGAACAACAACAAGGAAGTCTAAGATGTGATCATGCCAGACAGGAGCCAGTAGTGATCAAAACTGAAGCTTAATTGTACACAAAATGATACGACACACAACATACCTGTGATTTCAAGCAAGAGCTGAAACACCAGCTTGCAGAAGCCCCAAACTATGCAGAACAACATTAAATTCCAGAAATGTTTGACATTGATGCCATTGAAGAGTTATTTAGGTCAACTTTTCTCAGAAATCCATGAGGGAACCAGTAAAAGGATTGGGTTAGTCAGCAGAATCAGTAATGGAAAGGAAATTATCAAAAACGTATCGATTCCCAAAGGCACAAGAAGACCTGAGTTATGGTGTCAGGAAAAATAAAGATCGCGGGTTTGTGCGTCCAGCTCTTTCTCCAACTTTCTGGAAACTCTCAGAAATATTCAAACAGATCACTCACTAGTATTCCAAAGTGCTTATGCTGACTTCTCACATTCAAAACATCAACCATAAAACAAACAGAGGCTCTGATAATCTCAGCTGATGCGACCATGAGCTAGGACTGAGCGCGGCAGCCTCAGAGTTTATATGAGTTCACCACACCTGAGCCAACTCAGTGCCATCAGCCACACACACCTGGAACAGCACTGATATGTCTCCACAGTCATTGAGTGACCGATGGGTTTCCACACATACACTATGATCAGGCAGACCTGAGCTCTAACTGCAGAGGCACTGACCAATCAATGGCCTGTGAGGAGAAAGAGGAGGGAACTATGAGCATGACGACAGACAGAAGCAGCTGCAAGTCTGCAAACAATGGCTGCTCACACAGAGATCAGCATAGACCAGAGGTGGACAAGTGGCAGCCACATGTGGCCCTTCACCTCACATTCTGCAGCCCACCAATCATTTAAAAAAACAAACTGAAAATATGTAGAAGACATAACAACTGATAATTATGATTTAACATGAGTAACCAGTGCTACATGATGCACAAATTAGGATAGTTGATATTTCTACTAACCTTAGACTGCTGGTACATGCTTTGTTTTTTACAAGTCATTACAGAATTGACTTTGCTATGATTGTACCTTTAAATATCTTTGATGAAGCATTAAAATATAATATTTAGCACAAGTAAAAACTATATTTGGAAACAATAGTAAAGGTCATATACTTGTGCTTTAAAAACTAGTAAACATTCGTTATTTTATTGCATTAAAAGGAACTCAAATTGACTTTAGCTATTTGTCATGCTAAATAAATTGTGAATTTTTCATTGTGTAATATTATTATTATTATATTTCTCTTTTTAAGCTTTAAATTTGATTTTTCCCTCATTGAGAGTGCCTGACAATATTTAACAGTGCCCACACCTGGAAATAAAGCTGCCTCTTTAGTAGTATTTTTATCAGGACTGGACATTTCTTAATTGAATGAAGAACAACAGTAGGTAGAAGCGCCTGCCTTCTCACCCAAATGACCCATTATTAATGTGACTGACAGAACAAATATCCGTTCACCATCCAGGTACTTTTTTCATAAATTCTACCCCAAACACTTTTATCGACTGTTGCTAAGATGCTAAGATTCACAAACTTTGAATAGAGTCTGTTAATCACAAATAATCACAAATAGTCACACTTAGTTCATTAAGGCCAAAAACATCCACATTTAAATCCATTTTATCTCTATGAACTTTGATCATATGACCCCTTACAAAATGGCTCAGTTTGCACTAAATCATCTGATTGGCCCATGATAAATGTGACTGATGGAGCGATCATCCAATCACCTGCCGGATATGCTATTAAAAGGTTCTGCCCTTCCCAAACACTTTCTATGGGCTCTTTCCCAGATGGACCGGTGAAATATATAGAGCCTGGTTGCCAGGTTACATTTTATCATCCTGGGGAAAAATCACGAAATGCTGACCACTAGGGACTGTGCACAGAGGATTTTTATTTCAGCTGATGGACAAGAAGTGCCCAGGAGCACAATCGTCCACCAAAGCAGATTTGAAAAACTGCCGTTAAAAAGTCTTTTAATACATATCTGTGTTTGGATCATCACCAAAATCCTATGACTTCTTTCTTGTTCCACAACCAACATGCTGTAAAAATGTCATCAAACTCTTCCATAGAACTTTCTGAGTGTTTTTGCTCACAGACAGACGGACAAACATTCAAGCAAATGCTGGCAAAAACAAAGAAAAAAACTGAGGTAAAATTGTCTGTGATGTGGAAAACTGGTATATGAAGTGTTATATTTCTCATTTTTTCCTCATGTGTAGAGTGAAATATTTTATGTTGTGAAAGCAAACACCATTTTTTTTAATATATAATCATTTTATAGCCTTTTCCTCTTGTGTGCACTGTGGGGATGTGGGAATCTTCTGCCCGTCAGAGCTGTCATTGCTAAGCCAAGCTCTCACGCTCTTAATTAATCAGTCAACGTGCCCTCCTGTTTTTGCCCGGGGGTATGTTTGCCTGAAAATGAGGAGTGGTCAGACTAAATTCTGGTGTGTCCCTGTCTAGAGGACACAGAAAGTGACCACAATTTAAACCCCCTAAAACCTGGTCTCAAGTCTAGACCTGGTCTTAAGTTAAAGCAGCACTGCAGATCTTTTGAGCCTTCAAATATTCTCTCCAAAGTCTGTTCAGTGGAGCACGGTGCTGTAACAGAGAGAATGACCCCCCCACCACAGCGCTTCCCTGCTCTGTTTAGGGGCTATGTAACTTTGGCTCCCGGGACGGGGACACATATCGCAAGATGCTGCGAGAAGTGCAAACTGCTTTACGGCACTACGCGAGATTTGGCTTCCAGCTAAAGAAGCCGGTGTTTTGCATGTAGCAGTAGCAGCCAAAGGGCCAAAAAGAGACTATCGGACAACGCAAGGAATAAAACTGGAATTAACATTGGAGCCCATTTTGCTCGGTGGCGAGAGCGTTGGAAGATGGAAAATTGCAAGACGGACGCCGAGCTTGCAAAGTTATTGCTGGAGAGGTAAGTTATGTTTTCGTCGGGTTTTCCCCCGTTCAACACTTGGTTTCAGTCGGTGGTTGCTCCGTAGCATTGCATGCTTTGTGTAACTTGGCGGACGTTGTTTTGTCACTAAATGCTAACAGCGGTTATTTGCCGGCGAGTTTCTCAGATTGCTGGAGATATTCATGGCGCCGTGACGCTCGGTCATTCACTATTTCACTATTTCTTCTATGTCTTCGGACGTCCTGTCGACTCGCTTCTCCCGGCTCTGTATGTCAACAAATGCACGTTGCTGTGAGGCGCTGTGTTACGACAGTGCAATTACACCCAATGACCAGAGAGGCCCCTCGAGAGCAGACAAACCTGAATCTTACATAGTGGGCCTTTAAAGTCTTAAGTCTTAAAGTCTTTAAAGATCAGAACCTTTTAAATACTTATTTGGAAAGTGACTGGATGATCATTCTCAGTCTCTTTTCCATGGAGGCATGTTTTCAGTGCTGTTCTTTGTCCTTTATTGATGAAGAAACATTAACTGCTTATGACCAAAATGACCCACAGGCAGCATCCATGATCATCTCTGAACAAGCAGGCTCTCGCCATCATTACAGCTTCCAGCTTTTTCCCCACAAAAGCAGCAGATTAGTCAGTGCCTCTGCAGACTGAGCTCAATTATTTCAGACTGAATTACAGATGCTGAATCAGGCAGATCCAGCTGCACTGCCAGGTTAACCATTTTACCAATAAAATTTAGATTTATTCAAAGTTAGCAAACACATGCATCTGAACCCAATAAGTATAAAAATGTGAAATGATTCTTTTTTTTCTTAAAGTGTGTCTTTGTTTGGAACAGAGAGGTAATATACCAGCATGACATTATTAGTAAAAATAAAAACAAATGACCTTCAACTTTTTTTTGTTTGTTTTGAGTCTAGGTCCCCTGCTGCAGCTGCTGTCATATAAATAATCTTCATCATCATCATCAATGACCAGCCACAAATTAAATGAGTAAACTACCACACAATAGTACCAGTGAGACCGAATGAAGTCTGCTCTTGTGGGGGCTAAGAATGAAATCCAGTTGTTCCAGATATGGTAAAAATTGTGCTTTTGGATCCTTATTTGGTAGGTCAATTTTCCAACCTAAATGTCTCCAGAGTAATTCTAACCCAGTCATCTAGTCATCTAAGGTAGGCTGAATCAGCCTTAACCATCTTCTTGTAATTGTCTTCTTAACTGCCACCAAGAGTATCTGCAGCAGTTTTTTCTCTCTCCTATGTTCCAGAAAAGGAGCATGACCCAGGGACAGGACATCAAAACTCAGAGGTATTTGAGTGATATTGACTGTGCTTAATGAAGCCTGGATACCCTTCCAGAAGAATTTTAACTTGGGACAATCCCAGAAGATATAGTAGTGGTTAGCAACAGTTGAGGCACATTACCTCCAGCATGGCATAGTTGCACCTTTATACTTCTCCTGATACGATGTCTTGAAATATCTAATAATATCCCTCCAGTAATGCCCTCTCCAGTCCATGGAGCTGGGTGTTGACTACTAGAAGGACCAGTTATTGCCCCAAGGCTCCTCAGACATCTCAATCCCTGCTTCCTTTTCCCTTTTAACTTTAATGTATAGAGTGTGATTATTGTTGGCATTGGAAGAGCTGCCAGGCAATTTACATTGACAATCAAGAATATAATTGCAGGTACCTATGAAATTCGTTCTGTGCCAAGCCATGTTTGTCTCTGTACACAGTGTTTCTCAGAGTGAGTGAAAGGAGTGTTGTGAGACCATACATTGCCCATGATTTAAAGCTGGAGTCATGTCCATTTGGGATAAAATCTGAGTCATAAGCAAACCATCGCAACATTCTATGTATCACGCTAGTATTAATCACCATCTGCCAAACTTGAAGTGCATGGGTCAACCAGAGTTCCCCAACTTTTCTGGATAACATATTAAACCCTTATCCACTATTACAGCTTGGATGGGGAACAGAGTTGACAGATTAAACTCTTGCTCCTTCCATTTAGCTATGTATGTTTCATTACACCAGTATTGAAGGGGAGCTATTTGTGCAGCATAATAATTCCTGAGGCAGGGGAGACCCAACCCTCCACTTTCCTTAGCGAGTTGAAGGGTGGCATATTTAATCCTTGGTTTCCAGCCCTGCCAAATAAATCTGAGATCCATTTGTCCCACTCCCTAAATTGATTTTCACTCACCTCTATAGGCAAGTTCCTAAAGAGGTAAAGCAGACTGGGTAGCCTATTCATCTTGAGAGCACTTATCCAAGCACTAAGGCTCAGGAAGGGGACCAGGTTCCATCTGTGTAAATCTGATTTAATATTTAAAGGTACTGGCTCATAGTTTGTCTGGAAGAGCCCCGAGAGGTCATGAAATGATTCTTAAACTTTTAAATCATGCAGCTCTGAGTTTTCATTTGACAGGACAATGAGATAAATTCTGACAAAGAAGCTTGATGCTCTTTCAGTATGTCTGAGTCCTGATTCTGATGCTGTTTGGTGCGTGTCATCTCTCGCTGCCTTTCTCACATTTCCTCCTCCATAAAGTCAAACATGTCCAACCAAAAGAGCTTCGAACAACACAAACCAGAGGCTTTATGTGGAAAGAGACCTGACATAATCCAGTTTTCTAAACCATTTTTTCTCTTGAACAACCTGTTTCTGAGGTTTGATCCAATCTAATGTTTTTAATCCAATCAGATTATAAAGTATAAAACTGGGCTTCGGTCATGCCCGGAGAGATCTGTAAGGCAGCTGGAGGAAAGCTCTGACTGCTCTGACATGTGGACCTAAGGGTGGTTTTACGTCAGGGTCCTGAACTTGACCCCACAGTCCAGCCCAGGAACAATCAGTTAGTGGTAATGATCTTATGTGTTAAAGCCTTTTAGTGAAAAGAAACTGAAAAGGATGATTGCTAACATGACTCTGTCAGCAGACTTTTTTGGTTCCTGGTGTCTAGTCTCTCAGGTTTAGGGTCCATGGTGACATGGGATTGATTTTTCACTACAATCCCATCACGTGCCCATACAAATATGAATCTGATTTCTTGTCTACATCTGTTTTTTTTATGGCTTTGCTCACTCTTACCCTCTCTTTCCTGCTCATTGTATGTCTGCAAATGTCAAAGTTCATCAGAGTTCTCTTTCAGGGAATCAATTGGGAGCATAAAAACTTCTCTCAATAAAACGGTGCATGAATAATGCTTACAGGTCCACATGTACAAGTTTATTATATTGTAAAAATTATTCAACGGAATCCAAGGGTTGCAGGTTCAAGCCCAGATCCGGCTGTCACATGGCAATGTGTCCTTGGGCAAGACACTTAGCCCCACGTTGCTCCCACTGCTGCATCAGTGGCATGTAAATGGGCAAGAAAGTGTTAGCTGATACTGATGGACTACTAACATAGATCCTCCAACCATCAGTGAGTGAAAAGGTGTGAATGGGTAGATGTGACCTGCTGCTTTCAGGAGTCAAAAGACAACTTATGTAGCCCTGTGATTGGCTGGTGGCCAGTCCAGAGTCTACCCCGCCTCTTGTCCAATGTCAGCTAGGCTCCAGCTTCCCACAACCCCTGAAAGGGCTTGTGGATAATGTATTGATGGATGCAGTATTTCAGTATGGCTGCATTGCTGTAGATGCATGTTCTCCCCGTGCATGCGTGAGTTCTCTCCAGGCACTCCAGCTTCCTCCAACAGACCAAAAACATGCTCATAAGGTTGATTGGTGACCCTTAGGTATGAGTTTGAGTGTGAATGGTTGTCTGCCATGACCAAAATGCTGTAACAGTGTCATCAAACTTTCCAGAAGAACTTTTTGAGTGTTTTTGCTCACAGACAGACAAACAAGCAAATGGACAAACGCTGGTAAAAACAAAACAAAACAAAACAAACAAAAAAACCCAAAGATAAAAATATCTGTGATGTGAAAAAATGGAATATGTAGTGTTATATTTCTCTTTTTTTTCTCATGTGCAGGACTGGAGTTAGTGAAAATATTTTATGCTGTGAAAGCAGACACCATTCTTTATATATAATAATTTTATAACTGTTTCCTCATGTGTGCACTTTGGGGATGTGGGGATCCTCCACCTGTCAGAGCTGTCATTGCTAAGCCAAGCTCTCACGCTCTTGAATAAATAAGTCAACGTGCCCTCCTGTTTTTGCCTGGGGGTATGTTCGCCTGAAAATGAGGAGTGGTCAGACACAAATCTGGTTGACTGTCTCTCTATGTGTCCCTGCGATTGGCTGTCGACCGGTTCAGGGTGCACTCCGCTTCTCCCCAAAGTCAGCTGGGATAGGCTCCAGCCGCCGTGACCCCTATGAAGGGTTAAGCGGTGTATTATTGATATTTAGGACCATGAATCAGATACTGTATCATGAGCTCCCCCATGAGTCCCAGGCCCACACTCTAAACACACCTACCAGCACAGGAAGATCTGACAGTGTCAAAAAGGACTCTGCGGATGTTTGTCCCAAAGGGATTCAGTCCCAAAAACCTGTCCATCCATCCTGTAGTGTGAACCTCACTCAAAACCAACACATGAAGAGAGAAGAGCAGCCCTCTGAGATATCTGACTGTGCTTGTGGCGAGTAATTCTCACATCATTTCATATAAAACTCTATAAAAGGTAAAAAGCACAAAGAAGACAAAACCCAAACAAAATGCTCTTTAGATCTTTAATTTGTCACAATGAGTTGGAGGACGTCTCATCCTGACAGCTGAATCAGATCAGAGCTGAGCCATGAAAGAATCAGAGAGAAGTAAGAAAACAGACGACTGACTGACAAGAACACAGACCGCCTGGAAACAGAAAATAATTCAAAGCAGAAAGAGCTGGAGTGGGAGGTTTGTGTGTGACTTCTCCGTCAGAGGAGCCGTGTCACAGACAGCTTTCATCATTTCATGCACACACACTTTCCTCAGGCTCACACAATCCCTTCAAAGCTCCACTGACGAGAGTTTTTTTTATTAAATTAATTTCTTACCCAGGGAGACTCTGGCCGGCACTGCCCGCCGGTCGATCCAGAACGACACCCAGGACAGCATCACCATGAGCGTGGCGGGAAAATACGTCTGCAGCAGGAAGAAGAAGATGTGGCGCCGTAACGTGAAGTTGATGTAGAGACGGTTGTACCATCCTGTAAACACCAGAGGACGTGTGAACAGACGGTGACAATGGGCAAAAGGCAAAAAAAAGGCAAAACATGAATGTGACCCTTCTTTTTAGAAAATGCTCGATGGCACAAACAATGTAAAATCCACATCTAATGCATCATTTGGGAAACATTTTTCAGTACACGGTAACCGATTTTTGTAAATGTAACATTATTTTTTCCTAATATCTACAGCTACCTACTGTAAAAAATCAATACAGTAAATTACTGTGTTTCAAAAGATTGTGGGAAAACATGCTAATTTTTGCAAATTAGACAATTTAACCATAAAATCTACAGTTACCTCCCGTAAAATGCCTATACAGTAAGTTACTGAAAAGGGTAATAGATCAAGAGAAAATTAATATTTTTCCCCAGGAAAACTGACAGGTAATAGCAGGCAAGATTTCTTTAAGTAAATGTTCCACATTTTTAGGTGAAACAAATGTTTGAGTAAAAGTTTTTTGTTTGATAAAATTGATGTATATTTCTTTATTTTTTTACAAAGTGATGTCACCCTAATACGTGATAAATTAAAATACAGCATGTTCACTATAATTTAAAAAAAACATTTAAAAAGTTGTGGATTAAAATATGGTTATGATACTGTAAATGAAAAAAAAACATTGAGGATACTGTTTTTGATAATACAGTAATTATGCTGGAAACTGAAAGACAGTCATGATACCTTGAATAAAAAAAAATACAGTAGTAAACTATTAAAATACAGACTAATGTGATAATTTAAAATAGAGTAATGCTACTGTCAGGACATTTACAGTTACTTACTGGCATCTAGTTGCCAGTAAGTAACTGTAAAATTTACAACATCCTTTTTACAGTGTAAGGTACAGAAATCAGCAGTTTCTTGAGACTAAGAGAGCAGATCACTGCAGACAGGGATCAAACATGTGACTAACCACCAACACCAAGATCGTTATTTGCAGGATAATTTACTGCAAGTGCTTTGACTCACATTGGATTTCTTTCCCTGATCATACGAGCTTATTTGTCCTTGAATGTAGGATTAATAATAAAGTAACTCTCATAGTTAAGCTTTTAGTCTTCCTTGTATCTTTATGCAGAGTCTGGTGACCATAATGCCTTAAAAATTCCAACTTTAACCAAATCTACATGTACCGATGTGCAACTCTTCCTGCTAGCCGTGGGCGTATTGATCCAAATATCAACATTATCGATACCAAGGTTAGTATTGATACCAGTGCAATGAGATCGATACTTTAGTTTCAGTTTGTTTGCACTGCTGCGGTCCTGGCTGTATCTAGCTAGATCAACATGGCAATACTGGCCTAGTATTTACATGGTATCGTTTTGGTACTAAATCTTGCAGTATTCCACATCACCACTTCCTGCATCTCAAGAATCTGGCATATAGAAAGGCTTTGTCCTCAACTGGAGCACTTCATCAATGAACACAAGGTGCACACGTGTCAGCAGAAACATCAAGCTGAATACACTGAAGCTTATGGGAGATGCCTGAAAGTCCAAGCTCAGGCAAAATATGGGCTTTTTAAAAAGGATGTATTTTCTCTTCACTTAGGTTAATATATTTATTTTTTAATACTGTTAGAGTGTTTTCACAATGTTCAAAAGATATCCAGTTCTCACATATATAGTATCCCCGATAGAGATACAGGCAGATTTCATAACTGCCCACTACAGACTAAAAAAACGCACTATAAACTGAATACTTTGTTTGGTGGCAGTCTGTATTCTGACTGCCTTATGGCTGTGATTTTGTGCATGCAAGATCCAGCTGAGCTGATAATTCAATTCTTGTTCTGTGTTTTGTTTTCTGGCAGGTGGAAACAACTGTATAAGTCTCATTACTGCCACCTACTGGACTAAAGTGTGGATCAGAGCAAGTAGTGTATTTCTGCAATACGAACACTACACTAAACACATATAAATAAGCATATTTTTTTATTAACAGAGGAAACAAAGCTGTTTATATTAATATATATATATATATATATATATATATATTATATATATATATATATATATATATATATATATATATATATATATATATATATATATATATATATATATATATATATATATATATATATATATATATATATATATATATATATATACATACATATACATATACATATATATATATATATATATATATATATATATATATATAGCATCCTAGTTTGAGCTGCAGGTAAAGAAAAAAACTCTCATAAGTCTGGTTTTCCTGTGATTTTTTTCATGTCTTCTGCTGTGTCACTGAAACATCCATGTGTGTCTGTTTTCTCTCCACTCTCACACCCTCCTGGGTCGCCCACACCATCTTGTCTGACTGATTAGGTGAAAGTCTTGAAGATTCAAAAACGAGGCAACTGGACTGTGTTGAGTTTGTTGGGAAGACGTTTCACTTCTCATCCAAGAAGCTTCTTAAGTTCCAGGAACTGAAGAAGCTTCTTGGATGAGAAGTGAAACGTCTTCCCAACAAACTCAACACAGTCCAGTTGCCTCGTTTTTGAATCTTCAAGATGACCATGACCTGGATGAATGAGAATCTACACAGATGATTAGGTTTAAGGCATCATGGACCAGAGTTCGCCGTTTAGTGATGCCTAACAAAGTCTCCTCATGTCCTGCTTGGCTTTGAATCTCAACCCACATTTGTTTGAAATGTTTTAATGCCTATTTTAAGGCCCTCTTTGAAAATCCCTGTTTCAGCCATTCAGGTGTAGAAATGTAAATAAAACTTCTGCTCTGATGGTTAAACTCCACATCTATGTTCAATACTGCAGCTCTGTACCCGTGAGCAGAAACAACAGCAGGTCTTGTTTTTATAGATGATAAATTCATGATGTTGTACAGAAGAACAGTGTCTAACAGGCAAATTTAATAAATTATTGAGTCTGTGAAGCCTCGTGCCCTGAACCAGTCCTTCATGTCTCTTTTGTGTGTGCGTACCTGTGCTGCTGTAAAAAGCCAGGCGAGACGTCGTGTGGAACTTCTGGATGAGAAACTGTGACAAAGAGATGCGATCGTCTGTGCTGAGGGACTCGTCTCCGCTCTTCCAGTACAGCATCAAGTCCTCATCTGTGTAGGCATCTGAAAACAAGAGATCGTGTCAGTGGTTGTCACTGTTATCCAAATCTAACTATTCACATGGACATGTAAGTATAAATTGGGTGTAGGCAGATGTGTGGATACTTAGATGCATATTCCTGTGTATGTTTGTCTAAACTGGAACATGCTTGGGGTAAGGGTTTTGGGGAATATGCTGGCAGGTTTTGGAACATTTATTTCATGTATGAACAACCATTTTGATTTTTGGATTGCCTGTCAACCTTTTTCTTTTTGGAAACCTTCAATGAAAAGAGAATTAAAACAAAAAAGAAAAGAAATACCACAATTTGGATGAACTAGACTGGATTTTTGCCAACATCTGATGTGTCAATATTTCTGAACTCACTGTTGCTGTTACTGATATTGATATTTTGTTGACCACTTCCCTAATCTGTGACATTTTAATTGCCATGGAAACAGAGAAAATGATATTGTTAGAAAATGAGGTGCAGTATTTTGACACATTAATATATTTTTGCTGATATTTCAGTTGATATATAAGTGGTTGATATGTACAGCTGATATATCTGCAGAATTTTCAATATCTGCAGATACAATAATAAAATTTTAAAATCTTACTTCCTGATTCCAATATTGTACCGATAATCGTGCATCCTTACTGACATTCTTTTTTCAACTGAATCAGAACAATGCAGCAGAGCTTTGTGAACTGTAACCTGCAGAAAAATGCTTTATTATCAGTTTTCTGAATACTTATTGCACTGAATCATCCAAATATTTTAAAGAATCCTGTAAGGACAGCCAAAAAAATTATTACCATGTTGTTGATTTTAGATTTACAGTCAGTTGTTAAATAACCATGAAACATAAATACTCATGCTTTGTGTGAAACATAACCTGATAGTGTTTAATCATCTGCTCATAAACATGCAATAATCTCATTATAAGTAAAACAGATTAATGAGCAGAGCCGTGAAGATACAGAGAATATCCAGAGTTTCAGTGCTCAAACAGTGCACTGCTCTGATTGTTTCAGATAATTAAAAATCCCCTACAAACTATCTGATAAAGTTGTTTCTCTTCCCGCAGCCTTCGTCTTCTGTGCTAATAAAATAAAGATTTCAGTAAAAGCCCAGTCCCCTGCTGAGAGCCATGCTTTACCTTCAGAGTCTGTGTACACAGCGTTTTATCTTCTTGACTCTTTGAGTTTGTGCCCCTCTAATTCCCCCATGTCTCTGCAGAAAGTGGTCGATGTTTTGAAGCAGCAGTTGGTTCACGGTGCAGATTAAAACATCAGACGGAGTGCGTATTCATTCTTAAATGTGAGTGAGTGTGTGATGTGGCCTCTGGTGTGAGCCGCGGTGTCCCGGGAATATCTTTGATGTCTGAGAAACAAAGACAGAAAACGATGTCTCCCTCGCTCTGGCACGGGATCCTTTCAGGTAATTGACCCACCCTCACACTCTTGGCATGATGTTTTCATGAACGAGCTCCATTTTAGATGAGATTAAATCAAAGTTTCATCTTAAGAACACAGGCAGGACCCTTTATGCGTCACTATGAGGCAGCAGGGGGTCTTTAAAGGGGGAACATCTCATTAGTGAGGGATCGTTAAAATCTGTAGATCATGTGGTTCAGGCTTTTTCTGCCCACGTCTGCCCTCCATGTTATTTTGGAAAGCACTCTATGTCAAAGGAAGCGACCCTTACTTTGAAAGGGTCCAGACGGACTAATGAAGGGCCCTCATTAGCTGACACTTCACTGAGCCATAACATCACAAACACAGACTCTACACTCAGTACACCTGCCTCTCTAACGGCTCTATTTCTATGATCCAACACTTTGTTCTATTAACGTGCAGCATGAGTGTATCAGTGACACAATAAGTCGAATTAGACAAATCTTGTAGAAACAGGGCAGCCCCATGAGCTATTTCACCCCCCTCACCCTGACTCATTAAGAAAGACCAGGATATGAAACAGGATTTCAGGGTGTTGGAGCTGCCCCGCTGAAGGATTGTCTGAGATTTGATTCTTTCTTCTGCTCACAGAGCTCGTTAACTCGTTCGACAAAGTGGAAATAATGTTGCATAATAAAGTGCTTTAAAGTGACTGCAGTGTTGCTCTGATTTTTGCAGATTGTCTATGCAGCACAGAGCAAAGATTTCATACTGTTTACACAGGGGAACTTCAAATTGGTTGAAAACCTATTGAACAAGTACATTAAAGTAAATGTCTTGGGGTTACAATTCTTGATGAAGTATGTTAGAAATCACACGTAAACATCCATTCATTGTCTATACTGCTTTTCCCTTTCGGGGTCTCAGGGGCTGGAGCCTATCCCAGCTGACATGGGCGAGAGGCAGGGTTCACTCTGAACCAGTCGCCAGCCCATCATGCAGGCATGGGGAGAACATGAACATGACCTCCACACAGAACAGCCCTGACGGACACAGGAATCGAACCAGCAACCTTCTTGTGACACATAAACATGTACAAGCTAAAGTATCAAAAATAATTTCAATATTAAATAAAGCAAAACAGGTTCTGGATCATAACTTTATATCCTGTAGTATAGTCCGGAGGTTTAGCTCATTAAAATTACTTCTTAATCTCTGTTTTAATGAAGGAAGTAAAGTATTTCTGAGTGTGTAAAATGACTGTGGTCCACATTGTGCACCTTTGTTTCAGCTCTGCCGGCGCCGACTGCGCTCCTCTTGCTCTTTACAGTTCCCTCAGCTCTTACAGATCTTAGAAAGACTGCCTTTTCTCACAGAGCAGCTCGGCAATGGAACAACCTCCAAAAAGAGCTAAAAACAGTATCATTGATCTTGCTGAAAAAATTTAAAATGATCATAAAGAGCGTGGTGACAGGGAAGTGGAGCTGTTTTTCATGAAAGGTCACTGTACATTTTGTAAGCCTGTTTTAAAATGTGATTTGTTGTGCTGTTTAATGTTTTGTTGTTGTTTTTTAAGTTTATAACACTGTATTGGCCGCTACCTTGGCCAGGTCTCTCTTGTAAAAGAGATTTTTAATCTCAATGGAACTTCCTGGTTAAGTAAAAGGTGTAAAAAAAGAACTTTGACCAGTCTAAAACCTGGTCTGATTTTTTTGATGATGTTATGGCCTTCATTTTTCACACAGGTGTGTGTTTTTACTCAGTTTTCTGAATTTTAGTGATACTTTTTATATGCTCTGTCAAACAAAACACCATTTCTGACCTGTTATCCACTTGTTGGATGATTGAAACCAATTAAAACCATGATTTAAGTTAAAAAACATTCAATATACAATTTAAAGCATTAAATCAGTTCACCAGGCTTCACCATTTTTACAATATTGCGCTACAAGTGCAAAGGCATACATTCTTCATAGTGACCACTGGGGGCAGTGTGGAGGCTTCAACAGCCCATAATAATGAATGGGTCCCCCTGAAATGACATGTGTATGTACATATTTTTCGGACTATAAGGCGCACCGGATTATAAGGCGCAATATCAATGAACGGGTCCATTTTTGTACATAAGGCTCACCGGATTATGAGGTGCGTTAAGCGAAACAAAACAGTCAGACAAGTCAAACTTTATTCAACTCATTCACAATAACTCTCAACATTATTCAGTTGTAACACATAAAATACAAAACAATACACTAACTTTTTCAGTTCATTCCTCTTCCAAAAAACCATCAAATTCTTCATCTTCAGTGTCTGATTTTAACAGTTGGGCAATTTCAGCATCAAGCATGCCCGGATCCGTCTTGTCATTATCGGAGTCAGTCTCGTTGCTGTTACTTAGCTGTTCAGTGATGATTCCGACCTTCATGAAAGCTCGGACAACCCTTGATACTGATACTTTAGCCCAGGCATCCACGATCCATTGGCAGATAGTGGCGTAACTCGGCCGGCGTTGCCTCTTAACAGGTGCTATTTTGAGGTCCTTATACACACACCCTAATATTATGTTGAAGCACAGTAAGTATTACTCCGCGAGGCTCCTGACTACAGTAGCCGTAATGCACCGACAGTCCATCAAGTGGTGCGGCTTCGTAGCTTACCAAAGTCGTACTAAAACATTTTGACAGATTTTTGAGCGCTGTGTACCACATAAAATCGGTTCAAGGTCAGTATGCACAACCAGAATTAATACATAAGGTGCACCGCATTATAAGGTGCACTGTTGATTTTTGAGAAAACTAAAGGATTTTAAGTGCGCCTTATAGTCCAAAAAATACGGTAGACATGTTGTTTTTAGGAGACATTAGTGTGTACCTGTGTGTGTGTTCATCTCAGATTAAAATGGTTTGCTCTCATTTACTGCCCTGTTCAGCTCTGGGGTCATATTGATCACATATAAATGTGGTACTGTGGCTGTGGGACCATCACATTCAGTGGCAGCTAAAGGGTTAAAGGTGTGATTTTTTTGTTTTTAAAATGAAAATTATGAGCAAGACTTGAATAAATTAAGAGACTGAATTCATTTCAACAGAAAAATTGTCACTATTTTTTAATCAATTTAGTCTTAAATCAAAATCTGACCTGCAAACACAAAAAAACATTTAAATCAATATTATTGTTGATCAATAATGTCCCAGATGATGAAAAAACCATTACATTTGGGCCCCTTTATTTTAGGAAATTATTCCTTCTTTCTCAATAATCCACATCATGTTTAATCAACATAGTGTGCTGTGTTTGATACTAAAGTTTAAACTGGAATAATTTATGAAATGTTAAATTTTTGAAAGGACTATGGTTAATAAAAAGATTAAGAACAGTTTTTATTCAGATTTAAATTGATTGTGTACTAATTTTGGTTCATTACTCGGGTGTGTCCACTTTATGGACAAAGGGTCTATGTGTCACAATTAAGTCAAAATCTGACCCTGCACAAAAAATAAAAATGCATTGAAACTAAATTGATTGTTCATCATCATGACATGCCAAAGCAGCATTGTGGGACATTGTGGTAAAGTCTCTTGCCCAAGGACATGAGGCCCCCTAAAACCAAGTCTACAGTCCAAAACAAGGTCTTACACCTGGTCTTAAGACTAAGACCTGGTTTACATACCTACAACCTAATGTAACACCTGGTCTAACCTGTAACATCTGGTCTAACACTGTCTTGCTTAATGCCTGGCTTTCAGTCTTACACCTGGTCTTTAGTCTAACACCTGGTCTAAACTTTAACACCTGGGGCTCCAATTTGTAGACCAGGTGCAGGCGGGGCGCACCTGCCCTGCGCCGCGCCTGAGCCGCGCCAACAGGGTGTGTCCAGGGCATTATGCAAGTTTCGTGCACGGCGCAGGCAGACGCACCCACGCCTCCGTCTCTCCTACCGGCGCACGTAGCAGAGAGGGAGGAGATAAGACTTGAGTGGGTTTAACACAGCCGAGTGTGATCTTCACCAATCAAATGAACGCCTCTCCTCGCCTTTAAATGCGCCGCGGGCGAGGCACAGTGACAATTTCACCTCGGTGGAGAAGAAGGTCAGAGGCGCTGTCACTTTTACAGCAACTGAGAGAGCACAGGGGCCACCAGGCCGCGCATCGGAGCCACGATGCACGTCACCGTGTGGACCACCTCACGGGACAGATGTAATCTGTTCCTGTGTTATATAATGAGTACAAAATTAAGTGATAATTACATTTAAACACAGCAGCAGGCTAATCACAGGTAATTCCTTATAAAAACAGTGAGTGCCTTACATTTATTCAGCGAGCGTCTCTCTCTTTTTTCTTTTCTTTTGAATTTCATGAGATGAGAGAAGCCGGATACTCCGGATGATGCGGCTGTTTGAGGTTGACTTGAGAGATGTGAACTCGTTAGTTATGACAAACGTCTCTGATCTGACATCAGATGTGACGGGACAATTTATATAGATACAAATGTATATGCTGGTTCAGACGGTTACATTAAATAGTGGTTGCTGTGATTGTTTATTGCATTGAAATGTGCCTGACACTGCGGACACCTGCCTGTGAGGTTTTGGTGACGTGTGCGCACTGTTCGCCTGTCAGCCAAATTACCACTGCCCGGGGTGCGCCTCGTCTGCACCAAGAATCGACCAGGTTGGAGCTGGCGGGCTTTCAGTGAACCTTCCGCGCGTTTTTTTGGCACCAAATTGTCACTTTTGCCAAGCTGAATCTTTTGACACCTCTCCCTGGTGCGCCGTCACACCCATCTCGGCATAGCTGGTCTACCAAATTGCCAAATTGGCTGCGCACAGCAGTGCGCCGGACGAAATTTACACTGCGCGGGGTGCGCCAGGCTCTGCCACCCTGAGTTGCGCCAGGAAATTAGAGCCCCTGGTCTTAAGTCTAACACTGTCTTGTTAAATGCCTGGTCTAAAGTCTAACAAATGGTTCACAGTTAAAAACCAGGTCTAAGGTCGAACACCTGGTCTATAGTCTTACGCTTGTTCAAAAGTTTAGCACTTGGTCTACAATTTAAAACCTTGTTTTTGTTCTGACACTTTATCTATAGTCTAAAACCTGGTCTGAAGTCTAACACCTAATCTTAAAATTGAAACCTGGTCTAAAGTCTAACACTCAGGGCCTGATCTACTAGAGGTTTGCATGTATAAAAACACATGCAAACTTGATAGCGTGAGCAAAACTGATCTACTAACAGGGTGCACCAAAGATTGTGTCTGTCAAATGAGCAAATAGCACGCACAGACCATTTAGCATGTTTGCCTTCATGAATATGCAGAATACATGCAGATGATCAGAACGCACAAAATACTGGGAGGAAGACATTCAAATGTAATCATTTAGCACCCACAATAGGACTTACCAAACCTGAAACTGATTGGGCTCTGTGTTTTTGCATCTCTATTTAGCCCGTTTGAAAGGCAGGTGCAAACTGGCACAGCATTATACACAGAGGGCTGATGACGGAGAGAGAGAATTTTCCTTGTGCTTGTCAACATGTTTGGACTGTCATAAACAGCATTAACTGAATATTTTCTGTTACTGACCAAATTATTTCACGTATGACAGAAAGATTTGGGGTCTGTCTGTCATTATGATGGACTGGAAAAAGAGGGAAGATCCAGTGTGCCATCATACTCATGAAGACACACGCGTAAAGTAAACCCTCTCTGTTTTGTGCTATTAATACATCATGGAGGAGGTAATTTAACCTATGTTAAAAAGATCCCCTTTATAGCCAGAATCACTCTGTTTGTCGCTCAGAGCTGATAAATGGATTGTGCAGATTTTCTGTTAAAGGTTAGACTATGTTTAATTTTAATAAGAGGGAGAAAATTAAATATGAACAAAAATATGGCATGAGGGAAAATGACGACTTGTCCGTCAAAATGACAGACAGCAAAAAAGGTTACCACAACCTCTGGTCAGAAATAAAAATAGTAGAGACATATCGCAGCTCAAAACTGGCATCCAGCAATGCCAGTTTTGAGCTGTGTGCTTTTCACAGATGGCCTCCCAAATTGTGTCTCTTCTGGCAATGCTGAGATGTCTCTGCTGAAGTTTACCAGTGTGTTAATTTGTCTCTAACTCCATGGCTTCACACTTCATTTTTCATTTACGGCCACTCTGCTCTCCCAAACTCTCCATGGTGACAGCAGGTAGCACACGCAAAATCCTCATTTAAAGGGGGTGGTCCACACTACTTTTTCGCCTGACCTCAATTGCGCATGCAGTCATAGTAGATGACCCGCAACACGCCACTAATAGCACATGCAATTTTTTAGTTTGCACATGCAATTTAGTGCTCCTTATTTGGACCTTAGTAGAACTTGGTCAGGAACTTGGGGCTCTAATTTCGTAGACCAGGCGCAGGCAGGACGCACCTGCGCTGCGCCACGCCTGCGCCGCACCAATGGGGTGTGTCCAGGGCATTTTGCAAGTTTCGTGCATGGTGCAGTCTGGCGCAGTCTGGCGCAGTCTGACGCAGGGAGGCGCACCCACGCCTCCGTCCCTCCTACCAGCACAAGTAGCAGAGAGGGAGGAGAGTAGGCGTGAGTGGGTTTAACACAGCTGAGTTGAATCTTCACCAATCAAATGAACGCCTCTCCTCGCCTTTAAATGTGCCGCGGGCCAGGCGCAGTGACAATTGCACCTCGGTGGTGAAGAAGGTCAGAGCTGCTGTCACTTTTACAGCAACTGGGAGAGCGCAGGAGCCACCGGTCACCGTGTGGACCACATCACGGGACAGATGTAATCTGTCCCTTTGTCATAAATAGGAGTACAAGTGAATTAAGTGATAATTACATTTAAACACAGCAGCAGGCTAATCCATTCATCATGCTTGTGATCCACCCGCATTCTGTCATCGCCAAATAGCAGAACCTTTGGTGAAAATATATCTCCTCCTCATCCTCCTTGCAATAATGTACTCCATCTATTTAGATCACGTTGCGAATAAAGATTAAAACAGAAAAAAATGGGCAATCAGGTAAATCCTTAAGACACCGAGTGACTTACATTTATTCAGCGAGTGTCTCTCTCTTTTTTCTTTTCTTTTGAATTTCATGAGATGAGAGAAGCCGGATACTCCGTATCGGATGATGTGGCTGTTTGTGGTTGACTTGAGAGATGTGAACTCGTTAGTTATGACAAACGTCTCTGATCTGACATCGGATGTGACGGGACAATTAATATAGATACAAATGTATGTGCTGGTTCAGACTATTAAATAGTGGTTGCTGTGATTGCCTGTACCAGGTTGGAGCTGGCGTGCTTTCAGTGAACCTTCCGCGCGTTTTTTTGGCACCAAATTGTCACTTTGCCAAGCTGGATCTTTTGACACCTCCCCCTGGTGCGCTGTCACACCCATCTTGGCACAGCCGGTCTACCAAATTGCCAAATTGGCTGCGCATGGCGGTGTGCCGGACAAAATTTCCACTGCGCGGGGTGTGCCACCCTACGCCACCCTGCGCCATCCTGAGTTGTGCCAGGAAATTAGAGCCCTTGGTCTTTAGTCCAACACCTGGTCTAAACTGTAACATCTAGTCTAAAGTCTAACACAGTCTTGCTTAATGCTTGGTCTTAAGTCTAAGAAATGGACTACAGTTTTAAACATGATCTTTAGTCCAACACCTAGTCTAAAGTTTAAGACCTGGTCTTAAGTTTTAAACCTTGTCTTTATTCTCACACTTTATCTAAAGTCTAAAACCTGGTCTAAAGTCTTAAACCTACCTTTAAAGTATAACACTAGTCCAAATAACAAAACCTGGTCAAACTGACAATTTGTCTAAAGTCTAAGATCCATCCATCTGGCACCTGTGATTGGCTGGTGACCGTTGGATGTGTGACTGACCTCTCCCCCAACATCAGCTGGGCTCTGGCCCTCGTGTGACCTCAAAACAGGATAAGCGGTATAACCAACAATCTTATGGCGCCAAGGTAATGCCTTAATCGATCATCATATGATTACTGTCTTTCACTGACCAAACAGTAAAAATCTACGCCATGGCTTCACAGGATTCGTCCCAGTTGTTCCATAAACAGTGAATAACTGGGGACCCAAAGTAGATCCCTGTGGGATGCCACTTTGAACAAACAAGACAGCAGTTTGTGCCGGAGTTATCGGTGAAGTCCTGTTTAACAGACAGGATATTATTTTTTGTAACACTGTGATTTGAGAGGTTGATTCAGGCGGGCCGGGCTGAGTGCAGGCGAAGATCTGCATCAGAGGGAATGCCTGACTTCTGGATAAGGTTTTTTCAGAGAGGTTTAAACTTTGATATCCTTTTTAGTGTTTTTCACTTCACTAAACCTGCATAGAAGAATATCTGACCTGAGTGTGATACATCTCTGCTGATTTTTAATTTCAGGGCTTTGACTTTTCACTGTTGGTCTGATTTGGTTTTAAATGGTTGAACTTTTTTCCCTCCTCTGTTCCTGCTCTGCCTCTGTTCTGTCTGATGATCAGTGAGTGAGAGCTGCTGCCTCCAGGTCACAGAAATGCTCTGTTTTCACTGTTTCAGCAGAACTGTTAAACTTTCACTCAGGAGCAGTTGCTGTGTCTCCACACTGTGTGGCTGACAGTCTTCTACTCCACAGGCAGTTTCATTTTCTATGTTCAGTTCTGAATTTAACATGCGTGCAAATATCTGAGTATGTTAATATCTGATGATGATGGATGGATTGATGGATGGATAGATGGAAACATGATGGATGAACAGATGACGCAAGAATGGTTTGACGTCTTGATGGTTTAGATAGATATATGGAAGGATGGATAGATGGATAGATGGATGGATTGATAGAATAATAAAATGGATGGAGTAAAGATAGATTGATAGATAGATAGAGAGATAGATAGATAGATAGAAAGATAGATGCATTCATTTATTGAAACAATTCTGAAGCAAACTTTGATCACAGATTTAAGTTTTTCTCTCTGTAACAAATAGACACATTTAATTGGCTCTTCTTCTAAAAATAACTTTTATTGGCATTGCTGCTGACTTTGGTTCAACAAATTAAGCATCACTCTTTATGTTCCATTAAAAGAATACCTTACATTTAATTTTTATTGAAAGCTATACATTCATTTTTATTTTTACAAACATTAGATGATGGTCTACTTCAGGGTGTCCTTCAGTTTGTGAAAATTTGGGCTCCTGGCTCTTCTGTACAAATGAGTGCGGCTCTCTTGATAACCAGCGTTGTCCCTGACATACCTGCTTAAAACTTCAGCAGTGACATTCTTGCTCCAGAATAAACAGTCTGAATCTCTCTAGGATTTAATAAATTGATTAGATATCATAAATGAGACCACAGTTCAAGCTTCAGTTCAGTGTCCCCCTAAATAATTAAAATGTTTGACATTCAGCACAGTCCTCGCTCTCATATTTGAACACATTTTTATTTCTTCCTGACACTTTTTTCACTCATTAATAAAAGATGAACTCACAGCTCTCCAGCTCCAGAGAACACGTCTGAGAGTCCAGAGGGAAGCGGCTGAAGTCCATGTTACAGGCCGCTGTCACCGTCACCCTGCACAACAACACAAACACAAACAAACAACACGGACAGACGGAGGGACACGGTTAGGACAGTCGTACTGCAGCAAACATCATTAACCACACAGAGACAGTGCAAACAGGATTATCTGCTGAGTGTCTTTTGTGGCCTGAATAAGGAAACCAAGATTTACTTTGTGCTCATTAAGCTCAAAGATTTGTTGTTATAATCAGGGCTGGCAAAGGTAACATGGAGGCCAGAGGTCAGAACTAATAATAGAAATACCAATCAAAGCAACAGATCAGCTTTAACCAAAGACCACTGATGTCCTTACAGCATTTTCCTCTGTGCTCAGAAGGTGTAGTGCTTTAATTAGTTACTGTGTCAACTGGTGACTTTCACTGTTACGCCCTGCTGACTGCCTGATGTGCCCTCCAGATGACCCCTGACTGTGATGGGCCCACAGAGAGGATGTCTACCCACATGTACCTACAGTGCAGGCAATGATGTAATCCACTGACTGATTTTGGCTTTATTTTTGGCTAATTAGAAAGTCATTAGGTCATTTTATTGTCCTTGTTCTCGTTGCTCGTACTGTTGATGAAGAACAAACGGAGTCTTTTTTTAAAATCCTGACTCAAACTCACTTGTAATCGTAAAAATACAACCTTCTCTGATCCAGGTGAGCCTGCAGGTTGATGTTTGAAATGTGGAGACAGCTGCTCATTAAGGTGAGTTTTCAGACTGAGATGTGACTCACAAAAAGCAAACATCTTCTAAAAATATTTCATAAGCTTTCATATTTTAGACTTGTTGACGTGGAGCAGAGCTGAACTCCAAACAGAACTTCAAACACTGCAGAAGTACTTGTCTGTTCTTCGTCGAATCTCAGGCTACCGAATCACTCAACCAAAACCCTGTCTGACAAGAGGAGGAATAAAAAAGTCATCAAACTAGTTTTTGAGCTGATAAAGTTCATAAGTAAGAGGGCGCGTGAGAAAAAATTCAGAGGTTTCTCTAAGAAAGCAGCAGAAGATGATATTAGCCAGGAATCTCCAAGGCTTTGGGAAAGCTGGGCAGGGTTTATGTGCTGCATAATCACTTTTATTTGGTTCCAGATCTCTTGTTTGTGAATAGATATTCTCTTTACAGGAAGATTTGGCTCAAACATTGATCCACAGACTACCATTCAGATCAGATCTAAACATGATCTCATGTGATTTGATGACGAAAGCCCAAGAAGTCTTTGAAACTTTCATAATAAATTTATCTTTCATTTATAAAAAGAGACATATTGCCAGCCTTGTTTACAACTAAACATTGTAAACTTCTGTCCATGTGTATGATATGATTATAATCACACACCTGTCCAGGTCTCTGGGTTTGGCATAGAGACAAAAATGAAAATGTATTAGTTTTATGAAATACTGCTAATGCCAAGTAACATTTAAGTAACTCATCTGTAACCTGGCAACTTAACCAGCACCCTAGCTTGATTCTTGTTAAAAGATTAAAAGTCAGAGGTAATATTGGGGGCTTGCACAGCTAAGTAGTGAGATCAAAGGGTGAGTTTGTAGTGGGGTTTTTCGACGCCCATGGTACTAGTAAATATGACCACCAATAAAGAAACTTGCTAGCTTTTTCCCTGAGGGAGATATTCGCCAGTGCACAGCAGTACATGGTGCCATCAAAAGCCTTGTTATTGACCTACTTACAGTAAAAACTACTCAAGAAAACTGTGTTAGCTCAACAAAACGCTACAGTAGGATACTTTACAGTGTTTAACTTTTCCTCCACAAAGCCTCTGTGTTACTAAGTCCCACTACTAGTGGTCCATAGTAACACAGCTTCTCCTGGACCAGCTGCAGCCATCAGCACTCTGACGGCGGAAGGATACGTAGCCCTCTGTCGCATCACAAAATAGATCCAAACACAGGGGCTTTATTGAGGAAAAGTTTAACGCTGTAAAGAATCTTACTGTAGTGTATTGTCAAGCCAATGTAGTTTTGTTGAGTAGTTTTAATAGTGGATTAACGACGAGGCTTTTGGTGGAACCATGTACTGCTATGTACCAGCTATGGTCCACCCCTGGATCTCTCCCCCCTGGGGACAAAGCTTGTTAGTACCTTTACTGGCATTCATATTTACTAGTGGCAAGGCCTCAAGCAATCCCACTTCAAGAAACCCGGACTAACCCTTTAAGAGGCTTCCTGGCGACAGGCAGGGGGGCCTCCTTGATGCCCCTCCAAAAAATATTTCTGACACTAGTTTAGAGTTTCTTCAGCAAGCTGCTTTTGATGAGTCCGTTTATCTTGTTTCCAAGATTTCAGTTTCTACTTCACATATCTTGGTTTGATAAATTAACCTGTGAGAGAGTTCAGGATATTCTATTCAAAAAATATTTCTTTAATCAAATTTGGCAAAAGCCAAGCAGCAACATTCAGGTCTGAAAAAGGAGGCCATGCTTAAGTGCCAAAGCTGTAGGTAGTTCTTCGAGTGTCCACATAAGGCTGGCAGTAGGAACTCTGGAGGGGTTAAGACTGTGTGCCAGGAACCAATGTTTTTTACCGCCTAAATAAACATCAATGTGCTCTCACTGTGAGGGGGTGAATTTCTTTATAGTGCCCCCGTTTTTATTTTATTGAAGATTTCTTGTTCTTGAAATAAGAGACATGTTGACGTGGGTACATGGCGCCACAAAGCTGTGATTGTAAACCCTGTCCTAACAGTGGAAAGATTAATTTTTGAGAAACTGCCCATCTTGCCTTTCAGTTTTTGTTACAGGCTACCTTAATCACATGACTCCCTTGCTAACACTAGTCTGAAGTGTTTAAGAGGCTACAGACCTGAGACTGTAGAGGACGTGTCCGTCAGGAAACACTCTCAGCATGATGTTGTCTGTGGTCGTGTCGTGGATGAACGACCTCTTGGAGTGGACGAAGAAGACGTCAGGGACCCAGATCTTCTTTACCAGGCGTCCGTCAAACGTCATGCTCTTATTGGTGCTGCTGGTGAATGACAGGCGCTCGTCCTTCCAGTAATGACGCAGGTACAGCGTCATGGTGAAGTCCTGGAGAAAAAGACAGAGGGTACTTATTGATCAGCCTGATAATTTTAACTATAATTTAAAACTAATAATTCCGACTATTAAAGGGATATGTCAACATTTTGTTTTCATGTTTAGCCTCACTCCTTAGTCCATGACAAGCAGTGACTGTGTGTGCAGTAACAAGGAAGAGACGGGCAGAGCTCGCCCCCCGCTAATTAGCTTAGCTCAAACACTGGGAGTCAAAGGGTAGCGTTTGCCTGCCTCTGCGTACAGTCATCAGGAAAACTCTTCAGCAACTCTGAATGGTCCTGTGTGCTTGTTATGACTCTTTTTTTTACTGCGTTATTTTATGCTTTTTATTTTTAGACAAAGATCAGCACTTTATGTAATTTTCAAAATAATATATACAAAACTAACTGTTCCCCTGCCTCAGCTTCTCTTTGTGCACGCTCAGCTGCCAAAACATGTAGTTCCTCCTCATATATTCTGGTTCGAATAGGTAAGGTTGTGGATCTTTGTCAGTCCTAAAGACATTATCTTCATCCTCCCTTACAAAGTTGATCATAATCCAAGTACCAATCTTCTTCTACTCATAAACAGAGGCTTTGTTTTGTTGACCAACTTCCAAGCACTTCAGCGGTGGCTTGTGAATGTGCCCTGTGGTTTAGTTTCATATGTAACTTGGAGATATCAGTTTTGTGTGTTAGCTGTCACCAGTGACAGTGTTTGGAATAAGATTACACTTTTGAGGAGTGACACAGAGGACAAAACAGTCAAAGTTATATTACCATCTGCGATTTGTTTACTGGTGCATTCAGGCACCATGTTTTGGGTTGTTCGCCCGTACAAAATGGTCCTGCAAATATCTCTGAAAGTCTTCAATAGATTTTTGACCACACAACAGAGATGGGGTCTCAACTTCTCAGACTCAAATCACGCTGCAGTTGACCCTTGAGGAGACTTGAAACTTGATTTGGACTCACCCCTCAAAGACTTCAGAGCTTGGGCTTGAGGTCTGAGACTCGGGCCACATCAGTCTTAAAGGTCAGGCTCACTGTAAATACAAGCCTCCAGTAATATTCCCTCACATCACTTGTCACCCTCTAAATTTAGTGCACGGTAGCCATCGTGTAGACTAAGGGGCCGTCCACACAGAGACGAAGGCCTTTCAAATCCTTCTGCTCTTCTATGACCACCATGAGCTACAAAAGGGCATTGCATGTTTTGTGCTTATGTTCCATGTCTTCTTCTATGGTTTTGGTTTTGGTCATCCAGGCTATTCTGTGGCAAATGGGCTGTTTAGCATGTTTTTAATGGCACTGCCTTCATTATACAGTTGATGCGTTACACTGGCTTGCTAAAATGAGCTATCTTTCTGTCTATCTATCTTTCTATCTATCTATCTATCTATCTATCTATCTATCTATCTATCTGTCTGTCTGTCTGTCTGTCTGTCTGTCTGTCTATCTATCTATCTATCTGTACCCCTTATCTCTTTCAGGGTCGCAGGGGCTAGCTCCAAGCTATCATTGGGCGAGAGGTGGGGTACACCCTGAACCGGTAGCCAGCCAATTACAGGGCTACACAGAGAGACAGACAACCACTCATGCTCACACTACCTAAGGGCAATTTGTAGTCACCAATCAACCTAATAAGCATGATTTTGGTCTGTGGGAGGAAGCCAGAGTGCCCAGAGAGAACCCACGCATGCACGGGGAGAACATGCAAACTCCACACAGAAAGGCTCAGACCGACACAGGGTTTGAACCAGCCATCTTCTTGCTGTGAGGAATGCGCACTACCTGCTGTGCCTCCATGCCACCAAACCCTGAACCCCTGAGCTAATAATGCTGATGAAATAATGGTATGGTGTCACACTGGTAGGTCTGTTTCAGGGTGGGGGAATGAGCTGTTTCAGGCAGAGGGGAGGGGGAGACATCACTATGTCACAGACTTTTTGTCTTTTCAAAGAAATACTCTATCATGTAGAGAAGACATGTCAAACACAGTGATAGGCAGATGAATCTTAAAGAAAATGTATGTGTCTGATGTGTTTGTATTATGTCTTGTCCACATGTGACATTAGGAATGGAACGGTTACCGATGAAATGATAAACCGTGGTAAAATTTCCGTCGGTTAGTATAACCATTCCTTATTTTAATTACCATCAAAACTGTGTTTGATTACCTCACCTTGTCAATAACTCACGGTGATGCCACTCATTGCCTGGAAAAGTCAGAACTATGTGTCTGCTCCTCAGTAAAGCAGCAGCGGTCCCTCAGACACAGGCGTGCATGCACAGTTTGCACAGTTTGGCCTCTGAATGTGAAAGTGAGGCAGAGGGCTTCCGCATGGACACTTTACCTGAGACTTTTGATTTTCTGCCAGATTTCTGCCCTAAATTTCCCCAAACTTTAATCTATAAAGGCAGGGCGTGATTTGAGGCTCTGAGCAGCTAACAGTTCTTCCAAGCATGTGCCTGAACTACAACTGTTTTAGTGCTTCAAATTGAGTCTGAACCTCTTAGATCTCAGGCAGCAAGTATGAAACATGCTTGATACTTCTGTGCATACATGGGTTCTCTCCAGGCACTCCGGTTTCCTCCCACAGACCAAAAAAAAAAAAAGTACTTGTTAGGTTAATTGGTGACTATTGCCCTTAGGTGTGGGTGACTGTGTGAATGGTTCTGTCTCTCTATGTGGACCTGCGACCAGCTGGCGACCAGTTCAGGGCGTACCCCGCCTCTCGCCAAATTATGCCTGGGATATGGTCCACCCCCGCGCTACCCCGCAAGAGACAAACGATAAAGATAATGGATGAATGATAAGACTCTTAAAGTCACAGATCAGAGGTTAAGCCTATGTAGCCTTCAGTGTGAAAATGCGATAAATCAAATGAGCTTCAAGGGATTTTCTTTTAAATTTGCACGAATGTCGCTTTCTCTAAAAAGCCACCAGATCGGATTTTAAAGGTCATTGGGCAAAGGTCAAGGTCATAGATCTCATCAACCCTTTCTGCTTGTGAGTGCAGTTTTGTGAAGCCGTCTTCACTATCACAAGACTGCTTCAAACGTTACACAAATGTTTATCTTGACCCTGGGATGACCTGATTGGACTTTGGAGGTCAAAGGTCAAAATGCAGAGGTCACATAGCCTTTTAGTCATGTGTCACTTTTAAATGCAATCCCGTGACAGCACTTCCTCAAGTAATTAACAACTACAACCTCTTTACATGAAGGGAAATGGCGTGCATGCAGTGGTGCAGAATTTGTCCTCCACCACTAAGAGAAGACCTGATAACAGCTTGGAGGTCATAGGTCACCACCTGCTTGTGAACACAATGGCCATTTTTGGAAGCGCATACTATCCAAGCAGCATGTAACAGTTTCACCAAAATGTAGTCTGCACCATGTGATTATTTGTGAAATCTCAAGGGTGCCAAAAATACCCAGACGTCAGACCACTTTGGGAAAAATTGGCAGCATGCATCGAACCAGTCTACCATGCGTCAACAGGTCAGGGGTCAAAATGTAGGACACCCAGCTTTAGTAATATTAGCGGTAGCATTGATTCTGGTACATTTATATAACAATAAAGCAAATCAAACCTAGTAAATTTAATTTTCTAATGATTACATTGATGTTATACATATCTCACGTGTGTTCATCACTCATGAAAAACCAAGTAAATCACTGGGTAGACTTCTACTAGTCTGTTAATGAATCTTTTAACAGACGCCAATTAGCTGAGCTACCATTTATTTTCATTTCCATGACCAGAAATCAGCTAAATTATTGGATTAGGCAGGGAAATCACATGGCTGTGTTTTTCATAATTATTAGAAATGTGACATTTTAAATGTGTATTTTATAGTTTTTGAATTGTAGAAATAGTTGCTATGACCCATACTTTAGCTCACTAGGTGGCAGTAATGAGTGCTGTACAATATTCGCCACCTGCCAGGGAACAAAAACGAGAAGAGGAATCAGCTCGGCCGGTCTGACATACTTTGACTCAACACTTCTTTCAAATACAGAAAGTAGTATATACAGCATACTGCATAGTAGTCGCAGTATCAAAGTACACTATATTGCTGAAGGTACTCACTCACCCATCCAAGTCATTGAATTCAGGTGTTCAAGTCACTTCCACATCCACAGGTGAATAAAATCAAGCACCTGGACATGCAGACTGCTTCTACAAACATTTGTGAAAGTCTGGCAGTCCAGTGGACAAGTCTGGGTTTGATGGTTACCAGGAGAACGGTACTTGTCTGACTGCATTGTGCCAAGTGTAAAGTTTGGTGGAGGGGGATTATGGTGGGGCGTTTTTTTCAGGAGCTGGGCCCAGCCTCTTAGTTCCAGTGAAAGGAACTCTGAATGCTTCAGCACACAAAGACATTTTGGACAATTTAATGCTCCAACTTTGTGGGAACAGTTTGGGGACGGCCCCTTCCTGTTAGAACATGACTGCACACCAGTGCACAAAGCAGGTCCATAAAGGGTGAGGGAGTTTGGTGAAGAAGAACTTGACTGGCCTGCACAGAGTCCTGACCTCAACCCCATAGAAAACCTTTGGGATGAATTAGAGCAGAGACTGCGAGCCTGTGGCGTAAAAGAGCTTTTAGTGGTTGAAAAGACGAGGAGAACTCCACCGTTCGTTTGGGATGTCCTCAATGGCTTGATGATCGGACCAAGAAAGTTTTTCCGAACTTCTGGTTGGTGGAGCAGCGGCTCTTTATGGAGTATGGAGGAGACGCAGATGGGGAAAGCGAGCCGGCGCGCTCGTGAAGCTGAGACAACGGGGCTTCCGCACTGCGCTCCCGGCGATCCACCTCGCCAACGTCCGGTCTCTTCCTAATAAAATGGACGAGCTACTTCTTCTAAGCGGGACAAATAGAGACTTTGGACATTCCGCGGCTCTTTGTTTCACAGAAACCTGGCTCAGTGACTCTATCCCGGACAGCGGACTGTACCTGCCAGGATTCCAGCTGCTGCGCGCGGACCGCGTCACGGAGCTGACTGGGAAATCAAAGGGAGGCGGAATATGTTTCTACATCCATGAAGGTTGGTGTACAGATGTCACAGTGCTTAATAGACATTGTAACCAAAATCTAGAGTCCCTCGTCCTGAACTGTAAGCCTTTTTATTCACCGCGGGAGTTTTCCTCCTTTATTCTCGTCGGTGTTTACATCCCACCTCAGGCCAACGTGAGTGAGGCTGTGCAGCAACTGGCTGAACAGATCACATGTTTAGAACGAGAACACACGGACTCTCTGCTTATTATTCTGGGGGACTTTAACAGAGCAAAACTCAACCATGAACTGCCAAAATACAAACAATGTATTAATTGTCCCACCAGGGACAATAACACTCTGGATCACTGTTACACAGCCTTAAAGGATGCATATCGCTCTGTACCCCGTGCAGCTTTGGGACACTCTGACCACTGTCTGGTCCATCTGATTCCATCTTACAGGCAAAAACTAAAATCTGCCAAGCCGGTGGTCAAGACAGTGAAGAAGTGGACGAGTGAAGCAAAACAGGAACTTCAAGACTGTTTTGACTTCACCGACTGGAGTGTTTTTGAAGCTGCAGCCACCAACATAGATGAACTGGCAGACACTGTGACATCGTACATCAGTTTTTGTGAGGATGTTTGTGTGACAACAAAGACTTTCCGGACATACAGCAACAATAAACCCTGGTTTACATCAAAACTCAGCCGCCTTCGTCGAGCCAAGGAGGATGCCTACAGGAGTGGGGACAGAGCTCTGTACCGGCAGGCCAGGAACACACTGACTAAGGAGATCAGAGTGGCTAAGAGGAGCTACTCTGAACAGCTGAAAAACAGGTTCTCAGCCAACGACCCAGCATCAGTGTGGAAAGGCCTGCAGGAGATCACCAGCTACAGAAGACGCCCGGCCCTCGCTGCTGCAGACAACAAAGCCCTGGCTGACGACCTCAACAACTTCTACTGCAGATTCGAGAGGGACCACTTCACACCTGTCCCACCCCTCTCTGTAGTTCCTCTGCCCCCCCCCACCACCACCCACAGACACTGAGCCCCTCACCTCAACCTCATCACCACCCCCGTCCCCCGGCACCTCCAACCTCCAGACCCTCCAAGTGAGCGAGGAGGAAGTGAGCCGGCTGCTGCAGAGACAAAAGACCAGGAAAGCTCCAGGTCCTGATGGAGTTTCCCCCTCCTGTCTGCGAGCCTGTGCAGACCAGCTGGCTCCCGTGCTCACTCAGCTCTTCAACAGGTCCCTGGAGCTGGGTGAGGTCCCCTCCTGCTTCAAGCACTCCACCATCATCCCCGTCCCGAAGAAACCTACCATCTCTGGACTTAATGACTACAGGCCTGTCGCCCTGACATCTGTAGTCATGAAGACCTTTGAGCGGCTGGTGCTGGCCCACCTGAAGTCCCTCACGAGCGACCTGCTAGACCCCCTGCAGTTTGCCTACCGGGCAAACAGATCAGTGGACGACGCTGTCAACTTGGGGCTGCATTACATCCTGCAGCACCTGGATCGTCCCGGGACCTATGCACGTGTCCTTTTCGTAGACTTCAGCTCGGCTTTCAACACTGTCGTCCCCCACTCCCTCTGCTCCAAACTGTCCCAGCTCACCGTGCCACCTGCGCTCTGTCAGTGGATCTACAGTTTCCTGACTGACAGAAGCCAGCAGGTCAGGCTGGGGCAGGTCACCTCAGACATTCGGACCACCAGCACAGGGACCCCCCAGGGATGTGTCCTTTCTCCACAACTCTTCTCCCTCTACACAAACGACTGCACCTCCACGGACGCCTCTGTGAAGCTACTGAAGTTCGCAGACGACACCACCGTCATCGGTCTTATCCAGGATGGTGATGAGACTGCTTACCGACAGCAAGTGGATCAGCTGGTGCTCTGGTGCAGTCAGAACAACCTGGAGCTAAACACGCTCAAGACGGTGGAGATGGTAGTGGACTTTAGGAGGAACCCCCCCACCCTGCCCCCCCTCACGGTCCTCAGCAGCCCGGTGTCCACTGTGGAGAGCTTCAGATTCCTGGGCACGATCATCTCTCAGGATCTGAAGTGGGAGCAGAACATCAGCTCCATCCTCAAGAAGGCCCAGCAGAGGATGTACTTCCTGCGGCTCCTGAGGAAACATGGACTCCCCCCTGAGGTGCTGCTGCAGTTCTACACTGCAGTCATCGAGTCTGTCCTGTGCTCCTCCATCACTGTGTGGTTCGGAGCTGCCACCAGGCAGGACAGGTCCAGACTGCAGCGCACTGTGAGGACTGCTGAGCGGATCATCGGTGTCCCCCTGCCCTCTATCCAGGACCTGTACTGCTCCAGGACTCACAGACTCTTTGAACTGCTCCCATCCGGCAAGCGCCTCAGAGCCCTGCGGACCAGGACAAGCCGGCACAGGAGCAGTTTCTACCCATCGGCAGTCACCATTCTAAACAGCTCATAGCTACATAATTAATAAGAGCTGCAACTTTTTAAACAGTTAATAGCTGCACTATCATTGCACAGCTGCACTTTCCTCTCTTCAGTTGTAAACATTCCTGGATGCTTGCTTGTATATATTCCTGATGCACATTTTTTATTTTTTATTTTTACACACACACTTTATTGTTAAGAGTTTTTGTACATTTATATTTCTTCATTTTATTTATTTAATCTTATCCTCTATTTTTTTCTTTAAAATTTTTTACATTTACCTTATTTTTATTTTGTCTCGTTCACTGTACTAGAGAGAAAACAACTGCCGAAGTCAAATTCCTTGTATGTGTCGCATACTTGGCAATAAAAAACGATTCTGATTCTGATTCTGATTCTGATGATTATAATTGTATGGTACAAGGTCAGAGGTCAAGTAACCGCCAAATGTACTTTAATTTTTGGCCACCCTGCAGTAGTTCTGCTTTATTTCTTAACTTGCACATGAACAAAAATGCTGTTTGGAGCTGCAGCTCGTTTTGAATGCCCTCATTTCCTTCACTGTTTGCCACCTTTCATATCAAATCAGAACAACAACAGAGAAGGCTTTCAGTTTAACCGAGAGAACAGATATGTCAAACAGCACACTTAAAAACTTCATGGGTAAATGTGCTAGTTATCACTGACTAAAGCATCGAGCTCCTCATCAAGGAAACTTTGAACTCACATGAGCACAAGAGACTCAGTGAAGCCAAAACAGTGAGGGCATCTGTCAGCTCTGCAGAATCAAGCCGCCTGTCAGCTGGGAGAAACTGCGGAGTGCTTCTGGTTGTAGGTTTTTAATTAGATTTGAAGAAATACATTTATTAACAGCTTCACAGATTTGCTAATGTTTGGGCTCAGAGCCTTGAGAGAGCTGGCTCTGGTGACAATTTGTGTTTGATGCTGAGATCTTAATTCACTTTAGGAAGAAAGTTACATTTACTAAATTATCTCCAGATAATTTAAGGCGTAACTTCACTGGGAAAACTCTCAGACTGTATACAAGAGGGTTTTTTAAGCAGATATGTTTCAGAAAGTAGCACAAGAAAAAGTTTGGGAGAAGACAGGAGTGGGGGTGAAACATTAGGCATTCACATGCGCCCACACTCACGGTCCAATGCATCATCCACTCCCACTTCCTCCTCACCTCCTTCACCTTGCGCAACAATTTATGAGAACAGTGCAGCACAATCCAATTTATCCAGGACTCACTGAACACATTTATTCTCTTGAGTAATATGTTTTTATACTGCAGATTTTTCACGTCTCTACCTGTGGAGTATACTTTAACCAGCAATTTATCAGATACACCTATTCAACTGCTTAAAACCACAAATAGGTAATCAGCCAATCACATGGTGGCAACTTAATGCATTCAGGGATGTAGCCATGGTCAAGATGACCTGCTGAAGTTCACACTGAGCACAAGAATGGAGAGAAAACTTCATTCAGGTGACTTTGATTGTGACATAGTGGTGATATAATCTGCTGATCTTTGGGGAATTTCACACACAACCATCTCCAGGGTTTACAAAGAATGGTCTGAACAAGAGAAAATATCCAGTGAGCAGCAGTTCTTAGTGTGAAATGGCTTGTTGAAATCAGAAGTCAGAGAAGACAGTCAGAGTGGTTGAAGGTGACCGAAAGGCAGCAGTAGCCCAAAGTAACTACTTGTTTTAAAAGGTATGAAGAAGTCCATTTCTAAACACACAACATGTTTAGTCTTAAAGCAGATGGACTACAGCAGCAAACGACCACACCAGGTGCCACTCCTGTCTGCTAAGAACAGGGAAATGAGGCTTCATTTGACAAAGGCTCACCAGATTGGACCTGTTCTGATGAGTCTGGTGGTAGTAGTTTGATTCATCAAAGTGCTGAAACATCCCTCAGAGATGTTAGCATCACAGATTCGTCAGCTGAACATCCATGATGAGAATCTCTTGTTCAAACACATCCCAAATTTGCTTATTTGCACTGAGATCTGGTGACTGTGGAGGCCACTGGAGTCCAGTGAACTCATCGTCACGTTGAAGAAACCAGTTTGAGATGATCAGAGCTTTGAGACATGGAACTGCTGAAGTCTCCATCAGAAGATGGTCCACTGTGGTCATTAAGGGATGGACATGGTCAGCAGCAGTACTCAGGTAGGCTGTGGGGTTTAAACAAGGCTCAGGTGGGACTAAGGGGCCCAAAGTGTGCCAAGAAAAATCTCCCCCACACCATCACAGCACCAGCAGCAGCCTGAACCGCTGATCCAAGGCAGAATGGATCCATGCTTTATGATGTTCACACCAAACTCTGAGCCTACATCTGAATGTGGAGCAGAAATCCAGACTCATCAGACCAGGAGACATTTTTTCAACCTTCCGTTGTCCAGTTTTGGTGTGAACTGTAGCCTCAGTTTCCTGTTCTTAGCTGACAGGAGTGGCAGACAGCTGCTACAATTTGTTTTCTTTCAATCATCTCTAACCACTCTGGTCTCTCTCCTTTGTCCTCTGGCATTAACAAGCCATTTCACACTAAGAACTGCTGCTCATTGGATATTTTCTCTTTTTCAGACCATTCTCTGGAAACCCCAAAGAAAGCACTTGTTGAATCTGAGTAGGTTGGCAGTTTATGACAAACTAGGCTGTCTGACTGTGTCACATTCAGAGTCACTTAAATCACTGTTCTCCTCTGATCTGCTGAGTCACATCCACTCTTTGGCTGATCAGCTTTTCAGTTATCTTGCATTTGAACAAATATCGCTGATTTAGTGGTCTGTGAAGCCAGATAAAAACAGGCAAACTCACCATATCAACTTCAGAGATACTGTCCAAACTCTCCACCTGGACATCCACTCCAACGGGGATTGCAGGACCTGCAAGACAACAAACAAAACATGAGGAACAGGCACAGGCTTTCCCCCACAAACCCCTTGGCAAACCCCATACTGACAACCTCAAAGCTGATGGAGCTCTGTGCCACCCCCCCAAGACCCTCTGCCACCTCCCCAGGCTGGGAGCCAAGGTTCTCCTATACTTAAAGACAGTAGTGCTGTTACAGCCTCTGACTGGACCTCTTCTGGCCAATCCTGGTTTTTGATTACCTCTCTGTTGTATGTGTTGCAGGCTGCAGAATCAGGGGCGTCTTTTAAAATAATTCTTAAAATTAACTTTTTAGACTTGATGCTTCATTTATTGCCTACATACTTGTTTATTAACGTTGTTTATTATTTACTATATTCAATTTTATCTATGTATTTATTTTACAATTACTTATTAAATAATTTTTAATCTCTGCTGTTCTTACTCCTCTTATCAGCTTTAGTCCTGTTTCAATCTTTTCATATTTTAATGTACTCCCTTTTTCCATCCATCCTCATCTTTTCATCTTAAACTTTCATCAATCTATGTATATAAAGCTATTATTATTAAATTCTACTTTTTGTTGAAATATGCTCTTGTGAATCTTATTCTTATTTTGGGGAGTTCATTCTGTCTTTAGTTGATGTTATTTAAAAGCTTTTTTGTTGAACCTTCAGTTTGCCCCTAGACATTACTTAAAGATCGTTATAATTGACAAAATTACATTTTGACATTTTGACCCAGACAGAGATTTTTGGTGTTATTAATGTGTTAGAAATCTACAAATTGAATTCTGAATTTGTGAGCTCTACAGCACCGAAGGAAAAGTAAGCAGTCATTAAGTAACTATGACTAAAAAGCAAACATTAAAGAAAATGTCAGTGCTCAGAGCCATTTCTGACATTGTAAGCCCAGTTATCATAGAAACTGTGGAACACTGCCCAATCATCTAATATCGACTATTCTTTAAAAATATCCTGAATCTGCACACGGACTAAGACCACCACCAAAATCAGTTCACAGTGAACATCAGTTTAGGAAAGGCAGAGACAGATGGTTTTATCCCTGTTGAAAGTTATGCTGTGTGATTGGCTCAGCTCTCGTTCGTTGAGGTCATCTTGACATTTTTTAAAACATTCAGGTTAACAGGTCAATCTGCGGCCTAAACCCGATGGCATCGTCTTCCTTTCCTCTCCACAATAAAATGGAGGGACTTTTGTAACTCCTAAAAAACCTCCAGCCCTGCAGGACTTTGAGTGAGTTAATAGAAAGTTTAGTGACAACCGTCCCATCGACAGCGGCTCTGTGTGACGCATTAAACCACTATGGATGTTTTAAAGGGTCCCTATCAATTGAGCACAGTTGCTCTTAAATCCATTAGCAGCAGCACAAACAGGGGTCACTCTGGGCTGGACTGATCACAGCGGGACACTGCAGTTTGGGATAACGTAATGCTCAGGGTCAGGGACATCGACCAAGTGAAAATAGAGACTGATCCAACCAGATCAGTTTCCCTGCAATCCACTAATCCGTAAAAAGATCAAGTTTGGATGTCTGGTAGAAAATCTGTTCTTGTTCACAATAAACCTGAAAACACGTCTGCAATGAAACTGAAAGTTCAAGTCAGTCTTTGTTCTGGAGACAAACAGTCAAAATGTTGAGCACATTCCCAACAATTTCATAGAAAGAAAAGATTAAGCTCTGCCATGAGGGGTTTTCAATCCACATTTATAAAGTTAGACTCAAATGCAGAAAGTAAAACATAATTTCATAAGACAAACACAGAACTTAATTCAGTGTCAGCTACAAGGGCCGCTGTTGCCTTAATCTGCCGTCAGCTCTGAAGGGCCACAGCTCTCCTCTCCTGCATTCACTTTTGTCCTGTCAGGAAGTAGATGACAATGTGTCTTTGTTATTCCTTGATCTGCTTTACAGCAACAATTACAGACAACTGTTGCCATTTGTACTGTAACTGTGGCACATTTTGTTATATTTTCTTCATTTGTACACATTTTTTGTTATTTTGAATCTACTGGCAGGCCCACCAGTTACCCACTCCTGCACTAAAGGAATATCTAGTACAAGCATCAGTTATCAAACATTTATGTCAGTGAAACCATTTTAAAGGGATATATATATATATATATATATATATATATATATGTATGTATATATATATATATATATATATATATATATATATATATATATATATATATATATATGTATATATTTATATATATATATATATATAAAAAAAAAAAAAACTCTTCTCTCACCCACCCCCTCTCCCCGGTGGGGTGGGTGGCTGTTCATCCTCTTCAGCTCGGGTCCTCTACCAGAGGCCTGGGAGCTTGAGGGTCCTGCGTAGTATCTTAGCTGTTCCTAGGACTGCACTCTTCTGGAGTGAGATGTCTGATGTTTCTCCAGGGATCTGTTGGAGTCACTTCTCCAGTGTGGGGGTCACTGCCCCGAGTGCCCCGATGACCACAGGCACTACTGTTGCCTTCACCTTCCAGGCTTTCTCTAGCTCTTCTTTGAGCCCTTGGTATTTCTCTAGTTTCTCGTGTTCCTTTTTCCTGATGTTGCTGTCACTTGGGATGGCTACATCAATCACAACGGCTTTCCTCTGCTGCTTATCCACGATTACAATGTCCGGTTGGTTGGCCATTACCATTTTGTCGGTCTGTATCTGGAAGTCCCACAGGATCTTGGCTCAGTCATTCTCAATCACCTTGGGAGGTGCTTCCCATTTTGACCTTGGGGTCTCCAGTCCATATTCTGCACAGATGTTCCTGCACACTATACCGGCTACTTGGTTATGGCGTTCCATGTATGCTTTTCCTGCCAGCATCTTACACCCTGCTGTTAGGTGCTGGACTGTTTCAGGGCTCTCTTTGCACAGCCTGCACCTGGGATCTTGCCTGGTGTGTTAGATCTGGGCCTCCATTGCTCTGGTGCTCAAGACCTGTTCCTGTGCAGCCATGATTAGTGCCTCTGTGCTGTCCTTCAGTCCAGCCCTCTCTAGCCATTGGTAGGATTTGTTCATATCAGCCACTTCAGCTATCTGTCGGTGGTACATCCCATGCAGGGGTTTCTCCTCCCATGATGGTTCCTCCAGTTCCTTCTTCCCTGTCAGTTTCCACTGTCTGAGACACTCACTAAGCGCTTGATCTCTTGGGGCCATCTTCCTGACGTAGTCATGGAGCTTGGATGTTTCATCTTGGATAGTGGCTCTGATGCTCACTAACCCTCTGCCTCCTTCTTTGCGCTTAGTGTATAGCCTCTGGATACTGGACTTGGGGTGAAACCCCCTGTGCATGGTGAGCAATTTCCGAGTTCTATCGTCTGTGGCCTGAATTTCCTCCTTTGGCCAGCTTATTATTCCAGCTGGGTATCTGATCACTGGCAGGGCATAGCTGTTAATTGCCCGAACCTTGTTTCTGCCATTGAGCTGACTCTTTAGGACTTGCCTTACTCGCTTCAGGTACTTGGCCGCTGCTGCTTTCCTAGTGGCCTCTTCGTGGTTGACATTTGCCTGTGGTATGCCAAGGTATTTGTAGCTCTCCTCCACATCTGCTATTCTGCCCTCTGGGAGTGTAATGCCTTCTGTATGGACTACCTTCCCTCTTTTTGTCACCATTCGGCCACACTTCTCCAGTCCGAATGACATTCCGATGTCACTGCTGTAGATCCTGGTGGTGTGGATCAGTGAGTCGATATCTCGCTCGCTCTTAGCGTACAGCTTGATGTCATCCATATAGAGGAGGTGACTGATGGTGGTCCCATTTCGGAGTCTGTATCCGTAGCCAGTGTTGTTGATTATTTGGCTGAGGGGGTTCAGTCCTATGCAGAACAGCAGTGGGGACAGAGCATCACCTTGGTATATGCCACATTTGATGGAGACTTGTGCAATTGGCTCGAAGTTGGCCTCAAGGGTGGTGTTCCATTGACTCATTGAGTTTGCAATGAAGGCTCTTAGAGTCTTGTTGACCTTGTACAGCTTCAGGCATTCCAGGATCCACGTATGTGGCATCGAGTCATAGGCTGTCTTGTAATCAATCCAGGCAGTGCACAGGTTGGTCTATATATATATATATATATATATATACATATCTATCTATCTATCTATATATATATATGTACACATAATATGAAGAGTTTATCTTCAGCCTGCTCTATTGTAAAGTGCCTTCAGATAACACTTGTCATGAACTGGCACTATACAAATAAAGATTGATCAATTGAATGATAGATTCCTGATCAACATTTCAGAGATGTACATTTCAGCTGTAATGTGGTGTTACTCTAATTTTTTTTAGAGGGAAGTACTAGTATTTTGGTTTTTATGTGTATTTGGTCTTAGAGTTTTGGTTTAGTCTAATGAAATTTTTGTTTTTTTTCTGAGTAAAAATCACATTTTTAGCAAACTTTGACCATTAACAGAAAGTCAGTTAGTGTGGAGAGCTACAGACAGTAACACACACTGCTGTGATACACTCCTGAGACCCATCAGTGGCCAGAAAGTTCTTCTTTAAGCTGCTAACCAGACTTTACTTCCTGAAGCCCTTTATTGCTAACAGAGGGCTACACCAGAAGCTAAACAAGCTGGAAGTCAATATGTTAGATCAATGGTCAGCTAATCTGCAGCATATGAATGATAAATTGTGTGTGAGTATTTTTTAAATGCAAACCCAGTCAAGTGTAAACTAGAGAATATTGGACCAGGCCTCCGAGGAACAGAAGACATTTCTTCAGTCACAAATTCAAGTAAAACACAACAGTATCTGTTTTCTTTCTTTCTTTTTTTAGGAAGATTAAAAAATCCATCTCCTGTATGTATTGCTGTTTGCATCATCTCCTCTGAGTGTACATTTTGGTCCTGTCCTTGCTGCCTTAAACTTTCAAACCATCACATTTGCATCCCAAATTATGAAACCATGGAGTGATGCTTGTGACAGTCTGAAATGATGCTTGACCCACTTTCTAAGTGTGATTTCAGCTCAGTGAAATCCAGGAATTAGAGGCTGTCTCACTTTAGCGTTATGGCAGGATCACATGTTACATAAATCCACCAGAGGAGGAGAAAGTGACCAAAAAAATGTAAATTTATGAGAGAGAGCAAGCTGAAGACATTTTCTGAAATGAAGGGTTGTGTTAGTGCTGGACATCTGCTGAGATATCAACGATTACTGATACTCACCTGTAGGAGGCACCGCTGCTCTGTTTAGATCTCATTGACAGGGTTCCTGCTATTGTTTGATGTCACAAATCATCCCTGTCATGACCTTTGACCTCTACATAAGTATAACAGCAATGTGTGTGCCCTCTCACATATCATAGTACACACACAGAGCTGGGTGGAGGTTAAGATTTACACAGATTTGAACCACTTTGCATCACTTATATATACAGTCCATAATCCACAGATTAGCAGAGATGCTAAATGCTAGATTAGAGTCCCAAAGCTCTTGAAATAAGCGATGTGGACAGAGGCTGTGGAGTCCTCTCCGAGTTTGGGATTACTCCGAACTTTCACTCCAACAATGAGCCAAGTGTTTCCTTCAGTCTCACGTCAGGAATAACTGATCCGCTGCTCCTTCTGTGAACTCAGCAACCGCTGTTTTATTCATTTAAAATGAATTCATGCATGAGCAACCATCAGAGCAGATGTTCCTGGTTTTGTTATTCAGAGTTCGCAAGACGAGTAGAAGAAGAAATATGACTTCTCTGTGGCAGGACATTCTCTGGGTAAAAAATGGGTCCATTAACGGTGCATGCACACTGGGACAAGATGGCAAAGGGACTTGACCTTACATGGCGCTTCTCTGGTGTCTTTGACATCTCAGAGCTGCTTTACACAGCAGGTCACATCAACACATTCACCCACTGAGGGTCCAGGGTCCCTGTGAAGCCCATCACAATTAACTAACATATTCACACCTTTTCGTACCCATGAACACGTCACTGGTGCAGCAGTGGGAGCACCTTTGGGTTAAGTATCTTGACTGAAGAAACATCAGTGGAGGCGTTGGTGGTTCAGTGTGATAGTGCGCTCTGTCAGTAATCAGAAGGTTGCAGGTTCGAGCCCAGCTTTGGCTGTCACATGGCAACTTATCCTTAGGCAAGAGACCGCTCCCACTGTAGTGCCAGTGATGTGTTAATGGGCATGAAAGGGTGGGAATGTATTATACTGGTACTGACAGAAACTCCAACCATCAGTAAGTGAATGGGTAGGTGTGACCTGCGGAGTAAAGCTGCTTTGAGTAGTCAAAGACTAGAGAAGTGCTATATAAGCTCAAGTCTATTTGAGCAGGGCTTGAATCTTCAACCCCCAGATTCCAATCAGACTGCACCATCAATGTAAAAGTAATAATCTAATTAACTAGCTTAACTGAACGATATGTCTTCAGATATCTGCATGCAACACAAACCATGTCCCTGATTCTCAATCTGTGTAAACACTGCAGAGAGTCCTGACAGGAAGTTCTTTATCAGGATCTGGCTCTCAATCACACCCTCCTGGTGACTCCCCTTTGGTGTTCCAGTCCCCCAGTAAACAAGGGAGACCCAAGATGGCACCCTTCCAGGAACCCAGTTAGGGACTCCAAGGCCTTGTCCACACAGAGACAAAAACGTTTTTCGTAAAGACAGCATTTTTTCAGTAAACGTGTCTGTCCACATTGAAACACTGCAAACACTGTAATACATGTGTCAGGTCTGTAGGTGACACTGTGACATATATACTACTGCAGACATGCACTAAAACCAGAGAAGAAGCCATATACGCTGCATTGTACCTGGCTGTGCATAAAAGTGAGGCCTTTCTGGTATGACATAGAAATTAATGTTCCACTTGACCCTGAGGTTGGTCTGCTGGGGGACTTTACAAGTACTCGCGGTTCCCTAAACAACACACAACTCAAATTTATGGAAATTGCTCTATCTGTGGCCAGGAAATGCATTGCAATGCCATGAAAATCTGATTCCCCTCCTTACTGGTGGATGGTTTTTGGAGATGAACACATGCATTCCTCTGGAGAAAATTACATATAGTGTAAGAAAACGATATGGCACCTTTTTGAAAGTTTGGCAGCCTTATTTGGATCACATGGGTGCATCTCTAGTGCCAAGTCCTTGATATGGTTTTTTGTGTTGTCGCACTGACCTGTTTTTTCTTTTTTTTTTGGGTGAGGTGTTGGAGAGCGGGGTTGTGACTTGATTTGTGTTATGTCGATATGTTCTGTATGTTATTATGTAAAACAGAAAATAATATAATCCAAAAAAAAGAAGACATACATCATGAGAAATGTGAACAATCTCTGTTCTCTGTGTCCTCTTGTTGCTCACAGGTAGAGGAGCAGAAGATTTTGCTGTTAAAGCCAAAACAAGCTCAGGAGCTGCAGCGAGAGCGTGGCACTGTATTCGTCATTGTTTCTTTTGCTGTCCAGGTTCGAGCATGGGGTGTAAGGAAGAGGTGGGGCTATGGCATCAGGATTTCTGAAGCTATTGTATTGTCCACATGGGAACGCTCAGCGGGTGTTTTCAGTTTTATCCTCGAACTCGTTTTCAAACATTTCTGTTTTTGGCACCTGAAACACCCATATGGTTAAAAACTTGTGCCGTGACCTCTGCTGTTTGCTGTGTACACTTCACCATGTGACGACCTGAAGCCCCACAGAGGCGAGCCTCTCATCTGCATTCACAGACCTCCACCACAGGTGAGGACCTCCACACCTGCCTGTCACCTCTTACTCTGGAGTAACGGGATGTCCAGCCCCTCTCAGGAAACTGGATCCAGTGTTGGAGAGCCCAGCTGTATCTGGTTGGTAGGGCTCTACCTCTGGCACCCCTTCCCCACCAGGGAGACAGCGTTCCACATCCCAAAATGCCCAGTCCACATAGCATGCCTTTGTCCACTGTTAAGTCTGCTATTCTTATTATTTACCTAAATGTTATTCCCAATTTATTGTCCTATTTTTATTTTTTCCCTCAAAGCAAAATAAGAAGTCTGTTCAGTGTTCATTCAGTTTTATGAAGTTGATCAGTGTGACTTTACTCTTTAGGCTGAAAAACCAGACTTACTGAAAAAGTGAAAAAACAACAACAAACAAACAGAAATTTGTTAGAAATGAGAGTTTCCTAAATTGTCAAATGAAGAGTTTTGTCTTTCCTGCTTCTTATGAACCTTAAATCATTTTTGAAGAGCTCTTGAGATTTTTCATTATGTTTATGGACTCTGATGATCCTCAGGTATTAATGGGGTGAAGTTTTTATGTCTGTTCATGAGTAAAAGATCACTTTAATCCTGAATCAATCAGTATGTAGTATTTTGATTAATTGATTAAATTATTGCTTTATTATTATAACTATCATTTATTTAGTTAATTTTTTTCTTATTTTCACATCTTTATTATCTCTATTGTCATCATCACCATTATTTTATTTAATTCTACATTATATTATCCATGTTAATTATCATTGTTTTTCTTAGTTTTTTGTTTTGTTGTAATAATTATTGTTGTTTTGATCCCTTTATGTATGAAATTATTTATGAGTGATCGATCTTGGTTTGGATGGATCTTGGTCATTTTGGCATGAATTTGGTTTAATCAGAGGCTTCAGCCAGGTGAGTATATGACCCCATTCTGTAAAGAGAGAGCTTCCAGATATCTGATGAAAATATCTTGGGATGATAATCTAATTATCAACTTCATATTCTTTTTTTTTGTTAATCTTATTTCTAGTTATTTTATATCTCCATTTTTAATGAAGGTTGGATTTGTGTTGTGGCGCTGCTTGTCTATTTGTTAGTATTTTATTATCCAAGAAAGCAATCACAATATGAAACATTACATTATACCTCAATTCATTTGGGGTTTTGGTTTATTTACATCCTGTAATTTACTTTATTTTTTACTATTATGTGTATTTATTTATTATAATTCAACATCTTAGTTTTGATTTGCAGTATTTTTCCTCCTGTTGGGTGTGTGTCTTCTCTGTGTCTTTGTGATCATATTAGATGGTCACACACAAAGGATTGACACGCTGATGAAAGCCTCTGAAACGCGTCCATTTTGTTGCTGCTGCTGACTTCAGTAAAAGTCAAAGTCTTCACTACGAGTACTGATGCTTTTGTTAACCAGACCAACAGAAATTATGACTATAAAAGGACAAAGAAAAACACATAAAAATGGAAGAAGTGAAAATCTGAAAATTGGTCAGAAAGATAAAATACGGTTTAAAAAACAAAGTTTTCTGGTAAATTCGTTGTACAGAAATGTCTTCAGAGCTTAAACGAAGACTTAGTTCTGACACTCGCGTTTGTTCACTATCACTCATGTTATGAGAATAGAGCTTAAGGGGACTGGATCATAATCTACTGTGATATAATAACTGTATAATGGTGACAAAGTTGCATCATGAAAACGTGCAGCAACAAAAGGAGATGGTGTAACCCTGGAGAAATGTGGCTGCGTGTTTTGTTTTACAGAGAAAAGACACTCACTCCTTCATCTGTAAAAATCATCAAACACACCGAGCTGAGAATCCGTCTGATTTATCTCAGCAGGAAGCCGTGATTATTCAGGACAATCAGGGCAGCTCTTGCAAAATATTTGGAATAAAAGCTCCAATCAGAGAGAGAGATGTGAAACTAAAGGTCTGTGTCTCTGAAGAGGAGAGGGCACCACAGAACCAGCAGCTGGAGAGGCGACAGCGAAGACAATTTCAGATATTCACACTCCACTCACTTCACACTGACGTCTCTAACATTACATTTGAATTAGCACGAGCAGGTCTGTTTCACTGCACTTCCCAGACTCCTTTGTCAAACACAGAACATCTAGATTTAATCATCTGCACGGATAGAGTGAGGATGAGCCAGTCTATGAGCTAATCCAGGACTTCTTCATGTTTTTGATTCTCAGTTTGAGGTTTGGTCCAGAGCCCTTGAGCAATACGAGGATGATGCATGCACCAAAACCGCCTGCAGCTAAAATCAGAAAATATTAGAGAGTGTCAGGCTTCCTTAACCAAACTGGGTCATACACAGCAAATACTGAATAAAACAGTAAATGTCATGGGTTTGAAACTGTTTGTTTTTATTGATAAATACATTAATGTGGTCTCTGCTTTTAGACATCAATTCTGTCAACATCTTTGCTTTTCTGTCTTCTTTTTTTTGTTTTTTATTCATTTATTTAGGGGGTTAGGGGTGGTTTGCTTTTATGAGAGATATGCAGGTAGAGTCAAAAATCAGAGAAAGAAACAGAAAAAAGTTGCAGGTCAGACTCAAACTGCAGTGTGAGTAAAGCAGGGTACACATTACAGGACAATCAGCCGACTGTCGCCTCGGATCTCCACTTCTAATCAAACAAAGCAAAGGCCTAATTATCTGGATGCCCTAAAGATGATCTTACCTGATCATCCTGTGGTGTGAAGCCTATTAAGAGTCACTTAATCCTCTCTGAAGAGTGACTTAAAATCGTAAATATTCAACATGTTCGACATTTACAACCAGAAGTTTAGCTGTGTGTGGAGAGAACAAATACAAATTATATATAACAAACTGATGAGGAGAGGAGCTGGACTGAAATCACAGACACTAAGAATGTTACAGGAAGCTAACCACTAGCCACACTTAGCCTCCTGATGTTGTCTGGATGGATTTTCCCTTTGTCTCTATGGTAATTTAACTTTAAAAGATCAGTCTGACCTCATTACAGCATAAATATTCGGACAGCCCTGAGGTTCTAGATGCTTTATTACAGTAAATAAAAATCAAGGCAGACTGAAAGTAGCAATTAAAAAAGTCTTGAGCTGCAGGGGTCAAACCACTTGCTTTATTTTTTTAATTCTGGGATGTCTGGCTCCAAACTCTTGACCTCATCTTCGAATCCCATCCATCTCTTAATCAAGTGTGGAAAGTAAATTTAACAAATCTTCCCCAACATCTCATGTCCACAAAAGACGATTCCTCACATCCTTCATACACATAGCAAAACGAGATGATGCAAACTTATGCAGGACAGACAGAAAGCTGTGAGGCAGATCTGCCAACAGTAGATATTTCATAGAATAATTTATTGTTTTGGTGGTGTTTTGGATGTTTAATGCACTCTGTCGTCAGAATATAAAACATCAGGTTCTAATGCAGCATGACATCTTGGATAACTCTTAAACAGGGGTGGACAATAACAAAGTAGATTTACTTAAGTACTGTACTTAAGAACATTTTTTGAGTATCTGTACTTTACTTGAGTATTATTATTATTATTATTTTTAAATTATGACTTTTACTCCACTAGATTTGAAAGACAAGTACTGTACTTTTAACTCCACTAAATTTCTATGAAGGGTCTAGATACTCATTACTTTTAAGTATAGCTTTGAATTCAGTGGATGAAATTTCTTTTCTCCTCTAAAATGCGATCTGCATGTGATTTATTCAAGTGGCGATGCCGTACCTGTAACTCAGATCAACAGGTAAACACTGAGCTAACGTTGCTCAGATAACAGTTGGTCTTGCATCCATGGCCATATCTGAAGTCCATGTTTGTTGAAATGAAGAATGATTCATATTGTTTATCGTGTTAAATAACAAATGAAAACAGCAATGATTGTCCTTTTGTCGATTCAATCATATTTTAATAGGCATTTCTGTAGGCATCGTAGCAAATATTACAAGCTTTTATTCTACAGGTTTTATAAGCAGGTCAATGAATTCAGCAGGTTGTTTCAGTCATCAGGTTCTGTAAGTTCATTGTGGCAACGATACAATAACACGTTGACATTAACATGAAAATGTACTGTTAATACGTACGTTTAATACGTTAATAAGTACACAAATAACAACTTTCACTTGTATTGGACTAATATTTGACCAGGAGTATCTATACTTTCACTCACATAATGGAGTTGAGTACTTTAGCCCATTTAAGAGCAGTGAGTGAAGTCAGGAGTTTGAGTGAATGTAGAGAATTTAAATCAGAAGTTGAGAGTTAGAAAATCGTCTGACGCATAAGAATTTAAAGTGAACATGGAGGTGAGACGACTCTGTGAGAGGATTGACCTCCTGAGCAGAGAAGGGAACAGACAGCGCTGCAGGCTAGTTTTAGAGTTATACATTTATTTTTACAGTTACATTTGGCATCAAGTTCATCTAAATTTGGCTCTGAGTACTAAGCTTACATGCCAACACTAAAAAAAACAACTGGCTTCCTTGACATCTACCCTCATCAATCTAACCCTCAGTCAGCGCTTAACCTCATCCATATTTCTATCCGATCCTTCACCATGACCCAGTTCATCCCTCCACAAGGCTGACCCGCTTCTCCTCATTCCCTGGACCCTCACATTCAACCGTATGTCCAAAGATGGAGATCTTGCTGTTTATCACTGTCTGTGTTTGTCCAGTGGAGTCGCAAGTGCTTTTGTTGCTATACCAGCATGCAGGTAAGCGGAGTACATCATTGTTATAATTTCCCTGAGGGAGTCTTCCAAAGGGATAAGAAAGTTCTGTCTAATCTACTTTAATCTAATCTAGAGGGCAGACAGGCTGGGAGTAAACTGTAAACATAGCGACACAAAAGTAACACATTAAACACGGATAATCAATGTCATCACCAGATATGTGTTTGAAACTGATGACCATAGATGCTGTTTACTAGATTTACATTAAAAATGACTCAACAAATGCTTATAATGCAGCACTAATTTACATTTGCTATAGGATGAAGTCCTGTCGTGAATATAAATCTGTATCCGTGTGATTTTTTTGTTCATCCATCACTTAGAGGCTTCAGCCTCCATTTAACTGTCTTTGCACTCTATTTCTTAAAACAACACCAAGAATGGGCAGATACAATCTTACATGACAAATATGCTAAAATTATATCATATTAGTTCCATAATTTCAACGACTTGCGGTAAAATCAATTGACTTTATTATTCTTAAAATCTCTTATTGTCAATCCAGCCATTAAATTGGACTCAAAATAATAATAATAAATTTTATTTAAAATGCCTTTCAGAACACTCAAGGACACTGTACAAGTTCACAAGGTCACAACAACAATAAATCACAGAAGAACGAACAACCTCTCTACGATTTTTGAAGGCAACAAGCATGATAAATAATCTGTTGTCCTCAGTGTCTCATTATTTGAGATATTGGTTTTATTTTATAACTTTTTGCTGAAGTTCAGTGCCTTGATTTTTCACTCAAGAAAAAACTAGAAGAGGAAGAAACATGTTGATGACAGAGCACTGAGGACAGTGAGTAATGGTTGCTGTGGTTATATTATAAACTCCAGCAGTTCCAGAAGGTTCATGGCATTTTTATATTAAATAAATATATTCAAGTTGTTCTGGCTTTTTTGTGGCGGTACAGTGGAACAGCAGGAAGTGCATGTGCCTCACAGCAAGGAGGTCCCTGGTTCGATCCCTGTGTCAGTCAGGGCATTTTTGTGTGGAGTTTGCATGTTCTCCCTGTGAATGCATGGGTTCTCTCTGGGCACTCTGGCTTCCCTCCAGAGATCAAAAACACTCTCATTAGGTTGATTGGTGACTCCAAATTGCTCTTAGGTATCAGTGTGAGAGTGACCAGTTGTCTGTCTCTCTATGTGGCCCTGAGATTGGCTGGCAGATGGTTAAGGGTGTAGGCTCCAGCCCCCCATGACCCAGAAGGGTTCGTTCTATGGATGATTGATGAATGGATGGAATATTGAGTACATAAGAAACACTGAGTACCTCCATCACTTATAAACTTTCGTTTCAGTCCCGTGGCAGAAACAACCACTGACTGAATGTCCTCTGCTGACCTGCAGCCAAAAGCTGAACTACAATAAAACACAAATGCCCCAAATTTCTATAAATGAAATATAAAATATCACATTGATGACACCGCACTAAACATTTGAACACAGTATTGCTGTATTGTATTTGCTCTGCAAAATATTGTGATATATTGGTGTATTGATGTTTTCATACAGCCCTAGCCACTGGGCATGCTCACTGGTCACAGAAGGGGACCGAGACATCCAGATGCCCCCGGGGTTTCTTGTCTTGTTCATAGAAGTACTTCGTCACTCGGAGGAGACGTGCAAGAACACCAGGAGAACCTGCTGGTCTGTGATGGCTGAGTAACAGCTGAAGGATCTGCTCTAAAGGAGATGCCAACAGGGTGGGCCGGTCTCTTCTCTCCTTCACTCTGGTTCACTTGTTTGCAAAACAGCATTTTAGCTTTTATGTGTTTGATTGGAAGGTAAATATGCATTTCACATCCAATTTCATGAGCACGACTCCCCCTGAATATTAACTCTGTGCAATTTCCTGTTTTGTGATTATCATGAGTGCACATGGAGAAAATTAAACTCCAGCAGGAGCATAATGTTTAATTCAGCCACAAACAGATATATTGAGTTTTTTTTAACAGAGTCACAAAGACTTAGGAAACACTGCAGGAATCTGTCAAACTTCAAAAATAACACCTCTAAAAATAGAAACCATCGATTCACAGAGAGAGCAGAGGTTCAGAGACAGTCACAGAGAGGAGAAAAACTTCTGCAACAGATGTCATCAAACAGTTAAGACTAAGACAGTACAATTAATTCTTCTTTAAATAACTTTGATTTGATTTATCATCTGTGAAACAAACATCTCCAGGACTCATTAAACATCACTGTCAGGTTGTGTTTGAGCACAGGAGAAGAAACAGGAAATTAAAGTGTCAGATTTGTGAATGGCTCTGTGTGTCTCTGCCTGCAGCTATGTTTCAGTTTGATTCACGCAAACGCTGCAGATGGATTTCTGTCTCCTGGATGCTCTTATTCAATCACACCAAGACGTAATCAAACGCTGCACATTTTAACAGAGTGGCAGAAAGTCAGACAGACCTGCAGGTGAAAGCTGAATCGAGAAAATGTAATGTTCACTAAGCATGAATGATGAATTTATAACATGAATGAAGCAGAGGGAACAATGTTCACTCAAATCATTCAGATTAGCGTCGTGGAAATCAAGATACTTCAGTAAACCTGGGGCGGCAGTAGCTCAGTCCAGAAGGACTTGTGTTGGGGACCGAGGGGGGCCGATTCACGTCCCGATTGAAACATACCTGGAAGTTGGTTTGGTAGCTGGGGAGATGCCAGCTGACTTCCTGAGCACGGTCAAAGTGCCCTTGAGCAAGGCATTGAACCCTTAAACTGCTCAGAAGTGCTTCTTCAAGAGTAGTAAGCCTTCACTCTGACATTTCTTCTTTGATGCATCACTGTAGGTCCTGTTTGTGTGTTTCAGCTTATGTGTATGCGGCCTGTTTCAACAACAGAGTGTGAAGAACTGAATTTCCCTGTTAGGGATTAATAAAGTACGTCTTCTTCCTCTGAAATCAGTTCACATGTCCATGGCTGTTTACACCATGTCTGTCTATTTAGCAAGGATATGATTGAACCTCACGAATTAAAAAAAAATGTCATCTCTGTAGAGGATCAGATTCAGCTCTTTTCCCCTCCCCTTTGGAAAGGCTCTTATCTGAGGGGGCAGAGCTACAGGAGGCTGTGATAATAAGCTCTGTGCTGATAGCTGCCCAAGCCATGCCTACAGGCCCCGAAGTGGACTTTCAAGACATTCATGGTGTCTGCCTGTGACCGGCAGAAAACTCACATGTAGGTGGAGGCAGTATAGCTATGACATCATAAACACCAGGAAGTAAAAAACAGAGTGTCATAAGGGACATTTCCTAAAAGAGGCACAGTGTATGTGAACTGAGAGTTTAGTAAAAGATGTCATGTTCCTCTGCTCCTCAAGCTTCTTCTTATAACATTAAAACAAAGAAAAATTGACTTTGCTGGCCATGAAACCTTTTTTAACATTTCACTTGAGAAATGAAGTAGTTGGAAAAGGCTCTTTGAGAGAGAATTTAAAGATAAACTGATCTGAAACAGAGACAAGTACTGACAGATCTAAAAAGTACTAAAGATCAAAAAGCCCTGGTTTGGAAAAAAAAAAGTAACACAATCTGGTCAGCAGGAGTGTATTGGTAAGGTCTTCTTAAACTGGTTCAAGTATGGGTTGTTTGATACAGACATTGACTGAACAAATATGGAACTATGCCTAAATTCAGTGTTCTACACAGACCCTTTTGTTGGAGCACAAAGCACACGCTCAGAAGAAAGATAAGGCGACAGTAAAGTGCAGACATCAATCACCATATTCTGTGATTTTCAGTGGTTTGTTTATGCACTTGTGAGTGGACTGGAGTGGAAATAGCTTGTGAATGTGGTAAAAGTTTTGTCAACAAATATTCCCTTAAAGTAGGATGTTGTCTGATAAACTCATTCTGTGGACCTTGGGAATATCTTCCCTTTTAATGTTTGGACTCACAGAAACTTTACAGCCTTGTAGACATCCATCCTGTCTGCTCCACTCCACCAGGTAAGCTAATGTTGCTATCAGAGAGTAACGTAAACATTCAGAGATATTCATGGCTGCAGTAGCTTAATCAGACCAGAGGAAGGACAAAGTTTTAGCCAAACTTTTAGTCACAACAAGTCTGAGCTACCAGATAATTTTTGTGTTTGTAGTGCTGAACAGAAAACAATATCGAGTAACTGAGCTTAAAGGATCGTGACGACAGCAGCATGCATTCATGATATTTATTCATGTGATTGACTGTGAGAGCAGGTCAGACTGTGGATAAGAAAATATACGTGTGTGAGTGTCAGGAAATGTCTGTATTTTTCAGTCAGCCCTCCAAAACGATGTCAGCATCATCACAATACATTAAACGAGGGAGCACACTGAGCCAGTGGGGTGGGTCAGTGCTCTGTGTGAGTGTGGGTCTGCATTTAAGAGTATGTGGGGCATGGGAGGCAAAGGATACCGAAATGCAGGTAAAGACACTAAAAATAAAATCTTCCTTTCATAATGAACTCTTGCTGCACTTTTACAGCCTGTTCTGGCCTCCTCTCTTTCTGGCGTGCTCTCCAGTTTGGGCAGTGTGTGGTTTGCAGAGTAACAGCTGTCTGATGGCGTAACAGACTGATGCCTCTGCTAATCTTAGCTGTAAACAGGAGGAACCGCTGCCAGCTTAATCTGTTCATCACTGCTGGAGGCCTGCCTGCCTGCCCCGAGGCTACGCTAGGCTAACGCCAACGCTAACGCTGTGGGCCAGCGGAGTTACACATTCACAGTCACCTAAAATTAAGCCGACATCACCAGATGGTATTTGGGTGCTACTGACCCATCAGCCAGCTTTAAGCTCGAGCTAAAAAAAGAGCTGAAACGGGAAGTGATGACTGACACAGTGAAGTAGAGACAGCTTTAAAACATGCATGAAATATGCTAAAGCCTCTGCTCTGGAGGTCTGTCCAACAAAGTTACAGAATTACCCCAGGACTCATGGGGGGCCTCAACATATGGTAGGTGAGCATCAATGAAGTAAACATCCTAAAAACACCTCTCACCAATGTCAGCTGGGATAGGCCACATTCTCAGCAACCCTGACAGATGATGGATGGATAGATGAATGAACTGACAAGGAGCTCCACATCAGTTTAACCTTCTTAGCTTGAACAGCGTCAATGGCCACGGTTACATGATGGTTTTAATTCACAACATTAACTATTCAGAATTAAAGCACCACTATGTAAGATTCCCGCTTTCAGCTCTCTAGGGGCCTCTGTGGTTGTTGAGTGTAACTGCGCGGTCGTCAAACAGAGCGCCTCACACCAACGTGCATTTGTTGACATACAGAGGGAGGAGAGGCGAGCCGACAGGACGTCCAGAGAGACAAAAACACCATCACCTGTCATATATCTGTTAATACTGTTTTCTTTGGACTAAGACTTACAGATAAACTAAATTTAAGGTCTGATGGTCATGAGTCTGGACTACATTTTGCCTTTATGTGCTTTTGGTAAATAAAAAGAACAAACATTTTGACGACATTGGGGATGATGACTGGTACCAGTATTGGTAAAATTACAGCATAAAGTGTTGTATGGCATTGGCCTGAAAGAGTCTGGTGTCGCTCTCAAAGGAACGATGTTCTGCTAAGACAAGAGGAGTGTGGGCGGGGCTAACGTTTGATTGGCTCGTTTAGTCAATATGACAGTAAGATTGACAGGTGGTCTGACCCTTCACATATTCCCATATTATTTAATTAGCAAAAACGTTTTATCAGTGTTCATCTTCTCTCACCATGAGTCTGTTTCCTGGCAAAGCATTTCAGTTTCTAAACCTTTTTTATGGTTACCGTAATTTCTAGATTTAACACGCACTTGATTATAACACGTACCCAAATTTTGCCCAAACCTTACTCTCTCAAACAACTCAAAAATTAACTTAATTCAAAGTTTTAATCAATGAAATTTCAGTATTTTTACAGCAAAGACACGATTGTCTCTCTCTCTCAAACGGATGCAGAAACACCTTTTGCTTCACGCATGCGCAATTACGCGATTTCTGCCTGAGCATGCTGAGACGTAGTGTACCGACCAATCAGAGAGCAGCTATCAACATGCCGATGTCTTCAACCAATCACAGCACAACTATTTTGCGTCGCCTTGCTCACAAGATGGCAGCGCCCTGTGTTTGCCAGTGAGTGGTAACGCTTGAGAATTTAACAATGATTACACAAAGTAAACAAATTAAAACCCAAAATATTTGATCAGAACAGTTCAACTGTCATTTTAATAAGAATTACACACGTTTGGTGGGAATGTTTTGTAGAGAAAGAGAATATTTCGGCTTTTTGAATCATGTGTTGCAATCGCAATGTTGGCGAGATTAAATATTTTAAGTTTTTTCCTTGTATAATACACACCCAAAAAATTAGAGCTTATATAAAAGCAAAACAGTGCGTGTTATAAATGAGAAATTACGGTAAATGTTTTGTAACAAGTTAAATATTTTTTCCACCATTTTCAGGCTTGTTTTGTCAGAGTGGGGGGGTCGGGGGGTGTCTTGTGATGTTGGCATTAGTAACCAGGGGCTACATCAGGGACCCCCTGATTTCATCTACACCAATCACTCAGCTGTGCAGAAATGTAAAAAAAGGCTGAGCGTTTGAATCTGTTGATGACTTAAAGAAGCTTTGACGAATCATGATCAGTAAATTTAAGGCATTTTCTTCGATGATGTAGGCGTGACACCATCTTCAGTTGCATCTGCTCGTGTCTGACATCAAACCAGCCCCAATCAATCACTGCCCTAAAGTTTGCTGTTCCACATCATTTATGAAAAAGTTCACTTCCTTCATTTGAAAAACACGCTCTTAAGATCCTCTAAAGAGAATAAAATATGTTTTTTAGCTGTCTGTGCACTTCAGAGTGATGCATCAGCGCTGCATTAACCTTTTCATCAGGACTCAAACATCAGAAGCTCTGCAGCAGAACGCCCTCAGTACAGCAGGGAGCCACTCTGAAAGACACCAGGCTCTGGCACCTCCCCTTCAAAATAAAACACTTGGCTTCTCCAGTGCAGTTTGGCTTCTTTTATACAGAGCCAGAATTCCTCAAGGTTGAATTTACTGCAAATTATTTTCTCAAAAAGCCCTCCCGGCACTTTGGGCCAACATCACACACTCAGTAAAAGCCAAATTACACACATTTACAGGGGGCAACAGAACAAACAGAGGTCATGGCTTTTAAGATTTGGGGGGTTTAAAGTTTTTAAGAGAGCAGGAGTTCAAGCAGCCATCATTCAGGATCATTTATATCACAACAATGACTCAGAATTCAGCTTTAAACCAACATTTTCTTCTGTTTCACTCCTGAAAATCAGCAAGAAATGGTGAAATTTGCCATTTATGGTCAATTATTGTGTTTAGTAAATGCACACTGTAGAAAATGGAGGGGGTGGTTTGCTGTGGGTGTGAAAGCATCTGAACCAAAGAAGGGCCCAGAGATCATCAAAGTCTTCTTAAAACAGAAACACTGCAGATGTTTTGGGAAAGAGTAGACAGTATGTAGAAATGTGACTGTGATTCTTTACAACTTAAAAAAAAGAAAACAGAATTTAGTGTCTAGGACCTCTGATTTGTTGCTTCAGTACTTTTTATATCTGGCTTAAAGCTGCTGAAGCACTGCTGCAGAAAGAATCACTCTGTAGTTTTTATTCTTTTAACAGGATCTACAAACAACCCCCGTCTGCTTCAGTTTAATAAATCATATTGATGTTTGAAGCTCAGATGAAAAAAAGCCTTAAACTGTTTTTAGTGTTGAACGTCCTGTTCTTGTTTATCCAGCCTGCAGACAGTGCCTGTGTTAAATAAAGCTGTGTGCCTGTGAGGCCGAGCCGGGCGGGGGTTATATTAATGTAATAGGCTGCATGAAACAACCCCACCTCTGACTTCATGACCTCCAGTAAATCCACAGCGCTGCTAAGCCCCCACATTTTCTGAAAAGCACACCGAGGGAGCGCTGATGTACAGTGAACGGATCATAACATGAGTGTGTGCACAGCGAGCGCATACATCCAGTGATCCGGCTGATGGGCTTTCTCTCCCTTTGCCTTCAGCGTGGATTAACATACAGCTTAATGTGTTATCTTACCCCGGATTAAGAGCAATAATACACCCCACACACACACACACCTCCCTGCACTCAAACATGTCTTATAAACATGCACACAGGTCATACAGTTGTTACTCAGCAGGAGGACTTGTGGTCGGAGCTCCTGTATTAAATCTGCTGTCATGAAGCGTTCAGTGAAAACAGAAACAAAGGAGGACAAACAGAGACGCGCTGCTCAGCTCCACCCAACTCCTGTGCTTACTTTTTAATTATTTTGAAATGAGGACTCTTCTCTCTAAGGTGTAGTTATTAAACAGTGTTTAGTTTTATGACTGGGTTTGGTTTGGCATGATGAGGGAAAAAAGCTTTTTAAAAGGGACCTTCCTGGTTTATGCAATCCCAGAATTCTTTGCGATCAGCTCACAGGAAAAATAACATAGGCCACTTTTAACATCTTTTATTCATGAAATGAAAACAGTGGCTGCCTCCTCATGGGTAGACTTTAGGACTGAAAACCAGATCAAGGTCCAAGGTTTCAAGATTCATGGATTCAAAGAGGTGAGGCAGCAAAAACCACAAGATGAAGCACTTCCTTTAACACAGCCTTATGTGAAGAAATGCACCGTGTTTATTGTGTTACAGTGTCTTGTGCACTTAAGCAGTACATCTTCAGCCACAGCTGTGCAAAACATCCTTTTTCACACAGGTAAGAAACACAGCTGGGCAAGTATTTATACTATAGTCCTGAGGGCACCCCTGTATACTGTGAAAGAGCTCGCTGTGGAGATGGATCACCAGCCCTAAGGCATAACATTTACCCTTCTGTGACCTTTCACCTCCACTGTGACCACCTGGAGGAGGAATAGGCAAAGGAGTTGACCCCCTCTTTGTTCCATCTCCAGAGGTTAAACATTGGAGAGAGGGGGGACTGTGGACTCAGCAGGAGACAGGAGTGCCGCGAGCGAGCATCTCTGCCTTTGTGTGGACACGCACCGTGTTGTGTGTCCAAGCATGAACTGACCCGGATATTATGACCTCGCAAAATTAATGTGAATGTCTCTAGATGTAAATATAGCAGAACCTCTTTGAGGGGCTGTGAATTGGGCTAATGAGGAGAGGAGATGGCTGGCAGTGTTCAGTGAGTGAGAGGATTTATGATGGAGTGAAACTTCTCTGGCGCCATCAGGAGTATTTGTGTTTGTAAAGCATGTTAGAAAACACAGCCCTAACTTCAAAAAACATATTTATTTCTCAAGAGTGAATCCATCAATACTGCAGGTGAGCTCCTGTTCCAGTGGCTTAGTTTTGCAGTCTGTGCAGGACTTTAATATTTGATGAATGAAAACAGCAAATGATCCAAAATCAGGTTCCTAGACCTAATATCGTGGGGGCTGTAGAGCCCCGTGACTTTTGGGACTGCTATTATAGTATGAACAACATTTTGCCGTGGGTGTTTAAAGCTTCTTTGACCTTCTCTTATAACATATTCAGGTTACCTGAGGCACTGATGATCATTTCTGGGGACTTTAACCATGCAACTTTGGACTCTACTTTGGCTGCTTTCCATCAGGTTGTGGACTGTCCAACAAGGAACAACAGGACAACCGACTTGCTGTATGTTAATGTGATGGATGCATACAGAGTCACACCTCTCCCTCCTCTGGGGAAGTCTGACCACAACCTGGTCCACCTACAGCCAGAGTACACCCCCCTGGTCCAAAGGCAGCTGGTAACCACTCACTCCATCAGGAGGTGGATCTCCTGAAATGGAAAGTGCCCTGAGAGACTGCATCAGCATCACAGCCTGGGATGAGCTGATCGACCTCCATGGTGAGGACACAGAGGGGCTGAAACACTGTCTGAAAGACTACCTCAGCTTCTGTGCAGACGTGGTCTCTCCTGCCAAGACTGTCTGCTGTTACTCTATTAACAAACTGTGGGTAACACAGGAAGGCAAAGCTGTCCTCAACAGGAAGAAGGCCGCCTTCAGGAGCAGAGACAGGGAGGCCATGAAAGCAGCACAGCAGGAGGTTAAATGCTGCGACAGCTACAGGAGAAAGGTGAAGCAGAAGCTGAAAGAGAACAACATGAGGGAGGTCTGGGAGAACAACATGAGGGAGGTCTGGGAGAACAACATGAGGGAGGTCTGGGATGGTGTGAAAACCATCACAGGCCCAGTGATGAAGGGGGGGCCTGACCTCTCCTTCTCAGCAGGCTGCAGGGAGGACATCACAACTGACATTGTGATCAGCAGCACTGGAGCACCCCAGGGCACGGTGCTGGCCCCTCTTCTCTTCGACCTGTACACCGCAGACTTCTGCTACAACTCTGAGCTGTGTCACATCCATTGTTCAACAATGACACAGTGACACAGCCATCATTGGATGCATCAGGGACGACAGAGAGGAGGAGTGCAGGAGCCTAGTGAGGGACACAAACCATCTACAGCTCAACACCTCGAAGACAAAAGGGCTGGTCACTGACTTTGGGAAGACCAGACCAAGACCACGACCAGCTCTGATCGGGGGAGCTGAGGTGGAGGCTGTGGACTCCTATAAGTACCTCGGCCTGTGGCTGGACAGCAAACTAGACTGGAAGATCCACACCAACTACCTGCACAGGAAGGGACAGAGCAGGCTGTACTTCCTGAGGAGGCTGTGGTCTTTTTACATCTGCGGGAAACTCCTGCAGATGTTTTACCAGTCTGTGGTAGCCAGTGTTCTCTTCTACTCTGTGGTGTGCTGGGGTGGGGTGGGGGGGCAGCACATCCAAGAAGGACACATCCAGAATGGAGAAACTGATCAGGTGGGCCGGCTCTGTGGTCGATATGAAGCTGGACTCTCTGGTGACGGTGGCAGAGAAGAGGACACTCGACAAACTGCTGGACATTTTGGACGATGCCAGTCAACCTCTGCACACCGTCATCAGCAACCAGAGGAGCCTGTTCAGCCCAAGACTGCTCCTTCACAAGTTCAGGACCAACAGACTGAGAAAGTCCTTTGTCCCTCAGACCATCAGACTGTACAACTCCTCAGGGGAGTAACAGGAAGACAGAGGACAGGAAGGAGCAGTAGCTAGCCTGTAGCAATATATTTTTATTTTTTATTTTCATTTTATTTATATTTATGTATATTAATTAATACTTTTGTTTAGATCTATCTTTTCTTTTATATATCTTTTATTCTGTAATAATCAACTGCTACTGATTCTCAATTTCCCTGAAGGAGTTTCTGGTCCATGACAGGAAAGTTCCCCGACCTGCCCAACTTATTGGTCGTTATGATATCCCCTACAATTGTGTGAAAAACATCTGATCATTAACACTTTTTATTCTTTAGGATAAATAAATGAAATCTTTGCTTTGCATGTAAAATGCTACTACGTACAGAAATTGAGAGCAAAAAAAAGTCCTTGTTCAGACTCTCCGTGGCTGGAAGTTGGGTGGTAACTGGCTGGAACTCGGCTGGTATTTGGCTGGGAGGGGAAATAAGAAGTGGCTGCATCTGTAAAAAGAGGCCCTTCGAAACAGAGAGGAGAGGAAATCAGTTTTGTTTTGCTTTTTGCTTTGTACTTGACCGTCTGACTGACATGTTAAAGTATAAGGGTCTTTAAAAGGATAGGATATGGAGTAATTAAAATGGATAGTCTGATATTTTTCATCTTAAAAAAGGCTAAAAGATCAGAATAACAAGAATTGATTTTATCTTAAAGTAAATGATAAATGAAAACATGATGAGGGCTTAAAAAGGTACAAATGTTAGAAATCTATCAGACCACAACACCAACAGTGGCTACAGTCAGTGATGAATACTCCACTTCATGGACATTTAACTGTTAACTGCACCTTAATGTGCTGTTTTGTAGTTTCATCTCATAATGGATTAATCCATGCTTCCTGGTGTGTCATTCTTAACATAACTCAATCCTATCAATCACACCATTACTCATATATTAACAAATACTTTTACATCCTGTCACTGCCATCTCTGCACAACATGTCACAACAGACTGACTTTTGCTGACAACTGCAACAAACAAACACACCTTGTGCAGAGTATGACTCAACGTGAGGACCAGAGAGAGACATGGGCTTGTGTCTAAACCCCACACAGAGAGACAGTCTGGAGGACTCACTCTGTTTTTATCAGCTGCTTAAGCTAGCTGAAAGTCACCTGCTGACACTGTCACTAATTAAACCACTACACCTTTTGAGCATGAATGGCACGCATACAGTACTGATGGTTTGTGTTTCCTCCATCAGTCATCAGTCTGAGCTGCTCTGATGTTTCTTTTTATTATTGATGGATGTTTTATTAGTCCTGTCAAATATCTTTACAGCTATGTCCAGTGCACAAGTGGAGGAGTGCGCGAACACAAGGTTTGAGCATCTGAAGTTGTACTTTTTCATTGATCAAATCAATTAATCTGTAATTAAAAGAATCAGGCCTTGTTTTTTCTCCAAAACCACATTCCAGCACACACGGACTTAAAGGTGCAGTGTGTAGAATTTGGCATCATTTCGCCGAACAGAAACGGTGAATATAGGATATAATGTTTCTGTTTGTATATAAAGTCCATCAAAATAGGAGTACAATCATCCCCATAAAACGTTTGTTTTATTTTTATTTAGTTAGAAAAAGCTTTAAAAAATTTACATTACCGCGGGCTGCGTTCATGTAGGCCGACATAACGATCCGCCATGATGTCTACGGGTGGATTTTAGGGTCAAAAAGAACAAAACGCGAATCTGTCCGCCGGTTCTGAAATCTACCTGGAATGCAGGCGAAGATGAGGAGAGAGGACGGCAGTGGATGTAGAGAGAGCTAACAACTGGCCTATAATCTATGAAAATAATGGTTACAAACCTTGTCACTTTAGTAAATGATGCCGTGTTCACGATCCTTTTTGGTCTTCACAGGCTTCCGTTGCTCAGCGATGTGATGTGATGTGATGTTTTGGTCACGGTTGGGCTCATTCTAGAATCTGAACGATAGATGTCTCTCAAATGCCAAATTCTACACACTGCACCTTTAACCAAGTAATTTCCTCACATTCCCCTATTATTCCATCAGTGTAAAGTCTGAATTAGAAGTATCAGGGTGATTTACTAGGGTGAGGGATTAGGGCACATGACATCATCCTGTGCAACAGGTGAAAAACCAGAAAAGGGAGACTTGACAGGACGGATAAAGACAACTGCTGCTGTGGGAGAAGTTGATACGATCTTAATGAGAGCAACACAAACTCAGATGTGTGTCTGGACATTTGAAAGTGTTGTTTCCACTGAACATCATCAGAGCTCTGAACAACTTCTTCTATAAAACAATCTCCACCATCCAAAGAGCTGCTGTTAGTGGAACTTAAATTGCAGCTGTCTTTCTCCAGGGTAATCACTGGCATGTAGTGAAGCTGCTTTAAATTCCCTTCTGCATGCTTCAGTGCTCCTCTAGACTCCTTCGTTGATGCTTTTTATCATGTAACACTTAAGTTGGGATATTAATTGTTCATCCACTATCATACTGTACTATGAACACTTCTGTCGTGTGTTTGACATCATGTGCTGCTACACCCTGCTGAGTAAGTGTGAACGACCATATCAAGGAATTACCTGGGTATTATCCTGGCAATATCAGGGCTACTTATTTGAAAGGGAAAAGGTACCCTGGTACCTTTAGTCATTGTAGTTCTTTATTGATTGTAAATGTAAATCTCTGGTTTCTAAATGCTCCCATGCATCAGTGTTGGTTTTCAGTTTTTACCATGAACACACTGAAAACTCCTCACAGTCGTCTAAAAACTTCTTTTTTGTGATGTTGGACTCGGGTTGGAGTCTAAGACTTTTGATAATATGGTGCAATGGGCTGTGGAGACTCTGCTGGGACTTGAAGCAGCTCCTGAGTTATTTTTATCCCCTCCCCCACTGTGACCTCCCGCTGCACGATCCTCCTCTCTCTGAACGTATCATCGCTCTCACAGAGGAGAGGCGACCTCGCTCCATGACGTCTTCATCTGCCTCTCAACATCAGAGGAAGAAGACACAAACATTTATTCCTCCTCCGTTTGTTTCCGAGCAGAGGTGTGAGAGTTTCACCGCACCCAAACGCTCCTCTAATAGACAGCAACGCTTCCTTTGATTGAAAGAAGAGGCGCACACACTTCTCAGCTTCTAACAAAGATGCAGCCTTGAGTGACTTCAATGAAGCAGCCTCATCATGAAACACTATCTTCAGATTAAACATAAGCCTTTAAAGATGTAGAGTGAGCTTGGAGACGTGAGTGGGATTGTTCAACGCCTCATAAGTTGTAGAGCATTTTATGAACATTTCAGCATCTGTCGCACAGAGAAATTCATGGCAGCAACAGGGATGATCAGATTAGAGACATTGTCATTCGGAGTAAAAAGCTTTATGTAAATACTGTGGAGTAATTGCAGTCAGAAGCTGCTGATGGAGCAGGATAAATGTGGATGATGTAGGATGGAGGAGCTCCAGGCTTTCAGATGATGGATACTGTAAATGTGAATGATATCAAAGAGCTTCATTTATGAGCTGCTCCAGCATCAAGGGCTGATTAATGATGAGGCAGGAGAGCTGATGGGCTGTCAGTGAAAAACGCTCTCATCGCTCCTTTATCTCTGTTCTGCTGCAGCATCAGGACCACGAAGGGTTAAATTTACACAAGAAGGACTGCTGATGAGAAGTGCTCTGACTTTTAGCTCCTGTGGTGAGAAAAGGAGATCTTTCAGGTCAGAGAATTACTCTTTGATGAGGCAAACAATCACTAACCTGTCTCACCAGATTGACTGCTGTATCCAGCAGGTAACTGGACGATCGTTCTATCAATCACGTTCGTTACAGGCCAGTCAATTCATTGTTTTAGGCGGGTGCTGTGGTAAACAGACCCAAACATGAGCCACGACATAGAACAAACTCAACAAAACATGTTTTGCTTGTTTGCCTGTTTGTTTGATGCTTTTGTTTTGTTTTTGTCCGTATGTTTTTAATGTGTGCGACCCCTGTGCCTTTATATTGCCCCCATGGGGATAAATAAAGTGATTGAATTGCTGAATTGTTAAAAACATGCCGGGCGTGCAGCAAAAATATCTTCTATCAGGAAATGCTTTCACTGTTGTTTGCTTTTCATTTAATAAAAAAGGTGGTCTACACGGCTAAACCACCCAAAAAAAGGAAGAAAGGATTAGAAAAGAAAGAATATGAAAGACAGGCTGACCAAAAAAGGAACAAAAGTCGTGTTAATATTTGGCAGAGCATTCCAGAAATGGAGAGACCTGCGGGATAGCCTCGGTCTGAAGTTGGATTTGGAGCTGGCCACTCTTCTCTTGGACAGGTAAGCTGCTAAATGAATGGCATTGTAACATTTGTCTTCATGTGTTGTGTAGTTAGATTTCATGAAAGCACTCCACTGGACTCTGGCTGACTCAGACATTACTCAAAATTGTGCTAAGTGGAGTGGTGAATTCCAGCAGTGGCTCGATAGCGACTCTGTGTGCGCTGTATGCTTTGTGCGTGCTCGTCTGGTAGGAGGGGCTCAGGGCGGAGACGAACTAAACCTAACTCAGATGAGACTCAAAAATCAACTGTTTTCTGGCTTTCTACCTACTGCAGCTTTAACCTGGAATAGACAACTATTCTCAATAAAATATTAAACGACTCAGTACAATGTCCACAGTTCAATACTTGCATATGAATTGCAGTATTTTCAGTTTTGAGTGCAAACAACTTTCATTCACTATAGTCCTTTTAATTTTATATTTGCTCTCCTGCATTAGTGCCTGTGAGCCAGAGCTCAGGGCTGAGTAAACACAAGAAGGGCAACAGTACTCCTTTGAGAGGAGAGGAAGCACTATGCAGCCACACTTGCAACATACTCTGTCATGAAAGAAGGGGTGAGGACAGACAGTTCAGCACTTGTCACATCATAAGAAACCTGCAGATCCATTTGTCCATCATGGATTGGGTTCATCACAATACCAGAACCACAAACTTCAGTACAATACAAAGTTTTTTTTAATGAGGATCACTTCTTATTTACAACTAACAGAGCAAAACATGCATGAAAAATAATACGAGAAAACAGTCACTTCTGAAAGATTTCTGCATTCCTTTGCCAGAAAATGTTAAAGTAAAACAATTTTTTCTCCAAATGTTCAAATATTTGACTCAGTTCAGCTGTTATGAGTTTTTTTTTTCTGTTCAAAGTTACTTTAACTGAATAATGAACTTAAATTAAATAACAAAACAGTTTCAGTAAATCTGCTCTGTTACGTGGATTAACTCTCTGCAGCCCTACGTTGAAAAATCTGATCCTGGATCTGTTGGTTAGCTTCAGTATTTTCTGGAGTAAAAAGAGATTTTCATGGTATTACAGTACCTTGTGCTTGTTACTGAAAAACTGTGTGGGGAGTTTTATTCCACTCCACTGATTGCCCATAATTGATTAATTTATATTATATACATTAATGTATATTGATTGAATCAATAACCAGACTGGATGATGACATTGGTAACCATGAAATTTCATTATTTCCCATCCCTCATCAAATCATATTGTCCTGTATTGTATATGAAATAATGTCACCCTCCCCCAACAGCCGTCCAGAGGTCTCAGTGTCCTGGACAGACAATCTCAAAGCACTGAGTGTGGACAGTTTGGGCAGGAGAGGAGGTTAATTATGAAATTTTTGTTTCTAAAGACGGGAGCGTTAACACATGGACACACTAACAAGATGTATAACCTTTGACCTACACTTCAATGGGAAAACAAGCATTTTGATTAGGGAGATACTAAAGAATCACACCAGTACAGAAACAAGTACAACATGAAGACTCTCAGACTTAAAGTTCAGGCGAGTGGCGCCTGCTGCACTGATGGAAATGTGTCTTTGTGTGTCTCTAATGAGTTTCAGTCTGAAGGACACATTTATCTATTTCCACGGCCTATGGATTCAGTTCAAACATGACCTATAAAGGATCGAGGCCAAAGCTAATGAGCTAGGAAAATCAGCTACTGAAGAAATAATATGTAGAATTTTCCCTCTAAATCTCTAAATTAATAACAAAACAACTAATGTTATGATATACGAGGTGGCTATTAAATAACGATCCTGCCCTTCTGAGGATAAACCATGTGGTTCACAGTCACAGTAACTGTTTTATATTAAAGTTTAGTCTTCACTTACATTTGGGGGTAAGTGGCATCTTTAGTTCACTGCTCGCTACTGACTAGAGTGCACGTGTTTTAAGGCCACTGATGATTTATTACCCACATATTTAACTTTAAACATCACAGAAACTGTAGATTCACAAAGGATTCAAAACACAAATGTCCTCTGGAGCATGGAGAATGAATAATACACAAACAAGATGGACTTCAGGAGGGAGAAGGCTTAAGCACAGAACAGAATCCCTGCACCCTTAAAGGGCTAGTTCTGTTTTTTGAAGAGGGGGAGATATCTGGGGTTGGACCGTAGCTGGTACATAACAGTACATGGTGCCACTAAAAGCCTCATAATTAGTCCACTTGCAAGTTAGAATTACCCAAAAGCTTACACTGGTTTAACAATACGCTACAGTCAGAATATTTGCAGTGTTTAGCTTTTTCTCTACAAAGCTCCTGTGATTATGACCAAAATGTTATGTGACGAAGCACTATGTATCCTTCCACCATCAGCTGGTCAGGTCGTCAGATGGAACAACAAACACTAACTTCACTTAAACTAAAGTAAAAATAAGAAATTTATACTCGAGTAACAATGACGTGCTGTTAGTCGTGGATACTTGAGGATATTTTTATGAACTGGAGCACACAGAGGAAGAACTTCTGATGTAGTCCCAGGTAGAAAGAGGGATGGAGAACAGATCTCAGGTTACCTGGTGGTGCAGATGCATGAACTCAGGCCCATCTCTTTCATGAGTGGGACTTAGCAACATGGCTTCTCCTGGGCCTTCATCAGAGATCTTTGACTTCTATAAGCCTTCAACCTGCTGTCATGTGTCGTCGTCCTGATTGGTAAAATGGGCACTGCAATGACTGTGACCGCTACCTGACTCCAACCTGATCCATTAAGGAAAGCTGCTGGTGGAGGGATACGTCGCTCTTGGTTGCATCACAAAACAGTTCCAAACACAGAGGCTTTGTGGAGGAAAAATTAAACACTGTAAAGAATCTTACTATAGCGTATTCAAGCCTAGTCATTTTTCGAGTAGTTTGTAACCTGTAAATGGGATAATTATGAGGCTTTCAGTGGCATCATGAACTATGCACCAGCTATTATCTGCTCCTGGATATCTGATGTACATAAAATTTCCCTTTGTTACTTGTATTTATTTAAATTCTTTTTATAACTTTGTCCACTTAGTATGTTCACTGCTCTTTCATGCTGCCACAGAGGATGCCAAACAATGTTTCACTGTACAAACTCTGTTGCCTAACAAGTGTTTGATAGTGACAATAAAGAACTATTTTTATTCTTATTCTTATTCTTATTCTTATTCTTATTCTTATTCTTATTCTTATCTCCCCCTGGGACAGAGCCTGCAAGTTCCTTTACTGGCACTTATATTTACTAGAGTCCTGGGCATCTAGCAACCCCACTTTAAAAGAAGAAAAAACAGAACTAACCCTTTAATCTCAGTGAGGTTTAAATAAGTGCAAATAAATATAATTAATAAATAAAATAAATCCCACATTGGTTAGCCAGTGAAAGATCTTCATGCTAAGGGTACAAGTGTGACTGTGATGTTGTGTTTAGTCTTTTGAGCAGGCAGCCTGGGTCCAAGTGAACTTTAGTCCATATAAGCTTTAAAAAATCTTCACTACAACAGTAAAATAACATCAGGGAAAGGGAAAGGTCCATTTAATTACAGCAAAATATGAGTGTACTTCAGAGAACGTTTCTCTTTGTTTCTCTCTGTTCTGCTGAAGGTTGTCCCTTCAGAAACATGTTAGAAGAGACTGTCTATTAATTAAACACAGGAGGCACCATACTTCTGTAAACAGGAAGAACAATAAACCACATGTGATAAACTTCCCCTCAGGCCATGCTGAGATTTCTGCTCTGCAAGAACTGCACGGACAGATGGACCCACACATGGGAACACACAAATGAATAACATGAGAACATATTGCCTCAGGCCAGAGCTGGATCCAGAGCTGGATCGAGTGCAGGGAGGCGTAAAAATGAACCCATTTATCCTGTCTGAAAGACTCTTTCTCCACAGTAATCATAAAATACTGTTAATTTTCTGCTCGTGCACACTCAGGTTTGTGGGACGTGGAAAAACAATGATTGTTATTTGGGACATTCTTCTTCTCTCAAACAAAATCTGAAGCGAAGACCCTGAGAGGATCACAAAATCCAGAACCAACAGCTCACCTGTTAGCTACCTGATCTGTCAGCGTGAAAGGGAACCCTCATATTCTGGTGCTCTTGATCCCTCCTCATCTCCTCAGGCTTCTCCAAAATCTGCCTAAATTAGTGTTTGTGTGTGTTTGTGATCATGAATAATTATGTTTGTGTTTGCCAAGACTGGCAAAGCTCAGAGGAAAACACTCCTACCTCCAAAGGCCGGCCTCATGGTGAAGTCATGATCGTCGACTTTGAGCAGATGCTCCGTCTTCATTTTTCGAGATTTGGTCACATCTGGAGGCTTCTTCGCCAGCGAGCTAGAAGAGATCACATGAACATATGTTAGAGGAGAGTCGGGCTGAAGAGGTGGTTTGGTTTGGGGGAGAGTCGTGTGCCAAAAATGAAGTCTGATGTTATAATGAATAAAAACTCTAAAGGCAATTGATGAGTCAAATAAGATGTAATAATGATTTCTGCCTTTGAGAATTCTCTTAAAATAACCTGCCACACCAGATGGACCCTTCAATATAGTTCCAGTCCATCTGGGAAAAACCCATAGAAAGTGTTTGGGGAGGGCAGAACCTTTCAGAAGCAAATCCGGCAGGTGATTGGACAGTCACTCTGTCAATCAACATTCATTTCAGGTCAATCAGATAATGTCATAGGCAGGACTTTCTGCGCTACAGAACGCGAGCCACTTTGTAAAACAAACTCTCGTCAAAACATGTCAGAAGTGGAGCCAAAAAATCCTTACCAAGGAGAAGTTTGTAGCGTTGTTATTTGTTTTTCATTTAATAAAAAATGGCAGTCACAGTCTGATGAAACTGCTACTGAAGCCATCTCCGCACAAGCAGTCACTTTCTGCTGTCATCTTGCTCGTAGCTCATTCCTCCAGAAACAATGCAACTTTCCCCCGAGCCAAGCCCAGTCCGTGACTTTAGAGAGGTCATGTTCTTACTGACCTTTATGGTCCCATATATAATGCTGGACCCCAGAGAGCTTCCTTCCCCCCAAGGCCCAAAGACATTTGACCTTGTTCCTCCAATATCTTTCCAGCATGACCTTGAGTCAAAGTTGTTCAAAGTTTAAAAGCAGCTCCAGACAGTGATAGATGTTGTTTTCATAGGACAGTTGGTGAACATGATTCCTAACCCTGGTCCTAACTAAACCCACCACATCCCTCATCGTTGTACACCATAACATATGCCACCCTCTGCCCTGTGGGGACAGTTCACCAGGTGCTTCTGCTGTACAGGTAGAGGAATGGACTCTGGAGTCTGTTGTATAGATGCGTTTTTGACCCGAAGTCTCTCAGCACACAGCTCGCAGTTTCTCCCTCTTCACTGAAAGCAAAAGTAAAAGATTCCCCTTAGAAATGGATGAATGCTCTATCTCCACTTTGTCAAACAAACAGACAGACAAGCTCAGCTGAGTGAGTAAACCCAGAAAATCCCTCCAGCATCTTGTCAATCTCCCTCTTCCTTTATTCCTCGATGTGAGCATCAGAGAGGGAAACAGAGATGCAAAAAATGTCCCACTGCACTGCGCCATGCATTGGCAGTTACGACACTCACATACAGATGCAGCCACTTCAGTTTTCCCCTGCCGACCGGATGCCTGACGAGTTCCAGCCAGTTACCGGGCAACATTACGGTCATGACGGGGGGGCAGGTCCCAGCATGATACAGTCACGGATCAGTCAAGACTCAGTCATCGGAAGTGGAAAATGTAAGTGGCTCCATCTGTATATATCCATTAATCAGCCTGATTTTGATGCTGACACTCACTTGCATCACATTCAGATAGGGCCTATGACAGCACCTCCCAAACTGAGGCCAGGGGCCCACTAGTGGGCTGGGGAGGTACTGCAGGTGGGCTGCGAGAAGTTATGCACAGGAAGTAAAACAATACACCTAACTGATCTGCTTTTAAATGATCATGAAACGCTGGATTGCATTTACTTTAGTCTCAGGACACAAGCAGCCACAGGATTAAATATACACATTGGCCTTCTGGCATTTATATCGTGAGATTTCAGAACTGGTGTCCCACGTTAACTATTGTTAAATTAACTTGTAACATTTCATTAAGTATCTCACTATACTGCCTTACAATAATTTAAAGAAATTATCTGTCATTTCAAAAACATTAAAACATCTGCGTAGATGTTTCAAAGTCAGAAAATATGTCCAAAAATAAACTATTATTAGAAAAGGTAAAAGCAAAAATACAAGTTTACACTGAAATCTTTCAATGAAAACAAAAGTGATTAATGCTTGAGCCTCATGTTACGGTTGCTTGACAGTTTTAGAGGGCCCCAGATAATTGTCCAGTTTCAGAATGGGCTGTGGAGCACTAAATTTTGGGAAACCTGACCTATGACCACCAAAAATAACCCAAGTGACTTTTATTACTTGAGGAGAAATGTGCAAAGCTAGACAAAACTGTTCTATAATACAAAACAAATATGACCAGTAATTCCAGGACTTTGAACTTTGACAACATAGATCAAGTTTGTTCTTACTTGTGTCATGTTGGACAACTGTGCACGACTTGAAGGAAAGCATTTTAGAAAATCAAGTCATTCATAAGCAGGAGTGGGCATTACTGCAAAGTTAAATGAAAAAAATAAATTGAAAAACAATTACAGAATGTTTTTAATTTGTGGTCATCTTCATGGATGGTTTACTCTTGTATTGTGTGTGCATGTGTGGGTTGAGTGGGTGCTCTGTCTACATGAGGATCTCTGTTTGCTGTAGGTGTAAGCGTTACATCAGAAGTGGGAACCACATTACATACAAGCTGGATGTGTTCCAGTAACAAGCTGGAAAAGCTGGGGACTTTGAAAGTGGGGAATTTGACCAAGGGGGCGGTCCCAGTGATTGCACATCTCAGTTTCCGAGATCAACTGGAGGCACCAATTAAACTGACTCAAACTTTATTTTTACAATCAAGCTTTAGTTACCTTTTGTTTTGTTCCTGTTTTTATAAAAGTACCTTTCAGTTTGTGAATTTTCTTTGAAAAAAATTTTGTCAAAAATGAATGAAATGAATTTTTGGTCCAGTGTTTGGTTTGGGGAGCAAGAAGTGAACATGTAAAACGTCCTGAGATAACATTTGTTATGAATCAGGACTTCACAAATAAAGATGGATTAAATGATTGATAATCCTTCAAGACATATTGAGCTAAGCAAACAAAGCATGGCCATTAGACCCTATGACCTATGACCTTCAAAATCTGCTCTCTCTATTCTTGCATCCAAGTAGACATTTATGCAAAGCTTGATGAAAATCTTTCAGAGGGTTTTAAAATAAAAGATGACTACAGAGGTGTTTCACCTTAGTCTTTGACCTATGACCTCCAGATGAGTCAGAGTTGACACCTGTCATATGACCAAGAGGCTCTATGCCATTGATTTTGTTTTACCTTTGACCTCTAAAATATAATCAGTTGATCCATGTGCCAGATATTTGTGTAAGGCTTAAAGGAACCCCCATCTGAGTAATCTTGTGATTTTGTGTTTGCAGGCAAAGATTGATGCTGAAAAAATATGACTTTGACCTTTGACCCAGGACCCTAAAATTCTAATCAGTCCTCTCATTAGACTAAGTGTACATTTGTTCAAAGTTTGACGTGAATCCCTCAAACTTTCTTGTCACATTCACATGCAAATGGTGGCCAAATGGTCCATGACCTTAGTCACTGACCTATGACCTTAAAAATCCGATTATTCCATCCCTGTGTCATGGTGAACATTTGTCTGAAGTTGAAAGAGTGCCCTAGCCTTGTAGAGCAGATTGACCTGCCTGATTCTGAAATCATGCATATCCGTCTTGCCAGCCTCCATTGTCCAATGACTTCACTCCTGCTGGAATCTTATCGGCCCAATCAGGGAAGAGAGGTGGGAGCTGCGGGAGCAGAGGACGTGACGACAACAGGAAGTGACTGCATGTTTGAAAAAAGTGGCTTCTGAAGCGGTCTCAATGTCTGTTAGCCCTAGCAGCTAACAGTTAGCCGCAAGGGCTAACGGCCGGTAATTGTTGTTAGCCGTTAGCCGCAACGTGTAGCTGCTACGTATGCTACGTCATACGTAGCAGCGTTGCTTGATGTGGATTGATCTGTGATGAGTGTAACGAGCCGAATGATCGTCCAATCACAAGCTGCTGCTGTTTTTGAAGGTTCTGTCCCTGAAAACATTTTCGAACGGCTCCTTCCCAGATGGATTAGGGAAATATTTCCAATATGAAACTGTCCATCTGGTGTGTCAGGTTTAAGAGTGCCCTCTCAGTCTTGTTATACTGGGTCTATAAAATGGCTTTCACAAGAAATAGCTACCATGAGGCATTGACCTATGACCTAGAAAATGTAATCATTTTATCCTTGAGTCAAAACGGACATTTGTGCAAAGTCAAGTGTACTCATGATACAGAGTTTATAATCAAAAGTTGACGAGACTCCCAGACGGTGGTTAGATAGAGGTATCATAGAAGTATGTATCAAATATAATCCAACAGGCTTTAAGGGGTTAATACGGATGGACGACCTGAAACACCCGAGAACATAATCACTCCGACCTTCGCTGTCTCCAACATGGAGGCTTTAACATGACTCAGTACCAAATGACACAACTTAGCACTCAGGCACAGCCCTTGCTGTAGGGGTCAAACTGAAAGTGCTGAGTCACACCAGCACCATGCTGAGTCACACAAAGGGCCAGAGCTGGTCTAACATCATCATGTCACAGACAGCTTAGCTTCGGCACTTTGCATTATGGGAAGGAAGTCGGTAGGCTAAGCTACCCATAACGTAAGAAGACGCCGATTTGCATATTCATTAGTGTGGGACATGCCTTATGATAGAAGTGTGAACATGTGTGCACTGTAAGAAGATTTAACACTCGCTAGTGTAAACAGCGGACCATACAGGACACCAGATAGCTTAGCAGCATACTGCACTGTAACACCCATAGAGGGGTCTGCAGAGATGTTTTGAAGAGGATAAATTCTCCTGCTTGGACCAAACTCTGAACTAAACCAGTCTGTGAATCAGTCCATGTTGTTGAGTCCTGTGATGACCTGCTGCAGAGATGGTGAGTGATGTTCTCATTTTGATATTTTCATGTATGTTGTGACTCTGTGGGGTCAGAACATTATTATTAAGTTATTAGCCTGGTTACCTGATGGCTGTAATACACTTATTATCACTGCTGCTGCTGCTGCTCCTACTACAGCAGTGCGATGAATACACTTGTCACCCTATTTGCTTTAGTTGCTGAGTTGTTTGTGTCCTGCTGCAGACGAACTGATCCAGAGGTCAACTGGAGCCGAGACCACCTCCTTCAGGTGAGCTTTGGGATTGACTGCTGTACATACCCCTCAAAAAGACTGTAAACATTACTTTGGATGATTATTCCCCCTTTTTAATAACACTGGTATTTGTATTGTTGGAAAGTCTGATTAGTCACCTTTAAGCCTGAGGTAGAACTGTAAGGATCGTGCATTCATGGAACCTGCATCATTCTGGTACCATTTCCTAACTTAGAACCAGGTTCAGTGAGCCTGGAGAAGTCAAAGACAGACTGACAGCACTTTTTCATTTAGTTTTAGTTATAGTCTTGTGCCTATAATATATTTTAGTTTTACTTATAATTTAGTCATCTAAATTGTTCTAATTTTAGTCTAGTTTCAGCATGTTAGTCGATGAAAACTACTGTAAATTTAGTCGACTAAAATATGAAGTGTAAAGGGTAAGGCATTTTTTATGTTTCCTTGAATTTCTGAAGTCATGTTTTACTCTTGGATAAAATCAAACATCGTATAACCCTTTATTGAATGCTAGTAAAGTCTGAATGTATAAATGAACAGAAACAAATTGAACTTTTGTGTGAAATGCAGTCACCTTTATTTAGGCTACCTGGCAGAGCATCTTAGTTACAATACCAGAACTGACAACAAACAGTGAACCTGCTCTACATGAATATATCAATTCATAAAGAGAGGAGCTCTGATTGGATCGCTCCACAACTTATCCCACCACCACCAAGCTAAGGCAGCTGTGATTGGATGTCCCTCTTAACTCATCCAACCTTTCCACACAACCAAAGTAGCTGTGATTGGATATATTCCTAACTTGTCCCTGCTTTCTACATGATCTAGTTTTCGCCAGGGGAAAAAAGGTAGTTGACGAAAACTATGATGAAAATAATTATGCAATAATCGAATCAACCCTCCCAAATGATCCAAGTATAAAAACAACCAAAGTCTCTTGAGCCACAGAGGGAGACCCATGTTTGCTCATTTTTCATTAAAATCCTTAATTTTGAGGAAACATATGAACAAGATGAAAATGAGGTAGGGTTGAATCAAGTGTCATCGTCTTGCCAAAAGCTCAGACTAACCTTCATTCTATAAGGAAACACCTCGTCTGATTTTTGCAGTCAGTGTGGAGCAGGAGCTAGACAAAACAGCTGAAGCATTAAATCAAAGCAAGCCTAATTTGGCCGACGGATATGCTTTAATTTTGTGCTTCTAGTCCGAATGTGATGGTGAAGAAAATGGTCATATTTTAGAGTAATTTTGGGGCTGCAGTCAGCTCGCAGCCTGCTGACACTCAACCTGTAACCCTGCATTTGTGTCTTTGTTTCAGCTGAGCAGCCAGCAGAGTGATGGTTGTGTATTTGTGAGATGGATTTGGATGCCTCTGGACCTCACGCTGAGTTAAATCAGCTCTGATTTGTTGCAGTGTTCTCTGCCAGCCAGCAAAAAAGACCAGATAAATGTTCTGCCCTCCCTGCCCTCCTGTCCATTCACTGTTAATAAACGCTGGAACCCAAAACACTCAGTGAATCAGACTCTAAATATCACATTTTTGACTGGAAACCTTTAACTTTACAGACAGAGCATGGAAACCGAGTTTTCTGCTTGGATAGAAAATCTGAGGGAGCTTTTACGCTCCGAGAAGGCTCTGGGTTTGCCTCCATGTTTCACTTTTAGTACTTTTCCTCTCGTCTATGATTGAAGCTTATGTTTCCATGGCAATAATCTTAGAGAGATGTTAATTCAGCATTAATCACTGCATCTAAATTCCACCTACACACTATTTGTTCTTCTAAAATAGCCATTTGAATTGAAATTTTATACTACTTCCAGTAAGAAACTTTGAGAAGGAGATCCATTTGAGTATCCCAGAATGCAATGCATCAGTGATAAAAATAACACTTATAAGGAGAGTAGGGCAGCTGCAGTGTACTTCTTCATTTAATGCCATTATGAACCACCCTTCCTCATAAATGCAGGCTCAGAGGTGACACTGACGGTTGTTTAATTGAATTCATGTAGAGCGTGAAGCTTGTTGCTCTATGTGAGTGTTTCATGCCTCCACACTCCTGCAGAGCATGATGCCTCCTGCTGAGGGCATCCTGCTCTCGGTCTTTTCCTGAGACTCTGTGAGGGTGCTGCTTCAAACTTGGACCAAATATCCACTTTGGATCAGGGCTGACAAGATTTTAGAGGTCATAGGACAAAGTATCTCATTAATGTTTGGATGGGTCTTTTGTAAACAATTGCACTAATGTGGACTCTTACATAAAAACAAACATAGTTGTCAATATCATGGGTCAAAGGTCAATTCTGTGAACTTACATGCACATCTTCTACTTGAAAATACTGTCTTGTTGTGATTTTTCTGGCAGATATTGCAATTTCAATTCGATTCACAATTTTCTTCAAATCAAGCATTAGTGCAATATTCACTATGTTTACAGTATAGACAACAGTAAGAAAACCAATGATCAGAAGCACATAACATCTAATAATGATGATAAATAATCTTTTTTCATTATTTAAGGGATACTCCAACTTCTACTCCTAAACAGAGGCTTTGCGTTGTTGACCGGCTTACCAGCACTTCTGTAAATGCAAATTGCTGCAAATTTGTAAAACAGTTGACCCAACAGATCCTGGGTCAGTCAGGAGCACTGCAAAAAAATCGCAGCTCTGGCGATCACATGATTGCATGTCTGAAATTGCGATTTTCATCCGAAAACGATAAACCTTTAAGCCCTATCAGAAACCCATTTAAAGAAAGCCTCTCCCTCCTCCACAGCCTATCACATGTGACTGTGTGACAACCTCAATCCAGTGGCAGACAGGGGTGTGCACACCTAATCACACAACCAAACAAATACAAAATAAAACACCAAACAAAATATCACCAGCCAATCACAGGGCCACATAGAGAGATGGACGACCATTCACACACATTCACACCTAAGGGCAATTTGGAGACACGAACTGACCTAATGAGCATGTGTTTGGTCTGTGGAGGGAAGCTGGAGTGCCTGGAGAGAACCCATGCATGGACGAGGAGAACATGCAAACAACACACAGAAAGGCCTTGACTGACCCAGCGATCAAACCAGTTTCTTCTCACTGTGAGGCATGTGCACTACCTGCTGCGCCACCAACTTTGCACAAATGTAAACTATAAAATAAGGATAAACTGATTAGATTTGAGAGGTCATAGTTCAAAGGTCAAGATCTTAGAGTCTCCTGGTGATCCTGTGCTTGAAGATGCAATATCTCAAGAAGGCTTTAAAGGACTTTTGTCAGTCTCTACACTCTGACTAGTTCAATTCTGAAGGTCATAGTTCAAATGTCACTGGGCATCATGTTCACTTCCTGCTGATGAATGCAATAATTCAGAACTGCTTTGAGGGATATATCCAAAAGGTCCACATGGATTTAACAAGGTGAGGTTTTGTCTTTAGGCCTCTTAACCATTTGATGCTCACAAACGTGAAACTTCAGGAGTTCCTGAGGGGTTTCTGTCAAAATTTCCCCTCTAACTGGACAGTAGAGTGATTTCATTCAGAATGATGACATCAAGACTTGTGACTTTAGGACTTTAAGTCATAGATAGGGATGCACCTATACCGATATTTCTGGTCAAGAGCACAATCTAAGTCTGCTGGTTCCATGAGTGGCGAGATCGTAACTGTAACGATTGCCAGAGAAGGAACCAAAAGCAGACTCGGAGGCAAAGGCAAGTTTCAGTCCGTTTAATGACAAAAAGGTTCGGTACACAGGAGATCAAAAAACAAGGCAAAGGTACAAAATCGGCAGGCAAGGCTCAGGATCGAAGAATCAGGGAAAAAGGTCAGGAACAACGAGGAATCAGACAGAAAATGCTCGAAAGGATGTACACAAGGAAACAACACGATCTCGCACAGAAGACAAGGAGTGGATGACTTAAATACACGAGGAAGGGCCCAACAGACAAGGATCACCAGGTGCACACACTCAGACAATCAACGCAGGTGAAACACACGAAGCAGACGAACGAGGAGCACAGGTAGGGGAGGGCAGGAAGGAGTGATCTGGAGAAGAAACACAAGGTAAGAAAATCACAAAAATAAAACAGGAAATGACAAGACAAGAAACATGAGGCGGAAATAGAAGGGTAGCTTAACCAGGGGATGTGACAATCACTGCATGGGTGCATTCAAAAATCAACAGTTTCATTTTCCAAGAGTCAAATGTAGTTTTTCTTGTTTCCCATCAGTTCTTCTTACAAATAGACAGACACTGAAAGTAAGAAGTCAGTTTTCATAAGGTAAAGACTTCATGCTCTTGACAAAAAAATATCTGTATCGGCGATAATTTCAGATATATCAGCGTGCTGGATATCGGCCAAAATCCAATAAGGTGCACCTCTGTGATGCATGGACTAAGGTCATCGAGCCCTTTTTCTATGAATCACTTGGCCACAAACCCACCAGATCCTTCTTCTTAAGCACCATTTTAGTTTCATTCGCTGTTAATGTGAATTTTCCTTTCATCTGATTAAAATGCCTCTGAGTGGAATTTCCAAATTCTGTGTGAACATGAACACAATCTGATCAACAATCGGCATAAACGCCCCTCTCTCTCCATGAGCTCCTTCAGATCAGACATGTTAACATATGTGTGTTTTTTTTTCTGATCAAACGGTTACTCTGATTACTCTGATTAGGTGTGTCCATGTAAATATGGCTGCTGTCTGTAGATTGTTTTCCTCACTAAAATATGAAACCACCAGGCAATAATTTCAGTTTTAAATCAATCCAGCATTTGATTTTAAACATATTTATTTAATGGCTTCTGTCCTCATCAGACCTGGAGACTTGGATGTGGCATAAATGCTGACAGGTGAGTTTGAAATGTCAAAAACTGATGATTGATCAGCCAAAATTAATTTGAATGATTTCTTACACATAAAGAAGTGTTAACTTTCCTTCTTTTATTCAACAACTAACAAACCATCACACTGGAAGTCTGAAGAAGAACACCCTGAACATCAGCAGTTTCCCCCTGGATTGAGCCTCATTAACATTTTCTACACCTTGACAAAAGACCAAGGACAAGGAAAGAAGCATAATGGGCCCCATGTGGCTAAAGTTCTGGAATAACCTGGAGTCAAAATTCAACAGATTTTTATGTATTGGTGAAAGGCTGCACATCTGGCACTGAGCTGTACTGCTGCTGGATAGATGGGTGATTATGCAGAAACTCCACGTTAACCATATTGGAGTCAAAGGCTAGATGTATTTTACAGAGGGGCACTGCATTCACTGGATAAAAACATAGACACCTTATCACCTTCAAGATCTCGTAATTATGAGAAAAGATAAAGAAAAAGGAAACGTCTGTTAATCCTCTCACAGTGTATGTGCATCGCACATCGCTGCTCTCTAGGCTGCTGACTGGCTGCCATAAGCTACACACAAATAAAACATTAAGTTATAACACAGGCATCACCAAAGGATGGGCCTCGGTCGGGATCCTGACCGAGTGATGGTTCTGTCCGGACCCGTGACTAATCTCTGATAAATTCATGAGAATAGATTTGAATGGAGCTAAGGATAAGTGGTAGAGATAATGGGTGGATGGATAATGATCATGGATGCACAATATTACCAGCATTGGCAGATATTTCCTTAAAAAATGTACAGACAGCATATATTTATTTACAGCATTTATTTCCCTCAAATTCACTGAAATAACAAAGAATGTATGAATTTCCCACAAAGCTTCACCTTATTTTCAATGAATGAGCATTAAAAAGTCGGTTCTATCATTTTTATGACATTAAGTTATGTTTTTCTCGACAGCCATCCATCCATCATCTTGCAACTCATCCATTTCCCTATCAATAAGATTACACCCATGACTGGTCGCCAGCCAATCACATGACCACACAGAGAGACAAACAACCATTCATACACACTCTGAGACCTGTGGGCGATTTAGGGTCACCAGTTAACCTGCATGGGAGGAAACTAGAGAGAAGAAAACCCACACGGGCACAGGGAGAACATGCAAACTCCAGTGGACCTGTCAATACGGGGAGTCCAACCAGCACACATGCACCAGCCTGCTGTGCGACTGTGCCGTCTTTATGTCGCATCTTAAAGAAATGAACTATCATGTGAGGATCGAGTCAATTTTAATAAAGGGGAGACTGCGTATTTTTGACTTTAAACATCACTCTTAGTCTGGTAAATGGACTTGAGCTTATATAGCGCTTTTCTAGTCTTTGACTACTCAAAGCTGCTTTACACTGCAGGTCACACTTACCCATTCACACCCACTCGCTCTCACAGTCACTCACTGATGGTTCAGAGTTTCTATGTTAGTTATCCATCAGTATCAACTAACACTTTCACGCGCTTTCATGCCCGTTTACACGCCACTGACTCAGCAGTGGGAGCAACTTGGGGTTAAGTCAAGGGCACATTGCCAAGTGTCGGAGCTGGGCTTGAACCTGCAACCTCTCGATCACTGACCAAGCGCACTATCCAGCTGCGCCACCGACGCCCCACCTTCAGGCTGATGGGGACACATCCGGGACTGATCATGCTGAGATCAGAGCTGGGGGTCTGCAGCTCCCCTAAAGGGTCTAAGATCCACTGTTCAAAATGTATGGGATATCACTGAACCTGATGTCACGGATCCCATGAATGGGGTAAAGAAAGTGCTCTTGCTTCGCCCTCCTTCACCTCCTTTACCCTGTTTTTATTTTATTCAGAGGACGAGCCACAGCCCTGTGCCTGCACAACTGCACAGCTCCAACCACTGCACATTTTGTCCATCTTATGTTCCTCTTGTTCAATTCTGCATGTTCTCTACATGACTTTAATGTGTTTTATTCTATGTAGGTTCCTTGTGGAAGCCATTACCTCTTAAAATGTCGACTTCATGACCTTCTATAATGTTTGCGTCACTTTTATGCCGACAGTTCTGCACCAAACAAAATCTTGCACACAATTAAAATGATTTAAAATCTGATTTCTCCCAAAATAATGACATAAATGGATCTTATGCCTGATCAGCTGAAGACCAGCATGCTCTCTGATACTAATATTAGCAGCTTCATTTGACTCATTCATCCACCCTCGCCTCCACCCCTCTTTGTTTCCAGGCTGCTGTTCCTGACATAAACCTGCGGCACCCTTCACGGCCACTAGAGGTCTTCCTGTGTTCGACAGCTGCTGAGACAGTTTGTCAAAGACTCCTCCAAACCCACAAACAGTGTGATGCTCCGGGTCCTGCAGGCAAATCCACCTCCTGCAGAGCACGCATATATGTGTGTGTGTGTGCCAAGCTTTAAACATTCACTCAGTGCAGACAAACACCTCATTTCAACCTCATCTGGTGATTTTTAGGCTGTTATTTCACCCATCAATCATCAGCTCACCTGTTTTTATATTTATCTCAAGAGTAAACATACAACCTGTTGCATTCTTAGACAAAATCACCCAGAACAAAGACATGGGCATGCACTTCTGACCACACCTCATTTATGCAGTGCACAAAGTTTGAGCTTGAGGGGTGCAATTTTAAAGCATTATCAGGCTTTATGAAAGAAATATTTTGCTCCAGAGATCTTGGGAAAAGGTGCAATTTTGAACATTTAAAGGGGTTTTGGGTTTATTGAGTTATGAAAAAGGAGACATAATGAAAGCAATGACTTGCACAGGAATGCACAGGAAAAATTAAAGGGTTTTATTGTTATTATTATTATTATTGTTATTTTATCACAGTCTGCTCCATCAAATATTCCACCAAATATTTTCACTTTCTGCAGATGTGATTTTGACCAAGTTCTGCCTCCTTTGGCTGCCCAACTGTACTTCAAGTTAATGAATGAAGTTAATTTTTCCTCCATTAAAAGGGGACATCTGACTGATTCGTTTTTCCGCCCCTTCAAATTTCATTAAACCCCCGACACGGACTGTCCAGAAAGCAGCGGCCACTTTCTGTGCCACGTGCCTTAAAAATCTCCCTATAAAGCAACTTCATTAGGAGAGATTCTGCGTGTTTTTCCTTTCCAAAGAGTAAAATCCTGCATTTGGATTTTTTTGCGCCTTCCACTTACGTGCTGTGCTTCTGCGTCTCCACGGTGCTGGTCCATCTCTTCACCCGGTGTCCGTGCTTTCTACATTCCCCGGTTACGAGCAGGCAGAGCAGTAAAATCAGAGGTTTGGTCACATAAGGCATCCTGCTGCTGACGGCGTAAATCCACAGGTGAGTCCCGGAAAAGCCTCCTTCTGTCGGATCATTCCAGCAGCGCGCGGCCGGCTGCAGCGCATGATGCTCGGCGCAGAGAGAGGAGGAGTGTGTGTGTGTGTGTGTGTGTGTGATCACACTCTGTCTGCACTTATCCTCACGAGAGGGAGAGAGAGAGGGAGGAGAGAGGAGAGGGCATCTGTAGCCGCACACACTTGCAGCTGCACACACACGCGCGCACGCGTTTAGGGATTATTCGCAGGCTGGCGCGTGGCACAGAGGATGCAGATTATTTCTCGCTGTTGTAAATAAAAACCTCTTCATCACGGGAATCACGTTTCACTCCACTCAGAGACATGCAGCTGCAGTTTAAACGCTACCAGACCCACTGCACGCGCGGACAGAGCCTCTCTGACGCACGTTCATTCAACATTTTACGCACAAGTGTTGAATCTGCAGTCTCCAGCAGACTTTGATTTAAGGTGTTTTGTCTGGTTTGAAAATGTCCCTAAAATAATTTAATTAAGAAAACACGCATCAAGCTTTTTACCGACAGAAAGCCGTCCATGATTTTGACCTTTGACCTTGTCTCACCAGAGTGACATCAGGTCCTCCTTAAGCCACCGAGGACAAATGAGCAATGTTTTGCAGAGTTTTGAAGAGTTCTGAGGAAAAAGTTCAGGATTTTTGAAGTCTGGCTGTATGAGTGTGAACATCAGCCACAGTGACAGAGATCAGCTCTGAATCTGTACAGAAATAGTCGGCACAGGAGCTAGGGCGATATGTTGCTTTGTAGACCACATTTACAACAACTTACTTTTCCGCTAACAAGCCGCTTTGATGTGGTTCTACACTGTGACTGACTTTTGTAATCTTAACAGTATTTTACCATAATATCTACAAATATCTACTGTACCAAATCGAAACAGTAAATTACTGCAAAGGACAAAAGAGTCTTGAAAACATACTGATTTTTGTAGCATTTCACCATAAAATCTGCAGTTACTGTAAAATACCTATACAGTAAATTACTGAAAAGGATAATGAATCAAGAGAAAACTCTATTTAGCCCAGAAAAAACTGACTAATAGTGTGCAAGGTTTCTTTAAATGTTTCACATTTTTGGATGAAGCAAATGTTTGAATAAATGTATTTTATTGGATGAAAATTGATGTATTTTTTAATTTATTTTATTTTATACAGCAAGTTCACTACAATTTAAATGCATTAAAAAATGTAGATTAAAATACGATGATACTGTCAATCAAAAAAAACAGTAAGGATTCTGTTTTGAAAAAAACAGTAAACAGGCTGTAAATTGAAAGACAGTTACGAAACCTTAAATAAAATTGCAGTAATAAAACTATTAATAAAAATAGAGTAATAATGCTTTAAATTAAAATGGAGTAATGCTACTGTAAAGGCATGTACAGTAAGTTATTGCCATCTTGTTTCCAGACAGTTACTGGAAAAATTACAACAACCTTTTCACAGTGTACTTCGACAAATGATGCTGATCTCTGGTCCTCCAGTTTTCATTCAGACCTGTTGACTCTGCATCTTCAAAGTTTCTCCTGCGTGCACTCCAGAGCACACAAGTATTCACAAGTGCCTATAAAGTAAAGCCCTGTCATATTTGCTGTAAATAAAAATCTGATATTCGTATTTTGGTGGTGCTTATTTCCTTGTTTAGAGTCTGCAGAATGCTGGCTGTAGTGGCAAAACAAAGCAGCATTGTGGTGGAAAAGTAAGTTGTTGTAAGTTTGATATTGTGTGGCTTGTTCTTAACTAAACCCTTTAAACTGTGCAGGATGCCGGCTCCATCTGCAGCAACACTGCCCTTGCTTCCATGATGACTATTTCTCAGAGCTGATCTCTGTCACTGTGGCTAATGCTTGGGCTAATGTCATGTACCACATACAACCCCACATGACAGAAAATTACACTGAATCCATTTGGGGGCAGATTTTGACTTTTAAAGGTTGTGGTCTCAAACTTTTGATCAGCTCAAGCATGTTTGAGTTTAAATGCAGTTTTCAAGAAACTGCTTACTAAAATGTTTTGTCTGTTGGTCTCATTTCTTCTTTTTGATTTTGAAGCTCCACTCAGAACCTTCTTATGATCCAACAAAGCAAAATGCAATTACAATTGTTCTTCAGATTTTGATTGGGAATGCACATATAATAGGAAATTGTCTGGAGTTTTGTAAAGTGTTTGGGAACAAAATTGACAATTGACATTTTATGAATAAAGCCTTACTTATGACTTCACTTTCTTTATCAGCTCTAAGGATTGTGTATTTACTTTCCTGTTAGAGGAATCAGTTTATTTATTAACTGTGGGATTTTAATCTTCTGTATTCAAACATTTATTTTTAACAATAAAGTTTTCTTTTGAATTAGAAGAAAAGACAATGTTTTCTGTGATTCTGATGATCTTTGACAATCAGAAACGCAGTTTAACATCCGCACATCTCTTTAAATCTCCACGGCAGATCTCTTAAACTGCTCGAACAGTCATAATGAAATCAGGGCGAGTGTTTCTGACAAACGTTCATTTAATATTTATCACATGAGGCTGTCTGCAGCCTCCATCCTAAATCCACATTTTTTTTCAAAGCATCAGATTTATGATTTCTGCTGGTTTGATGTCAAAATTGTCAAAACACCCTCAGGCTAAAATTTAATCCTAAATTATACAGAATGCTTGTCAGCTGCATCACTTTCACTGTATAAATAAATGTCTCCTAGGTGCTATTTATAAAAGCAGAGGCCTGCAAAATCAAGTATTTATCCCATGAATCCTCATGAGGATTCAATGAAGCATTAATTTTTAAAAAATTAATGCTTCATTTTTTAAATCAGATTTTTCATTGTTGGCATAAGGGATCACTATATCAGATATATTATTGAACAGTTTCGATGGGATAACCACTGGACAGTGTAAGTGTAAAGGGTCATGAAGAATGGTGGGTTGGTTCCTGTGGTGGTATGATAAGTAAAAATCTTATTTCTTCAAAAGTTCATAAAATGTACAAGCTTTGCTCTTCATAATGATCTTCACAAACAGCTCTAATTTCTGCACTTTTTAAAGCTAAAATGTATTCGTTAAGAAGTTGTTATCAAGATATTTTGGAACTACAACATGGTGGCTCAATTTAGAAGCAGCTGCCACACTTCCAGTGTTTAATGTCATGTTGTGACTTCATATTTGAGAATAATCTTCATATGCTCACACCATCACAGACATAAGCATCATTATGCCCTTTTTTAAAAACAGACAATCGAGAATTAGGTCTAGACCGGGGATGTCCAAACTTTTTACATCGAGGGCATAGAGAGAAATACACGGACAACTGAGCCACTTGCTGCACCTCACTGTTAGTGTGTTTAAGTTAAAGCTTTAGGGTTTAGGGGTGGGTTATCACTTGTCAAGGGGCCCTTGTAACCCCGGGCTATCACTTCATTCACACCCAGTCAGGGCCGAGAACGACCATCTGAGCAGCAAAGATAGGAGACACTGATGGCTTATATTCACTGTCAGACACAAAACAAGAGTAAACAAAAGTAAAATATGGATAGTTTTCTATCCATATTTAGGTCTTATATCTACATTTAGGTTTCCTGCCTATATTTAAGTTTTCTGTGTCCATGTTTACCACACATGAAAATCCCTGACACAGAAAGCTGAGCTGGCTCAGAGTCAGAAACAAGAGAGCCACAAGAAGTAGACCACTGACCACTGCACGTTCCTGTCTAAAATTAGCTGTATCCATAGAAAAACACTACATGAACATACACGACACTTGTGAACATGCATGAGTCTATAACTGAGAGAAGACCCTTTGTGTCCAACTGTCAGTGCCACAGCCATATAATAAACCATCCAGATAATCCCAGTCACGTCTTGAGAAGTTTGTTTCCAGTATCTGATAAAACATCTTATACTCAGTTTTACCTGGGTGACAGCAGCAGTGCGTGCGTGTTTTCACTTTGGTGTGCATGTTATCAAGTTGAAGTTTTCAGACTTCAAGTGTGAGCTGCGTGTCTCAGGCGAGTCTCCCGAATAGGAGGCCCGCCTATTTTTTCTGCAACTCATGCTTGCACTGAAAAAACTCAGATCTAGGTGAGAGTATCTGTCAAATTGAAGACAAGAAAATCTCCCTAGAGTGATACTAATCCACAATTTCCTTACATGTCTGGATCAAGGCCTTAGTTGCTTGTATTAATAAGTAAAATAATCTGCCAATGAGACAAGACATATTTAACCTAAGGAGATATTAAACCTGAATTTAAGACCCTCACTGAGTCAAACTTTCCTTGTTTCATTGGCAGATATTTTCTCTTCATAACAAGCAATTCAATGCCTTATTTTTGCCTTTTATTCCTCATAGTAACATATTTATCTCGACTTGTTTAGTGAATGTGGATTGGAAATAGTGTTTTGGATATTTTTGACTTGAAAAGAGACAAACACACTTTGCTAGATCCAAGTTTTTGCTGTGGGTTTCTCTGCAAAAGCAGACAGAGATGACAGAGCCATATTTACCTTAATCCATCTGACAGGTGTGTTCACAGCAGTAGAATATGTCACAGAAAAGTCCCAAGTCACCCAGTTAATCTTCCTGTCTGCGCCTCTGAGGGTTAAAGCTCTGTTTGCCTCCTCCGTGGAGACACCCCCTTCGTTTGTCAGAATGTTTTAATTCTGCAGATCTCAGGTCAGTTTTTAATGAATCAGGTTCCTTGTCTGGAGATTTGTTGTGGTTCTTCCTAAGCTTTCAATAAAAGCTCATCACTGTGGTGATGTATACGGAGAGACAGAGCTGTGACAGCAGGGAGACGCGCTGAGAATGCAGGACCTTCGCATGCCAGGCAGTATTCATTTTGTTGACTTATTATTTTCCTCATACTTTTCATAAACAACCTTTTTTCCCCTGATGAAAACTAGACGATAACTAATAAAAACAAGTGCACGTGGACAAAAACTCAAACTAAACTAACTGACATTTTCATCAACAAATAAAAACTAGACTAAAATGTTTGACAGAGACTTAATCCAATCAGACCTAATTTGGTCATGTAGAAAGTAGAGACAAGTTAGGAATATATCCAATCACAGCTACTTTGGTTGTGTGGAAAGGTTGGATGAGTTAAGAGGGACATCCAATCACAGCTGCCTTAGCTTGGTGGTGGTGGGATAAGTTGTGGAGCAATCCAATCAGAGCTCCTCTCTTTATGAATTGATATATTCATGTAGAGCAGGTTCACTGTTTGTTGTCAGTTCTGGTATTGTAACTGAGATGCTCTGCCAGGTAGCCTAAATAAAGGTGACTGCATTTCACACAAAAGTTCAATTTGTTTCTGTTCATTTATACATTCAGACTTTACTAGCATTCAGTAAAGGGTTATTAGATGTTTGATTTTATCCAAGTGTAAAACATGACTTCAGAAATTCAAGGAAACATAAAAAAAAACCTTACACTTTACACTTCATATTTTAGTCGACTAAATTTAAAGAAGATTTCATTGACAAATATGTTAAAAAATGTCATCAACTAAAACTAGACTAAAACTAAAACAATTTTGAAGACTAAATGATGACTAAAACTAAAAGATTTTTTTAGGCAAAAGACTAAAACTAAACCTAAATTAAAAAGTGCTGTCAACATTAACACTGATGCCTGGTACCAAAGCTGTGGTGGCACTCGGTGGAGCTGAGAAGAGCAGCAACTGCAATCAAAGAAAACACTTCAGCAGTGTTATCATCATTTAAAACAACAACAGTTTAATATCTGTGGCAGCACTGAGACAACAACAGTGAGGATATGTCTGTGCCATCACACCGTGGAGAGCTCAGTACAGGGTCAGACACTTAGGTGTCCACATAGAGACGCCCTAAACAGAGTAATGTCTGTTCTCAGTGACTTAAAACAGCACTTAAATGTGAACATAGCCTTTTTACTGTAAAAAAAAATATTTAAATCTCTTAAGTGTGTTCAGCCATCATCTAATTTCAGGTAGTTAACCATAATTCATAAAAATCTCATCAACCTTGAGACCAGCAGGAAACACTGCTTCATTTTCATGCTTTTGGACTCATTACTGCAGCTCTTTAATAGGAAGATGTCCACCCGGATATGACGACATAAAGACCTCAAGCTTTCTGAGAAACTTTTTTTAAATCTGGTCAATATCTTTATGATTCTTAGGAGAGAGATGAATCAATATAATGAGTCAGAATCTCCTCAGGTCCTCCCTTCTCTAGAAATATTTCATGAACATGTCAATATTTATGATTTTCACTTCTTGTTCATCAATAAGTTCTCATGTATTTATACTCCCTCTGCTGCCATTTTGCCTGAGAGTTTTTCAGCCAATGATTGTTCCTAATGATATAATTTAAGTGTGTTACACCCACAGTATCAGTCAAGCTACAGATTAAGCTCATGACAAGAGCACCATGAAGTGAAAAGGAGGCTTTTTCTGTGTAAACACGTGGTTTCTCACTGTCTTTGACTCCTGGCTGACCTTGCTGTAATCCATCCCTCCGTCTCGTCCTCCAGGTCATAGTCACGCTCAGGGAGTCATGACATCCACGGGAAAACAATCAACTGCTCCTGACTGACTTTGAAAAGCATGACGGTGTTTCTTAACTGCATTAGTCTGATAACAACAAAATGTGTTTGTAAGTATGTTTTATGCACAAAAAGGAGCCTTTAAGAAAAAAAATAATCTGGATAAAAGAGGTTATAGCTTAAGTACGTACGGCCTGATTTTAACCTTTGTGTGGTATGAAGACGGTCTCCCATAGACTGTGGAAAATACTGGAAAAAGCTACATCAGCTGTTTGGTCACATGGCTGCCATGCTGAAAACACTGCCTCAAACTGTCAGTCACCCTCAGCACAGATTTAGACAGAGAAAGGAGGCAGCACTCAAGTCTGAAAAAATCATCACGATTCCTCATCAGCACCACCTTCTTTAAGCAGAATGAAGTTTAAGAGCACAAAGGTTCAAACCCTACGCCCGAGGCTCCGGTCAGGAGATGCTAACCCCTTTAGCTGGCCCCCTAAAAGCACAGCACACAACAGCTGTCAGATTATGTTTTGCTATCTTTAGGGCACTTGATCTCGGGACCAAGCCTGGTGCAGAATGCAAAGACAATGGCTGGGCTAATATGATCTGTAACGAATGAATGTTGTAATCTGTGGTCCTGTTGAGCGTCAGGACTCCAGTGTCACCAAATAAAACGCAAAAATCATTTTGTCCCATTACTGATAGTAATTTCAGAAAGATCAGTTCATTAAAATATAAAGTAGTTCCTGCAAATACCACACATTTATTACAGCCGCCTTGAAATCCAACATGGACAACCTGCTGCTGTGGACCCACCTGACTCCAACTATCAGTGATGTGCAGATTGATAATGAAACATTACCATACAGTACCATAGATTTATGTTCTGGAATCCGTTCTCATATAAAATATCAATATTTTAATAATTTGAGGTAAATGTGTGGGTTACCATAAACAGGAATACACTAGAAAGTAACAATAGTGTTTCAAACTCGTCTAAATGCCTCCCAGTTGGTAGGAACTACTTCTTCTTCCGCCTGACATACTCACATGCGTAATACGGCTCATAGTCACAGCACCGCGGTCCAGCACTCACTCACTCGGTTTAACTGACAACAATGGCACAAACGCAGTTACATGCAGAGTTTTTTTAGCTCCTTAAACAGCAACGATGCATCATGTGATGTGTGTGGGAAGATGGTGGAGAATTGTGGGAACACCACAAACCTAGTTAAACGTCTGATAATCAACTATGAAACAAAATATGATGAGCTGATGATCCAAAGAGGAGGAGAAAAATGGTAGATAAATGAAAGAAAGAGAAAATGGGGAGCTGTTGGCAAGGTGAAGCACTGTCCCTGAATTTTGGGAAAGTGATATTTTGCTGTTAGTGTTCAAACAACAGGAGGTCTCCCTGTCCTTAAGACTATGGATTCATATTATGTTCAAATGAAAATTCTCAAATATGGTTATTTATAAAGAATGTGATAAAATTTTCAGGAAAGAAGATGCTGTTGAGTAACTTGTATGACAGTTTTTAATAATTAAACAAGTAGTCTGATGCCTTTCATTTATTATGAAGCTATAATTTTAAATAAACTAATTTTTAGTTTAATTTTTCGAACACATTTTCTTAATAAAGTATTATATCTGATCTGTATCAACAATATAACCCTGAATTTTACTTGCTATCAGAGCAGAAAAGAAATCAGTGGTATTGCCAACTGCTTTATCCTTCATCAACCAACATCAGACACATTATGAGTCAAACAACAACGTCACAATGCTGATTCTTAAACCCATCAAAACTAATTTAGTTGCAGATTAAGTAAATACTGCTATAATAACTAACAATTCTATAAGACCTCTGCTTTTGCATGAAAAAAGAGGCAGTTTCACTTAAGTCCACATCATTTGTGAGTCTCTTTTGTCAGAATCAGTGATGCTTGTGTTCCTGTTACTACAGTTTTTATGATAGGATGGCTTTAAAATGCATCTTCAATGTTATTATCGGCTAAAATGCATCATAGATACCAACAGCAGTTCTTCACAAAAGACGTGTCCACAAATGGTCAGTAGAACAGAGACATGGACTTCATGCTAAAACGCAAAGACAGGGTCAAATGAAGAGAGCTTATGACTTGTTAGTTTCAGGATCTAACATCATCAACATTATCCTTCACTATATTCCCTCTTTAATATTACATCTATGCTCTCTGTCAGGATAGGCGATCACACAGCCATCCAATGTGCTGTTTCTTGTCCCACAGGCGCGACTGAGATCAACTGCATAAAAAAAAGAATGTGATGAGGCTGGAAAAGGAGAGCTGGCTCTAAAGATGACGATGAAAAGAGCACCACACCCTTCTGACACTGAAGGCAGTTGTAGTGTCTCATTTTCTCAGTAAATACCGAATGAGCTGGCTCGTAACTTCTGCGCAGGAATGGCGGCTAAGATGAAAAACAGGTGTAAAAATTTGTCCTTTTGCTCTTCAAGGAAGCACGAACGCAGACAAAGTCCACTTTCCAGAAACTCGTTTATTACTGTCACAAGGTGAACAATAACAAACGGGAGTTGATTTGTGTCGCGACACCCTAAAACAACTGAAGCTTGAGTTATGGTATGTACGTTATATAGCCGATGGGAGGGACTCCTCCGTCTTCTCGAAGGCTCCAGAAGGGTCCCTCCCCCTCTCCTTTCAACATCCACTTTCTTTAATTCTTCATTATAATTGTGTAATTTCCCCTCCCATAGGCCTCTATACAATCCCATGGAGTCCAGAATTTATTTATATTTAGCTATAAGGCACAATCAGGCATATTTCTTTCTTAATTCTATGGTGTTACACAAAATGGCTGACATGCTCCAAGATGGCTTCCCACTTAGTTCCAAATATGGTCGTGCTTTTCCTGCTCCTGGCTTTGGATCAGAATGTTTTGTACATGATGTTCTTTCTTTGAACACTTGTCCTGAGTTTAATATTTACAACTTTGAACCATGTACTCCATTAGATATGTATTCAGGCTCTATGGTGTAGAAAATTAACTTTTAATTATGTTGGTGAGATCCTTATATTTACTCACATTTATAAAAAAATTACCTTAATATGACCAAAAAAACCTTCACAGGCATAATATTTCGTGTGATACTTCTAACTACTTTGTGAGATTATGATGTATTATTAAAACAATCTTGAAACATACATTCTGTGGTCATTTCTAACTAATGTAAGACCCTGAATAATCAATACACTCTGAACCCATTTCTACATTCAGTAAGGACCTCTCAATAACATTAAATGCTGGCGTTTGACGTGTATATGTGACCAAATATTCAAGGGAATATATAAACATTATAAAATGTAAATGTAGGAATATTATAATAATATTATTATGGATGATATAAAATTATGCATAAAAGGCTTAGGTGTCGTACAGGCCCAGTGTATAAGGTAACCTGTCCTTGAATACAAAACCCAACATCAGGCAAAATATGTGCCTGGTAATATCAACAATGTTACATACACTGTATTTGTATGATACTGTAACTACTACCACCAGCTAATGCTAAAAAAAAAGAAAGATACTTGAGTTACTAAAATGACCAACATACCAACATTCAACTTTCCATCATTGAAAGTCTGTTAAGAAAGATGAAAACATTAAAAGTATGAGTAAAGGAAAACTCATTAAGTAACAGTGATACCAACAAGACATTGTACGACAATTTTCCACCACACAGCAAACAAACTTACTGTATTTAGAGAACTGTACTTCTGTTTTTCTTTAAACTCTGTGATAAATGATCTGTTAGCATGAAGATAAATGCAAGCACTCACTCATCAAGGTGCTGAGGTTCCTCTGCTGCTCCTCTTCAGTGTTTCTCTCAGGGTTCGTACACTTTTTTCATGGTCAAATTCAAGCACTTTTCAAGGACTTTCAAGGTCAATTTTCAAACTTTTCAAGTACTGTAAGCAGTTGCAAATTGCATAATGTGATAGAATTCATGCACACACAAAATGGCGATTTCACTGTTTTATTATTATTTATTATTATTTTGATTCTTAAGCATTTTATTTCACGGGCTGCAATATAAGCAACTGCTCCCAAACGCAGCATCACCGCTGCCTCCTCCCTCAACCAATAGTAAAGTGTCTTTACAACACGTGAGCCTGCTCCTGCAGCTGCCTACTGCAGATGAGTGAGGAAAGAGTGAGTGAGAGTTACGGCGGAGGAACGTCTGCGGTAAGGAGAGTGAAACGGATTTTACCACAGACGACCGCGTTTTTGGTGACCAATGTAGAAATAAAGTCCCATCTCTCCACCTGCAAAAACAAACCCAAGCACGAAAGCTAATTCAATTTTTCTTCCTATTGGGGAAAGAGTGGCTTCGATGTCCTGCTAGGCTCGTATTTCTGCATCAAGCACAAACGCAGTATTCAACAATCTTAATGAATGGTCAAATTAAATGTAATACACTGTAAGAAGCACAAAAAACACATCCCAAAACACCTGCTCTCACTCACCACCACCTATTATGCACATTGGATCAAAGCAGAGTCCCCACGCTACGTCATATGATGAGATGTTGAAACGTGTTGAACGTTTTTAACAGCTATACTGAAAACAGACACTTCATCCTCTATATTTGAGCTTTTTGTGTTGTATAACACATAAAATCAATGACTGACTTAAACTACAGCCATTATCAGACAATGCTAAGTGTTCATTTACAAAAAATAACCTGCAAAACGCTCTTTAAAGTTAATCAATGCAATAAACATTTTGTGAGTAAAATCGTGTCAGAGAATTATGATCTCAGCTCCAAGCAAAATAAATGTGATTCACATTTTTGCCAGAATAGTGCAGCCCTAGTATGTGTCATCCCACACACTGTATTAAGACATCATACAGTAAGAGAGGCATGATGATTTGCACTGGTTTGGCCAAATTATATCAGGTGTAGTCATGTAAGTTTTAAACCTTAACAGGGCGCATCAGCGTAATGCTTTTCTAAGCATTCGTTTTTTCACATCTTTTCTTCTTGACATTGTTATTGATACTGTTATTAAGAACCACCAGCCGTACCGCTGTCAACCGCTGGGCGTTTGTTGTTTGAGGCAGGTTATCACATGACCGCGGTCCGTCTGTAAGGTCTCGTGCCTTTGTATCCAGCAGGAGAGCCACCCAATCCGCGGCCGTCGGCCCAGGCATGACTCGGTATTTTTAGAAAGACTTGTCACCGACCGACCGCGGCCATGTGATAATCTGCCTCGAACAACAAACATCCCACGGGTGACAGCGGTACGGCTGGTGGGAATCATCACACCACCTACATGTTACATGGAACAGTGCCTTCTACATCACACATGCATGCCTAGCATATAAAAAGGTGGTAAGCATAAACAAACAGTAGGCTAATTCACCTGTAGGGCTAACAGGGTACCTTTCATATGGCTGGAGAGTGCCGACTCTCCCATGGCGAAAAGGCTGATCTCCTTTTTGCAGACTTTGCAGCAGGCTACTTGTGGATTTGCGCCATGTCTTATCCATGGTTTATATTTTTCAATATCCAGCCAACGGTCATTGAACCGACAGCCTCCCGGCATGTTGGGCTGCGCACTGTCCTCTAGGGGGGAAGTCACGTCGCACATGACAACTGACCAGCATGTCACACACAAGCCCTTCAGGGAGAACGTTTTTTTCCCCCCATTTCACTATTTTTATTCTCTCCTTTAGATCAATCTGTTGAGCCAGATTGCTGTTAATTGTAAAATTTATATGATTACGATTTCAAGCATTTACAAGCACTTAGATCGAAATTCAAGCACTTTCCAAACCTTGAAAACACAACATTAAAATACAAGCATTTTCAAGGATTTCAAGGATCCGTACGAACCCTGTTCTCTCTTTCCAGCCTCTGGGACCCGAATCAGAACTTTACTCTCTCCCGAGACCCAAACTTACAAAACTACATTATGTTATCTGAACTAAAAGATGCATTCATAATTGATTTCATAATTCATTTTTAGTTTAAATAGTATATTAAAAACTTAGGTTTTCCAATGAAGGCCAGAGTTTTTTTCTATGACTCTTTTTTGTTTTGTTTTTTTTAATCACAGGTGTTTTTCATGTGAACAGCCACATATCAAAGACCATTTACTGGCTGTGTTGTGGATTTTCAACTGCAAAATAACATTTTAAGTGACATAAAAACCTGGTGTGTGATGTTTTAATTCTTTAACATATCTTGTAAATATAACCTTCACACATTCTCATCATGTATCATGTTTTGCACATTTTGGTTCATAAAAGCTGAATTATTTCCTCTTGTGAAATACAGTTTTGGGCCATTAAAGTTGTTCAGCTACAATTAGAAACCTGTTTTGCTTTGAATAAATGAAATGCCCTGCATTTAAAAGAATTGCAAACAAAGGCAGAGTAATGTGATGTATCATGATTAATAGAATAACAGAATTACAATAATGGATGGTGTTCTTTTATTTGTTTTATATATATTTATAATTGCCCCAAAGTGCTGTTACAGTTTCTTTAATTTACTTTATTAAAGTGATTAACGGTCTTGTCCTTAAGAGATAAAGTACAGAAACAGCTTTAGTTATTGCTTATGCATCATGCATCTCTGCTTCATCCGAATGTTTAAAAATGGTCTTTACAATTTCACTGTGTCATCATGGACACATCAGTCCTGGATGTCACTCGTGCACACGTACTGCCCTGCCTCGCTCTGAGGAGCCAGAGGGCGTGTGCAGATGTCAGCGAGCAGAGGACGAGCGTGACCGCTCCTCAAAGTCACCTCAGTGATTTTAGTCTGACAGCCCGCGACCCTGTGATAACAGGCTGGCCACCCATTTTGGGATCCAGACTTTGGGAAAGGCTGGTCTACAACATTTCAGAGAGGCAGAGATGATGTTTTCAGAGCTTTACAAAATTCTTTTTCTGGCTTGTAGTTCTCAAGGTGTCAACTTTGGTCTGTTAATATATCAGTGAAATAGATAGATAGATAATTGGATAATTTAATAATCCCTTTGGGTAAATTTGGGTATCCAGTGGCAAAAATATGTTTGGTTAGAGCAAACAACCATGGTAACACACAGGGTGTTGTTCAGTCTGATTACTGTGGGGACGAAGGGTCTCCTGAACCTCTCTGTCCTGCAGTGAGATGAGTCTCCCACTGCTGCTGCTTCTCTGTCCCTCCAGCATGTGGAGGGCATGGTTATTATTGAATTGGGACGGCCTGCACTATTTCTGCATGTACGTCTCTCCACCACGGTCCAAAGTGAGTCCAAACTCCTGCCAATCACAGAGCCAGCCTTCTTCACCAGCCTGTCCAGCCTCCTGGTGTTCCTATTGGACCTGTTGCCCCCCAGCAGACTGCAGCATAGACCAGAACCCTGGAGACCACTGACTGACAGAACATACACAGCATCTCACTGCACCCCTTCAGTGCTCTTCAGTGCGTGCTCAACTGCATGAGTGATATTAAGCAATGTATGGATTTAAACTTCTTGAAGTTAAACGAAAACAAAACAGAGGTTGTCCTGTTTGGTCGCCCTGATCTGGTCCAGCTCCTTGCTAGCTCCCTTGGCCCACTAGCCCCTTACATTGGGGCCCATGCCAGGAATCTTGGGGTCATCATTGATGGTGCTTTTAAATTGGACAAGCAGATCAGTTCTGTTGTTAAGTCCAGCTTTTTTCAGCTTAGGCTTTTAGCCAAGGTTAAACCTTATCTGGACCGGAAAGACCTTGAGAAAGTTGTCCATGCTTTGATGACATCACGTTTGGACTACTGTAACTCCCTGTATGTCGGCGTTGAACAGTCAGAGCTTAACCGCCTGCAGCTGGTTCAGAATGCTGCTGCTCGCCTCCTGACTGGGACAAAGAAACGGGAGCACATAACTCCGGTGCTCTCTTCCCTTCACTGGCTTCCAGTAAAGTACAGGATTGATTTTAAGATTCTTTTATTTGTTTTTAAGTCTCTGAATAGGCTGGCCCCTGACTACCTGTCTGACCTTATTAAGGTTCATCAGTCCTCCAGAGCACTTCGGTCAGGAAGTCAGATGGTCCTGGACGTTCCTAGATCCTGCTTAAAAACTAGAGGAGATCGAGCCTTCTCGGTTGCTGCTCCCACTCTGTGGAGCGCGCTGCCTTTAAATGTGCGGACTGCAAATAGCCTGTCCACTTTTAAGACACGGCTAAAGACACACTTGTTCACCTTGGCTTTTGGCAGAGTATAGCCACTTTTATTGGGCTTTTATTGGTTTTACTGGTTATTAAACATATTTATACTGTATTGTTTTTGTTCTTATTGCTTTTATTGGTTTTTATAACTCTTATTGGTTTTATTGTTTTTTACTGTTTTTATTGTGCCTGCTTCTTCTTCTGTAAAGCACTTTGGTAGGCCGCTGGCTGTTTAAATGTGCTATATAAATAAAGCTGACATTGACATTGACATTGACATTCAGTCACCTCCCCTCTGATTGTGACTGGCTGGAGCGAGGGCTTAGACCTCCTAAAGTCAGTGACCATCTCCTTTGTGGTGACGTTATAGTGATATACTATGAGATGGTTGGTCAATACCTCTGATGAGAGGGATCAAACCATAGGAGGCTGTCATTTTGATGTGAAACCCCCAAAAAAACCCAAAACAAGGAAAAGACCCAAATACAGATAAAACAAAAGACTTTATTTTAACAAAAAGACAGGCATCAACAACCAAAACTATTCCTTACAAAAAGTCAAAGTACCAAACAAGAATCTCTTAAAGTAACAAATCAAATCTGGGAAACAAAGTACAAATTAAAGAGTCAAGAAAGTTCAACCAAAAACAGACAAAATACCTGAGAACACGAGGAAACACTGAGGACACTGAACAATCAGGTGTGACGAGACGAGACAGGAAGCAAAACCTGCGGAAATAAGGAGAGGCTGGTGAACTTTCAAAATAAAAAGGAAACGCAAAGACAAGACATGAAACATGAACAAGACGGGTAACTTAACAAGGGCCGAGAGCAGGATCACAGGAGACACAAAACAAGAGAAACAAGAGGCCGAAACCAGAAAATACAAGAAGTTAATCATACAAAACAAAACAGAGCAAGGAGTAAAATAAGGGCATACAAAATAAAACAGAACTGGCAGAATCATGACAGAGGCAGGACAAAAGTCACACATGCTAGACTGTGTGTCGTAGAGTTGTCGGGCATCCTCGACTGGTCTTTGCTTTTGGTCACTATGACAGATTTCCACAGCCGACAGGTTCTGTAACCCTACAACCATCTGATTGGACCATAAGCATGCATTAATGGTATGGTGTGACCTTGGCAGTGCTCAGGCTTCTTCCAGAAAATTCACTGGGGGCTGGAAGGAAGTAAGTCCAGGTAAAGGCCTCTGGAGTCTTTCAGTCCAACAGTGCTCATGGATGGGGGAATATTTCATGGACGTGGAGGAACCTAAAACCCAAAAAGAGTCCACATCAGTCCAACTTCAATACAGAGCGTCTGGACTTGGACCACGCACGCCCACCCACGCCCACCCCCTGGTTCAAAGTGCAACCCCACCAGCTCTTATATCATAAGAACCCAGACAAACATGAACCAAGCAACATAACAGGAGACCATGAGGACCAGACTAAGAGGGGGTAAGACAGGTAGGAGCAGAAGACATGTGAGTAAAAAGAAAAAGAGATCATACATAATAAAAGCAGGAACACGAAAAGAAAGACAAGATATAAAATGAGGTAAAACTTTGTAAAAAATAGGTCTACAACATAAATAGGAGTTAACTAGATAAAAGGACCTAAAAGAAACCTATAAAAAAGATTCAGAGTTTGACATGACCATATGCATCAGTAGCCAGAAAGTAAAGTATGAAATAAAATCAAATTAAATAAAATGGGAATTCAAAGTAAGTAATGATGACGAAACATTAACAAACCAGCAACACAGAAAAGAGCTAAAAGTAATAGAAGCTAAATAAAAAGAGCAATAAAGACAAATTTTAGGCTGAAAAGAAAGATAAAGATGAAGACAGCATCACTCAAAAGCAAGGCTGCAGTTTGTAAAAGTGATTTAAAAAAGTTCACCTTATGTCCTCGGGCAGGTCGTTTCAGATTCGAGGAGAAAGCTCAAGAGAACAATCTAAAAATTGGTAAAACAACTGACAGGAAGCCAAAAAACAAGGGAAGCTCAAATTGGGGTGATGTGATGTCGCCTGTTAAAACCAGAAAAAAAGCTGATTTTTGATTAACACCAGGGAGGAGCGAATTACAGTGGTTTAGTCTTGTGAAAATGAGGGTGAGGGTGATTTTTTTTTTTAATTTTATTTTTAAGTTTGCACAATATTAATTCACACTCTGGAACAGCACCACCAGCAGTTTTGTTCCTATATTCTAAGATATGGTGCATCATTTGGTAATCTTCCTACCACAGTCATTAATTCATCCATCATCTGCACTGCTTACCCCTCTCTCGGATACGGCCTGGACCGTGGAGCTGATTACAGCTCCACAAAGAGAGTGTAGTGGCTTCAAGCTTCCAAAAAAACCACTGCTGAGTGGGTCAAATACACACAGTCCAAACAAAAAGCAGCCGCAGATCCAGCGTCACTTCCAAGGTTTATTTACAAAAAAAGATTTACACTTGTCACTTAGCGAATTAAAGCAAATGAAAAGTTACTATATTTTGGCCTATCAGCTCTTTGCAGTCAACAAACTTTGGGATGGACAGTATAGGGATGGACAGTATGGTGTAATAACTTGGTCAACTTGTCATTATCAGTAAACAAAAATTTAATCCTATTACTTTTTACAAATTATTTCAAATTAAATGCCGACTAAACATATTAACAATTAGGCAGGTTATAAAATTAATGCCAACAGATTATTTAAATTAATAGTCTTTCCTTGAGCCAGTTTACAGTAAATTCAATTCAATATTTAAATTAGATTTCTTTTTGGCCCCAACAGAGAGGCAGACAAATATTCATACACCTACACTTACAACTAAGAGGAATTTAAAGTCTCAAATTATCTAATCTAATGTGCATGTTTTTGGTCTCTGGAGGAAACCAAAAAGGCTCTGACCGAACTGAGAATCAAACCAGCAACCTTTAGAGAGGCAGGATGACTAACCTGCTGTGTCAACAATAATTTAAACAATAAACTTTGATTTTTTCACAACTCAAATACTCTATAACCTCCTGTTTGACGAGTCAGCAGCATCTGTTCCTCCAAATTCATGAGCTCGATTTCATCAGACTAAAATTAAAGATCTGATTGGACCAGATTGGAATCAAACAGGCAGCATTTCTAAATAACAAGAGCTGTAATCAAAATAAAAACATTTCTGTGTTAGTGAGACTCTGGAGCAGCAGGATGAGGGTGAAGCTCAGTGATGAATGACCCTTAAGCTTTAACGTACTCTCTCTGATTGATTTTATCAAAATAAATATGTCCTTCAGGGGAGGTAAAAATCCATCTGACTGATGCAGAGCACACTGGGTTGTGTATGTTTGCCTTTATGCTCTGAAAAAGATCCTTTTAAATCTTGATGTACTGAAAAATCCTGCTGAGTACTTCAGTGAATGCAACATAATGGTGAAGGTTTTATCAATTCAAAGCTCTCAACCACACTCTACAGAGAGACACCCCTCTCAATGCGAAGGAAAAATAAATATTTAAAGCTTTTTCTGAAACGCTGGCTGTATTTTATATTTTGAAGAATGTTAACTCCCTCTCCACCTCCTCCTCATTCTAAAATGTCACCAATGTTCTTGTCCAATGTGTCTTTTTACGGCAGTGATGGACACACTGAACACTTATTTATTCTGTATGTTGTTTTTATCTGCAGCATTAAGAAACCTGAGGCTTAAATGTTAACATTACCATATTTTAATGTCAGAGATAAATGTCTATGTACAGATTCAGGTGTGTTGTGGTATATTATTATGGTATTACAGTGCTGTAAGCACCCCTGATTATTCATAATGCTTCGTAACAGTAATCATAACTCACTGCAAAGCCAGTTTTTAATAAACTCACCGGCCACTTTATTAGATACACCTTGCTTGCACGAGGTCTGACCCATTTTTGCCTGCTTCGAGTCATAGATTCAACAAAGTGCGCAGAATATCCCTCTGAGATGTGGGTCCATATCTCCATGACAGCATCACACAGTTCCTGCACATCCATGATGAGAATCTCCACCACATCCCAAAAGGGCTCTACTGGACTGAGATCTGGTGATGACTGGGGCCATTTGAGTGCTGAGAACTCATTGTCATGTTGAAGAGTTTGAGATGATTTGAGCTTTGAGACATGGAGTGTTAATCTGCTGGAAGTATCAAACAGAAGATGGTCAGCGGCGCCACCAGCCGTAATCCTGTGCACACACGGAAAGGCTGTAAAGAATGAGATGGACATCAGAGGATCATCAGCAATCTGTTGATTATAAAAAGTTCAGGAACACGTCTGTGTGAACCTTCACTATGAATGTTTGTCTGTTTTTTATGGAGAGCTGTTAAAAGCTGCTTTCAGCATAAATTTTCCTCAATATTACAATAAATTGTTAAATTATATGACTTTCCTTTTCCTGAAAACCATTATTTCTGCCTGATAAATACCACTGAAGATGTTTGTGCAGTGTTAATAAACTAAGTTTATCAGATATCATAATACAAACAGTGTAAAGACGAAAGATTCATGTTTTTTTGTCTCTTATTCTGTGAGTGAAGACACCAAGAGTTGACTGCCCCAGTGCTCTCTCACCCTTTTATTCCTTATTTATTGTTTGTGTCGCAAAATCAGCCAAAATTTTTTATTTCCAGGAAACAAGGGTAGCAGTGTTTTAATAATCATCTCATATATAAACCTCTGATTATGTTCTGGACATAAAATGACTTTGAAGAATTTTGGCAAAGGCAAAACTCAATTGCTGACCCCTGTGCTATAGGATTCTTTACAGCATTTCACTTTTCCTGCCCATGTGTTTAGTACTATGTTGTTATGCAACACAAGGGCTACGTATCCTTCCGCTGTCCTCTCATCAGCTGTTCAGGTCAGAGTGCTGCCGCAGGTCAGTTAACTCTCACTGAAGCACAAACTGATATAAATCCAGTTCTCCTGAATAATAAGAAGACGGGTCACTCGTGTATTTACCCAGTGACATGGGCCATAGCCAACTTTATTTCTTGTTTTGAATGTGGACGTCAGGATTCCCCCTCTGTAACGACAGAACATTGTGTATGCAGTGCCCATTTTACACTTCAGGACCAGAGAGGTCCAGCGTGGCTTATCATGTCAAATGTGTTAAACTTCAGTGCAGCCATAGTGAAGTTAGTGTTTGTTGTTGCTTCTATAGACTGTGAACCTGAACAGCTGATGAGAGGAAAGCAGATTTTTGTTGGTGGAAGGCTACATAACCCCTAGTTTTCACCTAAAAGTTGGGTAATTATGAGGCTTTTGGTGGCACCATGTCCTGTGATCTCCCCTCAGGGTCAGAGCTGGTTAGTTGCTTTATTGGGGATCATAGTGCTTTGGCCTCGAGAAACCACACTTCAAAAACTCTGAACTATCCCTTAAAACTATTTCGTGCATCACTCCAGTACCTCGGCATCCATATGTCAGCGCTGCAAAACCTCAACCTGCAGATCTGGATGGAGATGTTTGCTGTGTTGTATCAGGAAATGTTCACTGCCTCGACATCCCTCGCCCACTCAGCCATTATTCACCCGGCGGCCTCGGAGAAACTCAGATAATCCTGGATTTCCCTGCCAAGTGCCCGTCTCTGCTCCCCCTCACTCTGACACGACATGATCAGGCCGGTTGCCAGCACCGCCACAGGATGAATTATGCAAAAGTTTTGTCCAGTGTTGTTGTATTAAAGAGGGACGGGGACTTTTGTTTAATTTAGCTGCAGAGCTCACGGTGCCTTTTGCTGTCACGCTGTTAATGTGTTTTGTCATGGGTGACTGTGGAGGAGAACAAAAGCTGTGTACAGGGATGCTGCACACCAAAACATTCACCTCATCTATGATTCATCTGAGAAAAGATCAAGTTTGACTCTCAGAAAGCTGTCATTAGATCATGAATCACAACCGAACCTGGATCAAAAGGCTCCTCATATCACAGAAGAATCAAGTTTACTTCCAACCACTTTTCACAAACTTTTTGTTTCTCTAATGAGGATTCAGGAAACACAGCTCCACTCCTCTCTCTGCTGTGAATATTCTTGAGTTTGTTGAAACTTTTCATGGGAATTTAGGCCATGTTTTCTAGGTCAACATGTTTCTTAGTATCCTCAATATGTTCTTAATGAGGTAGTGCAGTAGCATCTCAACAAGCAACATTTCCCTCAGCAAAGAGGAAAAGCAGCAGAGCACAGTGGAGCAGCAGCCAAGGGCTCTGTCAGGGTCCTAAAACAGACTTTCTAAGGATTAGTTAACCCTTTTACGTCCGTTGTATCATATTTGATGCATACTTTTATGATACCTCTATCTAACATGATCAAAAAAATTACTAAAAAAACCCCATCTGAATACAATCAGATGAATGATAAAAATGTCCTCAAATGGATCATCAGTTGCCAAAAACACCTGATGTATCAAATGAGATACAAAAAATATATATGTTAAATTTTATGGAAATTTTTTATTTTTTTAGGATTTCAGTAGAAAGTTAAATAAACATTTCAGCTCCAAAAAACTAGAATTTTCTGGCTATAATTTGTGTTTTCAGGCATTAAAAGGTTAAAGATGCATGTGCACACAGACATGCATTTGTAACAAATGTTATATGTGCACATGACAGTGGCAGCCCTGTCTAGTCCTTCATACTTGAGAGTCCAAGCAGCAGCCAAACATAAGAGGACAGGCAAGCGGAGACATGGACACAGGTGATCCAGTAAAGAAATGACAAAACAAACATGGGTTATGTTAATTATCACCAGTACAGTGTCCAGCAAATGTCCAATCTACACCCTCCTGGACCTGCATACCTGACCTGTGATCTGTTAAAGGGATACACCAACATTTTTTCTGTTTTCGTGTCTTGCCTCACTCCACGACAAGCAGATAAACTATTCTTTCAACTGTGCGTGCAGTAACAAGGAAGAGACGGGCATAGCTTGCCCACTGCTAATTAGCTTAGCTCAAACATTGGGAATCAGTGGGTAGTGTTAGCCTGCCTCTGCCTACAGTCATCAGATCTCCAAATGGTCCTGAGTGCTTGTTGTGACCCCCCCGATATGTTACGTTATCTATTTTTAGACTAAGATTAGCACTTAATGTAATTTTTGAAAGAAATACTATCCAAACTAAACCAGAGGGCGAATGCACAAAGCACTGCTGATGTGCTTGTAACAAAATATGTAATGTTGGCGTATCCCTTTAAAACACACAATGGCCACACAATGACTTTTCTGATGGTAATACTGAACATCTGAAGCTGTGTTCACATCAAAGTGCAAGAAAAAAAAACTACTTGCTTAGTGCCTTCACATGTCTGAATTTAGAGCATGTATTCTTGTGTTCAAATGGACCACATTTAATGAGGTTAATTTTCGACCTTAATGACCAAAAAGGGACAAGGGAAGGGGGCAAGCCTGTCCTCCAGCCATAACAACCTGTTTCCTCCTTCTCGATCCATGATCATGATGGATGTTTCTACAGTCCCTGTCTTCCTCCTGTTCTCAAAAAACGAGAAAGTAAATGTTCCAGAAAAGTCTGAAATAGAAACACACCCATTTGATGATCCAAAACATTCTTCTACTGCCGAACCTGCTCGGCTTTACTCCTCTTTGTTCCGGTACGATCGCAGACCCACTCCTCCTGTCTCCCCGATCTATTCTTTCTCTCTTGTGGGTGTTCCGGTAGTTCTTCTGTGAAGTTCAGCATTATTTCTCTGGTGAAAAACTTTAAATCAGCAGCCGTGAGCCAGAGGAACAGGTGGACGGGTGGACTTGATTCACAGTCCAGTCCATGTAAAGTTTAAATAAATATGAGCTGAAGTGAAACCGGATACACAAAACGTTGTTTTCTTCATACAGAAGTGAAGGGAGGATAACTCTGTCATCACTAAACAGTCTGTCTAACCTTGATTTTTGTAACCAAACAGACATAGTCAGGCTTTTATTTAAGGATTTCTTTTTGGTGTAAACATCATTTTTGCCTCTTTTTACAGTAAAATTTACATTTATGTTTGGAATGGGACAAAATAGTTTGTGTAACTCTGAATTGAGTTTATATTGGTAGTAGAGCATTCATTAGATTCCTCCTGCGTTAGAGGGGACAACAAGCCCAAATGAGCAACTGCACTTTTGGAACAAGCCCAGATAAACACCTGCAACTGCCAATATTTACAAGCAACTTTAAAAAAAGAAACACAAAGTCACTTATAATAAGCAGAGCTGGCTCTGCTAATGCGTGAGGTGAAACCTTAAGCTTCTCTGCTACCATCATAACACTCTGTCCTGTCACTCCTTCGAAACAACAAAGTCATTTGACTGATTCAAGCTTCTTACTGAACAACTTTTACACAACTTTCTGCTACAGCTGTGATCATTAACAAGCGGCCTGGGGGCAACATCAGGCCCCCCCACAGCTTTAAATTTGGCCCCTAGATGGAAAGAACATTTTTCAGATCAACCTGTCCGAAGATTTGAGTTTGGTTTTGTGGGGAAACGACAGCCTGTAATCACCGCTTGATTTAGACTCAGGCCCTCTCGGCTCTCTTTGCTCTGCTGTACTACCTTTTGTGAGAACACAGTCAGCCCTGTTATTTATTTTCTCTCAGCGTGCTCAATGTCAGCCACAGCAGTTTGCTCTCCTCTGATTATGACAGCCTCCCAGATGACATACGGACCACAGTGTGACCCGCCATGCTGATCATGAAGGGTGTGATCAATGATGTTAAATAAGAGGCTCTAATCACATCACCCCTGAGAGGACTTGTTGAAAATCATTCACATAATCATAGAGTGTGATATGATGATCATTTAATAATGATAAGCAGCTCTGTAATTTGGAAGATCAAAAACATGGACGTCTGACTCCTTTGTGAGGCTTTGCTCTACAGTTTGAGGCTGAATTTGACTTTATATGACCTAAAATATTATAGTCTGTCCACATCCATTTGAAGATGTGTCCAAAGGAGGCCGGAGATCAGTGATGGGTGAAGTTTGTCACCAATATTCTTACTGCTAGAGGGACAAATGTTGACAAATGCAGGAATAACTCAATAGACCTTTTGTCGAAGCCACACCATGTTTGGTTGCTGTAACTAGGTTTAACGAAAACCTTTGTTGCTGCTCTCCTAACCATTTGAAACAATTAAAAACATCCCATAATTTTAAGACTTTTATCTGTGTTTATCGGACTTAATTATAGACTCAGCCTCAGTGAAACAATGAAGACAACAAGATGCATTTTCAGAATCCTTTAGAGCTTGTTAAACTGTTGAACATATTACCAAAGTCTGATGCTAATGATTTAACTAATATTAGCTGTCCATCTGCAGAACACTGTCAATGTGCTTGTTTTGCATTTAAAATTAAACACGATCACTCAGTCAGGCTTTACCTAAATAACTCCTTTCATAAACACAAAGTGCTTTACACAGAAGAGAAAATAACAGAAAATAAATTACCAAAAGTGCAAGGCAGTCACAAATAAATCTAACTGGTGTTATACACACTAGTTAGCCAATGTAGCAAACAATGACATCAACAGTACATTATGCTGATGTTACTAGCAATTTGAAGGGCTCATAATGTCAAGTGTAAGACCTTTTAACAAACATTCAATTTGGCCCTTTGCTAAGCCCCTCCCACAAACGGCTATTGTCCAATCCTACGCTAACACCCGCAACTATTCACGAGAGGCCCATCAAGTTTTCGGCAGAAAACAAAATGCCTGCATACGCGGTGCAAGCGGTGTGTATACAGGACTTGCAAGTCCGACAGTCGTTACCCAAGAAGTTTGGAGAGTGGAGTTGATTTTTTGCCTTCTCCAAGCCCAAGGCGCAAGAGGAAAGATGCCGGGGGTGGCTAAAACACAAGAACACCTACGTTTGAAGTCATTAGCTAACCATAGCTTTGTCTTAGACGTCTAGAAGAAGAGATAGTAGTTTACTTCAGTTAAACCTTGAGCCACTGTGTAATATCTGAGGAAAATAAATATTTCTAATACTTCAGATAAAGACAAGTTCTGACATCTTTTAGCACTTGGTGAACGGACGCCCTATAAATGGGCAAACACAATGATAATGACAGATAACTCAACATTAATTTAAATTTAAACAATATTTATCAACCCTGCTGTACAAGAACATTGTTGTTCTTGTATGTGATTGTTTTTAAATGTGAAATGTCTACACAGGGGGTCCTTGACACTTGCATTAAGATCTGTGCTCTTTCCCCTCTATTTTAATGTCTTCTTCATTTGAACTCCGACAACATTTGATTTGGTGAATGTGTCTCTCAAAAGCAAACTGGAGACTTTTTGTCTGCTTCTTTCTGATATCTATGAAGAATTTGTCCAGAAATTTGCAGATATTTCCTTAGGATTATCACTCACAGGTATTGCTAAAAACTCCATATTTCTCATTCTAGGAAAGAAAGTTTGACAGGCGTAGCAACAGTAACCAGGGAGGCGGGGCTTAGAGAAGGGTCGATTCACCTGTAGTCACCTGGAGTCCACTTTCTGGCTCAAAAATGTCAGAGATGACATGCTTCTATGAGTCTATGAGTCAATAAAGTAAAATGGCTAGGAGTTTTATGATGTTTACTAGGCCTGTCGAGAGTGTTTTAATTTTGCGGCCAATAAAAACCTTTATCAGTATCACCAATGTTATGTCTACCTTCTATTCTGACACCTTGGCTCATCACTTTGCTACACTGCAAAACTGTGTCCTTCTGTCAGCAGTGGGTTGACCAGCTAGACTCTTCACAAGAGGAAGTAACGGCTGCCAATAAACAGCACATTTAACAGACCTTTACTGTGGACTACTTGTATGAACTGTAGCATAGGCAGGAAACACTTTTGTAGATGGAGAGTCAACAGGTCTAACAGAAAAATGTAGGAATCTGCTCTGAGAACTGGAGGACCAGTGAAACACACGTCGCCTGTTGATACAGGCATGTAAATCGTTAGCCCATGTCATCAAACTGAATGAAATAAAAGTTTGACTAAGGAAAAATACTTCAGCTTTTCTACGTGCTCTGCAGTCTGCAGCTCTCATCATGCAGAGCCTCCCTGCTGTGTTCAACATTTATACGTGTACACAGCTTTACAATCTGTCAGGAAAAAACAGAGGAGCTGAATGAAACCTTCAGATTAAGAATTCAGCTCACAAAGAACTACAACAAACTGAAGAGCTTCTTGAAACTGGCAGTGTTTGTGCTAATCTTACCCACAAAAAACCCCCCCAAAAAACAGAAGAACAGAAAACAACACAGCTATGGCTTCAGCAATGAGCTTACTTGATGAAAAAAAACTGTGTTCATTTTTGAGGAGGTAAATGAGCTGAGCTTGGTCAGCAGGATAATTGTTAATGTTATTCGGAACGTAGTAAGTTAGTCCATCCATCTGTTACCTAAACCACTTATTTTTTTCAGGGTCATGGGGGCTGGAGCCTGTCCCAGCTGGCATTGGGGAGGCTAGGTATACCCTGAACAATGCCATTCACAGTCACACTCATACTGAAGGCAATTTGGTGTAACCAATTAACCCTAATGAGTTTTCAGTCTGTGGGAGGAAGCTCCAGTGCCCAGAGAGAACCCACGCATGTACGGGAAAACATGCAAACTCCATGTACCATGTGCCAAAGCAGAGCAACTTGCTGGTGGGAAAGTGAGTTGTTGCAAATGTGTTGAATACTACATTGCATTGTAGGTGCATCACCTACATTGTTATTTTGGTTCGTTTTCAACTGACCGCTAAGGTCGCTTGGTAAGGAGACTGTGCAGACATTTCTTGATTGCCTCAGAGAAGTCAAAGCTTGGATGAGTGCAAATTTTCTCAAACTTAATGAATCTAAGACGGAGATTATCCTGTTTGGAGGACACACCTCCACAACAGCCTGCTTTACAGATGTCCTGGGCCCTATGAGTTCCAACATTCAGTCCACTGTTAGGAACCTTGGTGTTATCTTTGACAACCAGTTTAACTTTGATAAGCAGATCAGTGCCGTTGTGAAAACAAGCTTTTTCCAACTCCGTCTCTTAGCAAAGCCCAAGTGCTATTTCTCTCAGGTTGATCTTGAAAAGACTATCCATGCCTTTATTACTTGCAGACTAGACTACTGTAACTCCTTATACATTGGCATGGGTAAGTCATCTCTTAACCGCCTTCAGCTCATCCAGAACATTGCTGTTCGACTCCTCTCTGGCAAAAAAAAGCGCGACCACATAACTCCAGTTCTTGCGTCCCTCCACTGGCTCCCAGTACGCTTTCGCATTGATTTTAAACTCCTTTTAATCGCTTATAAAGCCCTCAATGGTCTTGCCCCTCTTTACTTGTCTGAAATCCTTCATCGCCACTCCCCAACTAGAGCCCTATGGTCTTCTGACCACCTGCTATTGGAGGTCCCCAAAACCAGACTAAAGTCGAGAGGTGACAGGGCCTTTGCAGCAGCTGCCCCTAGACCGTGGAGCAGTCTCTCCGTCCATATTAGAGCCTCTCCGACCATAGACATTTTTAAATCTTCCTTAAAGACCCACTTCTTCTCCTTGGCGTTTTCATAAATTAGTTCATACAAATCATAGGCATTTTAGCTTTAGCTTTTATACTCTTACTGTTTTATTTCAATGTGTTGTTTTTATTGTTATCTATCTATTTATTTATTTCTACGTATTTTTTGTACAGCACTTTGATCGACTGCTGTCCTTATGAAGGTGCTCTATAAATAAAGTTTGACTTGACTTGACTTGACTTGAAAGTCTTAAAATTACGCAGAGTTGTCTGCACCATCTGCAGCAATATTAAGCCTTCTATGTCAACCCTTTTTTGTTCAGGAGCGGAGTTGATCTCTGTCACTGTGACAAATGTTTCAACCCAATTGCCATGTACCTCATACATGCCAACTGGAAGTTGGCAGGCAGCTGGCAGGGAGGGGAAATTTGAAGAGACTGAATCTGAACAACCCCTCTTCAGAAATCCTGGATTATCTTTAAAAGTATCAAATATTTTACTCAATTTGAGGGATAGCAGATCAAGCTTTTAGCCTAACCAGCCAGCAACTATTCTTCCCATCCCACATCAGTTACATCCTGACCCTTGTTCACTCCTGTTGGACAAAAGCTGATCAGTTCTGTGAGTTTGGTGGTAATAACCAGAACCCAACTTCAGCTTTTTTTATCTTTTGTTGTCATGACAGAGAAAGAAAAATCAGCCCTGACCTTCACCCACCGGACAAAAAAACAGGGACAGACTCTGTTTTGTGTTTTTCTTTTCAACAGTAAGCTCTGCACTCATACTTCTTACAAACAGCTGAATGACTGAAGGGCCCTTCTCACCACACGCACTGTAAACAGGTGTCATGGCGTTTTGTTGAACTTATGTAACAGGCTGCCCAAGCAGCTGCTTTCATTGTGCCTTTAAACACTTACATGGATTTTATGTCTGCTCTTCTTATAGTAGCCATTAAGGCCATCGAGCCACAATGATCAGCTTTGCTCCCCATGCTCCAGCTCTGCTCCATTTAGCTACATAACATTTCACATCGGCACAGTCTGCTGTGTGTTATTACACCATGAAGAAGTTGGGGCCAACATGTGCCAGCGTGTTTAACATCACAGAGCAGTATTACCAACAAGGCAGATTAAGCACTTTAACATTAAAAGCAAATAATTCTGCAGCATGAAAGCACATGACAGGCATGAGCCGGAGACACAAAGAGCCTTTTTTAGGATCTAACGCAGAGCTTGGCTTCAGTAAGAGGTACGAAATGCAGAAAATACTTTTGGATGAATGAGAAAAGCCGGAAAAACATCATAAAGAGATGAGACTGTCTATGAAAAATATCCTAAAGGATGGTTTGTTCCTAGAGTTTTCTTCAAGCTGTCTGAGCACTCATGCAGAAAACAAAAAAACACAAAAACAGAGAACTTTAGTCCCTATTGGTCCAAGATTATCACAAAAACTCACACCCACAGCAGGGGTGGGCAACTTCGGCCCCTAGAGAGCCACATTAATGTTATCCACACAGTTGAAGGGCCACACTCCAGACAAACACATCCATACAAAAGGAACAGACACAGATACAGCCACTTAATCCTTCCTCACATTCCCTGACAGGATCTTGGATGGTCCATGGCAGGTCTTTGACGGACTCTGCGCACCCTTAAAAGTTTTAAATCGAAAATTTCAGTTCATGTTTGTGTCAATTTGGCAATCACTAATAACCAAGGAAAAGGCTGAAGCTCTGAGGAAGCTCCATCTCAGGGAGACACCCTGCAAACGCATGGATGAGAACGTTTTCAGAGGAATCCAGGCACTTGGAGCTGGCTGGTAATTGGCTGGAACGTGACTGGAAGTTGGCAGGCCGCTAAATCTGTGAGGATTTTCTAAAAAACATCAACTAAGCCAACATTCAAATTCTAGGTTAGAATGCAAATATTCAGACTTTATCAAATGAGCTATACACAGAAATCAAGCCAATTCAGACTACTTTTTCACAACATACCTAACTTACAGGTCCTTTTTTACACACAGATTTTTTTAATGATGCATAAATAAGACTTTTAAAGAAAAAACAACACATATGCAGCTCATTTCTTGCAAAGAATTCAAACTATTGCAAGAACCAAAGATAATTATGGAAATATTTTGATATTTGATACTCTATAGCAGATTTTGTATTGTTTTTATGTATTTTTCCATTTTATTGATGTTTAAAATTAACTTGTCAGCCACATTAAATGAAGGGGGGGACCACATGACATCCCTAACCTACAGTACAAATGCAGCCACTCAAAACTTCCCCACTTTCCCTGGCAGGTTCATCACAGGGCCTGCCCACCCTGGGTGAATTTGTGGTGTCAATTTTATTCTCAGTTGATTTAGCAGTTGAATTACTGACTAAGGAAAATACTGAGGCTATGTCATCCTGTGAGGAAAATCTCATGGAGACACCCTGCAAATGCATGAATTTGTTTTCAATTGACTATGGGCACAACCTACAAGAGGAGATGCTTCCACTAGATGGCAGGGGAAAATTGAAGCGTATGGATCTGTATGTCATGTTTCCCTTTATTTCTGTAATGTATTTTTTTCCCAAGAACAGCTCCAGCTCGGGATGCCATGGCTTTTACACCAGGCTCATGTGTGTGCTACACTGTGGTTGCATCTCCCTGCTGTCACAGCTCTGTTTCTCCATAAATTTCATTTCAATAATACTCCTGTAAGAACCACAATCCATCTCCCCACAAGTGATTTGATTCATTGAATAACTTAACTGGAAAACCTGCAGAATAAAAGCATTCTGAACAAAGAAGGGGAGATCCTCCACAGAGGTGACAGACTGAGCTTGGCCTTCGAGAGGCACAGACAGGAAGTGTAATTAAACAGTTAATGGGTTTTTTGGGACATAATCTACCTCAGTGGATGAACATATGTGCTGGATGAAGGTAATTTTGGTTCCCTATCTTTCATTTTGCCAAGATAGGCATGTGGCTCACAGAAAAAAAGGCAACAATAGGGACTTGCTCTTGCTGGTAGTAAAGGTCTGCCTAATAACATCCTCACCAAAATGAAAACACGGACGCACTGCCACCATCATGCATGTAAAATTCAGCCAATATGAAACTGCCCTGAGGCAGAGGCGCTCTGATTGTGTGGCAGTGTGCATTCAGGCAAGTCCAAGTGTGACTTGGGAATTTTTACAACTATAACACATCCCAACTTATGTGTGAGTTCAGATTTATTCCATCAGTTATTTGTCTACATTAATTTACCTCTAGAACTGGAACTTATGTTAATAAAACAAAACACTTCAAGGGTTTTGCAATAAGCCGAACTGTTACCAGAGTTATTAGTTAGTATCTAGTTATACATTTGTGACCTGCCAGCCTGAAATCTGTTTAGTTAAATTGATGTGACACTGATGAGTTAAATAAATTCTCCATTAAATAATTCTGGAGTAATATGGTTGCTGATCAAATTTTATGGGATATTAACAGATTGTAAAATTATTATCTGGTCTGTTGAGTGTGGATTTCTGAACCCAAGATGGCAGCCTTTGTATCAGCGGTTCAGGCTGCTGCTGGTGGTGTGATGGTGTGGGGGACATTTCCTTGGCACACTTTGGGCCCCTTAGTCCCACCTGAGCCTTGTTTAAACCCCACAGCCTAGTGAGTATTGTTGCTGACCATGTCCATCCCTTTAAGACCACAGTGGACCATCTTCTGATGGAGACTTCCTGTAGCTCCATGTCTTAAAGCTCAGAACATCTCAAACTGGTTTCTTCAACATGACAATGAGTTCCCTGGCCTCCAGTGACCCCAACAGTCACAAAATCTCAATCCAATTGAGTACCTTTGGGATGTGGTGGAACAGGAGATTCTCATCATGGATGTGTGGCTGATGAATCTGTGTGCTGTCATGGAGGCATGGACCAACATCTGTGAAGAATGTTCTGAGCACCTTGTTGAATCTATGACACCAAGAATAAAGGAGCTGTGAAGGTGAAAGGGGTCCAACCTGCTACTAACAACATGTACCTAATAAATTGGCCTGTGAAAGTTGAGTGATAAACATTGTTCCCAGGCCTGATATTTGATGTTTGAGGCTATTGTGATAAATTGCAGCTTGTCAGTCCTACAGATGCCACTTAATTTTCCCACTTCCCTTGACTGAGTCTTGACTGATCCATGACTGGGACATGCTGCCCCCCCCCGGCTGCCGTCATGACTGGAATGACATCCCCTTGACTGGTTACAGTAATGCTACTCCAATAAGGACGAGCCCATGGGGAGTGAAGGAAGCGCCAAATAGGCTTGTTAATGGTGGAATTTGAGTGCTGGAAGATGTCTGGTAAATTCAGGCATTGGGATGGAAGAGGAAATCGAAATGGCTGCATCTGTTACTCATCTTAAGTTTGTGAAGGAAGAGAAAAATATAATCAGGAGTGTAACATCTGAAATGATGCCAGAGTGATGAAACTCAGACAGAAAACAATCCTGACGTAGAATCACCAAACTGACATTTTACTCTCCGAACAATCTCAGCTGCCGTTTTCTACCATCTGATAACATCGATTTATCATCGTCACACCTCCTGCCTCCTCTGCTCTTTAAACAGCCTGTCCCCCTCCATGCAGCAAACATTCACTGAAGTGCAGGTAGATGACAGCACTTTTATTAGAAACAGGTACCACAGCATGTTGATGGAGATCATGTTCCACCTGTGAGGAGACTCTGGAGTAAATCCTGGACTGGCTGCGAGCCTGCTGTCTCTAAACGTCTCATAACTCTGCCAGCTAAAAGATGTGACAGCTCAGGATAAGCCGACAGATCAGTGCCAACAAACGGTGCCAGTTTAGAGAGCAGAGTGCCCTTTGTACGGAGGTTCAGGAAATAAAACTCTGAAATCCAAACACGGGCTGATCTGCAGCTGCCATCAGCTGAGATCTAAAAGTGACACCCTCGGGCATCAAACTGCAGCAACTTCTGAGAAAATGCAGCTGAGTGAAGAAGATAAATTCTTAAATTTATGCATTTTTTATCATACATATGAAATGAGGAGGCCAGTCACATTTGTTTGCAGAGGGAGGCAGAGCATTTTTCAAGAGAATTCTCCGAAAGGGTTTTGATAAATGTTGGAAAAAACAATTTCGCAGCTTTCCAATTCAATCAGATGTAACTTTAATGAGAGTCATGTTGGGGAATTTATAAATGTGGAACAAGGACACATCCATCTGGACATGAACCACTTTGTTTTTGACCACTTAGGCGGCAAGTGGAGGATTTTCTGTCCATGAGGGAAGAGAGGGGAGGCTTCCTGGTGGCTGAAGCTTAAACAAGATATGATGTAGGAGTGTGCGTAATAAGTCCAAGCCAGAAATTTGGTTTTTAATACAAATAAGAAACATTTAAAGGCCTCCTGAGCCAAAGTGCTTTAGGTTTTTATTCACAGTTAACACACACTTTCATTGGTTCTCTCCTCAGTTTTCTTTTTGTATAAATTGGATCACAGAAAAGGACTCACGTCTTCAAATGTATAATCATGCCTGAGGATGTCAGCAGTGAAATTATTTTTCTTTATCAGGCCAAATTTTCAGTTACAGACTCACTGAGTGAAGAAGAAAAGCTAATTTACTTTGAATTTTATCTCCAACCTGTTTTCAAGAGCGTGGTCGACTGGAGTGTCACTTCACTTTGGGAGATGTAATTAATTTAGTGCTGTAATAGATCAACTTTTCTCCTTTAAACTAAAAGATGACAAGTACAAAACAAAATAAAAACAGTCACAAAAAACTCTCATTTAGAACATAAAAGATTATTTTACTGAAAATGTTGATTGAACGTAAATTTTTACACCAGCATTTCAGAAAGAAAGCTTCGTCCAATCAGAAAACACAGATATTATGATTGTTTAAGTTCAATACCAATACAACAGAATACCACTCAGATTATTAAACTCTTTTTTGTGCTAACTATATTGGCTTTATTTCGAAGTGGCATGTATGTAGGGTGACCAGACATGCTGAATTGGCCAGGGTCGTCCCATTTCCAATCCTCTCACAGTGGCAATGATGGCTCTATAACAGTTAATCTGCTATTACCATCTACTCGGTTTAAGACACTGGGAAATACTGATGTTCTTAAAAAATGAGGATGGTGTTAATGTTAGTATGTCAACACTGTGCAGGCATCTCAGGTCTTCTCTGATTGTTCAGGTGGAAAGCCCAGTCTGACGTGCTTGATGTCGCTGAACCTGACAAATGGACCAGATCAGCACCGTGGACAGCGCAGCACCATGGACAGTGCAACAGCTCTCAGACCTCAGTGCAGGTTACTTGCAGGTGACAAGGGTCTTATTTTTTGCACAGGTTGTTTATTTGGCATTGCCTCATGCTGGTGCTTGTGGCTGCTACAGCTCGTGCTGCAAACACAATAAAATCACCTCCACTATATGTATCGTTATGTCTCTTTCTACAGCGGTTGGAGAATAAATGCTCAGAAATCCTTAGTGCTTCTTTAAACAACCTTATAAGGTTCAGAAAAAACACAGAACATAAAATTAGGAAAACTCATGGCATGACAGGCTTGTGATCAGACCGCCGTAGTGGTTCTAGTATTAAATGGAGTAGCAGCGCCCGCTGTCTATAGCTGCGACCATCAGAAAAATGCTCCATTAAAACTTATTCTTGTGAATTTATCAGAGATTGGTCACGGGTCCAAACAGAACCATTACTGGGTCAGGATCCGGACCGAGGTCAGCCCTTTGGTGATGCCTGTGTTAGAACTTCTTAATCTTTTATTTGTGTGTAGCTTACGGCAGCCAATCATTCATTCATTCAGTTGGCAGGCCCACTACTTAAAACATCTCCCAGGACTGTTCTCTGAGTCACCACCAAACCTGACTGGATGCATTTCAAATGCATAAATTAGCATCCATGAAGCATCCCGTGATGGTTCAACTGCTCCTGCAGAAAAACAGCAACATCCAGCACGCCACACTGGGCTTTCCGCCTGAACAGTGCAAGAGACTTGAGATGCCTGCACAGTGTTGACATACTAATATTAACACCATCCTTGTTTTTTAAAAACATCAGTATTTCCCAGAGTTTTAAACTGAAAAGATGGTCATAGCAGATTAATCGCAGTAGCGCCATCATTGCCACTGTAAGAGGATTTACAGACGTTTCCTTTTTCTTTATCTTTTCTTGTAATTACAAGTTCATTAAGAGGTAAGGTGTCTATTTTTTTTATATCCAGAGAATGCAATGCGCTTCTGTAATTCATGTCATTTTCTGTCAGGTATTACACATGACCTCCTGATGGCAAAGGCAGAAAAGCTTTCTGTCTCCGATCATGGTGGGATTATTGAACTGCATAAGCAAGGCCTCATGCCATCACCGCTGAGGTTGGACACAGTAAGACAGTCATTCAGACTGTTGTCAGACATCCTGAGGGTTATGGGACAACCCTCAGGACTTTCTGTCAAGACACATGACGATTCTCGACCCAAATTAAGGTTGTTACTGCTGCCGAATGTCCAATAACCATCAGACAGCATCTGTGAGGGAAGAGTTTTAAAAACATAAAACCTCTTCAAAGGCCTCTTCTCCTTCAACGCCACAAAACTGCCTATTTGCAGTTTGCACCAGAGCACCAAACATGGACACTGAAAGGTGGAAGAAAGTTTTATTTTCTGATGAGACAAAATTCAACCAAACGGAGATGTTGCAGCTGACATCCCTCATGACTTAGGGCCCTTGTCTGTATGGTAATGACTGAGGATCTTTGTCTGTGTGAAAATGACTGAGGGCCCTCGTCTATGTGGGAATGACTGAGGGCCCTCATCTATGTGGGAATGACTGAGGGCCCTCCTCTGCATGGGAATGACTGAGGTTCTCAACAGGACAATGCTGCAGTTCAAAATGCCGGCCTGACCATAGCCTTTTTTGGTAGAATATCGTCTCTCTTTTGGACCATCCTGCATGTTCCCCTGATCTAAATCCAACACTGCAGGACACTTGTGTCGTTGGCGCTGAGGCTGGCCTTGAGGATTTCAAAAAAATCTCTTGCTCAAGACAACAAGCAGCCAGTATAGCATTAGGGAGATAATAGGATCTGACAGCCTGTAGTGCTGAATGCTTTGAAGATTGCCCTTGACTGATGATAACGAGCTGCATCCGTCAAGGAACGAGGCACAAGAAAGGACACAAATGGTCAATTCTTCACCAGTTTGACAATGGCAGTTTATTAGGAAAACAGGCAAAGGTCGGTACACAGTAAATCAATCAGAGAAGGCAAAGGTATCTGAGACATAAGGCTAAAGGCTAGATCTATGACAAAAGAGGTTTTACCAGCGAGATGTGATAAGAGTGCTGGGACGAAGACTTAAGAGTGCAACAAACTGGCAACAAGATGGGGGAAGACATGAGGTTTAAATACAAGAGATGATTGGGGGTGATTCGACACAGCTGAGAAAGAACAACCAGAGATCAGGTATGACAGCGCCAAACAGGAAGCAAAACCTACGGAAACAAGGAAAGACAGGTGACTTTTCAAAATAAAACAGGAAGTACAAGACAAGACACAAAACATGAACACAAAATGGGTAACTTAACTAAGGCAAAAAGCAGGATCAACACAGCAGCTGCGCAAAATACATATTCTTGCAATTTTTCCACAGGTCTTAAAATTTTGATCTGGAGAGTACTTGACAAATATCCAGTCAATGCTGCTTGCATTGTACTCATTTTCAGCAATGAACACTTTAAACCAACACTGCGTAGTTTTTCCACCCTAATATAATATTTCTAGAATCTTTGTGATGGTATATCACCTTACAGCAGGTTGAATGACACCTCTGTCATAGTCTGAGGGGGTCTGTATCACCTTCACTGGCACTAAGTAACTTCGATGTGGATGGTAGGAACACTTTCACACTAAAAACTACACATTTTTACTGCTTTGACTGCATTATGGCATAGGTCACTTCCCCTCGAGGTGAAAGCTAAACGTTGGGAAACTGAGAATATAAAGCAGTTTATGAATTTTTAAAACAGATTTAATGAACAGAATTTAGTTTAAAGTAAATATGCATTCATTTTCCTAGTGGAAATAGGGACCTCTGGCTCACACTCCTGCATAGAAGGTGGCGGTAATGCTCCTCTGACGCTGGATGCCACCCGCCATTAAACAAGAAGAAGAAGAAGAAGAAAGCTAAATGTAGTGTTGTTATCATGGTGGAAGCAGCGAAAACCCGAACAAAAGAATTGTTTATCGGAGGAGATGAAAAAAAGAAAGCTAGAGAGTAACAGCTAAGTGCCCAGACAGGGATAAACACTGGCCTGTCGTTCACTCGCTGGTGTGAGCTGAAAGACGAGGCAGGATATCCGACTGATGCTGATTTAGCCCTGCTACTATTGGACTTGTAAGTACATGATGATTTATTTAAATAGAAACATGATCAGACGGTACTTTATCAGTCCACATGGTTTATTTGTCTCTCGGGACGTCCTGTCGGCTCGCTTCTCCTCCCTCTGTATGTCAACAAATGCACGTTGGTGTGAGGCGCTCTGTTTTACGACTGTGCAGTTACACTCAACAACCATAGAGGCCCCTAGAGAGCTGAAAAGCCTGAATCTTACTTAGTGCTGTTTTAAGAGGTGATTCTTAGCCTTAAGGTTCAAATATTCATTTCTGATGACTAACAGAGTTTATTCACATTCACTACTGTTCAAAGCCTTCTAGCATTCATACACAGACTGCCCCTGATGGTGCTGCTCCCAGCCCAACATCATTGATACAGAGTGCTTTTAAGTCCAGAATATTAAAAATACTGATGAACATTGCCATTAGAAACCTTCTCACTGTGCAGCAACAACCTGAATCATACTCATAAATCAGCTGTGAGTCCCTCTGCAGAGGCTGTCTCCACATTTCTCCCAGACTCTGTCCCATAAGTCAAACATAAGACTCTCCTCCATCAAACTTTGATGGAAACCTAAGGAGAAAGTTCTGGGTCTGGCATGGACTTTATAAAGTGCAGACATCACTGTGGCAGGAACACACAGGAAAACTTTCATTAATCACAAATGTATATTTTCAAATGAGGATGTGAAATACCAAACATTATTCACCTTCAAAACTTAAGTAATAAATATACAATAAAATATGTGTCAGAGCATAAGAGAGAGAAAATGCTGGGCATCTGGGCAAACCACTGAACATGTGATACAGATATTTATCAACAAGGAGAGCCCAAACTGTTGTTATAAAAATGAAAGATTTTCTTGGTCAAATATTCTACACCCTCTGCTCTGATTCGACACCCTGATATGTTTCCTTTAATAAATTTTCAGAGTTTCTCTGGTAGCGACAACAAGCTGCTCAGCAGTCCGTCGGAGTTCAGCTTTTCTCAAACCCTGCAGCAGAAACAAGAGCCAACCAAACACTGTGCTGATCATGAACCAAGGGCCAGTGCCTTCATATATTCACAAAGCAGAGAGCAATGACTACAAAAGCCCTCTACCATCACAGCTGGAGGTCGCTCCCACTCCCACTCCCCTCGCTGTGTTTGGACTCAGATCTGTGGGAGCCTAAAGAGTCATCATTAGTCTGTGGGCTTTAATGAAGTCCAGGAGTTGAAACGGAGAGCTGTAATTTCATTTCACCATCCTCATTTCATCAAACACTTCACCTCTTATTTCTGAATTCCCCTTATTTTGGAGAAAACCCTCGAAATAACCTGAGAGCAGCTCTTTGGTCTCTGTAGTGAAAACGCTCTAACAGCAGGGTGAAAGAGAAAAAGTTTCTGCAGAGAAATCACGGCTTCATTCAAGCTGCCACAAAGAATCACAACACCATGACGTATCAACAGTATGTTGGGCACATTTTTAAACTTTTTTTTTCATGCGTCCATGCCCACAACAGAGGGAGATTCATGATTTCAGGTTTTTTTTGTTTTGTTTTGTTTGAGGACATGGTTCTCACCTTATCATTTATCATACCTGACGACTCATCCAGGCCGTTCTTATAAATGTGACACACTTCTGATCAAATCTTAAGACCAGGTGAGAAACTGAAAGAATTTGCATTTTGTTCTGTTGAATCTTAAGAAGGTTTGAAGAAAAGTTTCAAAATGCAGAAAGAAGAATTGAGAGTGAGAGGCAAAACATTTTGAGTAAGTGATTTATTGAAAGCAACATTTAAACTGAAACAGGCTGTTTATCAGCGGATCAAAAGTTTAAGACCACAGCTCAAAAACACTAAACCCCCTCAAAACAGAAATAAAAGTGTCAACAGAGGACTCCGTAATGAGCAGCTCCACCGTTCTTGTCGATCACTTCAAAAATTCCTTTAGGCTGCGGATGCCAGTGTTTCCAGGAGGCTAATGGAAATGTGGCTCCAAGTGGTGAAGATGGCTTCACTAAGGGCATCCACTGTCTGGACCTGATGTCCATTTTTGTAGACTTCCCTAACCCCCCCCCCCCATACTTTGAAATACATGCAAATGGCTGTGGTCTGTCTGGTAATGACTGAGGGCCCTCATCTGTGTGGAAATGGCTGAGGGCCCTGGTCTGTGTGGTAATGACTGAGGGCCCTTGTCTCTTTGGTAAAGACCGAGGGCCCTCATCTGTGTGGTAATGACTGAGGGCCCTGGTCTGTGTGGTAATGACTGAGGGCCCTTGTCTGTGTGGTAATGACTGAGGGCCCTTGTCTCTTTGGTAAAGACCGAGGGCCCTCATCTGTGTGGTAATGACTGAGGGCCCTGGTCTGTGTGAGAATGACTGAGGGCCCTGGTCTGTGTGAGAATGACTGAGGGCCCTGGTCCGTATGGTAATGACTGAGGGCCCTGGTCCGTATGGTAATGACTGAGGGCCCTCATCTTTGTGGTAATGACTGGGTTTTTCAACAGGACAACACTGCAGTTCACAGTGCCTTCCTGACAAAAGGACTTCTTCAGAAGAATTTTGTCTCTCTTTTGGACCATCCTACGTGTTCCTCTGATCTAAGTCCAGTTGATAACATTTGAGGATGGATGGTAAGGGATTCATGTTTATCACATAACTGTGTTAGATCTAATTACAACCATTAGGGGGCGCTTTCCTGTCAGTGACCGGCCACGACTTTGCCAAGGCAGTTGGGGAAAACTGAAGTGGCTCCATCTGTTTGACAGCACTACAGCTGACAGTACGAGGCCTCCTCTGTTATAGACACCTCCATCTTGTCCTCCCTCACAGAGGGACAGAAAATTTATTCCCCTGCTGCTGTCAGTGACTCTGGATGTCTGTAGTTTCTTTTCTGAAATGAACCCAAGTCATGCTCTGCATTTTTCTTCTACTTTCTTTAGAGAAACTGAAATGCTGAAAAAGACAAAAGGCAGAGAAAGGCTCGGTGCGTTGGGAACGGCCCTCTCCTCAGCTGTGTGAGCAGGATGTGCAGCTGAGTAGAGAGGAGGTGAGAGAGAGTCAGCAAAGACTCACTGAATGAATGCTTACATGGACGTCCTTCGGAGAATGACCGGCATCCACCACCTCCTCTCATTCAGAATGAAATTTCTCTCTGAATGAGCTCTTTTGGGTCAGAATCTTCAGGTTGACATGCTTACACAGTGTGTTTCTACTACGATCAAGCATTTATTCTGATGTAAACATGACCACTGATCTGGGGAAGACTTCGTCTTCTCACAATGCACCTTGGATAAGGAACAACCTCCAAAAAGAGCTTAGATCGGATTCACTGATGTCAAATGATAAAGACTGTGCTGACAGAGACATGTAGCATTTGAAAGACTGTTTGAAATGCTGTGCTGTTTGATGTTTTAATGTATAATGGTATAACAAAGGTTAAGCAAAATAAAAATCAAACAATGGGGGCTGAAGGTATTAGCATGGATGCTAGCTGTCAGAATTAAATGTTATTCTCTCTCCTCTGCAGCAGTGCTCACTTACTGCATCATCTGAGTGGCCAGTAATGAATGTGAGTGACAGCGCAATTGTCCAATCATCTTCCTGATATGTCTTTGAAAGGTCCCCCCCCTCCCACCCCAAACACTTTTCCTGGGCTGGTGAGAATGTATCAGTAAGTAGTGTTTGAGGAAAGGCCGTTTTACCGTGAGTGCCTCCCCTCACTCACTGCAAGTGCAACCAGACTGTTATGGCAGGGAGGTGTCACCAACATTCACTCGTGACACTAGGCAGAAGAGCAGTTCTGGCATTTAAATGAGGAACTTAGCAACAGCGCTGAGCCGAACCGAGTGTCATATTGCGGTCTGGCAGAGGAACTGTTCGGGTTTGACCCTGACATGTCAAATGTGTTTAGTGGTGAACTGAGCAACTTGGCTGGCTACTAGTTCCCACTGGCTGATTCTTCATAGGTCAGTTGAAAGCCCTGGGTCATGCGGGGAGGGCAGCTTTTGACCTTAGTGATACAGGAGGGACAGTGGACAGTGTCAGGGGCCAGTCACACAGAGATGTGTCTCTTAAGGTGTCCTCAGGGGGAAAAAGGCATGGAGTGCTTGAAGACAGGATCAACGTCCACAGGCATGCAGAAAAAAAGGAGTGGAAAATGAGCTTGAACAAACAAAATACTGTCAATGTCGTTCAAACACACACACAGTGCTTTGAGTTGATTGTCATTCAGTGGTTTGAGTGACGGACTCTTCTCTTTCCTCTTCATTCTCAGGCAGAACGATTCATAAAGTTGGCAAAAGTCCTTCAGTTGTCTTAATGAGAGCATCAGACACCACCCACATGTATTTTCATCTCAATTTATTCCTGATTTGTGTCTGAATTGTGACACAAAAACATGCTGCGACTCCACGTCTTGGTCCATGGGCGCTCAAAGAGCAGGGAAGGGCACGCAGAAATGAGTCACAGGTAATGAAAGCTTTGCCTCAGCAGGTCTATCGTCTGTCCTGTTTTTGCTGCAGCCCTCCCTGGACGAGCAGATTTGACTCAATGACTCCTCTTTGTAATTTACAACATATAAATAAAAACAATATCAAATGTTGATATATGATACAGTATCGTATTCCTTTGGGCGAGTTTAGCATCTTATTGCTTTTTCATTAAAATCATTTATTTTTGCAGAGTTATCCTATGTTTTCTCATTTTTGATGACACTGTAATAACTGAGGGGATCCATTTATTGTTATTTTAGAGACATAAAATATGTTTCTCTGTTCATAAAGCTCATTGATTTAAACATCCTTAAAGGGATAGTTCTGTTTTATTGAAGTGTGGTTGTGTGACGTACATGAGCCTGAACATGTGCCACAGTGTCACAGCTCAGTTCCCTCTCTCTGTTCAGAAATCTCAGGACAGATGCTAATGCTATACTTTACTGTACATGGTGTCAGATTTTCTCGCCATTTGATTACATGATGTCACTGTTTTATTATGAAAAAAACACAATAAATGGGTTATTCATTCATTTTCTATACCGCTTATCCCTTTTGGGTGGCGGGGGTGCTGGAGTCTATCCCAGCTGGCATTGGGTGAGAGGCGGGGTACACCCTGAGCCAGTCGCCAGTCAATCACAGGGCCACATAGAGAGACAGACAACCATTCACGCTCACACTCATACCTAAGGGCAATTTAGAGTCACCAATTAACCTAATGAGCATGTTTTTGGTCTGTGGGAGGAAGCCGGAGTGCCTGGAGAGAGAGAACCCAGGCATGCACGGGAAGAACATGTAAACTTCACACAGAAAGGCCCTGCCCGACCTGGGGATTGAACCAGCGACCTTCTTGCTGTGAGGTACGTGCACTACGTGCTGGGCCACCGTGCCGCCCCAGTAGGTTATTTCTAATGAAAATAGATGTTGGAGGGCTGGGGATTTTTTTTAAAACATGTATACTTAAACACATAAGATTAGTCACAAAATTGATTTTCATGCTTTTTTTTTTTTTTTTTTTTTTTTTTGCAGTGTCAGATTCATTATTCACTGCCCTTTTAGGTAATTAAAAAATTGCCTGAAAGGACAAAAGTGTCCTTGTTAACCCCTGAGGGTTAATGGACATTTACAATCGTTTCTGATTCCTGTTTTACAAACTCATGGACAGAACAGAGGAGCTGAATGAAAGTTCATCTCCAGAGAAAATGACTGAGCTTGGTTCGCAGGATAATCCTTAAACATTCATACATTTGGCTAGTCTTTATTTGGGATGAAGTTTTGTTTGTGTATTTGGCAAAATTCAAGTTAGACCATAGTTTGATTCTTATGCTGCTGGTGGAAGGACCTGTAGACTGTGCCGTGTCTTAAAATAGTGCCTAATCAAAGCGGAGGTGTGGTGGAAAATTAAGCAAATGTAAACTAGCTGTTGTGTGACCCTATGCTGTTTTTGTGGCTTGTTTTTTCCCACAATTCTGTGACACTGTGGCACACGTTCAGGTTCATGCCATATACCTCACGCAACCTCACCAAACTTGTGTTTAATCTTTAACCTCAAAAGAAGCAGAAATCTCAGAGAGAGCAAACATCTTGTTCCTCCTCCTCTGTTCCCTGTTCTATCTCCTCCTCTAAGCTGTATCCCTGATGGATGCAGAGCCGTACAGATCCGCTCCGAAGTGAAAGATTTCTGCAGCTTTTGGACATGAAATAAAGAAACAACCTTGGAAAAGTGTTCACACATCTGCAGCTTTTGTATCCTTAGCTTTCAGGAAACAGAAGGCCTTTTTAGTGTCACTCCAAATCAGCTGTGGAGCTTGTGGAACATCCAAACGAGAGGATAAAGAGCCTGAGCAAGAACAAATGCATGGGACTGTGGATGGAGCTTTTCTTCTGCTAAATGGATAGAAATTAGCTTGACGGAAAGAGTATGCAAAGACAGATCACATATTTGACAGAATAAACCCTATTTATAATAGAGGCTCCTCTTGGCTCAGCTCTCCTCTGTTTTGGTAACAATATTGTTCTTATAGTATAAAATAAGATGATACCTCCTCAGTGGAGACGTGGTTGTCATGCCACAGCTGCCTGAAAACTGCCCCTCCATTAAACCATTAAAATGAGATAAATGAATATAAGAATGATTTTCAAAGATTGAATAAATAAATATCTTTCGCTGATCAAGTTCATCAGTCTCTAGAAGTAGTCTGGGAGGTAGAGCCTTCAGTTATCAGGCTCCTCTTCTCTGGAACCATTTACTGACCACGGTTCGGGAGGCAGACACCCTCCCTACCTTTAAGGTTAGACTTAAAATATTCCTCTGTGATAAAGCTTTCAGTTAGGGACCAGCTCAGGCCTGGACCAGCTCATAGCTAAGCTGCAATAGGCTTAGACTGCAGGGGGATTTGGCACACTGAGCTCCTCCCTCTTTGTCTCTTCAACGCTCTCGCCATCCCCTTTCTATTTCTCTTCGCCCCTTTTTGTTCACTCCTGTACCACAGAATCTGCTGATCTACATCCATCTCTGGGGTTTAGAGTGAATGGTCAGAAGAAGAGAAAATATCCAGTGAGCAGCAGTTCTCTGGGCCAAAATGCCTTGTTGATGTCAGAGGTTGGAGGAGAATATTCAGAGTGGTTGGGGATGATAGAAAGGCAGCAGGAACTCAGACAACCCCTCGTTACAACCAAGGTATGAAGAGGAACATTTCTGAACACACCACGCATTAAAATTCAAAGCAAATGGGCTACAGCAGAAAAAAAAACTACATCGGGGGCCATTTTTGTCAAGTAAAAATGTCTCCTGGTCTGATGAGTCTGGATTTCTGCTCCACATTCAGATGTAGGCTCAGAGTTTGGTGTGAACGTCATAAAGCATGGATCCATCCCGCCTCATATCAGTGGTCTAGGCTGCTGCTGGTGGTGTGATGGTGTGGGGGACATTCTCTTGGCACACTTTGGGCCCCTTAGTCCCACCTGAGCCTTGTTTAGACCCCATAGCCTAGTGAGAGTTATTGCTGACCATGTCCATCCCTTTATGACCACAGTGGACCATCTTCTGATGAAGACTTCCACTAAGCTCTGATCATCTCAAACTGGTTTCTTCAATGAACTCCAGTGGCCTCTACAGTCACCAGATCTCAATCCAAAAGAGTACCTTTGTGATGTGGTGGAACAGGAGATTTCATCATGGATGTGCAGTCAACAAATCTGGTGCTATCATGGAGACATGAGTGTTTTCAGCACCTTGTTAAGTCTATGACTCTGAGAATAAAGGCAGTTCTTCAGACAACCTGCTACAAGAAGGGTGTACCTATTAAAGTGGCCGTTGAGTGCACGATGACATTGAGGTGAACGTGGCTAACTTTGATTCTTATGATCTCCGCTTGTCAAAGAAATGAGGACAAAGTCTCTGTGCAGTTCACTTTTAAGATGCTCGCACAGGCTGCAGCTCATCAAGAATACAGCCCGACACAGAGGTTATTTTGTCTAACCAAGAAACACAAACCTAACAAACCCTGGCTTGATTTGTATTCAGAGAGCGACCTGCAGGAAAAAAGAGCACCAGCCAGAGGAAGGCATACAAACAATCAGGCAGGGCTGCACACTGAGGGCTGCAAAGCTTTCCAGCACAAACCCTGTGGCTTCAAACCCAACATAAAATCTTTTTCCCTTACAATCCTGCATTACAAAAGATCCATTAAACTGATCAGGCTTGAATTAGGACAGAAAATAGGGCATCATTTTATGGTTATTTTCTATGGATGGCACGAATGAAGAAACATTTGTTTTTAGGGATGATCACATTATTGAAAATACAATCAATTAGATAAATATTATCTTCTTAAATGGGAAGCTCATTTTAAATCCTTGCCTAAAACTAACATCAATTATTCATAAAGCAAAAAACAGTTCAAGTCGTTTTTTTGAATCAATAACAAATGATGGAAAATTCAGAACAATACAGAGAAAAATACTGGGGGCTGCATGTGTGCCCTGTGATCACACAAGTAAAGCTCTATTTTTCACGCAGAAACATGTTTGAATAGAGATTAAGATGAAACAACATCACATATATTCACTGTGATGATGATAAAATAAGCGCAGTATTTGACATTTTGTCCCGAATAATTTCCTCCACCACACAGAGAGGGTGTAATATACAGGATTAAAGAAAAATGCCTTAATGGTGTTGCATCAGAGGCTATTTTTATGTCCATCTCTGTCCTGGAGAGCGGTAGTTAATGGACACATGGTAATAATACAGCAGATCCCCCTTAAGCGGAGCAATGCACTCATATTGAATGCAGAGATTAAATGGGGATGTGTCAAAGCCATGGCTACAAATGCCTTATGCAAACCTACAAAGTACTTAAAAGGCGTGCAACAACAACGAGAGCATCAGTCAACAAAGATGTGGCTCATGCTCACACATGATGGTTACAGGGGAGCTGCACAGAAAACTCCACGAAGTCAAGTCACAGCTTGAGTCACACGTGCCAGGGGCTTTGAACATGGGGTCAGTCTACACGATTATGATGGACAGACCATCATAGCGTTTCAGGACCCTTAGGCAAAGAAAATCTGTTGTTCCGTCTCATGTAGTGTGTCATAATGACAGACAACAGCCCAGTCATGGTCGCTTCACGACTCTGTGACAAAGAGTCTATCAGGTTTGATTTCTGTCCCAGAGGCACTGACCAATGAGAGCACAGGGAGCTCTGCATGTAAACAAACCAAAGTTGATGCCTTATGAAAAGTTTGAGCTTCAAGAAAGAGGAAAAGTTCAAAGCTCTGGAAACAGCATCCCTGCCCTGATGACGTGTCATGGAGGAGTTACTCTAGAGGGGAGGAACAGCAGATTATGAAGAGCAAACACTCAGCAAACAGAAAACACGGTCAGTGTCAGGATGGGCAGATCTCACTAACAGCTGATCAGTGATCAAAATCGACTGACAAAAATCTGAACAGGTCATCCCTTACTTCCCTTACTTTAAAGAAACACCTCAACATTTTTGTTGTTTTTGGACCTTGCCTCACTCCTGAGTCCATGACAAGCAGGTAGACACCATTCTTTCATCTGTGCGTGCAGTAACAAGGAAGAGACAGCCAAAGCTAACCCACCGCTAGTTCATTCACCTCGAAGTTCATTTAGTTTCACCACAGATGGTCTTAATCAAGGTAACAAGCCACGGCCCATTCTGCTCTGAGCAAATTCTCTCAGACCATGTCAACTCATAGGCAGGTATTTTGGAAACACAGATTTTGCTGTGTTTATCCTTCTGTCCACCAAAAGCAGCTTTTTAGGTCACTGAAAATGCATATTTTGGGAAACTTCTACCAAAGAGAAAAACTTTGTTATAGGTCTCTGTGTGGACAGGGAGGCCATTTTGGGTCCAAAACGTCACACTCTGCTCTGATCTCTCCTCAGGGATAATGTCTAGGGTTGCCACCTTTCAAGCAGAAAAATAAAGGACACCCCTGGCAGCGGGGATGCCACACTGCAAGGGCCCAACCGCCAATGGCCTAATAGTGGGGTGGGGCATCAGCTGTGGTAAATCATAGAAAAGACATTGCTTTAATAACGTACTTGTTAAACTTTTAAGTACTTTATTTCACAGTTTTTCAGAACATATCTCCAAATGTAAAACTAAGCAGATACAACAATTAAATGACAACTTGAGTAAATACAAGCTTGTTAACTTAAAACTTAACTTAAAATAACTTATTAACTTAGCATCAATTTATTAAATTATAATTAAACAAATGCTTTGACACTTTCAAAAATATGTGGTGCAGGAGAACACAACAACTTTCAGAAAGTAGTAATAATTATAGAAAATCTCATCTCAGGATGGCGTTGCAACTTGTACACACCTGACTTTTCATGTCAATAATTTTATATCATTTCTGTTTCCTGTTTCACCACAAATGAAAGAAACACCAAACAAATTTTTGGTGGGCAAATAACAAACATTAAAAGTTTAAAACTATCCTTCTGCCCACATCTCTGCTTTACAAAGTGATCTGTTTACCAAAATGGTTTTCTTGTCTTTCATGTGTGGAGCAGCAGTCCATGCCAAAGAGTCAACAGCCTTCTCTCTCCCTAAATGTGCTTTTTTTTTTCCATGTGTACTTCTTGTCACTTCTTGAAACACTGAGTAGCTGTTTGTCTTTCAAAACACTGCAGGAAAAGTCTGAACAGGACTGCTCAAAGTTGAGAGTGATCAAGAGCTCACTTCTCATAAGTTCCACAGAGCATCTGTTCATATATTAATTTTCACTGACGCTGTCAAGCCAGTCATTTGTACTTTCCCACTCACGTCTGGATTTCTGCATCCATTTCTGTTTCAATGGGGCGGAGTAGGCTACCAGATGGAGCCGCAGACGCAGACACATTTGCTTCTGATTTTCCATGACTTTCTCTCACCCCATCAATGATGAGCACTTATTCCTCAAAAAATCAACCAACCAAACCAAGTGCCGCTATGAGTAGGCGGGAGCTAGCAAGTGTTGACTTTGGGCGGAATGGTGCTGCGTTCAAGGCAAATCGGAAATACAGGACAAACCGTGTCCTGTATTGATTCAAAACGGGACGCAATGTTTAAGAGTGAAATACGGGACAATTCTGTATTTTACAGGACGGGTGGCACCCCTAATAATGTCATGCGTTCACGTCACATGTGCTACAGCAGACATTTCTAACCTCTTTACATGCAAACGCAGATTTTAAGAACAGTCGGACGTGTATGGAAAGCTGTTTCAGCATTAAATTGATATTGGTGACATTAATTGTAGTTCAGCTCTACTAGTACTCAAATGTGGAGTACGTGTACTCAATTTTAGTCAACTAGTGCCAACTCGACTTTACTAGTGAGGCAAAAAGTGTCACTAGCACTACTAGTAGATTGAGATATGTTCACTAGTACAACTAGTAGACTGTTTTGGGTCTACTACTACTACTAGTAGACTTAAAAAGTCAAGATTCAAGATTTCTTTTATTGTCATTTTTCAATGTGTATCCATATACACAACAAAAACAAGATGGAGTTCTCACCAAAGGTGCAGTGCAAAAGTACAATATAAAGATAAATAAGTAAAAAATGGAGAAGATATAAAAATAAGACATAATAAATGGCTAAAAGAGAAAAAAAAATAGGATCTCCTGCACACTCAGTCCAGTTAGCTTATGTCCGTGCGTGGGTGGAGTATTTGGGGAGGGGGCACAGGCTCTTGATAAGTCTGAGAACTTGTGGGAAAAAAACTGTTCAGTTTCCTGCTGGTCCTGCAGCAGTTGCTCCTGTATCTGCTCTCAGATGGTAACAGGAAGAAGATGTGATGGGGGGGGTGGTGAGGGTCCATGATGATGGTAGTGGCTCTGTTGATGCAGCGCTGCTGGTAAAGCTCCATCAGGGTGGGGAGAGGGGCCCCAACAATCTGTCTCTGAGCTGCAAGATCCAAACCAGGAGGTGAAGGCAAAGGTTAGCGTGCTTTCTATAGCGCCTTTATAGAGAATGATGGGATGTGTGGTGGGAGTCCAGTTTTCCTGAGCTTTCGGAGGGAGTGTAGGCGCTGTTGTGCCTTTTTGATAACCCCAACAGTGTTGGTGGTTGGAGTGAGGTCATGGTAGATGTGAATGTCCAGGTACTTCATTCTGTTGACTTGGTCCACTGCAGTGTCGTCAATGTGTAGAAGTGTGAGTTGTTGTTTGGACCTTCTAAGGTCTTTCTCCACCTCTTTGGTTTTATCCACATTGAGGAAGAGGTTGTGGGACCTGCACCATGCTGAGAGTTCTTGCACCTCCGCCCTGTATGCAGCCTCATTGTTGTCCTTGATGAGGCCGACAACAGTTGGGTTGTCCGCAAATTTAATGATGTGGTTGGTCTTGTATCTCTCTAGTAATAGTAGTGTATGTTTTTAGTCAATTAGTAGTACTAGTAAAGCCAAATGATTCATTAGTAGTACTGGTAGACCTAATGCAAATGAAGCAGGAGGGATTATAACCAAATCCAGGACCCTCTTTGGTTGTAATATTTTCGATGGGAAGCCTTGCTTTTTCCCACCCCTTTATTAGCATATAAGGCTTCCTAGAAGTACTAGTAAATATTTTTCAATCTACTAGCAGTACTAGTGACACTTTTTGCTTCACTAGTAAAGTCTACTCAAGCACTAGTTGACCAAAATTGAGCACACGTACTCTAAATTGAGTACCAGCAGAGCTGAACTACAGTTGATATCACTGACACCATTTTTATGCCCAAACGGCACTCCATAGATAGTTTCTGTTTCACTAGTGACTGTGTTGATTGCTGACCAATGCTCTGGTTACAACAGATGCTGAAACCATCAAGGGTAATCACAAAACTTTTAATAACATTTGTTTAAGATTTTTCAGATACATACATACATATCAGAATCAGAATCAGAATCAGAATCATCTTTATTGGCCAAGTATGTTTGTGACATACAAGGAATTTGGCTTCAGCAGGTGGTATCGCTCACAGAATAACAGCAGCAAAAATAAACATAAACATACTAGAAAAATATATGTATATATATGTATATATATACACACCTAATTTGAATGGAGAGGAATATGTACACTCAGTAAAAATAGAAAAATATGTGTATATACTATATGTATGTACATTTGTGCAGAGAAATAAATATATGTACAATTGGTGCAAAGTACACATTGTAGTGCAGTTGAATCAGTGGCCAGTGAAGGTGAATATATAACCATTTAGCAATGCAATAGGTCCAACATTCAGCTATTTAGGAGAGTTATGGCAGTAGGGAAGAAACTGTTTTTGAGTCTAGAGGTCCTTGTGCGCAGGGCTCTGTATCGTCTGCCAGAGGGGAGGAGGGAGAACAGGTTATGTCCAGGGTGAGTGGGGTCTCTGATGATGTTCCCTGCCCTCTTGCTGGTTCTGGAGGAGTACAGTTCCTGGATGGAGGGCAGGGGGGCTTCAGTGATTTTTTCAGCAGTCCTAACTGTGCGCTGTAGTCTGCGTCTGTCCTGCTGTGTGGCTGCTCCGAACCACACGGTGATGGAGGTGCACAGGACGGACTCGATGACAGCGGTGTAGAACTGGATGAGCAGCTCCTGAGGCAGGCCGTGTCTCTTCAGCTGACGAAGGAAGTACATCCTCTTCTGAGCCTTTTTCAGGATGCAGTGGATGTTCATCTCCCACTTCAGGTCCTGAGAGATCGTAGTTCCCAGGAACCTGAAGGACTCGACAACTGACACAGGGCTGTTGCTGATGGTGAGGGGGAGCAGTGATGAAGGCTGTCTCCTGTAGTCCACTGTCATCTCCACAGTTTTGAGCATGTTCAGCTCCAAGTTGTTCTGGCTGCACCAAAACACCAGCCGCTCAACCTCCAGCCGGTATGCAGATTCGTCTCCATTCTGGATCAGGCTGATGACTGTAGTGTCGTCTGCAAACTTCAGGAGTTTAACAGCTGGGTGCTTGGAGGTGCAGTCGTTGGTATAGAGGGAGAAGAGCAGTGGGGACAGGACACACCCCTGGGGGGCGCCAGTGCTGACAGTCCGGGTTGTAGAGGTGATGTCTCCCAGCCTCACCTGCTGCCTCCTGTCAGTCAGAAAGCTGGTAATCCACTGACAGATGGACGGAGACACGTTGAGGTGACAGAGTTTGGAGGAGAGGATGTCCGGGATGATGGTGTTGAATGCTGAGCTGAAGTCCACAAACAGGATCCTCGCGTAGTTCCCTGGACTGTCAAGATGCTGCAGGATGTAGTGCAGTCCGAGATTGACAGCATCATCCACCGACCTGTTTGCCCAGTAGGCAAACTGCAGGGGGTCCAGCAGGGGTCCTGTTACAGACCTCAGATGGCTCAGCACTAGTCTTTCAAAGGACTTCATGGCCACAGACGTTAGAGCACTGGTCTGTAGTCATTCAGTCCTGTGATGGAGGTTTTCTTGGGGACTGGGATGATGGTGGAGCATTTAAAGGCAGAGGGGACTTCACACTGCTCCAGGGAGTGGTTGAAGATCCTGGTGAAGACTGGGGCCAGCTGATCAGCACAGGCTTTAAGACAGGAGGGTGACACTCCGTCTGGGCCTGGTGCTCTTCACACACTCTGAGTGTGGCGGGGGGGGCAGGTTGGAGTGCAGGTAGAGGTGTGGCGGGGGTTGTTGTGATAGTGCTGGTCTGGGTGAGAGGTGGGCTTGGATGGGTGATGGGTGTGAAGTTGTCCCTCTCAAACCTGCAGTAAAAGTCGTTGAGGTCGTTGGCCAGGTCTTTGTTTGCCTCGACGCGGGGGGAGGGTCTCTTGTAGGTGGTGATGTCTCGCAGGCCCCTCCACACTGAAGCAGGGTCGTTGGCTGAAAACTGGTTCTTCAGCTTCTCAGAGTAGCTCCTCTTAGCTGCTCTGATCTCCTTATTCAGTGTGTTTCTGGCCTGCCTGTACAGGACCCTGTCCCCACTCCTGTAAGCCTCCTCCTTGGCCTGGCGGAGCTGACGCAGTCTGGCGGTGAACCATGGCTTGTTGTTGGTGAAAGTCCGAAATGTTTTAGTTGGTACACATAAGTCCTCGCAGAAACTGATGTAGGCTGTCACAGTGTCTGTCAGGTCGTCCAGGTTGTCGTTTGCAGCTTCAAAGACACTCCAGTCTGTGCAGTCAAAGCAGGCCTGTAGATCCTGCTTTGCCTCATTGGTCCATTTCCTCACAGTCTTCACCACAGGCTTTGCGGATTTTAGTTTTTGCCTGTAAGTGGGGATGAGATGGACCAAACAGTGGTCTGAGTGTCCCAAAGCTGCCCGGGGAACCGAGTGGTATGCTCCTTTAATAACGGTGTAACAGTGGTCCAGTGTGTTGCTGCCTCTGGTGGGGCAGCTGATATGCTGTTTATATTTTGGGAGTTCATGATTTAATCTCGCTCTGTTAAAGTCCCCCATGACATAAAGAGTGAGTCCGGATGTTTAACTTCAAAGCCGTTTAATTGTTCAGCGAGAGTCTGCAGCGCTTCACTCACGTTGGCTTGGGGAGGGATGTAAACTCCAGCCATGATGAAGGAGGAAAACTCCCGCGGAGAATAAAACGGCTTACAGTTTATGATGAAAGACTCCAGATTCGGGCTGCAGTGTACAGACAGAACTGTGACATAAGTGCACCAACCTTCGTTTATGTAAAAGCATATTCCACCGCCCTTTGTTTTCCCCGAGAGCTCCGTGACGCGGTCCGCGCGGTGGAGGGAGAAGCCCGGCAGATGTAATCCGGCGTCAGGTACGGCCTCACTGAGCCAGGTTTCAGTGAAGCAGAGGGCAGCAGAACGTGAAAAATCCTTGCTGGATCCGTTGAGGAGAAGCAGCTCGTCCATTTTGTTAGGCAGGGAGCGGAGGTTCGCCAGGTGGATGGATGGGAGCGGTGCGCGGTGTCCTCGCTGTCTGAGCTTGACGAGTGCGCCGGCCCGCTTACCTCTCCTGCGTCTTCTCCACATCCCATACAGAGCTGCTGCTCCTCCAACCAAAAGTTCTAAAAAGCTCTCTGGGTTTGAGTGAAAAGAGGGAAAAGTGTCCGGAGAGGACTCCCTGATGGTTAGCAGGGCGTCTCTGCCGAAAGAAATTGGATTAGTGTGTCCAAACACAAAGAAAATAAACAAAAGCACGCAAATTCCTGGAGAGCGATGTGCCGAGGCTGCCGTCTGCGGCGCCATCTTGTATTCAATTCTGATCAAATCTGATCAAAATCTTAAGACCAGTTGAATAATTGCTAGAATTTACCTTTTGCACATTTGGATCTTAATGAGGTTTTAAGTAGAGCTACAATATGCAAAAGCAAGAAGGGGGAGTGTGACAAAAAGCACTTTGAAAAAGTAATTTATTGAAAACAACAACTGAACTGAAATAGGCTGTTTATCAGCTGATCAAAAGTTTAAGACCATCGCTCAAAAAATTACAAAAAACTTTCCAAACCAGAACAAAAATTTTTCTCAGTAGGACTCAATAATGAGTAGCTCCACCGTTCTTGTTAATCACTTCAAAAATTCGTTTGGGCATGCTTGATGCGAGTGTTTCCAGGAAGCTTTTGGGAACATTGCTCCAAGTGGTGAAGATGGCTTCACGAAGGGCATCAACTGTCTGGAACTGATGGCCATTTTTATAAACTTCCCTTACCAGCTGCCGCTTGACGACCCTGCACCACCTGAAGCTCCAGTGTTCCACTGAATGAAAAAGCACCCCAGATCATGATGGACCCCCCTCCACTGTGCCGGGTAGAAAACATCTCAGGTGGGATCTCCTTGTCATGCCAGTAACGTTGGAAGCCATCTGGACCTTCAAGGTTAAATTTTTTCTCATCAGAGAATAAAATTTTTTTCCACCTTTCAATGTCCCATGTTTGATGCTCCCTGGCAAAGTCTAAACGGGCAGTTTTGTGGCGTTGAAGGAGACGAGGTCTTTGAATTCGTTTTATGTATTTGAAACCCTTTTCCCGCAGATGCCGTCTGATGGTTATTGCGCTGCAGTCGGCACCAGTAAGGGCCTTAATTTGGGTCGAGGACCGCCCTGTGTCTTGACGGACAGCCAATCGGATCCTCCGGCTCAGCGCAGCTGTAATTTTTTTGGGTCTACCACTTGACTTTTTTGTTCCATAATGCTCAGGATCTTTTAAAAAAGTTTAGAATGACTGTCTTACTGCGTCCAACCTCAGCAGCAATGGCACGCTGCGAGAGGCCTTGCTTATGCAGCTCGACGATCCGACCACATTCAGGAAGAGACAGCTTCTTAGCTTTAGCCATCAGGAGGGCATGACCGTGTGAATGCCTGACAGAAAATGAAAGTTTTGAGCAGATTTTGGCTTTAATAGCCTGTGGTCTTAAACTTTTGATCAGGTGATAAACAACCTATTTCAGTTTTTTTTTTTTTTTTTTTAATTACAAGTTCCAAATGTTTTTTGTCGCACTCCCCCTTCTTGCTTTTGCATATTGTAGCTCTACTTAAAACCTCATTAAGGTCCAAATGTGCAAAATGCATATTCTAGCAATTTTTCAACTGGTCTTAAGATTTTGATCAGGTCTGTATATATATATATATATATATATATATATATATATATATATATATATATATATATATACACACATACATACATATATATATATATATATATATATATATATATATATATATGTCTTTAACATTTCACCGTAGCTTTGTGGTAGCATTGTTTTTTTCTTTATCAAATTATTTTTCTGTAACTTAGTTATTTTATTGATCAACTCATTAGCAACTAAACAAGCTCCTCGTTTCCTTCATCACAGAGCAGAGCCCTCTGTCCCAGTCCAGAACAGTGTTGTTGTAGCAGACAGTGAGTGGCACCGCTGTCAAATCCTTTACACCTTCACTGTCCCTCCTGCAGCCAAGCACATGAGGGATGGCGCCGGGACAGGAGAGCTGGGACATGCACGGGTGATTCATGAAATTAATCACAAAAACAGGTTTTAGTTTAATCTGTAATGATCAGTTGGCACTCATTCAATCACTAACTACTGAGCAGAGAGGAGAGAAGAGGAGCACAAAGAGAGACAGGGACAAGGTGAACCACTGAGGTAGGATAGGAGGCCTCATGTTATAGTTTGTCAACTTTATGAGCTTTTTTTGTGTTAATTCAACAATGTAAAGACTATTTATGTGCTGTTTACCCAAAAAATATGATTTCGGCTGTTACAAAATTATTAAATGACAAGGATATTAAACCAGATGATTTAAGACAGTTAAGCAGTTGTTTCATTTCCTTCATCGTGTGGGAATAAGGTGTTATTTTGAATCCGACAAACCTTTTTTTTTTTTTTTCCAAAATGGATGTAAATAAAAGGTATATATATGTTTTATTAATGCAGGGCCTCACTGGAGCAGAACTGCAAAGTAACATAAATATTTGAAAAGGCCAATTAAAGAGATGCAACAGAAAAAAATATATAAATTATTAATTATAGATGAGTAAAACAAACAGAACAGTCCAACAAATATGCAGAAAAGCATTGACTGTATGTCTGTAAGAAGATGACACAACAATATTGATAATAATAATATTAATAATAATGATAATGATTACATCTGCAAAATAGATGAGAGTAGATGGGATGTAAGCTGCTTTTGTCAAGTTGCTGTAGTTACTTTTCCTGGGTGTAGCTTCAGTGAAGTGAAGCTGTTCATTTTCTTGAGTAACTTAGCTTAATTTAATTTACAAGTAGCTTACCCATCACTGTCTGTAAGCTAATGTAGTAGGTGAGTGCGACTGCTGTGATGTAAAGTACAAAATGTGAGCCATGTCCTAAAACAAACTCTCAACAAAACACGTCAGAAGTGGATCGAAAATATCCGTTTTATCGAGAAATGTTTTTTATGTTGTTTGTTTTTCTTTTAATAAAGAAAAGAAAAATGGCCCAGATATAAAAAAAGGCCTCTAAAGCTGTTAGCATCTATGCTTATCTCTGTACGGGCAGTCACTTCCTGTGGTCGTCTCGCTTGTAGCTCCACCTCTTCCCGACTTAAAGGACTGTGATTGGACGATTTGGGCTGAGCACAAACATTGCAGATTGGAGCTTGGCAAACTTGATCTGCCTGATAACAGACATTGGATCAGTTACTGTTAAAAACCTCCGCCTACCAGTGGACGCAGCCTCGGTGTATGGCCAGCTGCCCACAGCTGACTCTGCTCTGAAGGATTCCCAGTTTTTGGCAAATGCGACCAACCTCACACCAAAGACAGCGCAAAAAAAAGCAATGACGTGATTTAAAAACTCACCAAAAATCAAATCAATCAGATTTACAAATGACAAATATTTGCGTCCCTGCTTTGCACAAATACCCACCACCATGGACTGAGGGGATTTTGGAAATTCTCCATTTTCCATCCATTCATCCATTATCTATTCAGCTGATAGTGGTCACAGGGGCTGGAGCCAATCATAGGGCCACATAGAGAGACAGACGACCAATCACGCTTACACTTAAGGGCAATTTATAGTCACACTGAAAAACTTAGATCATGGCCAGCGTGTTTGTCTAATTTCAGGTCAAAAATATCTAAAGCTCTTATTTTAATTCATAGTCACTCAACAAGTCGATAAATATCTTACTACAAGGAACAAAAGGCAAAAAAAAAATATTGAATTGCTTGTTGTTATGATACGGCTAGTTTTGTTTTATTAAATATGTTTTTTCCTTGTGTTCTTTGTCTTTGTGACCTCTTGTTCCCCTTGTCTCTCATGTTTCCTGTTTTATTTTGAAACCCCTGTGTTCCTTGTGATATTTTCCTGCCCTCACAGAGGCTTAAACCCACCAGGCTGTTGTACTCATGTGTGCCAGTGTTAATTTTGTTAAATTATTATTGTTGTCATATTTTTTGTCAACAACCTTTTTTCCCCTGATGAAAACTAGACAGTAACAGTAACTAAAAACTCAAACTAAATTAACTGACATTTTCATCAACAAATAAAAACTAGACTAAAATGTTTGACAGAGACTTAATCCAATCAGACCTCATTTGGTCATGTAGAAAGTAGAGACAAGTTAGGAATATATCCAATCACAGCTACTTTGGTTGTGTGGAAAGGTTGGATGAGTTAAGAGGGACATCCAATCACAGCTGCCTTAGCTTGGTGGTGGGATAAGTTGTGGAGCGATCCAATCAGAGCTCCTCTCTGTATGAATTGATATATTCATGTAGAGCAGGTTCACTGTTTGTTGTGAGTTCTGGTATTGTAACTGAGATGCTCTGCCAGGTAGCCTAAATAAAGGTGACTGCATTTCACACAAAAGTTTAATTTGTTTCAATCAATCAATCAATCATTCAATCTATTTGTATAGGGCCAATTTCTAACAAGTGTTATCTCAAGACACTTTACAATAGAGCACAAAACTCTTCATTTTATGGATACACATATATGCATAGATACATATAAACATATATAAAATACACATATACAAATATATGCATCCAACACCCAACATGAATCCATATAGCCAATCACGAATCCCTCCATCATGGCGGCAAGAAAAAACCTTCTCTTCTGTCTCTGTTCATTTATACATTCAAACTTCACTAGCATTCAATAAAGGGTTATTAGATGTTTCATTTTATCCAAGTGTAAAACATGACTTCAGAAATTCAAGGAAACATACAAATGCCTTAGCCTTTACACTTCATATTTTTGTCGACTAAATTTAAGCAGATTTCATCGACTAAAATGTTTTGAAATTTCATCAACTAAAACTAGACTAAAATTAAAACAATTTCAATGACTAAATTATGACTAAAACTAAAAGATATTTTAGGCAAAAGACTATCACTAAAACTAAATTAAAAAGTGCCGTCAAAACTAACACTGGTGTGTTCCAAAATATTCTGACATGTTATTATATCTGTTTGTGTTTGATGTTTCTGTTTTGACCCTGTATATTTGAGCTCTTTATCGTCACTCATCAAGATTTATTCGATCTTCTTTCTCTCTGCTGCAGATCAGATGCAATCACAAACTGATGGAGACAGGATAGAAAGCTTTCACACACTGGCTATTCACCATTATTATTATTATTATTGTTATTTTTTTTTTGTTCAGTGAATCAAACACCAGCCTCCGCAGCGGTGATTTCTCTTGGAGCTTCAGTAAACGGCAGTGGGCTCACACCTGCACAATGACGGAGGGACAAAGCAGATAAAAAAAAACGAGCAGGTTGGTGGCCTTCATCAGCAGCATGTTCAGATAGATCCAGTGATATTCTATGGGAGGCTAAAGCTGAGGCAGGGACACAAAGACCACACTCAGCATGTGCATTGATACAATATGCAATAAAGGCGATGAATGGTGCGTACAGAGAAAGCTGTTTTCATACTTGTGACTCTTTAACAGAGTGTTCCTTCCATATATTTCATAAATCTGTGATGAAGAATGTTCCTGGTCTCCTTAACTTTTTATATACGCTGATTGAAATGCAGATGAGACAAACTTCTATAAAGTCACCCTCCATTCTCTAACCTGACTCACATCCCTCAGAGTTCAACCTGATCCTGCAGATTGAGACAAATATTTGTGAATCGAGTAGTAGCCAGAGTCATCATTATGAATTTATGTAACATCTGACAAACACACTGAAGGTCAGAACTTGCTTTGCCTGTTTGATGGAAAGCATTCAATTATTTTTGCATTTTGAAACGGGCAGGCTTTTAATGGCAGCTCTGAATCTCTTGGATCACAGCTGCCTTTCAAACTAATAAAAAAACAGATCCCTACTTTGGTTGCTTTAAAAAATGGGGTGATCCTGATGCTCAAGGTTGTTCATTTAATGCCAAAACAAATCATGAGTCATGTTGGACAGTGTTCATTTCTGTGTGCTTTGGAAATCACAGTTTGAAAGATGCGTGGCTGTGTTTTGATGCTGTAAAGTGTTTTGTCTAACACCCAATTTCCTAGTGAAGCATCCCAACTGTGCTTCAGCTTTGCTCCAACCAACAGTGTCCTCACCCACAGGAACTGGTGAGGGTGCAGAGCCCTGAGCACAAGATCACAAGAGCAGAAAACTGCAACTTGCAGCATACAGTAGGAACAGTGAGATATTAAGATGTTGGACGGCTGGTCAAACTGCCTGTCTGTAAGCACATGATGCTGCATTTTGAAAGTTCTTGAAACTTTTACCACTCCTGGGTCAGTCTGCTTGGTGGAGACTGATGTGTTGAAGCAGCGTCCATTGAAAACACACTCACTTCAGAATTCTAGAAAAATAGCTGCTAGTATGTGCATTGAGGCGAAGGCCTCGGGAACTGACTGACTGATGGGACTCTGGGTGATTTTCTGCAGAGTATGTGCTGCCAACAGAGCGCTATGCAGGTGGACAAAGTGGTCATTAGGGTGAAAGTGTGAGGCACAAAGGGGCTTGTTGGTTTATACTTTTCTGTGTAGACAATTCACAAAAGCAGGCACAGAACACACGTTAATGTTAAATTTCACCGTTGTCAAAAATCAGTCATCAGTGTATTTGTAGCTCTTTCCAGCATCAGTGTGAATACAATGTTATCTCATTATCTTAGCTCTGACTTCAGGATTAGGTGATCAGGGGCCTCACATGAATGAATTAAGGACAACTTCTTCAGGATCCTTCTTGATACACAGGTTTAATAAGAAGCTCTTGAGATTTGAAGCTTTTTAGCTGCCAGGCCCCCTCCGATGCTCACTGAGTGGACTCTGTTTTTTCTGTCAGAGCGTTTTCACTCAAAACAACCCTGATAGAAAACATCACCATCCGCAGCCCCAGAGATTCACTCAGAAGTCTTTGGACTCGGCTCAGCTGCAGGGTTTTCCTAATGTGTCCATCATGCGTGACTCCTTTCACATCACATGCTGATCAGTTAGAATGAAAACCCTGATTTTTTCCACTAGGAGCTTCCATTAGAGGGAGTCAGATGTTAAGGACAACAAAAGAAAAATCTCCAATCTGAAATACTCCTTAAAATCTCCAGCATCCTCGGAGACAGACAGACTTTAATTGTGTGTGAAGGGCAGAGAAGCCTCGTATTAAATGGTGCTGCGCTCGGGGGGTAAAGGGAGAAGTAAACACTCCTCTCTGCCCTCTGGACTTTCTTCAAGCTCCGGGCAGATGGATGAAATTTAACGAATGCCATGACGACCTTGAGAGTAGAGGGATGTAACTACAGGGGGTAAAGGGAGAACAAGCAAATAAAAGAGCAAAACATAAAACAGAGTTTCAATGCTGATGAGTTCTGGAGAATTTGGACTTGGACATGTTTTTACCCTCAGTCTACATGAGAAGATTTGTGGAGCCGGATCTTCTTCTTAATTTGGATATTGGATACTACGCAGCCCCTAAAGGGACATCAGCAGAAAATAATTAATTATGAGTTTCTCTTGCATACATGAAACTAGCTTGTGCACATGAAAAACGTATGTCGTGAGCATGATATTGTTTCCCGTGCTCACGAGAAACTGACTGTTAGGTTTCCTTTTTTTTCTGTAATGGTATTGGAGGAAGTGAGGTTGGTCTAAGAATGATTGACAGGGACAGACTGACATGCACACGTGAGGGGGGGCGTGGTCTTGGACTAATCAAGAAGCTGCACCTGGAGATGGGTCAGGGGCTGGAGACGCCACACTCTCGACGACAAGAGGAAAGGAGCAGAGAGGAAGGAAACATTGATTTATTTGTTTTTTGGATCCCACAACCTCCACAAGAACTTTTTAAAATACACCTATTTAAAATCTGAAGAACGGACCTGAAGGACAGCGGGCTGGCCAAGAGCAAATCCACGTGACGACGAGGGAGACGGTCAAGTCGAGGTCGGGCAGGCCGCTGAGTTCGGAACGAGGGTGACGGCCTGGCTGGGTGAGTTTCAGCACACACAAACCCCCTCCAGAGCAGGGAAATTGTGCATTCACCCAGGGATGAGCAGTCCTCACGTTCACGTTAAATACAACACGCAGGGAAGATGGTAGGTAGGTAACGTTACCCGCTAGGCTAGCCGTAGGTTTGGTAAGTAGCTTAGCTGAGTAGCCCGGCGGCGTAACATTTGGGGGCTCACGTTTGGGATTTGAAATGTCGGTGTGTATTGTTCAGGGCTGTGTGTAGTAATTTCTTCAGGGTGGCCTTGTGTTGTGCGGAAAACGGGCGGTTCGTTTTGCATGTAGCAGCATGCTGTTAATTGTTAGCCTGATTAGAGGTGAGTCGGCTAACTTGTGTCTGTGCGCATTTCGCCTGGTAGCTAATGCTTACGAAGTCTTGTGCGACTGTGGTGCTGCCCAGCAGCGCAGGGTTTTGCCATAGAGTGAAGCAGATTTGACGGCGGCATTTTTCAGTAGTGCTGAGAATTTTGGTGACTCTGTGGGTGCTACATTGTCACATTTTTGGTTGTTTGTGGTGGCTGATTTTGCTGTATTAGCTTGTTAGCACTAATTTGGTGCGCACCATCCTGTTTGGATGGTACTTGCTTCCTGCAGATTATAGCTAAATAGTGTTGTTGCCATTTTTGGTAACTTTTGGCTCGTCTGTAGCCAGTCGGTATTTTGTATTTTCCCCTTTTTGTGTGCTCTCCAAGCACTGGTAGTATTTGGAAATGGCGGGTTTTGACCCTGAGGAGTTTCTTCAAACTGAAATAACACGCGCACGTTTGGTAAAACTCGACAAACCTAAGCTATGGAAACTGATGGAGTACTTGGAATTAGAAGCCCCAGAGGATACCAAGAGGCCAGACCTCATGTTAACAATTTTGGTTAACTGCAACCCAGAAGAGGAAGGGAAAGAGCATGAGCGGCAACAGAGAGAGCATGAGCGACAGGATAGAGAGAGAGAGAGAGAGCATGAAAGGATGAAACTGAACTTTGAAAAGGCTAAGCTGGCTTTAGAGAACAGACGCCAGGAACAAAGAGAGGGTTTCGACATAAATAAATGTTTCTCTTTAGTGCCAAAGTTTCAACCAGAGAATGTTGAACTGTTTTTCGAGATGTTTGAGAAAATTGCAATCCAGCGGGCTTGGCCAAAAGAGGAATGGGTAACTCTTATTCAGGGCTCTTTAATAGGAAAAGCTCAGGAGATTTAAGTTGCTGTAGAGCTCGCCCAGATCGGTGATTATGATGTGGTGCGACAGGCTGTGTTGAAAGCTTACGAACTAGTACCAGAGGCCTATAGACAGCGATTCAGAGCTGAGAGGATACAGCCAGGGCAGACTTATTTGGACTTTGCACGTCAACAGGAGGCAGCTTTCGACCAATGGCTGAGGGCCAGTGAGGTGTACAACTTCAAGGATCTGCGTGAGTTGATAGTGCTGGAACAATTTAAGCAGAGCCTACCAAGGGTCATGCAAACATACTTGAATGATTTGGATGTTAAAACGGTGTCTAAAGCTGCGGAAGCAGCTGATAATTATGTCCTCATTCATAAAGAGTCATGCCGTGATAAACCCAGTGGTCAAGTTAGAAGGGCAGGGGAGGTGGAAAAACGCCATAATGACAGGAATGGTAATGGTTCGCGCCCCCCTGTGAACCTTCAGAGTAGTGGCAGACAATCCAGATCTTCTCCTTTCCAAGGAGACATCATCTGCCATTACTGTCGGAAATCTGGTCACATTAAGTCTCGCTGTCTGGCCCTCCAGAAAAAAGATTCCTTGCGAAGAGAAGCTGGCTGTTCTGTGCCTTGTAATCTCATTAGTCTAAACAGTGCCAGTAAACATGTGGAAGCAGCTGATAGAGCTGACTTAAAAATGTTTGATGGGTTTCTGTCTGATGGGATGGTTGCTCTTGAGGAAGGGGTAACTGAGACACCAGTAACAGTTCTCAGGGACACCGCTTCAGGCCAGTCTGTTTTGGTTGCAGGAACTATTGATCTGCCTGGAACTGCTGCTTTGGGGACGTTTGTACCCATTGAAGGTTTTGGAGGTGCTTACAGTGCTGTCCCCCTCTACAGGATATTTGTACGGACTAATATCTTTGTTGGCTATGCTCAAGTGGCAGTGGCACCTGAACTCCCGGTGAAGGGGGTGACGTTCCTTTTGGGAAATAACCTAGCTCGAAAACAGGTTATAGTAACCCCCTTGTTGTCTCCAACTCCTTGTGAAGTGGCAGAAACTAAGGAGTTGGAGGAGAAATATCCTGAGGTTTTCCCAGTCTGTGTTGTTACCCGATCCAAAGGTAAAACTGCTGAAGAGGCCCCAGCAAATGATGATGTAGGTGACACCGTAGTTGGGAAGGTGCTTGGGTCTGATGATCCAGTTGACTTGTCAGGAACTGTCTTTGCGAAATGGTGTGGTGTGACTGAGCTGCCGCTGTTGAGTCAAAATAGCTTAGTGGAAGCCCAGAGTCAGGATCCAACGTTGAGTCCTGTTATAGGGACAGCTTGTACCGAGGTTGAGATTGAAAACATGGCTGAGGGATTTTACCTCAAGAATGATGTGCTCATGAGGAAGTGGAGACCTCCAACTCGACCTGCTACGGATGAGTGGAGTGTGCACCATCAGATAGTTTTGCCCCAAGTTTACAGAGAAGAGGTGTTACGTCTAGCACATGAGACCCCATTAGCTGGTCACTTGGGCATTAGGAAAACTCAGGCTAAGATCATGAGACACTTTTATTGGCCTAAAATCCACCGAGATGTGGTCGCCTTTTGCCGTTCTTGTCACGCCTGCCAGTTGGTTGGAAAACCTAATCAGAAAATACCAGTGGCTCCGTTGGCCCCTGTACCTGTAGTGGAAGAGCCTTTTTCCAAGGTGGTTATTGATTGTGTCGGTCCTTTGCCCAAAACTAGGAAAGGTAATGAGTACCTGCTAACTGTCATGGATGTAACAACCCGCTTTCCTGAAGTGGTTCCTCTAAGAAACATTAGGGCCCGAACCATCATAGAGGCATTAGTGGGTTTCTTTTCGCGGTTTGGGTTACCAAAACAAGTACAGCATGATCAGGGAACCAACTTTGTGTCTGGGGTTTTCCAGGATGTCATGTCCGAGCTGGGCATTTCTCAAGTGGTTTCTTCAGCGTATCATCCCCAGTCCCAAGGAGTGCTGGAACGGGCTCATCAGACGTTAAAGACTATGATAAAAACGTATAGCATTCAGTTTCCTGGGGACTGGGATGTCGCTCTCCCGTTTTTGCTTTTTGCCATGAGAGATTCTGTGAGTGAATCGACCGGTTTCACGCCTTTTGAGCTGGTTTTTGGCCATGAGGTTAGAGGTCCCCTGAAGTTGTTTAAGGACCAACTGCTTCAACCTCAGTCAAATGCAACTATGCTGCAGTATGTCTCAGAGTTCAAAGATCGCTTGTGGTCAGCATGCCAAGTTGCTCGAGAGAACCTCCACCGAGCCCAGAACCAAATGAAGAAACAGTTTGATCAGAGAGCAGTTGACCGCAGTTTTTCAGTTGGAGACCAGGTCCTTGCTTTGGTGCCACAGCGAGCATTGGGTCTGAGTGCATCATTTTGTGGTCCCTTTACTATTCTGAGAAGGGTTGGGGACAAAAATTATGTGATTAGCACCCCTGAAGGGGGACGAAAAACAAGGTTGTGTCATATTAATCTGTTGAAACGCTACCAGGGACGTTCGTGTGGGCCACCTGTGGTCTGTGTTGCCATGGGGCAGGTGCTGGAAGATGACACTAGTGGGGGCGTGGACACTGTTGGTTTCCGTTTAAGGAACTCTGAGGCTCTGAAGTCCTTAAGTGATCAGCTGGCGCATTTACCATCACAGTGGCGATCTGAGTTCAAGACTCTAATAGCTGAGTTTGTTCCCCTTTTCCAGGATGTCCCTGGACGCACAAGTTTTGCGGTCCATGATGTTGATGTAGGCAGTGCTACTCCAATTAAGCAACACCCCTATCGGTTGGCTCCTTCTAAACTGCAGACCCTGAGGGAGGAGTTATCTTATATGTTGCATATTGGAGCTGTAGAGCATGGGCACAGTGAGTGGAGTTCTCCTGTAGTGCTGGTTCCAAAACCAGATGATACATCAAGACCCTGTATTGATTATAGGAAGGTTAATCAGGTAACTAAAGCAGACGCTTTCCCCATTCCCAGATTGGAAGATTGCATTGACCGAATCGGATGGGCAGAGGTTGTGTCTAAATTGGACTTATTGAAGGGGTACTGGCAGGTGCCCCTGACCCCACGTGCTAAGGAAATCTCAGCCTTTGTGACATCTGACGAATCTCCTTAAGAAGAATGTCAAGTTTGTTTGGACAGAGGCCTGTGACCGTGCTTTCCGAGGGGTGAAGGCTGTATTGGCTTGTGAGCCGGTGTTGTTTGCACCCAATTTTGATTCACCTTTTAAGCTTGCATTGGATGCCTGTGACATTGGGGTAGGGGCAGTGCTTTTGCAAACAGATGCAGCTGGGCTAGACAGACCAATTGCTTACTACTCGAAAAAGCTGAACCAACATCAAAAAGCTTATTCAACAATAGAGAAGGAAGCTCTGGGTCTTGTCCTGGCTGTCAAGCATTTTGAAGTGTATGTATCTCACTCCGGTCGAGAGGTTGTGGTGTATACAGACCACAATCCACTGTCTTTCCTTGCCAAGTTCAAAAACTCGAACCAGAGAGTTTTTCGGTGGTCGCTGGTGTTGCAGCCATATAGTCTTGTGATACAGCATTTGGCAGGAAAAGATAATGTGCTGGCGGATGCATTGTCTCGGATGCCAGTCGGGGAGCCTACTTGAGACAGGCCCTCTCAGTTTCTGGTTTAGTTGTGAACTTGTGAACCGTGTCTTTCCCTAGAAAAGGAGGAGGAAATGTTGATGGCTGCGTTCAGTTGAATTGTGTAAAAAACAAAAAAATGTGATTGAGTATGTATATCGCAGTGTAGATAACACTAAGAAGATGGAGGTGGGCACTGGAAGAAAGAAAAAAAAAAAAAAAAAAAGGTGTGGGTGTCACCTACTTTTCTAGGTTTTTTTCTTGTTGTTTATGGGGGGAGGGATGTTAGGTTTCCTTTTTTTTCTGTAATGGTATTGGAAGAAGTGGGGTTGGTCTAAGAATGATTGACAGGGACAGACTGACATGCACACGTGAGGGGGGGGCGTGGTCTTGGACTAATCAAGAAGCTGCACCTGGAGATGGGTCAGGGGCTGGAGACGCCACACTCTCGACGACAAGAGGAAAGGAGCAGAGAGGAAGGAAACATTGATTTATTTGTTTTTTGGATCCCACAACCTCCACAAGAACTTTTAAAAATACACCTATTTAAAATCTGAACAACGGACCTGAAGGACAGCGGGCTGGCCAAGAGCAAATCCACGTGACGACGAGGGAGACGGTCAAGTCGAGGTCGGGCAGGCCGCTGAGTTCGGAACGAGGGTGACGGCCTGGCTGGGTGAGTTTCAGCACACACAAACCCCCTCCAGAGCAGGGAAATTGTGCATTCACCCAGGGATGAGCAGTCCTCACGTTCACGTTAAATACAACACGCAGGGAAGACGGTAGGTAGGTAACGTTACCCGCTAGGCTAGCCGTAGGTTTGGTAAGTAGCTTAGCTGAGTAGCCCGGCGGCGTAACACTGACAGACACGTGATATTCCACGTCATTGACTTGAACTTTCCAGGTCAGTAACTCATCTATGTAACAACGTAGCTACTAACCCGACCCCTCTTTTTAATCACTGTCATGAAGACTGTGAGCTGCAACCTCATTTTCCTCAAAACCAGCAGTCCTCTGAGCCAGACAACTCCAATCTGTGTCAATACACTGCCGTGATGGCTCAGCGGGTTAGGGACCGTCACAACGTTACCATAGCAAAGAATTCTGTGAAAGAAAAGATAACTTCCCCATAAAGAGATGTAACATCTTTAGAAACACATTACACATAAATGACCTTATGCTATTCATACTACATGTAATTCATGAAAAATATCTTACAGGATTTTTTGATTGAAAATGAAACCAGTGCCATCAATTCTGAGGTCTACTGACAAAATGATCATAAAATATAAATGTTGATCTTAGTTATTAGAGGTATTATGGTTTTTACCCATTAATTAACTTATTCATTAAAAAACAACCACATAAAAATCAAAACCTGTTTCTCTAAAGTGAGAGCCGTAGTATAATCTAAAGGAGGATCATCAGGCTGAGTCTGGTGTCATGATAGTTAACAACAGTGCAGTTATTACAGTTTTTGTGGTCAGACCCTTTTAATTAACACCATTCAATATAAAAATGCACAAATTAAACCTAATTCTCTAAAGTAAGAGCTGTAGTATGAAGTAAAGGACATCAACATTCATAGTTTATGATCATTTTGTCCTCAGACCTCATAAATTTGATGGCAATGGCTTTATTTTCAATCAAAACATCCTGTGAAATATTTTAATTCATATTTTTTCAATCAGAATCAGAATCAGAATCATCTTTATTGGCCAAGTATGTTTGTGACATACAAGTAATTTGGTTTCAGCAGGTGGCAGCAGCAAATATAACCATAAACATAATAGAAAAATACATATATATATATATATATATATATATATATATATATATATATATATATATATATATATATATATATATACACACCTAATTTGAATAGAAGAAAAATATGTACACTTAGTAGAATATGGATATGTACACTTAGTAGAAAAAGAGAAAAATATGTGTATATACTATATGTATGTACACTTGTGCAGAGAAATAAATATATGTACAATTGGTGCAAAGTACACATTGTAGTGCAATTGGATCAGTGGCCAGTGAAGGTGAATATATGACCATTTAGCAGTGCAATAGGTACCACATTCAGCTATTTAAAAGAGTTACGGCAGTAGGGAAGAAACTGTTTTTGAGTCTAGAGGTCCTTGTGCGCAGGGCTCTGTAGCGTCTGCCAGAGGGGAGGAGGGAGAACAGGTTATGTCCAGGGTGAGTGGGGTCTCTGATGATGTTCCCTGCCCTCTTGCTGGTTCTGGAGGAGTACAGTTCCTGGATGGAGGGCAGGGGGGCTCCAGTGATTTTTTCAGCAGTCCTAACTGAGCGCTGCAGTCTGCGTCTGTCCTGCTGTGTGGCCGCTCCGAACCACACGGTGATGGAGGTGCACAGGACGGACTCGATGACAGCGGTGTAGAACTGGATGAGCAGCTCCTGAGGCAGGCCGTGTCTCTTCAGCTGAAGTACATCCTCTGCTGAGCCTTTTTCAGGATGCAGTGGATGTTCATCTCCCACTTCAGGTCCTGAGAGATCGTAGTTCCCAGGAACTTGAAGGACTCGACGACTGACACAGGGCTGTTGCTGATGGTGAGGGGGAGCAGTGATGAAGGCTGTCTCCTGTAGTCCACTGTCATCTCCACAGTTTTGAGCATGTTCAGCTCCAAGTTGTTCTGGCTGCACCAAAACACCAGCCGCTCAACCTCCAGCCGGTATGCAGATTCGTCTCCATTCTGGATCAGGCCGATGATAGTAGTGTCGTCTGCAAACTTCAGGAGTTTAACAGCTGGGTGCTTGGAGGTGCAGTCGTTGGTATAGAGGGAGAAGAGCAGTGGGGACAGGACACACCCCTGGGGGGCGCCAGTGCTGACAGTCCGGGTTGTAGAGGTGATGTCTCCCAGCCTCACCTGCTGCCTCCTGTCAGTCAGAAAGCTGGTAATCCACTGACAGATGGATGGAGACACGTTGAGGTGACAGAGTTTGGAAGAGAGGATGTCCGGGATGATGTTGTTGAATGCTGAGCTGAAGTCCACAAACAGGATCCTCGCGTAGTTCCCTGGACTGTCAAGATGCTGCAGGATGTAGTGCAGTCCCAGATTCAAACTGTGATATGTAGTATAAATAGCATAGGACTTTTTCTATTTACTGTGTTTTAAAGATGTTACATCTCTTCATGGGGAAGTTATCAAATTTTCTTTTACAGCAATCCTTTGCTATGGTGACTTTCATATCACAGTTTGAAAAAATATGAATTAAAATATTTCACAGGATATTTTGATTGAAAATAAAGCCAGTGCCACCAAATTTTTGAAGTCTACTGACAAAATAATAATAAACTGTTAATGCAGACCTCCTCTACTTTATACTACAACTCTTTCTTAAGAGAAATAGGTTTTATTTAAATGGGCTTTTCTTAATTGAATTATGTTAATTAATAGGTAATAACTATATAATACCTTGAATAACGGAGATCAACATTTATATTTTATGATCATTTTGTCAGTAGACCTCATACACATGATGGCATTAGCTTTATATTCAATCAAAAAATCCTGAAAGTTATTTTTTATGAATTACATGTAGAATGAATAGCATAAGGTCATTTTTGTTTACTGTGTTTCTAAAGACATTACATCTTTTCATGGTGAAGTTAACTTTTCTTTCACAGCTTTCCTTTGCTATGGTAATTTTTTGACGCATGAGGTGGTTTCGCATGCGCACGAGAAACTCATAATTTATTTATGTTTCTGCTGATGTCCCTTTAGGGGCTCCGTAGGATACCAAAGACTGTGAACTTTTAAATACTAAATCCCTGAATGTACTGAATTATGTTTGCATGGTTAAGATCCGATGTAAAACAGTTCTGCTTAATGTGTTAACAGAGTGAATCAAATGATGTTTTACTGGTGACTTGGTCATGCTTTAGCACAGAGTACAAAATATTTAAGAGTATTCATAAGAGACATCATACTTATATTCAAAACAGAACATTAGGTTTACACATGCCTGACTTCTTATACTCACTGGCCTCTTTAATAGGTTCACCTTGCCTGTGCTCTGCCAGGTTGACCCTCTTTTACTGTCAGAGCTCCTTAATTTGTCACATCATAGATTCTACAAGGCACTGGACACATCCCTCTGAGATTTGGGTCCATTTTGACATAATAGCTTCACACAGTTGCTAGAGACTTGTGCATTAATGATGGGTGTTGGTGGCGCAGTCTGGTAATCAGAAGGTTGCTGGTTCAAGCCCATGTGGCGTGTAAACTATGGCGTGTAAATGGGAATGACAGGCCGTGAGTGTGCCTTCATACCCACCATGTTTGGTCCGGACCAAACAAACTGTCTTTCATGGAAAGTTTGGTTTGTTTGTTTGGTCTGGTGTGAAAGCTCACACGAACTCTGATCTGCCAGAATTCAGAGGTCTTGTTTTGCTTCCAATTAGACCAGAGTTCAGTTTGGGGTGAGTGTGAAAGCAATCTGAACTAAATAAGGACCAACAAGGCCAGTGGCTCAGACTGGTCAAATATCACCATGGAAAAGCTAACGCAGAGTGTGACCATCCAAAGCTGCCCAAACACAGAGTTAATTCTTTGACAGAGAATACCTCCGACTGCTTCATGCTGAACAATGATATTACTCAATGCCGGTTGACTATTTCTGACTCATAATGCATTGGTGTACTGAACAGCAGGAACTAACACCACAACTACAGCCTCAACTAGTGGCGGGAGGTTAGATTGCACAACATTTGACAGACTTTGATCCACCTGACGAGGTGCAGTTTGAAACCAAACCAAGAGAAAAATGAATCAATGTGGCAACTTCACCCCTGAACCAAACCCGCTGAATTTTAGTTGTGAAAGCGTTCTTAGCTGATACCGATGGACAACTGACATAGAAACTCCAACCATCACTGATTGAATGTGTTAGTATGAATTTAAGGTTTCCTACCTATATTAAGTCTTACATATGTATTAGCCCCCCTACATTTTAGTTCTCCATGCCACCACTTATGTATCTTTGATGCAGACTAAGAGGCTAGCACTGAACCAACAATAGCTGACCACTGAACAAGTAGCCTCATAATATTTCTTTGTTTTCATTTCACGAGTAAGGACCACACCATCAACAGGATGAATTTGACAATTATTTATTATATATAGTGAATAATAAGTAACATAGCAGATAAGTAAAGCTGAAAACGGTTTGGGGAAACTTCTTGGGGAATCCGCTGTAGTTCCCGGGCACAACGAACACCTTTATAAGACCCTAAGGAAAGTAGGAAGGAAGAAAGTTTAAAGAAAGGGGTGGGAGGGAAGGGTGCGTCGAGTGAGCGAAACAAAGGGAGGAAATGACCAGGTTAGAATTTATAGGAACACAGGAAGAGGCGTGGTTGAGGTGTGGTCCTGCTCCTGAAATTCTGCTTTAAGCTCCACCACAACTGTCAATACTGCAAGCAAAACTCTTGACTGACTTTGCTGTCTTTTTAACGACCTGATATGTATGGCTGCTGTATGTACGGACCCCAGGAAGACTAGTTGCTGCTTTGATAGCAACTAATGGGGATCCTGTTGAATAAACAAATAAACAAAACATGTCTAAAGAGGGCAACTTCTCAATGTGTGTCAGTGCACCAGGATTGCTCCTGGCCGTAATAAACCATTCAGATAATCCCCAGTCATGTCTTAACCTGTATTTGCTCACATCTCATCAGAATGTGAGAGTGAATGGGTGTGAATGAGTAGATGTGACCTACGATGTAAGGCTGCTTTGAGTGGTCAAAGGCTAGAAAAGAGCTATATAAGTTCAAATCCATTTATCATTTAATGATGAGAATCGCCCGTTCTGAAAGGTGCTCTATTGGATTGAGATCTGGTGACTGTGGAGCCCTCTTGAGTATGGTGGCCTTGTGTCATGTAAGGTTCAAAACACCAGTTTGGGATGATCTAAGCTTTGAGACATGCTGGAAGTATCCATCAGAAGATGGTCCACTGAGGTCATAAAGGGATGGACACGGTCAGCAACAATACTCAGGTAGGCTTCAAACCATGCTTAGCTGGTACTAAGGGGCCCAAAGTGTCTCTTCAAGTTTGAGACCACATGGTAGGTCATCATTCCTGACACTAGTCTGCACCACCAGCAATGTTAACCCTACTTTATTTGTAGGTGTTTAACTGTGATAAAGTTTGAGAGTGCAACAGTGCAAACTGTACTCCCTGTGGCTCCAGAGGCAGAGGACATCAACCTCTTCAGCTGCAGTGCACCAGAAACTCCCGCTGCATCTCCCCAGATACCAAACCAACTGCCAAGCATGGTTTGGTTGGCCTTGAACCCTTAAAGACTGAGCTACACTGCTGCACGCAGGGTTCAGTAGAAGGTTTATCAGATCAGGAGCACATTTCTTAAATGGAAAAAAACAACAACACAACAAATTTCTCTTTAGTAAGATTTTTTTTTTCGCTCCACTTCCAACATGTTTGAAGAGAGTTTGTTTCACAAAGTGGCTCACGCTCTGTAGTGCCTGTCCACGACTTTATCTGGTTGGCCTTCCGTTATGTGACAGACTGAACGATCATCCAATCACCTGCTGCATATGCTTCTGAAAGGTTCTGCCCTCCTAAAACACTTTCTATGGGCTCTTTCCCTGATGGACAAGTGAAATATATTGAATGGTCCAGATTAGTTGTACATGAAAGTCATGATTAATCAAGGACCTGATACCAAAGAGCTTCTCTGTTGTCTGTATGATCCACATTCTTTTAACATCATGCTCTGAGTGTGGGTTTGGGTCACGCAGCTCTAGTCAAGAACAGAAAATAGAGGCAATTTTTTGGATGATGGCAGATTGATCTCTCAAACCCAGCTGCCGCTGTAAAAGAACAAAAACAGCATCAGCTTGTTGTCATCGCTGATGCCTGTCAGGGCTGACCTCGTCTTGTTTGCTGCTTATTTGTGAACAAACCGAAGCATTGTGTTGTCAAAAATAAAGCTTTGGAATATATTGACTCCACAAATTTAAGCGCCTACAGCTGTCAGAAAGTGCAATGATAAAAAAAAAAAAAACAAACTTGCAGATGAACATGTTCAACACTGTGTGAGTGGTCTGGAGCTCGTCCATCTGTACTTTACAAGGCACACAGTAAAAGTCTGGACGCTGAGTGAGGAGCATTGAAGACAGGCCAGGATGAATTTGCTATTTCATAAATCAAACTTTTATCACAGAAGGTAATTTTCAGCAATAACAGTTCAGCTGCTCCTCCATCTGCAGTAAAATGATGTGATTAAAAGTGAACTTGCTAACAGGACTGAGTTTGATCAGAGCAGATTTCTGCAGACGTTGATTGATGATGCAGACGTTGATTGATGATGCAGACGGGCAGTAAAAGCTCAGCTCAACGTGAAGCTGAGAGGAGAATCAACATCTCTACATGCTAGAAGATCAGTTTGGTAATGTTGATTAAATGTCTGCAGGTGCTGCAGGTTCACATTCTGTTTGCTGCTAAGACAAACTTCCTCTGCATGCTAAAGATAAAAACTTGGCAGCTCCATGTCCTCCTCATTCTGTGACAAACACACACCTGGGGAGCAGGAGCTGGGCTGCAGCTTCAGCTGCTCTGGACCTACAATCAACTTGGCTATGCTGGGCTCCAACTCCACCACACTACCAGATCGTAGACTCTCTCTCATACAGTAAAAGGGGGTACACACATCAGGATTTTCTAAATCTGAAGAGATGTTTCATCTGTTAGAGACCCCACACATGAAGATAAAAAATCAGGCATTGAACAGTTTTGATCGTACTGTGTATGGTGTGCTCTGATAATCTCAACACAGCGCACCACACAAATAACAATTCTGTCCCACCACTGATCTAGAATCTAGTCCTCCAAGAGGAAATCTACGACTGAGGATTAGGGCCATGTGGAAAAAAAAAAAAAAAAAAAAAAAGCAAATTACGAGAATAAAGTCGAAAAGTTATGAGAATAATCTCATAAAGTTACAAGAATAAAGTCATTAAGAAGGTTGTCAATGTAAGCATACCTTAATCAGGAAGACGCTCTCATTTCATCCTCAATGTGTAGGTGGATGGATGCTTTTCTGGTACAACCTTTCAGAATAAAGTTTGTTCTCTATCTTAATTTAAATAGATTTAATAGATTATTCTCATAACTATATGAGATAATTTTCAGAACTTTATGAGATTATTCTTGTAACTTTATGACTTTATTCTCGTAACTTTGTTTTTTTTTTAAATGTACTTTTTTTTAAAGAAATGGTATAAATCTAAATAAATGTGATGTAACAAAAATGAAGAAGAAGAGACATAGTAACAACTAGAAAAAGCAACATGCAACATGGAAGAGGACGTACGAGAAGAGGGAATGATGGTGGTCTTGGGACCATGGAAAAAAATCCTGGAGACAATGTGAACAGGAGTTGGTCCTCCATTTTTGAGGTCCACCGAAATTTACGTTTCAGTTCGGCCACGTTTATTTTTATTTAAGCCTGCTTCCTTGTTCCTCAGTCAGGTCACTAATATGTACAATTGTTGGCCCCGTCCTGTTTCGGAGCAGATTATCGGGACAAGTTCACTCTTAACACACCTCAGACCACAGGATAATCTTATAGGATAATCTTGTAAGACAAAAGATAATCTGGCGTTTGCTGTCCTTGGTCAGGAAGGAGCAAAGTCGGGACAAAAACAGCATGAAAATCTTTATGTGTGTACCCCGCTTAAGTCTAGTTCAAGCATCTTGTAAGATCTGCTTCTGATTTTGGTCTTTTTCACTGAAATCCTTTCCATTGCTTACAGTTTCCCGGCTCAGCTTCTGCCTCATTCCAACTCCTTGGACATCTGAGTCATCTCATCTATGGACCACTGACTCACCTCTCTGCTCTGGACCTCCATATCAGCTCTACGCTATGGATCCCCAGATTTGGATCAAAGACACAGGCTAGTCCACCATTCCTTATCCCCCAAGATTATCCTGCTCAACTCAGCCCATTCCCTCATTGAATTGATTTTCATCTCTAAACTGTGTAGTAAACATTCTTTCACACAGTTCTTGCCTTTTCTGAATCATCGTGTTCTTGGGTTCTTTGTTAAACAAGCCCCAGCTAATGTGAATACATAATATCACTTTATCTCAAAGATTAGCTAAAGTTGAAAATGTTTAAAGATGATCCTGATGAATCTCAGTAATATTGATAAAAAGTGTTATTCTGGCTCTGTTACCTCCTCAACAGTGAACATAAAACAGTATGATCTGAATCCTTACCCTGAAGAGAAACGTTCCTACATCCATCCATAATGGATCCATCCATAATGGATGGATGTATAGTTGAAACGATCTTATCTCTTATCAGGTTGTGGGAGGCTGGAGCCTATCCGGCTGACTTTCTATGAGAGGCATGGTACACCCTGGACCAGTCACCAGTCAATTGTAGAGCCACATAGAGAGCCAGACAACCATTGACACTCAAACCCACATCAATTCAGAGCCACCATTTAACCTAACAAGCATGTTTTTTGGTCCGTAGAGGGAAGTCGGAGTGCCCAGAGAAAACCATGCATGGGGCGAACATGCAAACTCCACACAGAAAGGTCCTGACCAACACAGGGATTGAGTCAGCAGCCTACTTGCTGTGAGTCACGGGCACAACCTGCTGCACCACCGTGAAACCCCTAATGCTACAACCTTACTTTGAAAAATCCCATATTACTAGTGTTGTGTCGTTCGCAAACGATTAATTCAAAAGAATTAATATTTTAAGTGAACGTACTGAACCGAATCACTTCAAGTGATTTGTTAGTTTCTCAGTTCAGTTGAGCTGTCAGCAGCGCCAGGCGAGCAACCGACAAGCCGCTGCAGGGAGGGAGGGACCGCGCGCGCCAACTGCACCGCGTTGCCGATGCCTGAATCACTCTGTGAACTACACTCTCCTGAATCCTTTTCCTCTGAGGGATACACTTTCATGGCCACCGTTGTTCCCCGTAGTTTTAACAGATTTAGTTACCAGATAAACAAACTTAAAATGATACGCTGGCAGTGATGAGAAGAGAGTCAGACTCACCAGCTGTAGCAGGCACTAGGTAGGAGTGGCGGAGGGAGATCGGAGTGTGTTGTGTTCAAGTGTATCTCGGGGAAAACCAACATTTTTTTAACTCTAAATTGCAACCGCAACAACTCATGTACAGTAGGACACAGGATGTAACAAGTAGTGTATAAAACCCGCAGTTTGAAGGAAATGCTTGACTGTCTGATCCTCTCATTGTGGAAATTTGCGAGGGAATGGTGCATGTTCAGTGTGAATCCTTCACTGAATGTACTGTGGTCTGACTGTTCAGTGAACGTATCACTCACTGAACGTCATACTGCAGGAGATACTGAAACAGGAGTCAAGCCATGTAAACAGAAACACACACCTCCCCTTGTTTTAACAGATTTAGGTTCTAGATAAACAAACTTAAAAGGAATCCCACCTGTGAGGACAACTAGGCATAAATATGCTTTAATTTTTATCTCATACTAGAATGTGTTGTTAAAAAAGCAAGAAGCATTGTTATTTCTTTAAAAATCACAATTTATAACATATTCTAAACTACGGGCACGGCCATTGTTTTACTATCGCAATGCATGCTGGGTTGATGACGTGTAATGGTTGAACTGTGCAGAGCCCCTACATTTACTCACTGGCTATCAGGAGCGACAATACCAGAATAATGCCACATTGTGCTACTTTTGGGTGCAATTTTCAGTCAAAGGGAAACAAGGGGAGTGATGTAAGTCTACACAGCTTCACCAGTGACAAGAAGAGAAGAAAGGAGTGGGAAATCGCTTGTGGACATACACAACTTCTAAAGGACCCGCGGCTATGTTCTCGCCACTTCTCTCCAGATGCATTTGATGCGTTTAGCCGAGCCAAGCTGCCTTTAAGAGCTCACAGGTGCTGCTAGTTACATAGACTAAAGCCAAATGCCTTGCCTACAGTTTTCTCACACAAACAGACAAAATGTCCTCGGGAAACGAGGGAAGTCTGCTAGAGGAAACGTCATAGGCAGGAGATGCTGGATGTTCTCCTGCGAGGATGTCAACAACTCAATCCTGCAGATGAATCAGTCAACACAGCAGTCCGTAAGTCTAGACTCGTCGTCAGCTTCCTCTGTGATCGTGGTCATGCTCGATGGTTCAACATCAGCTACATCTGCAGGAACGATATGTTGACGTCCTCGCAGAAGAACACCAAGCGTCTCCTGCCTATGGCATTTCGGGCAGGGTCGGGCAGGGCCTTTCTGTGTGAAGTTTGCATGTTCTTCCCGTGCATGTGTGGGTTCTCTTCGGGCACTCTGGCTTCCTCCCACAGACCAAAAACATGGTCATTAGGTTAATTGGTCAATCTAAATTGCCCTTAGGTATGGGTGTGAGCGTGAATGGTTGTCTGTCTCTATATGTTGCCCTGCAATCGACTGGCGACCGGTTCAGGGTGTACCCCGCCTCTCACCCAATGACAGCTGGGATAGGCTTCAGCCCCCTGCAACCCTGAAAGGGATAGTCGGTATAGAAAATGAATGAATGAATAAAAATAGAAGAACATATTATCATTAGCAGAGTAAAATAAATGGCAAAAACTGAGTCAAGTACAAAATAAAATAAAACAACTTTAAGCTTTTACTTCACAGACTATTTGATAGTTCTTATAGTTATTATATTGTTATTATAGTTGCATTGTCATGTGAGAATACTGTCTGTGATTTTGAAGGCATAATTTTCACTTGTACTGTCGGTCACATCCACAGAGAGTCATGGATCTGTCAATCAAGCCTTGACTCCTGCTTGTCTCTGGCTTCAGTGGCCTGACCTCGGTTGGACTTCAGACACTTGACTTCAGAGGAGCTTCAGTTAAAGCTTGAACTTATTGTTCCTAGCTAAATGTTAGATTGGTGTCACTGTAACCAAAAAAAGAGAAAAAACTAACTAGAACTTATCCTACTGTATGCTTGACTTAAAAAAAATCTGCCCTTCAAGTGTATTGTTTTCCTCAGAGTGTAGTTACCTGCTGGACTCAACCATTAGGCCTGCAAAGGAGGGGTCACCACACAGCAAAACAATGCACACACATACACACTTCATTTAAACCAACACTGCGTAGTTTTTCCACCCTAATATAATATTTCTAGAATCTTTGTGATGGTACATCACCTTACAACAGGTTGAATTACACCTGAATGTCTGAGGGGGTCTGCATCACCTTCATTGGCACTAGGTAACTTCGATGTGGATGGTAGGAACACTTCCACACTAAAAAACTACACATTTTTACTGCTTTGACTGCTTTATGGCATAAGTCACTTCCCCTCGAGGTGAAAGCTAAACGTTGGGAAAAGGAGAATATAAAGCAGTTTATGAATTTTTAAAACAGTTTAGTTTAAAGTAAATATGCACTTATTTTCCTGATGGAAATAGGGACCTCTGGCTCACACTCCTGCATAGTGAGTGGCGGTAATGCTCCTATGACGTTGGATGCCACCCGCCGTTAAACAAGAAGAAGGAGAAGAAGAAAGCTACATGTAGTGTTTTTATCATGGCTGAAGCAGCGAAAAACCAGATAAAAAGAAATGTTTTATCGGAGGAGACGAAAAAAAAGAAAGCGGGAGAGTCACAAGCTAAGTGCCCAGACAGGGATAAACACTGGCCCGTCGTTCACTCGCTGGTGTGAGCTGAAAGACGAGGCAGGATGTCTGACCGATGCTGATTTAGCCCTGCTACTATTGGACTTGTAAGTACATGATGATTTATTTAAATAGAAACATGATCAGACTGTACCTTATCAGTCCACATGGTTTATTTGTCTCTCGGGATGTCCTGTCGGCTCACTTCTCCTCCCTCTGTATGTCAACAAATGCACGTTGGTGTGAGGCGCTCTGTTTTACGACTGTGCAGTTACACTCAACGACCATAGAGGCCCCGAGAGAGCTGAAAAGCCGGAATCTTACTTAGTGCTGCTTTAAAGTTGTCCTGCAAACAATCATACTATGTCCCTCTCACACCTATACAGATACTCATTGTGAAAGTATCTTTTGGTCATTTTTGAGTTATGCTGATATCATAGATCATTCCCCCTACCAGCCCCTGAGTACCTTTAACTTCACCCTTCCTTTCCTGTTAATTGATATAGTCCAATCATCTCCTTGAACCCACAACATCCAACCCCCACAGTGAGAGTTTGAGTGCGAGACCACAAGTTATCAAGATGAGTGATTCCAGGAGAACAAGTGCTGTATGGACGCAGTTTAATATCATTTCAGCAACAGCTGCATTGTGCACAATTTGCAAGGCCAAACCGTCTACCAAAGGTGGGTCCACAGCCAATCTACACTGCCATTTCATCCAGAAATGGCCATCCAGAACATCATCATCATTTATGTCTGTGACATATCATTTTATTGATGACTTTAAGATGGTTTCTGTCCTGCTGGAGTGTTTTGAGATGAGCGAGAGGCACACTGCTAACAGTCTGTCAGAACAGCTTCTGAGGGTAGCAAGGGAGTGGGGAATCCAGGATAAACTTGCTGCATGTGTGTCTGAGAATGCTGCAAATGTGGTGAAAGCAATCCAAAACACAGGTTGGCCTCACCTGTTCTGCTTTGCACACACCCTGAATCTCATTGTCAACAGTGGCGTTGTTGCCATTAAACAAACAGGGGAAAAGGTGAAGGCAACTGTCAGGTATGTGCACAGAAGTACACTTGCAACCAAGAAACTGAAGGACACACAAAAGCAGTTGGGGTTTGCAGAATCTCGCCTGAAGCAGGACTATACGACACGCTGGAACTCAACAAACTACATGATGTTCAGGTTCCTGGAAAATAAACATGCCATCATCACAACCTTGGCCTTGACTAATCCAAGACTGGCCGTCCTCAAGCCAGATGAGTGGGAGGAAATGAAACAGGCCTGTGATGTGCTAAAGCCCTTTGGAGAAGTCACTGTTGAAATCAGTGGTAAGGGGTAAGTGTTTTTTTAATGTTATTATTGCACTGTCATTTGAGAATAATGTGATTAAGGCCTTATTTTCACTTGCTCAGTCACATCCAAACAAAGTCATAAATCTGTCAATCAAGCTCCTGCCTGTCTGGCTTGACCTAAATCAAAAATAACTAGAACTTATTGTGTACTGTTGGTCATGAATATGCTTGTTATACAGTTATTACTAATAGTAAAAATGTTCACACTTGACTGCGAACCGATCCAGTGCAGAGCTGTAAGTCACGGTCTGATGAAGCCAACAGAACCACATCATCTACAAAAAGCAGCCACCCGAACCTGAGGTCACCAAACTGGACTCCCTCAACGCCTTGGCTGCACCCAGAAATTCTGTTCATAAAAGTTATGAACAGAATCGATAACAAAGGGCAGCCCTGCCGGAGTCCAACCCTCACTGGAAATGATTCTGATTTAATGCCGGCAATGCAGACCAGGCTATGGCACCGGTCATACAGGGGGGCCGGATACCCCATACTCCCGGGGGCACCCCCGACAGGACTCCACGAAGGACATGGTCGAATGCCTTCTCCAAGTCCACAAAACACATGTAGACTGGCTGGGAAAACTCCCATGCACTCTCGAGTACCCTACGGAGGTTGTAGAGCTGGTCCACAGTTCCACGACCAAGACGAAAACTGCACTGCTCCTCCTAAAAACGAGGTTGGACTATCCGGCGGACCCTCCTCTCCAGTACCCCACCACCCCAGTTTGCCAATCCAGGGGCACTGCCCCCGATGTCCAAGCGATGTTGCATTGTCTTGTCAACCATGAGAGCCCCACAACACCCACCCTCACCTATGGTCACAAGCTGTAGGTAGTGACTGAAAGAACAAGATCGTGGGTTCAAGAGGCAGAAATACGTTTCCTCTGCAGGGTGTCCGGGCTCGCCCTTAGAGACAGGGGAGAAGCTTGGTCACCCAGGAGGGGCTCCGAGTAGAGCCGATGCTCCTCCGTGTTGAGAGGAGTCAGATGAGGTGGTCTGGGCATCTAATCAGGATGCCTCCTGGATAGCTCCCTGGTGAGGTGTTCTGGGCACGTCCCATCGGTAGGTGGTCTCAGGGAAGACCCAGGACACGCTGGAGGGACTATGTCTCTCAGCTGGCCTGGGAACGCCTCGGGATCCCTTGGGAAGAGCTGGACAAAGTGGCCAGGGAGAGGGAAGTCCGGGCTTCCCTGCTTAGGCTGCTGCCTCCGCGACCGGACCACGGATAAGCGGAGAAGGATGGATAGATGGATGGAGTAAAAATGTTATAAATAATCATCACAATAACAATATACATTATTATTATTACTGTCAGGCCTAAACCTTGTTTTTCTTTCTGTCAGGTATGTGACTGCTTCAAAAGTGATTCTGTTGGCAAGAGGTCTGCAGAAGATTGCTTCAAACATCCAACGAGCTGGCAACCTGATAGATTCTGTGGAGCGATTTGCCAGCAGATGTCACACCATTTTCACAAAATTGAGTCCCATATTTTGCTCTCGGAGGCAGCAGCACTCGACCCCAGGTTCAAGAAAAAGGCCTTCGGGAGAGATGAAGATGCTGATAGGGCCTATCAACAACTCTGCACTGCTGCATCGTGGGTGACATTCCCTAACCATCAGGCTGAAGAAGAAGAGGGAGCTCAGAGAGCAGCTGCTCGAGGGAGTTCCACTAAGGAGAGTGTTTTCTGGAAAGACTTTTTCTGGTAAGACTTTTGCGCATGTGACCACTACTTGAAATCCAACAGCTGATTCAGTACTGGAAGTCCGCGCTTTTGTGGCAGAACCTCTAGTGCTGAGGTCTTCAAACCCCCTCACGTGGTGGAAAAGTCGAGGGATGGTCTATCTGAGACTTTGTGAGATGATGATGAAAAGACTCTGCATTGTTGCCACATCTGTCCCATCAGAGAGAGTCTTTACTGAAATAGGCCAGATCATTTCAGAGCGACGAAATCGTCTCAGTTCTACAGAGGTCAGCCAGCTGGTATTCCTAAAGGCCAACCTGAAGTAAAGGGCATAAGGCCTCCTTTATCGTGATGATCCTGTTTGATTTTATTTTGTCAGGCACCAACTGTATGGATGTGTCTTTGTTCTATTTTTATTTGTTTATTTTAGTTCCTTGACTTTTTGCTTTTTTCACTACAGTTAGGCTATTTATTTTCTGTTTGATTGCACAATTAAGTTGATGTTTTCTTCACATTTTTAAACGCACAGTATTTATACTTGGTTTTACCTTGACATTTTGCTCTTGATTTGATATTTGTTTCTTGTACATTGCACATTTAAGTTGATATTTTCTTAACATATTTGAACTTACAGTATTTATACTTGTTTTTACCTCATCATTTTGCTCTTGATTTGTTATTTCTTTTATATTGCACATTTCAGTTGATATTTCCTTCTGAATGTACAGTTTTTACAAGAGTTTTTATCTTGTCATTTTGCTCTTAATTTAATATCTGCTTTACACTCACAGTTTTAGGTTAGTCCAAACTGATTTTTATTTTATTTTTCTTGGTTATTTGTAATGTGATGTATAGTTTCTACAGTATAATAAACAATTTTGTAATCACTCTTTGTTGTTAACAATGCGTGGTGTAGCTACCCACTACCTGAGAAAATACGTGACTGCCTGATTGTGACAATTTGCGAGGGAAAGGTTCATGTTCATTGTGAAACCTTCACTGAATGTACGCTGGGGTATACATTCAGTAAACTGAGCCCAATTTGCTGAGTAGACCAGTTAAATAGCATACCATAGGACAGGACACTTAAGACATTATGATTTATAAATAAATGTACTTTTACAAACATGTAAAAATAGCATCAGCTGTGTATCAGTTCAGGAAGTCTGGGTCGCAGGCTCCTCCTGCCAAGCACTGAATGATTCAGAGATTTGGTGAACAAATCTTCCGTATAAATCTTTTTACTGAACTGATTCTAGTGATTCAGTACATCTTAAAGAACTGCCGTGCCCATCACTGCAAATTACCCCTTAAACGAGGTGACAAGATGATATTGTTAAAAATCAGCTCAGAAAAAATGATTTTTTAGGCAAAGATATTAAAAATCACGATGTTTTCAAAAGTTGCTTTGAAAAATAGAAATTTCTGTTCTTGGAGACAGTTTAGTTTCTATTTTTTGTTTTTACTGAATCTCTTTAGTTTTTTATTTTACATCCACATATGTATGGGGTGAAGTTTATTTGTTTTCCAGCTGTTAGATTTCAGGGCTAATCAGCTGTCTGTCTTTTAAAAGTATTATTTTTAGATCTTTGTTAATGTATTTTGTCTAATTAAAACCAACTGGAAGTTTTTAGGTAAAGGTCTTTTGTTGCTTATGAGGAAATTCTGTTTAACAGTTTGAAGTTTAGAATGAAATAAAGCAACTTTACCTCCTTAATAACCTTTTAATTTTGGTGAAAACACTGTCAAAATGATGCTAAACTGTGAGCAAAAGGACCCGTATCAACCCGCTGGTAAACCGCTCAGTTTTATCCTTTGTTTTCATGCTCAGTTCGCTCATACACAGCCTGTTCGCCACTCCTAAAGAGTGTTAATACATGCCACACATGGCTGAACACACATGACACATGTCCACATTGACCTCTGGCCTGTGATTTATGTTTCTAACCTGTTGATGACTTCATCACTGCGAGGATTTATAATCTGCTGTAAATCAACACATTCGTTGGAGCACAGAGCTGGAGGCCATAAATGGCAAAATAAGAAGCTTTGTGATCCGCAGGAGGACATATATCAGACCGTTTGAAATCTGTGAAGAGAAATATTCAGATGTGGACTGCTGGATAAATCTACAGACTCAGAGAGCAGATGTCATGGCAGACTTCTCCATCCATCCATTATCTGTACCGCTTATCCCTTTCAGCATCACAGAGGGCTGGAGCCAATCCCAGCGGACATTTGGGGAGAGGTGGGGTACACCTCGCCTGCAAATCGCAGGGCCAAATAGAGAGACAGACAACCATTCATGCAAAGACAATTTAGAGTCATTAATCAACCTAATGAACATGTTTTTGGTCTGTGGGAGGAAGCCAGAGTGCCAGCAGAGAACCCACACATGCACAGGGAGAACATGCAAACTCCAGACAGAAAGGCCCTGCAGGGGGATCAAACCAACATCCTTGCTGTGAGGCATGTACCCTACCTGCTGCACCACTGAGCTGCGTATTGCATCCTCTTTTATTTCCCTCTTAATATTATTTCTCTCATTTTATTGATTTTAAGCCTTAATAACTTTTTTCTGTTAATCTTATTAATTTCACACCTTGAACAGTAAATTGCTTTAAACAAGATAGTAATACATTCTTCATATTTTTTGGGTACATTTTATTTGTAAGTTAACTTGAAGTTAAAAAGGAAGAAAGAAAAAAAGGTTCTGAGGAGGATCATTTCTTTAATATTTGGTTGATGTCAGGCCTGCCCACAGAAGAGGTTGTGCCCCTGGGAGGCCCCATACATGGGCCCCGGACTGGTTCTAGCATGTCTGCCTTAAAAGCTTGGTCCTAGCCAACTGGATCACATTTACTGTGCGAGGATTTGCTATTGAAGGGGCCACACAAGGGCACCAAAGAGGCACTTAACATCTTTGCACTGATCTATTTATAGTCCCTGACACACTCCTCTGTGTAAGTTCATGCATGATTTTGGAGTCTGCACACGCCTGGAATATAAAACTTGTCTGATTCTGATTCACAAAGTGCTGTGTTTGACCTTTACATCATGTCTTGGGTGTCTTTAGACATAGATTTGATTTAAGTTGAATAATAAAAATTGCAAAATGTTGTCTCTGTAGATGATCAGTGCAGCTCTTTCTCCCTCCCCTTTAAAAGCACTCAGATCTGAGGGGTCAGGGGCTAAGATGATGCTGTATAGGCTGTATAGCTGTTACATCATAAACACCAGGAAGTAGAAAAGACCTTATGGGGCATTTTCTTTAAAGAGGCATAGAGCATGGAGCACAGCACACATACTGTATCTTAGTATGACCTTGACAAACAATCATGGATGACCTTCTGCTGTGGACCAGCTCAACTTCAGGTGCTTTATCCTACATCAACCATCAACAGAAATGACATCATTTAACATAAATTCATACTTTGGCACTGGTTGATTGATTGATTGATTGATTGATTGATTGAGCATTCCACTGTACCCAGGGGCTTATCTATGTGGCTAATCACCATTAACAGGTGACCCAACCAATCAGTGTCATGAAATATATGGATTTATGGATAAATAAAAAAATAACTTAAACAATATATATATATATATATATATATATATATATATATATATATATATATATATATATATATATATATATATATATATATATATATATATATATATATATATATATATATATATATACATATATATATATATATATATATACACATATACATACATACATACATATATATATATATATATATATATATATATATACATATATATATTTCTTTTTTTATTTTGATTTTTACCCAATCAAATATACATTTTTAAAAATGCAGAACAGTTATTTAATTAAAAGCGACTAATATTCAGAAAATTCATTTAAGTTAAAATAGATTTTCTGTTATTTTGCATGTTAAATGAAAAGTTTTTCCACTGTTGAAACAAGCTGGAGATGTGAAAAAGTTAAAATGAGTTCAAGAGTTAATTTTACTGCAACAGATTATTCTGGGAGGAGATAAACTATCATTACATTTTGATAAAATAGTAAAGATATGTCTAAACAACAACATGATGAAAATGTGGCGATCCAATGTATATATAAAAAAACAAACATAAATAAATAAAAAGTAAAATAAATAACTAAATGGAGGCCCAGCCAGATATTCTCCAGCCCTCTGTTAGGGCCTCCATACACAAATATCTGGCTCAGGGGTGAACAAAAGAAGATGGGAAACTTAGAAAAGGGCAAGGCAAGTTTATTTGTAGAGCACAATTCATACACAAGGTAATTCAAGTGCTTTACAGAACAAGAAAAATGCATTAAAATCACAAAATAAAATAAAAACAAAAATCATCATTATAAAATGAACTTTAAAAGAGAAGAGTGCAGATAAAATCCTTTCAGTCATATGCTCAGTTAAATAGAGCTGTTTTGAGCCTAGATTTGAACATTGTCAGTGTAGAGGCCTGTCTCACATCTTCAGAAAGACTGTTCCAGATTTTAGCTGCATAAAACTGGAACCCTGATTCTCCATGTTTAGTCCTGACTCTGGGCACCAGCAGGAGGCCGGTCCCTGAGGTCCTCAGAGTCCGAGATGGTTCATATGGCACTAACATGTCAGAGATGTACTTTGGTGCTCGGCCGTGGAGAGACTTGTACACAAGCAGAGCTGCTTTAAAGTCTATTCTCTGAGCCACAGGAAGCCAGTGTAGGGACCTGAGCACAGGACTAATGTGCTCGTACTTCCTGGTTCTGGTCAGGACCTGAGCAGCAGCATTCTGGATGTACTGCAGCTGTCTTACAGCTCGTTTGGAGAGGCCAGTGAGCAGGCCGTTACAGTAGTCTAACCTACTGGAGACAAATGCATGGATAAGTCTCTCCAAGTCAGGTTTAGACACTATACCTTTGATTTTGGCGATGTTTTTTAGATGGTAAAAGGCTGCTGATGTTATTGATTTGATGTGGCTGTTCAAGTTCAAGTCTGAGTCCATTATTATCCCGAGATTTCTAATCTGATTTGTAGGTTTTAGGGAGAGAGACTGGAGGTGACTGCTGACACTTTGGACTCTAATTTCTTAGACCAGGCACAGGCGGGGCGCACCTGCCCTGCGCCATGCCTGCGCCGCGCCAATGGGGTGTGGCCAGGGCATTTTGCAAGTTTCGTGCACAGCGCAGTCTGGCGCAGGGAGGCGCACCCACGCCTCCGTCCTCCCCACCGGCACAAGTAGAAGAGAGGGAGGAGATAAGACTTGAGTGGGTTTAACACAGCCGAGTGTGATCTTCACCAATCAAATGAACGCCTCCCCTCGTCTTTAAATGCGCAGCGGGCGAGGCACAGTGACAATTTCACCTCGGTGGAGAAGAAGGTCAGAGCCGCTGTTACTTTTACAGCAACTGGGAGAGAGCAGGGGCCAATGGGCCACGCACCGGAGGCCACGACACGCGTCACTGTGTGGACCACCTCGTGGGACAGATGTAATCTGTTCCTGTGTCATAAATTGGAGTACAATTTAAGTGACTATTACATTTAAACACAGCAGCAGGCTAATCCCTTCATCATGCTTGTGATCCACCTGCATTCCTGGTCTGTCATCACCAAATAGCAGGGCCTTAGGTAAAATACCCCCCCACCCCCCCATATCTCCTCCTCATCCTCCTTGCAATAATGTACTCCATCTTTTTAGATCACAATAAGAATAAAGATTAAAACAGAGAAATATGGGCAATCACAGGTAAATCCTGAAGACACTGAGTGACTAATATTTATTCAGAGAGCGTCTCTCTCTTTTTTCTTTTCTTTTGAATTTCATGAGATGAGAGAAGCCGGATACTCCGTATCGGATGATGTGGCTGTTTGTGGTTGGCTGAGAGATGTGAACTCGTAAGTTTGCGTCACTCTTCCAGCTGCCGTCAGGTTGAGTTTCCATTATGACAAACGTCTCTGATCTGACATCAGATGTGACGGGACAAATAATATAGATACAAATGCATATGCTGGTTCAGATGGTTACATGAAATAGTGGTTGTTGTGATTGTTTATTGCATTGAAATGTGCCTGACACTGTGGATACCTGCCTGTGAGGTTTTGGTGACGTGTGCGCACAGCGTGCCTGTCAGCCAAATTACCACTGCACGGGGTGTGCCTCGCCTGCGCCGAGAATAGACCAGATTGGAGCTGGCGAGCTTTCAGCGCACCTTCTGCATGTTTTTTTGGCACAAAATTGTCAGTGCGCCAAGCTGAATCTTTTGACACCTCCCCCTGGTGCGCCGTCACACCCATCTCGGTGCAGCTGGTCTACCAAATTGCCAAATTTGGTAGACCAGCAATTTGCCAAAATTGCCAAAGTGCGCCGGACAAAATGACCTCTGCACAGGGTGCGCCAGGCTGCGCCACCCTGAGTTGCGCCAGGAAATTGGAGCCCTTTCTCTTTGTTTCTGTGGACCAAATACAATGACTTCAGTCTTGTCTGAATTTAGCTGGAGAAAGTTGTTTAGCATCTACACACTGACCTGTTGGATGCAGTGACAGAGTGAATCCACTGGTCCATATTCACCTGCTGTCGCTGAGACATACATCTGAGTGTAGGACACATTATTACTCTGTATTAGCTGGCCTTAAAGGCAGCATGGAGAGACTGAACAGAAGGGGTCCCAGGATTGACCCTTGGGGCACCCCACAGGTCAAGGCCGTGTGGTCTGAGACACAGTTACCAATTTCAACAAAGTACTTCCTGTCTTCTAGACAGGACTTCAACCAGTTTAGGGCAGTGCCAGAGATGCCCACCCAGTCCTCTAGTCTCTGTAACAGGATCTCATGATCCACAGTGTCAAAGGCAGCACTCAGATCTAGCAGGACTAAAACTGGGACTTTGCCTGTGTCAGTGTTCAGCCGGATGTCATTTCTCACCATGATAAGAGCGGTCTCAGTACTGTGATGGGGTCTAAAACCTGCCTGGAAAACATCAAAGGAGTTGTTCATTAGGAGAAAGTCAGTAAGCTGTTGGTAAACAACTTTTTCGAGGACTTTACCTAAAAACAGCAGATTTGAGATGGGCCGGTAGTTGTTCAGTACTGTGGTATCAAGACTGCTCTTCTTTCGGAGAGGCTTTATGACCGCAGTTTTCAAGGCCTTTGGGAATGTTCCAGATTGTAGTGACATGTTAACTATGTCAGCGAGTGGTGGTAACAAACTGCTCAGCACAGACTTTAGAAATCTAGTGGGTAACACATCGAGGCAGCATGTAGATGAACTCAGACTGGTGATGATCTCTTGGACAGTTTTGTCAGTTACAGGTGCAAAATGAGTCAGCTCGAAGTGTCTAGATGGAGGCAGGGTTGTTTTTGGTGTTGTGGAATTGATGGCATTGTTAATGGTCTGAACCTTGTCACAAAAGAATACTGCAGACTCATTACACTTAGATGTGGAGTTTAGTTGGACGGCAGTTGAGCTGGAGGATTTGTTAATCTGTTCACTGTTGCAAATAAGACACGCAAGTTGTTACTGCAGTTTCCAATAATTTCATAAAAGTACCTCTCCCTTGTTCTATGTAAGATCTGATTGAACACGTACAACTTTTCTTTATAAATTTCATAATGAACATGAAGCTTTGACTTGCGCCATTTACGCTCGGACCTCCGGCACTCCCTTTTCTGTGCCCTGACCGAGTCGTCATTCCTCCATGGCGCCTTCTGCTTATTTTTAACTATTTTAACCTTCACAGGAGCAATGGCGTCCAGAACATTCAAAACACTCGAAGTCACAGGGTTCAGCACCACACAAAAGCCAAAGTTGACAATGGTTTTATAGGGGTTAATGCAACTAACTAAACCAAAGGACACACACACATCTAAAAGATTCTCAGAGAGATCTGTAAAAGCTGTCATGTTCTTCCGCTCCCCAAGCCCCCTCTAACATCATTAAAAGCAAAGCAGATTGATTTTGCAGCACATGGGACCTTTAAAATCTTAATATACCCAAAATAAAGGTTCACAAACAAGGGTGCTAACTTATTTAAACAGGCAACAACAGGGAACGGTAATAATTTTACGTCTATAGATTAAAGAGGCTGATTATTGGTTGGATTTGGAATGGGCCACGTCCTGGTTTACTCTCTGTGGGCCCCTCCGATTACCCCTATGTCCCCTTTATGGGCGGCCATGTGTAATGCTGATGTTACCGACCTGTCTCAGTCTGTACCTGCACAGCTTAGAGGTGTAACCTTCAAGATCCAAGATTCAATTTTATCAGTGTCCCAGAGGGCAAATTGGGTTGAGTGAGGAGTAAAAAAAACACATAAGACATGGAGTTACAATACAAACATATAACATGCACACAGATAGTATTACTGAGCAATGTGCTAGTACACACATGTCATCGTTAAAATAATGCTAAAATAGTACTAAAATACAGGGTCTGGGCACACAGTGACCAGTAAAGTGCACAAATTGATATTGATACACACAGTGTCCAATAAGTGCAGTCTCCTGAAGAGTGATGACTAAAGTGCCTCTCATTGTAAGCATAGCAGTGAGAACAACAATATGACAACAGAAAGGCAGCAGCAACAGCTAAATGTACATTACTTCCTTCTCTCAGCAGCATTCAATGCTCGAATGGGGACAGGAACAAATGAGTGTTTGTACCTGTTTTTAGTGGCCCGTGGGACACAGACGAAGACCAGAGGGAAGGAGCCTGTACTCAGAGTTAAGTGGGTGAGCATCATCTGAGCGGATAGACAGAGCTTTAAAGAGCACCTGTCTGTTAAAGATGTGATCCAGGCTGTCCAATAGGATACCAGCTACTTTAGATGCCACCTTTACAGTTTTCCAGAGGGAATTCTTATCTTTATACAGAGATTATCATACCAACAGATAACAGAAAAGGAAATGAGAGACTCAGTGTAATCACAATAAAACATTTTCATCAGGGTCTTGCCAGCTTCCTCAGGCAGTATACGCGTTGCTGACCTATACTGCTGACCCACTCCCCACACTTTACCTAACATCAGATCTGCACCTGCCCAGAGGTGCATATTAAACCTGACCTGACCTCGGCTGGCCGTTAAACACAACAGCACACAATCACCACCTCTGCTGAGGACCCTGCTCAACATTCACTGACATTCAGGCACGTCCTCCACCCACACACAGGCGCAGTCCTAGACCATGACATTTTCTCTCTCACTCGCACACTTCCATTTGCCTCTCTCACACAAACACATTAACACAGACGGCCAACAATGAATGCATGCTGCTACTGCGAGCGCCACCGCTCATTTGCAAAGCTCTTAACTGAAGCGAGGCAGCATTATTCCGTTTCCTCTATGGCCCGTACTAACACAGAGAGGCTTTGCTTGAGGCAGTTTCACACTGGTTATGTTCCCAGCTTCAGCTTCCGTACCAGGTGCATGTGTGTGGAGTTACAGCCCTGTCTCCTCACCTACAACCTACATGAGTTTCACTTCGAGAAAGAGCTTCAGCAGAAACTTCACAATAGATTGCCACACAAGTGACTTGATTCACTGAATAACTGACCCCAGAAAACCGCTCTGCTGTCCCTCCTCCATGGATCAGAGACTGAACATAGTGATTTATCAGCATTTGTCAGTCGGTGTGATGAAAATGAAAACGACTCGGACCTTCATGTCACAAACACGAAGGAGCTGATCATTGCTTTTAGGAAAAACTGTCCAGAGCCAAGAGCTGGCACCATCCAAGGAGAAAATGTGGACACTGTTCCATTAATCCATTCATCATCTATACTGTATATCCCTTATGGGGTCACAGGTGACATTGGGCAAGAGGCGGGGTACTACGGTGGCCAACAAGGCCAAACGGCATACAACGGCTCGATGTATTTCAATAAGGGAAAACACCTGCAGAGTTAGAAACGAAGCAAAGCCCAAAACAATCCAAACAGAAAACATCTGCAAGGAATGCAGCAAAACCAAGTACAACAACAGAGGTGCTGCCCGCCTGGAGAAGGGTCTGGAGCAGAGAGAGTATGTGACTGCGGTCAAGCCAGCTGCCTTTCATTTTGGTGTAGTCAGGCCAGCCGCTCCAACATTTTAAATGCACTTGTATAGCAAGCTTTATGACAATACATGGAGACCCCTGAGAAAGTCAGTGCCAAGATATTAAGCAATAAGACACGGTCATCACTGAAGTCATTTATTGCTAAAGCTGAACATCTTAAATGTCTCCAAAAGTATTTTATGTCTGTTTGTGAGGGACAGAAACAGTCTAAATTATATTGTACAAGTCTGGGTCAAGATTTTTGGAGTCCAGCTGAAAAATTTGGGTTCTCTGTGGAAGGAACTGGTGGTTTAGAGATCAAATCAGATCTTGGTAGGGCTATCTCTCCCTGCAAAGGAGAACAAATTGATGTCCTCACTCCTTTAATCCTTCATCTATCGGGCTGTTGAATGATGGTTTTGATTCATGCTTGCTGCACTTACAAATATCTAGAGTCATTATGTGAAATGGTAAAATGATAAATAGACCTGAGCTTTTACAGCAGCTTTCTCGTCTCTTTGATGACTCAAAGCTGCTTTACACTGCTGGTCACATCTACCCTTTCACACCCACTCACTCATACATTCACTCACTGATGGTTATATGTCAGGTATCCATTAGTATCAAGTAACAAATTCATGCCCTTTGGTACCAATTTACATGCCACTGAAGCAGCAGTGAGACTAACCACGTGTTAGAACACATCGCCATGTGGCTTAAACCTACAATCTTGCCAACAGACGCACTGTCAGACTGTGCCCCCGACGCTGTAATTGTTATCATTGATAAACTGAGATGGTTTTGCTCATGGGTGACCCAGTTGGTCTGTTGTATCTGTTGCCACTGACAACTGAATGTGAAGTGAAATGTTGTGATTGTTTTTGCTTCATCTGTTCTTTTATTTTTGACTGTAAGCCTTGGCAGCTGTGAAGTGAACTGCCCATAAACAAAGCTGTCTGAATCTGAATCTGATACTGAGACTGACACAAGGAGAGTCTTTTCACAGAGGGCTAAATAAGCTTAGAATTATTCAACATTTAGTTAAAGGGGACATACTCCAGCTGATATCTTGGGATCATTGGATTGTCATTCTGCAGCACAAACTGTTAAAAGCCACACAAATGTCCCTGTGGTCTGCGGAGATGTCATATTGATATGTGTGGGTAAAGAATTTGCATTTTCATTTTAAAAACATTTACTGCTCTCCACTATTTTGCTGGATAAGTCCACAGGCACTGAATTACTTTTAAACACTAATTTGATTTGTCTCTCCTCACTAAGCAGTGCATTTGTTTCTGAGTTGCCTAAAGGCAAGCTGATGTGATGGGTCTCATGAGCATCTAGAAACTAAGCCCTGTCTCTTGATCTGAACCGAGAGAGCTGCTCAGGAGAAAACCAAGTTTCTGTCTTTTATTCTGAACCTTTTGACCAGAGCATATTTTTTGATGACTAAAAGGAAATTTGAGAAATGATTCAATGCTCTTTCAACATCAAGGATTTTAGAAGAGTTTTGAATGTATTAAATCAGTGTGGATCCGTTTGGGTGTTTGGATTGGGTTCGGCAGGTTCAGTGATCATTTGTAAAATATTCAAATTACAGCACTAAATCTAAAAGTCCTCTGAGACATTAGATAACTAATCAAGATTAAAACCACCAAGGAAGATCTTTTTTTTTTTCATGTGTTGTGAAAGGAGTTCAGGGGTAGTTGAGGGAGGCTCATAAAGGGGTGCAAACCTTTAAGTACTCACGTGCACCTTGACAACAAGCTGGACTGGTCTATTAACACAGATGAAGGGGCAGAGCCAGCTCTTCTTCCTCAGGAGGCTCAGGTCTTTGGATGTCTGCAGTGAAATGCTGCACAGGTTCTATCAGTCAGTGGTCTACAGGGTTCTGGTCTATGCTGCAGTCTGCTGGGGGGCAGCAGGACTGATAGGAACACCAGGAGGCTGGACAGGCTGGTGAAGAAGGCTGGCTCTGTGATTGGCAGGAGTTTGGACTCACTGAGGAGAGGGCTGGAGAGACGTTCATGCAGCACATAGGTCATCCTGGACAATAGAGACCATCCCCTCCACAACATCCTGGGACAGTGAAGCAGCAGCAGTGGGAGGCTCATCTCACTGCTGCAGGACTGAGAGGTTCAGGAGATCTTTGTTCCCACAGCCATCAGACTGAAAACAGCCTGAACAAAGGGAGTGGGTCAGGACTGGACTGTTTATTACCACGATTACTAATACAGGATACCCCAATTTCCCCAAGAGGACGAATCTATCTATCTGAAAACTAAAACCACCACAACTGAGCTAACAAAGTTCTTCTGTGTCTTCCATGAAAACTCCAGAAAATGGTCACCCTGGAACAGTGACAGCCCTACTGCTTGTTTTGTTAGAGTTATTTAAGTTGCTCAGGTTTTATTGTTTGTGTTCTTCAGGTTATGGTTTCAGTTTTCAGTGTCCTTGGTTTGTTTCCTTTGTGCTTCAGTTCTTCTATCATAGGTATATTTTTGTCTGTAGTCAAAGCACTTTGCAAACCTTTGTTTTTAAAAGTACTCTATAAATTAAATCATTAGATTACATTACATTAGATTAGATTAGACAGAACTTTATTAATCCCTTTGGAAAACTCCCTGAGGGAAATTAAGGATTATTATTACTATCAGGGCTCTCAAGTCTCACGCATTCAGCTTGTAACACACGCATTTGAACCTTTTCACATTCTCACACGCCACACCTGGTATTTCCCACGCAAAATTTATTACAAAACGCCAACCGAGTTATGCCGCTATGTATGCATTGGAACATGTAGCAAGATGCTCTGAGCACCACAGAGCTCAACGGGAGCTTGACACAACCCAGTCAATAAGATCAACTACCCAGTCAATCAACAAATAACATACAGCTACACATCAGCCAACCAGAAAATAGCACTGCTGTATCCGGGTAAGATACGGTTGATCTGACCACAGAGGATGCATACTGCACACACAATGGGAGTGCCTAATGACACGAGTACAGTTAGTTATCTCATCATTTGATTTTGTAGCACGCGGATTAATGAAATTTCTAATTGTATGAAAGGAAAACAACAGGAGCTTATTCTTATTCCTTCTCCACACCTACCATTAAACAGTAAAGCAAAGTCTAATCACATTGACATACAAACTGCGGTTAGCAGGCATCACATTAAATCAAACTAATCAATGTACAGTTAGTTAAGTTAATAGTTGTAATTAGAGCATGAGAAATGTTTGGCTCTATTTAGGATCAAAATTGCACATTTTAGTTTGAAAGAGCATTGTCAAAATGTTAGAGGTAAATAATAACAAAAAGAGAAATAATAATTTGTATTATTAAGTTGCATATTGATATAATACTTGATATATTATTCTAACATCATTCTAACATCACAAAGTGACAATAAGACCTATTAGGTAGTTGTTGGAGCAAAAAAAAAAAAGGGCTGGACTACTAATTTAACCAATTTTAATTTTAACATGCACATAGATGGTTGATGACTTATTTGAAATTTGAATCTTTTATAATAATCTCTATGAACTATCATAACCAAGGCCTGCACATCTCACTGACCTGACCTGTAATTATTATTATTATATTAGTGTTCATTTTATTATTATGTGCTGTAGGCAATCAAGATGCAGAAAAATAAGACAAAAAACATAAAAAACTGAGAAACATTTAGAAAATGAAAGTCATTTGTGAAAAACAGAAAAATCATCATGAGGGGAAACGGTACACACAACATTACCCTGATGGGTCGATGACAGAGGAGCAGACGTCCCACAGCACGAGGAGAAAGAAAAATGACGTTTTTCTTGGTGAGCAGCAGAATTGATTTCTCAGTTTGAAACTCTTTGAGACAAAAACACATCCAGAGATTTGTTTTTATCTACACTGTGGCCCAAATAAATCTGCCAATCAGCATTCAGAGCTGCACACGTGTGTCAGCGAGGCTTCAAAAACCTCGCCATCTTTTCTGACAGAGACCTGAACACCCCGGTGAGCACACACACACACACACACACACACACACACGCCTCCCACAGTGTGCAGCAGCAGCACCGGGCTGGTGAACGTCAGAGGATCTTCAGATGTCAGAGCTGGATATTCTCTCCGACATCCTCTTCATCTCTCAGATCAGACACCTTCTCCCAGGAGACTCCAGAAACTTTTTTATTTTGATTTTTTTTTTGATTGGAGCTCATTTTACCTGCTGGGACTTCAGGGTTTGTGTTTCTAACTCTGCTCAGAGCTCACAGCAGAAGAAGTTGAGACTTTTGTTCTATGACTGGACTCAGACGATTGTCAGGAGGGATCAGAGCTGATGGAGGATCTGATCGTCTTTAGAGGAGAGACAAACGAGCAGTGACATGCAGCTCTGAGGAGCAGCACAGCAGTTTCTATAGAAGTGTCAGACAGTGAAAGCACAGCAGAGGGTCAAGGAGAGGGACTCAGGTGGTCATGTGGCCATGTGCAGTGTTAATTTCGTTGATTAATTATTTTTGTCATAGTTTCTGTCAACAACCTTTGTTCCCCTGACGAAAACTAGACAGTAACTAATAAAAACAAGTACACATGAACAAAAACTCAAACTAAATCAACTGACATTTTCATCGACAAATAAAAACTAGACTAAAATGTCTGACAGAGACTTAATCCAATCAGACCTAATTTGGTCATGTAGAAAGTAGGGACAAGTTAGGAATATATCCAATCACAGCTACTTTGGTTGTGTGGAAAGGTTGGATGAGTTAAGAGGGACATCCAATCACAGCTGCCTTAGCTTGGTGGTGGTGGGATAAGTTGTGGAGCGATCCAATCAGAGCTCCTCTCTTTATGAACTGATATATTCATGTAGAGCAGGTTCACTGTTTGTTGTCAGTTCTGGTATTGTAACTGAGATGCTCTGCCAGGTAGCCTAAATAAAGGTGACTGCATTTCACACAAAAGTTCAATTTGTTTCTGTTCATTTATACATTCAGACTTTACTAGCATTCAGTAAAGGGTTATTAGATGTTTCATTTTATCCAAGTGTAAAACATGACTTCAGAAATTCAAGGAAACATAAAAATGCCTTACCTTTTACACTTCATATTTTAGTCAACCAAATTTACAGTAGATTTCATCGACTAAAATGTTGTGAAATTTCATCAACTAAAACTAGACTAAAATCAAAACAATTTAGATGACTAAATTATGACCAAAACCAAAATGTATTTTAAGCACAAGACTATAACTAAAAATAAATTAAAAAGTGCTGTCAAAATTAACTGTGGTCATGTGATTGGTTCAGTCTTATTTCTGTGTGTGAATGTTTTAAATAAACACAGAAAACATGATGATTGCATTACACTGAATTCTCTTTTCTTCACCTTGTCACTTATTTTCAGCTGTGATGTTGGTCCAGAGCTGTGGCCTTCAAACCTTTATTGGACAACAGCAGAGTTTTTATGCTGTACGGTGTAGTCGGTGTAGTCGTGTTGTTCTGCCTAAGCAGAATAGTGTGGACCAAAGACAGCAGCTCAGTCCCAAAGAGCATGACGCAGGGTCAAAGTTGCTGGTGGTGCAGACGAGTCATCAAGAATCTTGAATGGCCCCAAACCTGACTTGACTGACTCTCTGACTTCAGGTACACAAGGGCTCTGATGTGGACTCTCCATAAGTCTGCATATCTGTAGACCATCCTGCGGACTTACCCAGAGCTCAGAGCAAAAACTGATGAAGGACTAATCATCCAAATGATGTTCACTTGCCTCACTGTTGAGGCAGTACTTTTTTCAAAATAATGATATTAAAAATTAACACAAACAAAGACGTGAAGGGATAACACGTCATGAAAATGAAAATTGCTCAATTATTTATTTAGTGGTTGTTTTTAACACATTAAAAATTCACAGAGTATCAATATTTAGGATTTTTTTTCTTTTGATATTGTGTTAAATATATTAATAATATAACGAAAGAAACAAATAAACACTCAGTGAGCTTATATTTGATCTTTTTCCATGATGTTTAGTTGTGTCCAAATACTGAACTGTCTCCCTCCACATCAGGAAGTTGAGCCTCGACTGTCCTGCAGAGTAAAACATACTTACGGCTACATCCAGAGCACATTACCTCAGGATGTACTTTTTTGTTCATCCCAGCAGTGACAGAGACAGAGAGCCTGAGTGGTATCTGATCATCCTTTCAAAATAAAACACCCGCCGGTCTCTGTTATTTATCAAATGGTAATTGAATAAATTTGCTTTGAGCACCATATTGCTATTCCTCGTGCCACTTAATTCTTTTTTTTTTTTTGTGAATTAAAAGAGTCACAAACAATTCCTGCAAATCCTGGAGGGACTGCAGCAGGTATCATTAATGAAACCACCAGAGCAGTAAATCATAATAATTCATACTGAATTGTAAATATATTTGTTTGCCATATCCAGAAATGCTAAATTAACAGCAGACCAAACTAAAGGTGCCCCAGTTGTATCTGCACAGGTCAGTATCTGTAAATTTTTGTCAAAAAAAAAAAAAAACATGATTACTTGATTGGAATTAATGCCTGTAAACACCAATATCTACGCCATCCCCTAGTCTGCTACTTCTCCTTCATCCTCTTAAATAAACTGCAGTAGAGTCTTCAAAACTTCAACCTCAGTCCATTATGTCCAACAGCATGAAGCCTAATCAGCTGAGCTAAAGGTTCAGCTAGAATCATTGTGTTGCATCTAGGTTGTCTTGGTAAAACGAATATGTGACAAAGCCAAGAACATGATGTGTTCAAATGCATTTTACAGAGTTGGATATTTAGGTTTTTGCTGAACCTTGAACAAATAAAGTTGAGTCGAGGTGATTTTTGTTTTCTTTGCATCATGAATCAGCTTTGTCAGTTACATTATGTTAATGAGTTCATCTGTTGAAGTGTTTTGCCTTTTCTTTATTGAACTATTTGGACTGTTTTGTCTGTTGGATTGAATTAATCATTTATGTCACTGTCTGTCAATAATTTTGTTTCACATGACAAAAACAAGTGAGTCTTTTTTATTGTGTAATTCAGACGTCCTTACTGCTCCATGACCTGTTTTTATTTTGCTTTGCTGAGCAAACCTTTTACCAGTTATTAAAAAAACCAAAAGAAAACATGATTGGTGTTAAACAATCTCACGAACAGGTGATCTGAGATCGGTAACAGCCAAGGAAGCCCGATCGAGGCATCCCTAGACCAAACTGTTATTAGATATCAATGATGATTTGAGATCATCAAACACAGAGAGATTCATCAGCAGAGGAGCACACAGAGCTGTGCTCTGACAGGGTAAAATCATAAAGCCTTACTGTAATTAACCAGCAATTTAAACAGGAAAATTAAAAAATTAAAACAACTCAGAACTCAAACAACTAGAAATTGGTGGGAGCAGATATAAAAATCAGACTCAATTCATTGAGTTGTCACTTGTCATGTTGTCATAAGTTAAAATAACAAACACACAAAGAAATCCATCCAGCCTATCCCAGCTGTCTTTGGGCGAGGGGCGGGGTACACCCTGAACTGGTCGCCAATCAATCACATAGAGAGACACGCAACCATTCATGCTCACAATCATACCTAAGGGCAATGTGGAGTTACCAGTCAACCTAATGAGCATGCTACACTGGGTCACCAAAGGCAAGGAGATTAGAGCAGTGGCCCGTCCTCTTCTCTCAGCTGCTGTTTTTTTAGAGTAACTCTTTTAAGATCTTTGGCCCGTGTTACCGTTGTTGTGGTGCTGAGGTGTAATCTGCCCTTGGGCTCGCTCCTGAACTGGCACGGCCCGCGGCTGCATGTTGTAACCATAGAAACCAACGTTCAGGAGGCATCCTTCAACCTATCCCTTTGATAAGAGGCTGACTTAAGTGCACATTTGAGTTATGAGCAATTAAATGTGCATTTATGTCTTTGAAGGAGTTTGGTCGTTCTGTGACAGGTCGTGTTTTGGACTCCCCTGACTGGATGGGCTAGTGTGCTCTTTGGGTGGGTCTGTGCCCTCCTGGCCCCCGACCCGTCACTGCTTCAGGTGGAGATGTCTGTCTTTTTGTTTATGAGGCCTTTATATAAATACACATGACATCCCTGTAACAGTGTATTTGTTCATTTTGACTGCTGGTTAAAGCCATAAAGGTGTTTTGGGGACCTGATAATGAGTGTAACCTTCTGTGAAAGACATCCTTCCTGTGACAACGGTATGCAGGCACAACGACGTGCTACTCTTACACATACATACTTTAGCCTCAAGTCACACTCTCCCTGCTCAGTACTGAATTTATTAATCAATCAATCAATCAGTCAGTCAGTCTTTGTTTGTATAGCACCAGTTCATCACAAGTGTTATCTCAAGACACTTTACAACAGAGCAGGCTGAAGACAAACTCTTCATTTTATGGATACACATATGTAAATACTTACAAATATCTATCTATATCTATCTATCTATCTATCTATATATGTATATATATATATATATATATATATATATATATATATATATATATATATATATATATATACACGTATATATATATATATATATATATATATATATATATATATATATATATATATATATATATATATATATATATATATATATATATATAGATATATATACACACACATATATACATATATGTAGGAGCTCTGCATGTGCGATGATCACGAATGTAGACAAACTGAAGTTTGTGACAGATGAAAGGTTTGCTAAGCTCTGAAAAAGAACTTCCCTGCCCTTATGATGTGTTGAAGAGGAGCTGCCAAAGACTGTAAACAGAGAAATGATGAAGCAAAACAGCAGAGGAACAGGGAGAGAGACTGCTCACATGTATCAGCAAACTAACAGATCATCCACATCATGTCTGTAAATACAAACTAAAGTCCTATTCTCCAAATACAGTCTGTTCACGGTCTTCATTGTCGCTCCTCCTCCTTCCATCATCATGATCATCATCATCTGGTGACAAATTCCTTGTATGTCTAACATATGTGGCCAATAAAGCTGATTCTGATTCTGATTCTGATTCTGATCTGCACATTGTGTTAAGGAATAGTGATGGGAAGTTTGGCTCTTTTCAGAGAGCCGACTCTTTTGGCTCAACTCCCAGAGAAGAGCCGGCTCTTTAGACTCTCGAATGGCTCTTGATCTAGGATCTTTTGTAGCCCTATATATTACCTTCACTTTGTAAAAATTGGTAGTTTGTGTGTAGTAAACCCCTTTGTGTTCAGGGTTTTTATGAGAATCCTTATAATCTCCTAATTTTGTCCATTTATTTTGCTACAAAACCAATCTCATTGACTATATCTTTAAACTGCAGCCAGATGCTGCTTCGCTCTCGAGTCACACATAGTTATACTACACGACAACACAATGCACTCACACACTCTCCTCACTGCTGTCTACTGTCTCACTCACTCCTGTATCCTCAAACTATTAAGGGATGTGTCTGAAGTCTGGTTGGAAACTCCCAGAGGGTATTAATGTGAATTCATGGGAATAAACAGGAATAAACCTGGAATTTGCTAAACTGAAGGTTGGCCCTTGAACAGAGATCTTAAATATAACTGGAAAAATAAATTTTTGCATAATCTTGATTGAAACCTCCAGATTTCATGCAGATTTACTTGAGAATATCCCTGCTATTCCTCAATCACTTGTACAGAGTTCACTGCCTACTACAGGGGTGTTGAAGCCATGCCCTCTATGTGCACTGTGCATTTCTCCATCTCGTGCACAGTTGGTTTCTAGAACCCTGGACTGTTGAAGCCACATTTTTGAGCCTGTGGACAGAAAGTAAGGCTTACATTAAATGATCAATAAAATAATTAAACTTGATAAAATTCTAATAAATCTGTTCAGTTTTTTTATTGAATTATTCTGCCTGTATGTCTGCCTATGACAAAACAATATGCTTAGCTTTATGTTTCAATATGATACAGCTCATGTCACTTAATCCAATTTCCAGTCAGTTCCCATAAATTCTCATGATTCCCGTAATTCCACAGACATTTTTTTATTACTTTGGAATATTTCCAAACTTCCCCAGCTTTCCCCATGGAAAGGCTCTGAAAAGTTTCTGGAAATTTACTGAATATTTTCCACTTCTTTGCACTCTAATCAGTAATGATATAAGCCGATCTCACAAACAGGAGACTCTTGGTTGGTGTTGGTGCAGAAAAGCCTGATCTAGGTGTCTCTACTTGTAACAACGCAAAAGTAATCTGAGTATATTTACTATTATTACTCTGATGTTGGCCTCCCTTGTCTGCAGCATGAAAAGCTCAGTTTGTTAAATCTGTTATTAGAGTCTGTTTGACAGCTGAAATACTTCTTAAGAACAATCCCTAAACTTTTGAACCTGCTAAGGTCTTTTCAGGGCTGAAAATAATCCTGGTTAAACCAAAACTTCCCCTCCACGTGGACCATGAAGGGTTTTACTTCAATTTGCATCAGTCCTCCTCGGTGGATTGTTTGTATTCAGAGCCGGTCTAATGAAGACCTTCAGACAGACACCCTCTGACGGATCAGAAACTGACCCATCAGAGTGTGTGTGTGTGTGTGTGTGTGTGTGTGTGGGTGTGTGTGTGTGTGTGTGTGAGCGGCCCTGACGGGGCTGAGTGCAGAGCTCACGGCGAGGACAGGATGGAAATCCCAGCTGGGAGCGCTCAGGCAGCACAGGCCGGATTATAACTCTGAACATCAAATTGTCTTATGTAACACAATGTAGTGCAGCGTGCGGCGACCAGCAGCTATTACGCAATCCACTGTGACCCGGCGAGGAAGAGACACGCCTGCACATGTGCACATACACACACACACATACACACACTCACACATTCTGAATGTCTGTTATTTAGTATAAGCAGTAAAAACGCTGCCAAATATAAAATGTGTCCTGTAATAGTGACGCATCCGTCTACGTGTCATTATTTCTCTTCATGTCATGAATAGCTGTTTTAAAATCATTTCAGTTTTTGACCTGCTTTTCTTCTTTTTTTAATATCATTTTCATTCTTATGTTTTATTTTGTTCTTCTTCTAGCACTCCTTTTTTAATTTTCTGTGTAATTTAATGAAGCACTCTGATTTAAAATTGATTACGTGAAAATCTAAAATGTTCAGATATTCTCACCAATTGAACCAATCAAACAGTTTGTTTATCATAATACTTTGTGTACTTTAAAAGTTGATTACTCAAAAAATACACAGTAAGAGTACGCCTTTCTGCTACAACATATAGTCCAAGGGGCCTTCTTTAAAGTGATACCAGATTAATCAGGTACCAATGCAAGAAAATGATCTCAATTCATTTTAAAATCTGACTCAGAGGGCTCAAAAGAAACTGCTTCATGAATTAATCAACCTTCACTGATTTTTTTTATTATTTAATTTATCTATTTGCACAGAGTCAAAAGAGAAGTCAAAGAAAGTAGTGAATAAGATAATGTCACATGTGCAGGTGAGGTATGTAGTGACATTTTTTGTTGTTTAATAATGTTTAATACTGTTAGAAGGTTATCTGTATTCGAAATATAATGGGACAGGAAGACCAATGACATTTGAGATGAAGTTGAACAAGACCACAGATCCGTGAATTATTAAATTATAAGATCACAAATAAAGTTACTCTGCTGAGGTCTCTCTCTGGGCCTTGTCTCTGTAGTCATCCATGAAGGCAGGTTTACAGCTTAGATCGGCAGAGTGTATGTGTGTGTCACACTACAGACAGGACCAACAGACAGAGTGTATGTGTGTGTCTCACTACAGACAGGACCAACAGACAGAGTGTATGTGTGTGTCACCACAGACTGGACCAACAGGCAGAGTGTGTGTGTGTCTCACTACAGACAGGACCAACAGGCAGAGTGCGTATGTGTGTGTTACTACAGACAGGACCAACAGGCAGTGTGTATGTGTGTCTCACTACAGACAGGACCAATAGGCAGAGTGTGTATGGGTGTCTCACAACAGACAGGACCAACAGACAGAGTGTATGTGTGTTTCTCATTACAGACAGGACCAACAGGCAGTGTGTATGTGTGTCTCACTACAGACAAGACAAACAGTCAGAGTGTGTATGTGTGTCTCCCTACAGACAGGACCAACAGGCAGAGTGTATGTGTGTCTCACTACAGACAAGACCAACAGGCAGAGTGTGTATGTGTGTATCACTACAGACAGGACCAACAGGCAGAGTGTGGATGTGTGAATCACTACAGACACGACCAACAGACAGAGTGTATGTGTGTCAATACAGACAGGACCAACAGACAGAGTGTATGTGTGTGTCACTACAGACTGGACCAACAGAGTGTATGTGTGTGTCTCACTACAGACAGGACCAACAGACAGAGTGTATGTGTGTGTCACTACAGACAGGACCAACAGGCAGAGTGTGTGTGTGTGTCTCACTACAGACAGGACCAACAGGGAGAGTGTGTATGTGTGTGTTACTACAGACAGGACCAACAGGCAGTGTGTATTTGTGTCTCACTACAGACAGGACCAAAAGGCGGAGTGTGTATGTGTGTCTCACAACAGAAAGGACCAACAGACAGAGTGTATGTGTGTTTCTCACTACAGACAGGACCAACAGGCAGTGTGTAGGTGTGTCTCACTACAGACAAGACCAACAGGCAGAGTGTGTATGTGTGTATCACTACAGACAGGACCAACAGGCAGAGTGTGGATGTGTGAATCACTACAGACACGACCAACAGACAGAGTGTATGTGTGTCAATACAGACTGGACCAACAGAGTGTATGTGTGTGTCTCACTACAGACAGGACCAACAGACAGAGTGTATGTGTGTGTCACCGCAGACTGGACCAACAGGCAGAGTGTATGTATGTGTCACTACAGACAGGACCAACAGGCAGAGTGTGTGTGTGTGTCTCACTACAGACTGGACCAACAGGCAGAGTGTGTATGTGTGTGTCACTACAGACAGGACCAATAGGCAGTGTGTATGTGTGTCTCACTACAGACAAGACCAACAGGCAGAGGGTGTATGTGTGTATCCCTACAGACAGGACCAACAGGCAGAGTTTGTATGCGTGAATCACTACAGACACGACCAACAGACAGAGTGTATGTGTGTGTTACTACAGACCGGACCAACAGGCAGAGTGTATGTGTGTGTCACTACAGACTGGACCAACAGAGTGTGTATGTGTGTCTCCCTACAGACAGGACCAACAGGCAGAGTTTGTATGTGTGTGTCACTACAGACACGACCAACAGACAGAGTGTATGAGTGTGTGTCACTACAGACAGGACCACCAGGCAGAGTGTGTATGTGTGTCACTACAGACAGGACCAACAGAAAGAGTGTATGTGTGTGTCACCACAGACTGGACCAACAGACAGAGTGTATGTGTGTGTCTCACTACAGACAGGACCAACAGACAGAGTGTATGTGTGTGTCACTACAGAGTGTATGTGTGTGTCACTACAGACAGGACCAACAGACAGAGTGTATGTGTGGTCTCACTGCAGACAGGACCAACAGACAGAGTGTATGTGTGTGTTACTACAGACCGGACCAACAGGCAGAGTGTATGTGTGTGTCAATAAAGACTGGACCAACAGAGTGTATGTGTGTGTCTCACTACAGACAGGACGAACAGGCAGAGTGTATGTACGTGTCACTACAGACAGGACCAACAGGCAGAGTGCGTGTGTGTGTCTCACTACAGACAGGACCAACAGGCAGAGTGTGTATGTGTGTCTCACTACAGACAGGACCCACAGGCAGTGTGGACGTGTGTGTCACTACAGACAGGACCAACAGACAGAGTGTGTATGTGTGTCTCACAACAGACAGGACCAACAGACAGAGTGTATGTGTGTTTCTCACAACAGACAGGACCAACAGGCAGAGTGTGTATGTGTGTGTCACTACAAACACGACCAAAAGACAGAGTGTATGTGTGTGTCTCACTACAGACAGGACCAAAAGACAGAGTGTATGTGTGTGTCACTACCGACAGGCCCAACAGGCAGAGTGTATGTGTGTGTCTCTCTACAGACAGGACCAACAGGCAGAGTGTGTATGTGTGTGTCACTACAGACACGACCAAAAGACAGAGTGTATGTGTGTGTCACTACCGACAGGACCAACAGGCAGAGTGTATGTGTGTGTCTCTCTACAGGCAGGACCAACAGACAGAGTGTATGTGTGTGTCACTACAGACAGGACGAACAGACAGAATGTATGTATGTGTCACAACAGACTGGGCCAAAGGGCAGAGTGTATGTGTGTGTCTCTCTACAGACAGGACCAACAGGCAGAGTGTGTATGTGTGTGTCTCACTACAGACAGGACCAACAGACAGAGTGTATGTGTGTGTCACTACATTGTGTATGTGTGTGTCACTACAGACTGGACCAACAGACAGAGTGTATGTGTTTCTCACAACAGAAAGGACCAACAGGCAGAGTGTGTATGTGTGTGTCACTACAGACTGGACCAACAGACAGAGTGTATGTGTGGCTCACTACAGACAGGACCAACAGGCAGAGTGTATGTGTGTCTCACTACAGACTGGACCAACAGACAGAGTGTGCATGTGTGTGTCTCACTACAGACAGGACCAACAGGCAGAATGTGTATGTGTGTCTTACAATGGACAGGACCAATAGGCAGAGTGTGTATGTGTGTCTCACAACAGACAGGACCAACAGGCAGAGTGTGTATGTGTGTCTCACTACTGACAGGATCAACAGGCAGAGTGTGTATGTGTGTCTCACTACAGACAGGACCAACAGGCAGAGTGTGTATGTGTGTTACTACAGACACGACCAACAGACAGAGTGTATGTGTGTGTCTTACTACAGACAGGACCAACAGGCAGAGGGTATGTGTGTGTCACCACAGACAGGACCAACAGACAGAGTGTATGTGTGTGTCACCACAGAATGGACCAACAGACAGAGTGTATGTGTGTGTCACAACAGACTGGACCAACAGGCAGAGTGTATGTGTGTGTCTCTCCACAGACAGGACCAACAGGCAGAGTGTGTATGTGTGTGTCTCACAACAAACAGGACCAACAGACAGAATGTATGTGTGTGTCACTACAGAGTGTATGTGTGTGTCACTACAGACTGGACCAACAGACAGAGTGTATGTGTGGTCTCACTACAGACAGGACCAACAAGCAGTGTGTATGTGTGTGTCTCTACAGACAGGACCAACAGAAAGAGTGTCTGTGTGTGTCTCACTACAGACAGGACCAACAGGCAGAGTGTATGTGTGTGTCTCACTACAGACAGGACCAACAGGCAGTGTGTATGTGTGTGTCTCACTACAGACAGGACCAACAGGCAGAGTGTATGTGTGTGTCTCAGTACAGACAGAAGCAACAGGCAGGGTGTATGTGTGTGTCACCGAGACAGGCCCAGTCTGTAGTAACACATACACACAATTGTATGTGTGTCTCACTACAGACAGGACCAACAGGCAGAGTTTATATGTGTCTCACCATAGACAGGACCAACAGGAAGTGTGTATGTGTGTCTTTCTACAGACAGGACTGACAGGCAGTGTGTATGTGTGTATGTGTGTCTCACAACAGAAAGGACCAACAGGCAGAGTGTGTATGTGTGTCTCACTACAGACAGGACCAACAGGCAGAGTGTGTATGTGTGTCTCACGACAGACAGGACCAACAGGCAGAGTGTGTTTGTGTGTCTCACAACAGACAGGACCAACAGACAGAGTGTATGTATGTTTCTCACTACAGACAGGACCAACAGGCAGTGTGTATGTGTGTCTCACTATAGACAAGACCAACAGGCAGAGTGTGTATGTGTGTCTCACTACAGACAGGACCAACAGGCAGAGTGTGTATGTGTGTTACTACAGACATGACCAACAGACAGAGTGTATGTGTGTGTCTCACTACAGACAGGACCAACAGGCAGAGTGTGTATGTGTATGTCACTACAGACAGGACCAACAGACAGAGTGTATGTGTGTGTCACCACAGACTGGACCAACAGGCAGAGTGTATGTGTATCTCACTACAGACAGGACCATCAGACAGAGTGTATGTGTGTGTCACTACAGACAGGACCAACAGGCAGAGTGTATGTGTGTGTCTCTCTACAGACAGGACCAACAGGCAGAGTGTGTATGTGTGTCTCACGACAGACAGGACCAACAGGCAGAGTGTGTATGTGTGTCTCACTACAGACAGGACGAACAGGCAGAGAGTGTATGTGTGTGTCACTACAGACAGGACCAACAGGCAGAGTGTGTTTGTGTGTCTCACAACAGACAGGACCAACAGACAGAGTGTATGTGTGTTTCTCACTACAGACAGGACCAACAGGCAGTGTGTATGTGTGTCTCACTACAGACAAGACCAACAGGCAGAGTGTGTATGTGTTTCTCACTACAGACAGGACCAACAGGCAGAGTGTGTATGTGTGTTACTACAGACATGACCAACAGACAGAGTGTATGTGTGTGTCTCACTACAGACAGGACCAACAGGCAGAGTGTGTATGTGTATGTCACTACAGACAGGACCAACAGACAGAGTGTATGTGTGTGTCACCACAGACTGGACCAACAGGCAGAGTGTATGTGTATCTCACTACAGACAGGACCAACAGACAGAGTGTATGTGTGTGTCACTACAGACAGGACCAACAGGCAGAGTGTATGTGTGTGTCTCTCTACAGACAGGACCAACAGACAGAGTGTATGTGTGTGTCACAACAGACTGGACCAACAGACAGAGTGTATGTGTGTGTCTCTCCACAGACAGGACCAACAGGCAGAGTGTGTATGTGTGTGTCTCACAACAAACAGGACCAAAAGACAGAGTGTATGTGTGTGTCACTACCGACAGGACCAACAGGCAGAGTGTATGTGTGTGTCTCTCTACAGACAGGACCAACAGACAGAGTGTATGTGTGTGTCACTACAGACTGGACGAACAGACAGAATGTATGTATGTGTCACAACAGACTGGGCCAAAGGGCAGAGTGTATGTGTGTGTCTCTCTACAGACAGGACCAACAGGCAGAGTGTGTATGTGTGTCTCTCACTACAGACAGGACCAACAGACAGAGTGTATGTGTGTGTCACTACATTGTGTATGTGTGTGTCACTACAGACTGGACCAACAGAGTGTATGTGTGGCTCACTACAGACAGGACCAACAGGCAGAGTGTATGTGTGTCTCACTACAGACTGGACCAACAGACAGAGTGTGCATGTGTGTGTCTCACTACAGACAGGACCAACAGGCAGAGTGTGTATGTGTGTCTTACAATGGACAGGACCAATAGGCAGAGTGTGTATGTGTGTCTCACTACAGACAGGATCAACAGGCAGAGTGTGTATGTGTGTCTCACTACAGACAGGACCAACAGGCAGAGTGTGTATGTGTGTTACTACAGACACGACCAACAGACAGAGTGTATGTGTGTTTCACTACAGACAGGACCAACAGGCAGAGTGTATGTGTGTGTCACCACAGACAGGACCAACAGACAGAGTGTATGTGTGTGTCACCACAGAATGGACCAACAGACAGAGTGTATGTGTGTGTCACAACAGACTGGACCAACAGGCAGAGTGTATGTGTGTGTCTCTCCACAGACAGCACCAACAGGCAGAGTGTGTATGTGTGTGTCTCACAACAAACAGGACCAACAGACAGAGTGTATGTGTGTGTCACTACAGAGTGTATGTGTGTGTCACTACAGACTGGACCAACAGACAGAGTGTATGTGTGGTCTCACTACAGACAGGACCAACAAGCAGTGTGTATGTGTGTGTCTCTACAGACAGGACCAACAGAAAGAGTGTCTGTGTGTGTCTCACTACAGACAGGACCAACAGGCAGAGTGTATGTGTGTGTCTCACTACAGACAGGACCAACAGGCAGTGTGTATGTGTGTGTTTCACTACAGACAGGACCAACAGGCAGAGTGTATGTGTGTGTCTCAGTACAGACAGAACCAACAGGCAGGGTGTATGTGTGTGTCACCGAGACAGGCCCAGTCTGTAGTAACACATACACACAATTGTATGTGTGTCTCACTACAGACAGGACCAACAGGCAGAGTTTATATGTGTCTCACCATAGACAGGACCAACAGGCAGTGTGTATGTGTGTCTTTCTACAGACAGGACCGACAGGCAGTGTGTATGTGTGTATGTGTGTCTCACAACAGAAAGGACCAACAGGCAGAGTGTGTATGTGTGTCTCACTACAGACAGGACCAACAGGCAGAGTGTGTATGTGTGTCTCACGACAGACAGGACCAACAGGCAGAGTGTGTATGTGTTTCTCACTACAGACAGGACCAACAGGCAGAGTGTGTATGTGTGTGTCACTACAGACAGGACCAACAGGCAGAGTGTGTTTGTGTGTCTCACAACAGACAGGACCAACAGACAGAGTGTATGTGTGTTTCTCACTACAGACAGGACCAACAGGCAGTGTGTATGTGTGTCTCACTACAGACAAGACCAACAGGCAGAGTGTGTATGTGTGTCTCACTACAGACTGGACCAACAGGCAGAGTGTGTATGTGTGTTACTACAGACATGACCAACAGACAGAGTGTATGTGTGTGTCTCACTACAGACAGGACCAACAGGCAGAGTGTGTATGTGTGTGTCACTACAGACAGGACCAACAGACAGAGTGTATGTGTGTGTCACCACAGACTGGACCAACAGGCAGAGTGTATGTGTGTCTCACTACAGACAGGACCAACAGACAGAGTGTATGTGTGTGTCTCACTACAGACAGGACCAACAGGCAGAGTGTATGTGTGTGTCTCTCTACAGACAGGACCAACAGACAGAGTGTATGTGTGTGTCACAACAGACTGGACCAACAGACAGAGTGTATGTGTGTGTCTCTCCACAGACAGGACCAACAGGCAGAGTGTGTATGTGTGTGTCTCACAACAAACAGGACCAACAGACAGAGTGTATGTGTGTGTCACTACAGACTGGTCCAACAGACAGAGTGTATGTGTGGTCTCACTACAGACAGGACCAACAAGCAGTGTGTATGTGTGTGTCTCTACAGACAGGACCAACAGAAAGAGTGTCTGTGTGTGTCTCACTACAGACAGGACCAACAGGCAGAGTGTATGTGTGTTTTACTACAGACTGGACCAACAGGCAGAGTGTATGTGTGTGTCTCACTACAGACAGGACCAACAGGCAGAGTGTATATGTGTGTCACTACAGACAGAACCAACTGACAGAGTGTATCTGTGTGTCACTACAGACTGGACCAACAGACCCTATGTGTGTGTCTCACTACAGACAGGACCAACAGACAGAGTCTATGTGTGTGTCTCACTACAGACAGGACCAACAGGCAGAGACAGTATGTGTGTGTCACTACAGACAGGACCAACAGACAGAGTGTATGTGTGTGTCACCTCAGACTGGACCAACAGGCAGAGTGTGTATGTGTGTCTTACAACAGACAGGACCAACAGACAGAGTGTATGTGTGTTTCACCACAGACTGGACCAACAGGCAGAGTGTATGTGTGTGTCACCACAGACTGGACCAACAGACAGAGTGTATGTGTGTGTCACAACAGACTGGACCAACAGGCAGAGTGTATGTGTGTGTCACTACAGAGTGTATGGGTGTGTCACTACAGACTGGACCAACAGACAGAGTGTAGGTGTGGTCTCACTACAGACAGGACCAACAAGCAGTGTGTATGTGTGTGTCTCTACAGACAGGACCAACATTCAGAGTGTGTATGTGTGTGTCTCACTACAGACACGACCAACAGACAGAGTGTATGTGTGTGTCACTACAGAGTGTATGGGTGTGTCACTACAGACTGGACCAACAGACAGAGTGTAGGTGTGGTCTCACTACAGACAGGACCAACAAGCAGTGTGTATGTGTGTGTCTCTACAGACAGGACCAACAGACAGAGTGTCTGTGTGTGTCTCACTACAGACAGGACCAACAGGCAGAGTGTATGTGTGTGTCTCACTACAGACAGAACCAACAGGCAGAGTGTATGTGTGTGTCACTGCAGACAGGACCAACAGACAGAGTGTATGTTTGTGTCACTACAGACTGGATCAACAGAGTGTATGTGTGTGTCTCACTACAGACAGGACCAACAGGCAGAGTGTATGTGTGTGTCTCACTACAGACAGGACCAACAGGCAGAGTGTGTGTGTGTGTCTCACTACAGACAGGACCAACAGGCAGAGTGTGTATGTGTGTGTCACTACAGACAGGACCAACAGACAGAGTGTATGTTTGTGTCACTACAGACTGGATCAACAGAGTGTATGTGTGTGTCACTACAGACAGGACCAACAGGCAGAGTGTGTGTGTGTGTGTCACTACAGACAGGACCAACAGGCAGTGTGTATGTGTGTCTCACTACAGACAGGACCAACAGGCAGAGTGTGTATGTGTCTCACAACAGACAGGACCAACAGACAGAGTGTATGTGTGTGTCTCACTACAGACAGGACCAACAGGCAATGTGTATGTGTGTCTCACTACAGACAAGACCAACAGGCAGAGTGTGTATGTGTGTCTCACTACTGACAGGACCAACAGGCAGAGTGTGTATGTGTGTGTCACTACAGACTGGACCAACAGACAGAGTGTATGTGTGTGTCTCACTACAGACAGGACCAACAGTAAGAGTGTATGTGTGTTTCACTACAGACAGGACCAACAGGCAGAGTGTGTATGTGTGTGTCACTACAGACTGGACCAACAGGCAGAATGTGTATGTGTGTGTCTCACTACAGATAGGACCAACAGGCAGAGTGTGTATGTGTGTCTCACTACAGACAGGACCAACAGGCAGAGTGTGTATGTGTGTGTCTCACTACAGACAGGACCAACAGGCAGAGTGTCTATGTGTGTCTCACAACAGACAGGACCAACAGACAGAGTGTATGTGTGTGTCTCACTACAGACAGGACCAACAGGCAGAGTGTGTATGTGTGTCTCACAACAGACAGGACCAACAGACAGAGTGTATGTGTGTGTCTCACTACAGACAGGACCAACAGGCAGTGTGTATGTGTGTCTCACTACAGACAAGACCAACAGGCAGAGTGTGTATGTGTGTCTCACAACAGACAGGACCAACAGGCAGAGTGTGTATGTGTGTCTCACTACAGACAGGACCAACAGACAGAGTGTGTATGTGTGTCTCAGGAGCTGCTGATATGCACACACACACACACACAGGCCCCTGCTTTCATGAAGAGGTATTAGCAGGTGCTTTAACCTTCTTGGCTGATTTATGCTTTAGAGCAATGTGCCAGTGTTCCCCGGCCAGGACATCTCTGAGGCTCGGCCTACAGATCTCTGAGCAGGACTCCCCCATGAAGCCTGAGATCAGAATGCATCCATGTGAAGGTTGCCTGCCCTCAATGAACCCAACGAGTAGGGACGTCTCCTGGCCCTTATCTATTTGTCTCTGTGCTTCAGTCTTAGACACAAGGTGGATGTGTATTTGTGCATGTTTTTGAGACACATCTCCCCCTGTAAAGTACAGTGAACAATTAGCTCTGTATCAATTGCAGCGACCTCAAAGTTGTGCATGGTGGAGCATCATCACCTGGAATTATTCAATCATGTCATGACACGATTGAAATCTTCCAATCAGAAATATTTTAAATAGAGATGGGGTTTGTGCTCTGGATCCTGTGTAACCATGTAACAACGCCCACAAAATATACTCTAAAAATGCTGCCTGGTCTTTGTTTGTTGGAGTTGACTCTGCAGACCCAACTCACCTGTTTGTTTTGATCACTGAATAAAGATTGCTGGCAGCAAGTTGGTTGGACTCTTCTCCTGATTTTGACTTTGCATCTTTTTCTAAAACAAAGTTTTTGTCTCCTGCACATCTCTAGAAGATTAAATCTAAAGCAGCGAAGTGTTTTAGTACAGAGGCCCAGCACCTGGCACAATCTTCCAGAAAATTGGACACAACAGGTAGAAACCCATTGTGGGCTTATTTGCAAACCTTACCTTAAGATTATATACAGATAAAAATAAAATAATTTAAAAAAAACATTAAATCCTAGTAACAACTAAATATTGATAAAATATTATTGCATATTTTTTTACATTCATGTTGGAAAAGGAGACATCTTAGAGCCAACGTTGAGGCAAAGGGCAATTTTGAGTCACCAGTCAACCTACTGAGCATGTTTTTGGTCTGTGGGAGGAAGAGTGCCTGGAGAGGACCCACGAACATGCAAATACAAATCTGTCTGCCTGAAAAAAAAGTCTGTTCTTTTGTTGTACTTTGAGACTTTGATTTGTATTTTGAGTTTCACTTCTAATGTTTTCTCTCTTTTTAGACAGCTTGTTTGATGTAAAACTTTTGTAGAGATTTTTTTTTGGAAGGCAATTAGATTTTTTTTTTAAATCGTTTTTAGTTATAATAAAGCCTTTTTTGTTTATCTCCATTTGGGTCCTTTTTCTTGTTTTTTTTTTAGTTTCCTTTTTAACAAATCCTGACAGAATGAACCGACCTTCTCAACGTACAAGACAAAAATCTCTACAAAAGTTTTAAATCAAACAAGCTATCTAAAAAGAAAGAAAACACTAGAAGGAACAACTCGAAATACAAATCAAAGTCTCTACCAAAGTACAATTAAAGAACAAACTGCTACACGGGTGAACTTTACTCAGAGGATGTGACATGACCGACAAATGAACCGACAAAGACAAGGGGAAAACAGAGACTAAAAACACAAGGGAGACAATCACACATGAAACAGAGGGATTTCAAAATAAAACAGGAAACACAAGAGGAACAAGAGGTCTAAACAAGGAGCACAAGAAAAAAACATACTAAATTATACAGAACTAACTGATCCATTACATTGAGTTTCATATTAAAAATATAATAATTGTAAAAAAAAAAAAAAAAAAAAAAGCTTTCAGTCAAAATGCTGCTACTGAAAAACAACATAATAAAAACATTTTTAAAAATCAACAATAGATTTCACCAATTTAAACACAGACTTAGTGAAAATCAAGCAACTAAAAACTCATATGAAACTCAAACCTGGAGGGTCTTTAGACAACCCCACAGAGCATGCCTGCCTAATGTCTTGAGGAAAACCACAACTTTGGCATGCAGAAAGAAAAAGGACATGGTTTCACAGGATCATTCCGATCAGATGGTGCTGTGCCAAATACAACTTTATAAGTCAGCACCTTGAAGATCGATCAGACATCACCAAGATTTCTAAACTTCTCTGATAAACATGAGAGTTATAAAGAACAGAGGGGAGTTTAAAACCAACTCCAGCTGAGAATTGATAACAATTGGCTCAAGGGATCGATATCACTCATCTTTATACTCAACCATTCTCTTATCAGTTCCTTCAGCATTTCTCTGCATGTTTAAAATTTGGGACTTCATGCTCCTCAGAGATCATAAACACAAATGAGCCAAAGATGTGATCGTGGCAGACAGGAAATTACCATGGTCAAAGTGTTGGCTTAATTTCACACAATATTACAGAAACTGCATGCCTTTGGTGTCTCTATGATTTTAAACTGGGCTGATAACACCAAGCATTAATCTCTGCCAAATGGCAGGAAATATCAGGAGTGTTTGATGATGTTGCCACTAAAATTATGTAAGGCCTACTGTTTTCTCACATTAAAAGTCTACAAGGATCAATAATACAGTTGCAATCAAAATTATTAAACCCCCACTGCAAATTAGGTTTATTGGCAAAATTTACAAACTGTTTCCAGCTGTTTGCAATAAACAAATAAATCAAGAACAACTGAAATAGCTCCACACAACTAATAATACCAGAGTCTTCTTCAAATTCAAAACAAAATGCCACTTTTAATAAAGTCTCAGAATTATTCAACCCCCTGAACAGAATCCCCTGTAAGAGCACAAATTTGCAAATCAGGTGTTGTCTTGAGCATACCTGATACAACTAATCAAATTATTAGCTGCATCAGGTGTGCACACTTCAGATACCTGCACTGGCAAGGGTTTTGTTGACAGTAATGTTTGATTACATTTCAGAAATATGGCTGAGTCGAGAGAATTGTCCAAAAAGTTAAGAGAAGAGATCATTGCCTTGTACAAACAAGGAAGAGGATACAAAAAGATTGCAAAAGCACTGAATGTTTCTTGAGATACAGGTGGAAGCACAGTTTGCAAGTTCAAAGTTCAAGGAACAGTGGCAGCACTACCTGGATGTGACAGAAAGAGACAGCTATCAAAGGCAGCCACCAGATTCCTGAGGAGGCAGGTGGTCAAAAACCCTCGAGTGACTGAAAAAGTCCTGTAGCAAGACTTAGAGGCAGCAGGCATGGATGTTTCAGTTTGCACAATAAGACACATACTAAACACTGAAGGGCTCCACGCCTGAACTCCAAGACACACACCACTACTGACCCAAAAGCACAAGAAGAGTCCCCTTGGATATGCTCAGAACCAAATAAATAAGCCACAGAAGTTTGGGGATTCTGTTTTGTGGAGCGATGAAGCAAAACTGGAACCTTATGGGCCCGTGGATCAGCGGTATGTCTGGAGGAGGAAGAATGAAGCATACACTGAAAAGAACTCCCTGCCTACAGTGAAGTTTGGCAGTGGTTCAGTGATGCTCTGGAGCTGTTTTGCTTCTTCTGGCACTGGAAACCTGCAGCGTGTGGAGGGCAAGATGGATTCAGTCAAGTATCGGGAAATCCCTAGAGGAAAACCTTATGCGGTCTGTGAGGAAGCTGAAGCTTGGACGTCATTGGACCTCCTAGGACAATGATCCCAAGCATACCTCAAAGTCCACTAAGGCCTGAAGTCCTGGAAGATTCTAGAGCGGCTGTCACAGTCACCTGACTTGAACCCCATAGAAAATCTGTGTTGGGATTTGAAGAAGGTAGTTGCAGCACACAAACCCAAGAACATCAGTGAACTGGAGCCCATTGCCCATGAGGAGTGGGCTAAGATTCCTCAGGAACGCTGCCAGAAGCTGGTGTCTGGCTGTGCATCACATTTGCAGCAGGTCATACAAGCAAAAGGGTGTTGAACTAGGTACTGAAGTTGCTTGTCATGAAGGGGTTGAATAATTTTGAGACTGCAGGAGTCATTAACAGTGGTATTTTGTTTTGAATTTGAAGAAATCTTTTGGTAATATTAGTTGTGTTGAGCTATGTCAGTTTTATTTGTTTATTGCAAACAGCTGGAAGTTTGTGAATTTTGCCAGTAAACCTAATTTGCAGTGAGGGTTTAATAATTTTGATTGCAACTGTAAATAGATAAATACTTTATTCACCCCCTCGGGCAAATTTGAGTATCATGTAGCACGAGTAGTGGTAAAAAACAGTCCCTGATGAGGGCCCTGTCCTCCTATTTCTTCCCAGTCTTGATACACGCCACAATAACAGAAATTAGGGGAATCAATCAAGACTCAGATCGATAAACAGAATCAATAACGGCATTGGTAATCATAAAAACGTATCACCTCTGATCTCTACTTATGATCAAAGTTCTGTTTATGTGTTAAGTCTGTGCTTTTGTCTTTCTGCTCCACTCCATATTCCTGTATGTCTCTTAGTAGGAATAACTTTAGCCTAAATATTAATATCATTGATCCAAAGTGGAAAAGAAGAATTTCAGGCGCTGCCCCAAGGGTCATGCTTTTTGGCCCTGCCTTTGTGGGGTCAGTTTGGTCTCTCATGGCAGAGGCTCCCAAAGTCTTGGAGGCCCCACTTGGGCCCACCAAAAAATGTGTCAGTATCTTAACTAAAATGAAAATAACACACTTACAGTATGCTTAGAAGTCTTGTGATAAAAATGAGTGCAAAGCATTTCTGTTCATTATTGTTAGTTTTTGAGGACTTGGCTAAAAAAAAGCCTATGGAAAGGGAAGTGGGGAGGGCTGATGACAACATGTGACGGGCATGAAACCAGAAAAGGGAGACTTGACAGGACGGATAAAAACAACTCCTGTAGAGGGAGAAGTTCATTTGATTGTAAGGAGAGTTATGTTGTATGGTGGAAGAATCAGTTTTTATTTTGTGTATTAATAATTTGTATTGTGCATGATTTTATGATTGTATGATTTTATTGTGTTTGACTGGGTTTTAGTGTTTTTATTGTTTCATGGCATGGTTTTAGGTTGGTGTGATTTTATTTTGTTTACTTCCTGCCGGGGCGTTCTTATCATTATGTTTGATGACCTGCACCTGTGAAGCACTTTACCTCTTAATAGACTGACCAATGATTTGGAGAACGGAGCGGTCAGTGGCCAATGGGACATCAGGAGGAGTGATTTTAACTGGGGAACACACAGAAACTCCAGACAGAATGCCAGAGGGGAGCAGCAGCGGAGTGGCACGTACAGACACACGACACGGCAAAGAATGAGAAAGACGAACAGGCCGAGCAGAGTCAGCTGAGCCACCGAGCAGAGGCCAGCGGAGGTGGGTGGAAACAGCTGAGACGAAGGAAGCCCAGAGTGTAACAACGAGACCTTATGGCAGCAGCAGAGTGAGGGGCTCTGCCTGGCCACGTAAGTACCTTTGGATGTAGTAACACTGGCTCACAAGAAGAAGGCAATCTCAGTCTGTACCGTGTCATGCACCCCCACTGCAGCTGTGTCCGTGTGATTTCAGGTCTCCTGGCTGATGGTCCGTCCTCCTACGGAGGGAGTCAGAGGAAGCCAGAGAGCGCAGTGGCGATGGCAAAAACTACGACGAGAAGTGACCATATTCAGCTCCTTTTCATCTCCCTGTGGAGGACTGATGGCCTGTTTTTAAAGACTGCTTTTAGGACCTCTCTTTTTTTATCTTGCTTTTTTGAAACAAAAGGTATCAACGTGCTATGTGTTTAATGAAAAGATTGTAAATAAAAACAAGCTTGTTTTAAAGGGGACATATTATGCAAAAAAAAAAAAAAACACTTTTGAAAGGCTTTTGAACACATTTTTGGGTATTTGATTTGTCCTTCCTCCCAGCCCACAAAATGTGATAGTAGACAACAAAACCTGTATTTATCAGGCTGCATAAATGTAAACTCATGGTATTTGCTGAGCTGTTGAGTCTGTGGATATACTGTTATGTAACAGTATATTTTTTATTTGCATACCTAACCTGATTGGTCCCCCTCCCCCGAAGTGCAGCCACATATATCTTCACATATAGTCTACCAGCCTCGGAGGACCAAAGGGCCCAGTGGATTAATTTTATTTCTGAAGGGAATGAGCAGCTACAGTCGGCTAAAACCTGTATGTGTGTGTCAGTCACTTCACGTCTGACTGCTTCTTCAACTTCAGTCAGTTCAACACAGGACTGGGAACTAGACTTTTCCTGAATCCAGGCTCAGTACCAACAATCTGTCACCAAACCTGATGATGGAAATGTGAGTATTTTAATGCTGTGTAGTATTTATTTTGTTCATTGCTATGAGCTAATGCTAACAGCAGGGGGAAGTGAAACAGAGGTAACTGCACAACATGTTCGTCAATGTCCATGTTACTTTGTTGAAAGTCTCAAGGATAAACTTCAATGTATGAGCACTCTTACATTAGTCAAGAACAGTTTAACAGCTGGCTGAATATAATCAGTCCCACTGCGGTAACTAGGCCGAGGTTAGCATGTTGTATGTTAGCCTGTGATGTTTGGGGGAAACCAGATCGCTGTTATCTGATAAATGGCTTGAATTTGTGGTTCGTGTGTGTTCAGGATGAGAAGCTTCACAGTTGGCTGAATATAATCACTTTTTTACCCAGCCCCAGGTCCCTTTGTTTGTGCTGACATTAGCCCGGAAGGTAGGCTAAGTTGTGACTATTTCACTGCGGTTAGCATGTTGTGCGTTGGCCTGTGCCCGTCTCATGAAGACATCAAGGATCCATGTTAAACTGCAGAAAAGGAGCAAAATATGGGACCTTTAACTGAAAAGATGCTGTCTGTCTTCTTGGTTTAACACAGTGCTCACCACTTGATTTTAAAGGACCATTACAAAGTTTTAATAACAATGCCCAATTCTTGTTACCCACATTACAGTAACACAAACTCAGATGTACATCTGGACATCAGAGGTGTTGTTTTCACTAACCATTATCAGAGTTCTGTAGATCATCTGCTCTGAAATGATCTGCACTGGGTCTCTCTCTGCTATAGAGCTTTAACTCTGCGGCTTTCTTTCTCCAGTGAAATCGTCGTGCACGTAGTGACACTGCTTCATATTCACTGTGAGCTTCAGTCCTCCTCTCCACTCTTTAGTCAATGCTGTTGATTTACTTTTTAAAAATACTGAAGCAAGGATATAAGTTGTGATATGAATTGTTGATCGCTCTCATAGTATTAGCACCAATTTTGTTTGACGCCATGTACTGCCTATCGGGGGGGACCTCCCGGACGTTATCCCGAACATATCAGGGTTGCTGCATGTGTGAAAAGGGCATAAGACAGTGTGTGGGGATTTGACATTTTGTGTCCAAAAAGTCACAATAAAAAAAGCTAAATATTAGTTGTGTTGTAATTCTATTGGGTTGTCAGTGGTTCAGTCTGATAATGTGCTCTGTCAGTAATTGGAAGGTTGCAGGTTGGAGCCCAGCTCTGGCTGTCATACAGTGATGAGTCCTTGGGCAAGAAACTTAAGCCCTAATTGCTCCCACTGCCATGTCAGTGGCGTATAAATGGGTATGAAGGGGCGTGAATATTACACTGGTACTGATGAACTACACACTGTCTATAGAGACTCTGAGCCCTCAGAGAGTGAATGTTAGATGTGACGAAGCTGCTCTGAGTCGTCAAAGTAACTAGAAAGTCGTTATATAAGCTCAAGCATTATTTTTGGTTACTTCTTTACAGAAGCACACACACTGTGGTCCATATTTCCCATCTTTAGGCTGAATTATGGAACAATTATGGAGTTGATCAACTTACTGTCATTTTTCACATTAACAGCCCCACTAACATAATTCCTTTATTTTGCTGTGTTTCAGTGTGTTTTGTTTTTCCTCTATTATCACACCAACATCATGGGAGTTGGTTTGGTGTGCTTTGGCACCCCCTGAAGGTCAGAGGGTGTAACAGCACTGAGGTGACACCCTCACAGGGCTGTTACCCTCCTGGTGAACCTCAAAATCTCAGCTGTGGGTTTCATCAGGTTTTCTTCATTCTGACTGTTTATTGACTCTTGAAACTGATTTAAAATATAACATCATATATGATCTTTTTTTTCCTCTATTCAGACCTTTTCTTACAGCCTTAGAGCCTGCTGGTCTGTGGTTGGTCACCCAAACCAGCATAACACAGAACACCCCCAGAGGCTGGAGCCTCTGGGTTTGTGCTCCATTTGTCTGTACAAATCAGTTTTTATGAGCAGAACATCTCAGAGACTTTCAGGGACTCTCTCTTGAGTTCGAGGAATTATTCTCCCCAATTTAACCCTCATACCTGAGACCAGAAACTCCTTAATTTCTGAGAGGGGGCATTTTTGTCCCATCTAAAATGCTCTAAAAATACAGTGTAAACATTTTTCCCACTTTTTTTCTTCAGAAATCTTTTAATCCACTTTAATCCAGATCATAACTATCAATATTTGAATTAGTTTCACAATTTTAACCCCTGTCAGTAAATGTGATATCACCAATTTCTGTTTAAAAACACAATAAAATGAAAATATTTTTAATACATGGAGTTTGAAGCAGAATTTCCTGGGTGGATTATTACAGTCTTATACATATCTGTGATTAGCAACATCATGTTTTTTATGGATATGCAGCTTTTCTGCAGGGTCAGAATAAAGATACAGCTCCCATAGGTATCCATTATAATAAACAGAGCAATAGGCTGTTTTGGATGAATGAAGGTCATACATAGTTTTGATCAGGACTGAAGTGGATCAAAAGATTTATGAAGAAAAAGTAGACACTTCTAAAACACTTCCATAAGAACAATAAAACTTCTATAACACTTCTATAACAAAGAATAACACTTCTATACCACTTCTATAAAAAAAAAGTAAAATGCTTATAACACTAAAGATCTAACCATTATATTTAAGAGGTCAAAGATGAAGGTCAAAGACCTTTGTATTTATATTTGAAAAGCAATTTTTAGCATTTTAAAATTAGGAAAAAGAGCTTCAAGGGTTTCTTTTAAACTTTGCATTACTGTTCACTCTAATATTGTCAGGAACAATGGCAAAGCAACCCAAAGAAGCAGATGAGGCAGGTCCAAGGTGCAAAAATCAAGGTCTTTAATAACAGTCTGGGTTCGGTACACCAAGGCAGGTTCTCAAAACAGGCAGAGGTTGGCAACAGAGGTGGTAGTCAGACAAACTAAGTTCGGTACACAAAGATCAGCAGAGCAGGCAAAGGGATCCAAAAAGGGCAGAGCAAAAGACTAGGTCTATTAACAAAGAAGGTCGAGATCAGACTGTGACTAACATATAACGCCTAGAGAGTGCCTTAACAGTTCTAACAATCCGGCAACAAGACAGGGGAAGACACGAGGGTTAAATACAAGAGGTAATTGGGGTAATGACAGACAGCTGGGGAGACACAATCAGGGAGCAGGTGTGACAAGCCGGAACAGGAAGTAAAGCCTGGGGAGACAAGAAAACAAAGTGAGTTTCAAAATAAAACAGGAAGCACACAGACAAACATAAAACAAGAACACAAGCGAGGTAACTTGACAACAAAGAACAGGATCATGACAGTACCCCCCCCCCCCCCCAAGGGCCGACTCCTGACGGCCCAGGTTGTTGAGGATGGGAGGCGTGAAAGTCTGATATTAACGTGGGGTCCATGATAAAACATGAAGGGATCCAGGATCTCTCCTCTGGTCCACATCCCTCCCAATCCACCAGGTATTGCAGGCCTCGTCCCCTACGGCACACAGCCAGCAGCTTTTTAACCGTGTAGACAGGGTCCCCATCGATGACCCGGGCGGGAGGAGGGGGTTTGGCCGGAGGGCAAAACACACTGTCCTTGGTAGGTTTGATTTGACTGACATGAAAGGCAGGGTGAACTCTCATGGACCTAGGGAGCTTGAGACGTAGTGTGACTGGATTGATGATCTTTGAAACTGGAAAAGGGCCCACGAACCTGGGAGTGAGCTTCTTCGATACCACTGGAAGTGGGAGGTGACGCGTGGAGAGCCAGACCTTTTGGTTGACCTTATAGGTGGGAGCAGGCGATGGTCTGGAGTCAGCCGCTTTCTTGTATACCTGCGACTGACGTAGGAGTTGTTTCCTCGCTCGCTCCCAGGATCTCTTACTCCTTCTTACAAGGGCCAGAGCTGAGGGGACTGGGGAGTCCTGTTCAGAGGAGGGGAAAGGGGCAGGTTGGTAACCATGGGCAACATGATATGGGGACATACCAGTAGCAGAAGAGGGCAGGGAGTTATGGGCCATTTCGACCCATATCAGTTTGGCTGACCGGGTATCAGGATCTTGGGAGGCCAAACAACGGAGACCAGTCTCCAGCTCCTGGTTAAGGCATTCAGACTGACCGTTGGATTGTGGGTGGAACCCAGAAGATAGACTGACAGTGGCCCCCAGCAGCCCGCAGAACTCCTTCCAGAACCTTGAGATGAGGAGGTGTCCTATGGGCTTCTGATGGGAGGACATGTTAGTAGCACAGACAGTACAGGCAGCAATGTAATCAGTGACATCGGCCCTCAGAGAAGGCCACCAGAAACGCTGACTGATCAGGAAAATGGTTCTGCTAATTCCTGGGTGACAAGCAGTCTTCAGAGTATGCGCCCAGTGGATAACCTGACCCCTCAACTCGGGGACCACAAACAGTTTATCAGGTGGACAATCTGCTGGAGACTGATTGTCTCCCAGGCCTTGCTTAACCCGTGACTCAATGTCCCATCGAAGGACTGCTACAAAGCAAGAATAAGGCAAAATCGTCTTGGGTTCAGAGTCTATGGGAGCTGGACCAAAATTGCGGGATAAGCTGTCAGCCTTGACATTCTTGGAACCAGGGCGGAAGGACATGGTGAAATTGAATCTGCTGAAAAATAAAGACCATCTGGCTTGTCGCGAGTTAAGACGTTTAGCAGAGCGAAGATATTCTAAATTTTTGTGATCTGTCCAAACTATGAAAGGTTGAGTTGTGCCCTCAAGCCAATGTCTCCATTCCTCTAGCGCCATTTTAACGGCTAATAATTCTCTATCGCCTATATCGTAATTTTCTTCTGTCTTGGTTAATTTCTTGGAGAAAAGAGCGCACGGATGAAGTTTGCTGTCAGAGGAACTGATCTGGGATAACACTGCCCCCACCCCCACGTCAGAGGTGTCGACCTCCACAACAAACTGCTTATCGGCCTCGGGAAGACAAAGAATAGGGGAGGATGTGAATCTTTTCTTGAGCTCACCGAAAGCCTGATTACACTGAGGAGACCAAAAGAAAGGTTTCTGGGGAGAAGTGAGCTCGTGGAGAGGTGCTGCAATAGTGCTGTAATTCCTAATGAATTTTCTATAGAAATTAGCGAAGTCAAGGAATCTCTGAATATCCTTTCTGCAAGTAGGGGTGGGCCAATCTATGACTGCCTGAATCTTCTCAGGATCCATCTTAATCTCTCCCTCAGAAATTACAAATCCCAGAAAGGACACAGAGGACTTGTGAAATTCACACTTTTCAGCTTTCACGTATAATTGGTGATCCAGCAACCTCTGGAGCACCTGCCTGACATGAGTGCGGTGAGTATCCTCATCGGGAGAGAAAATCAGGATGTTATCTAGGTACACAAACACAAACACATTCAGCATGTCACGGAGAACATCATTCACTAGATTTTGAAAAACCGCGGGAGCATTAGTGAGACCAAATGGCATGACTAGGTACTCATAGTGTCCACTAGGGGTGTTGAATGCTGTTTTCCACTCGTCCCCCTCTCTAATACGGACGAGATGGTAAGCATTGCGGAGGTCAAGTTTAGTGAATATTTTGGAGCCCTCCAGGAGCTCAAACGCTGAAGAGGTAAGAGGTAAGGGATATCTATTTTTGACTGTGATTTCATTTATGCCACGGTAATCAATGCAAGGCCTGAGAGACTTATCTTTTTTCTCCACGAAGAAGAAACCGGCTCCAGCAGGAGAAGAGGAGGGTCTGATGATGCCAGCTGAGAGGGATGTCAATGGCAATGTATTTGTCCATGGCCTGCCGTTCCGGAGCTGACAGGGAGTAGAGTCTTCCTCTAGGGGGTGTGGTACCTGGCAAAAGATCTATGGAACAGTCATAGGGTCAATGTGGAGGTAAACTAGTAACTTTGGCCTTGTTAAAAACTTCAGCTAGGTCCTGATAGCAGTCGGGGATGTTAACTGAGTCAATGTCCTGATTAATTTGTCCCCTCATATAAGACTTAAAACATGATTTCTGACACTGTGGTCCCCATGCTAGGACTTGTCCTGAGGTCCAGTCTAGCTGAGGGTTGTGTTGTTCTAGCCAAGGGTGCCCGAGGATGAGGTCATGAGTCATGGTGTCAAGGATGTGAAAACTTAAATGTTCAAAATGAGAGTCAGGGAAAGATATCTTGACAGACTGAGTACGGTGTGTGATTCTACCTATCCCGATCCGTCCACTGCTCTCACCTGGAGCACTCGGGGCAGTCTAAATAGTCTGAGCTTTAATCTCCTGGCAAGAGAAGGGTGCATGAGGTTAGCATCTGAGCCTGAGTCAATGAATGCATGAACATTAAGGTTGTTAGAGTCAGAGCTAATTGTCAAAAGGGGTTCAAAACGAGCTGGGTCATTTAACGTTTAAAATGAGTGAGTCTGTCAAAGCACAGGGTTGATCCCACAACTGTGTGAGCAGAAACTGGAATGCTATTTTCCTGATGATGAACTCTGGTAATTTTTTAACATTGAGAGCTGTTTACAGAGCAGCTAGCATGGCCTTCATTGGACTTTGCTTTGTTGTTTTTTTATTTTGTCTTCTGAAGATCGACTCCTCCAAGCAACGTGAAACAACAAAATAAGTGGCATTTGTGAATGTGTCCCATTTCTGCTCTGGACAGTTTCGTCCCCTTGTCCACATCACAGTTACAGCAAAGAGCACTTCCAGGATGGCTTTAGGGCACAAGTGTGAGGACTGGGATAAGGCATTAAACTGATCACATTTTGGAGGTCACAGGTCAAAACATAAGGTATAATCAGCCTTGTCATCACCTTTTGCTTAAAAACACAACATCTCAAAAATGCTTCAAAGGATTTTTTTTAAGATCATTTTTGGGGCATTCTGTGCCCTTATTGACAGGAGAGTGAAACGATTGTGTTTAGGACCCAAATGCAGTACTCAGGCGCTCAGGGACAGTTTGTAATGACCTTTAATTTCACCACAGCAAACAAGGTATGCAGTAGGCAGAGTATACACAGGATACAGTTCGTTCTTCAGGCTCAAGGCCTGACACAGTCTCTGGGGCTCTGACGAGAAGCAGCCTACTTCAGGCGGCACTACTGATCAGGATACACAGACAGAAGCTTGTTGTCAGGAACAGGAGAGGTAGAGTCGGGAGCGGGGATCGAACCCGCGATCTCAGGAACAGGAGCCGGTGACGTTGTCCTCTCGGCCACACCGCAGCCACACACACTTTCCGCCACACAGAGTCTTAAAGGCGAAGCGGGCTCTGACTCACCCGATCTTTTGAAGCAGGAAGTGACGTAACCTGTCGAGGACCAGACGACCACCACAGATCAGGAGCCGCAGACAGAAACTCGTTGTCAGGAACAGGAAGCGGGGTCGTAAGCCGAAGATCAGTCAGCGAAGGCGGCAGTACCGTTGGGGAGCAGACTGAAACTCGTCGTCAGGAACAGGAAGCAGAGTCGTAAGCCGAAGATCAGTCAGCGAAGGCGGAGGCACCGTTGGGGAGCAGGCAGAAGGATAAACGAGGCCAGGCGGAGGAGTCGTAACCAGACGAGCAGGCAGATACCAGAAACGCTGAGGCAGAGCACGAGGTTGGGGACAGAAGGCAGGTGAGTTTACCGGGAGGCAGACGAGAAGAGCTGGTCAGGGACAGGCAAAGTCGGCACCAGGAGATCAGGCAGGGAATGAACGCTGGAAAGTCTCGCATAACGCTGAAGAACAATCTGGCAGTGAGTGAGAGTTCTGGTGAGGCTTATATACAGGATTGATTGTAATGAGCTGCAGCTGTGTAGACAGGTGAGCGGAGTTGAGCTGATGAGGTGGGCGTGGCTGGCAGGTAGAGTGGAGCAGAGGGAGGGTGAGTGGAAAAACACAGCAGCAGTGACAGAAGGGGAGTGGGAGACAGGAACTGTGACAGAGAGAGAAAGAGAGAGTGGATAGGTTTGTGAAGGGGGTGAGAGAGAGCAGGGGGGAGGACACTGCAAACTGGCCACAGGCTGGAGTTGAACCCAGGCTGGCAGAAGCATATACGTGGGTTGTGTCTGGTTTCTTACCACTCCGCCAAACCAGCACCCTGCTTCAAAGGATTTTGTCAAATTTTGTGCAAATGTCGTATTTGATTCACGGATAAACTGGTATGATTTTGGAGGTATACAAATGTCCTTGGGTCTCATGGTCATGCCTCAATATGTCAAGAATTATTTCAGTGAATTTAGTTGAACTTGGCACAAAATTCCTCTCTGGCTCGATCATGAACTCGTTATGTTTCGTAGGTACAGGATCAGAAGCCAAAATCAGTGGGGCTTGTGTTTAAGTGTGTCTTTTAGGACTTCTATCACTCATTCTACCACGAAAACACCCGTCCCTACTTCCTGACCTGCCTGTGTTCTGCTGCCTTGTGTTTGTACACCATGAGGAGGCTGCAGTATTCTCCAATGCAGACCCGCACCAGTACAGACGATAGGCTATATTCATCTGATCTGAGCAATAGTATTGAAGTAAGGAGCCAATTGAATAACAGGAAATTGTTTATTCTGGAAATAAAGATAAACCTGCTTTTGCCTCCCTCAGATGTAGAATTTGTTTTCTGTAAAATCATTTCTGAGGCCGCACTCCTTCCTCCCTGCCACATAGGAGTCATAATTAATATCTCAGCTACTTTGTGGTTCTTGTAGAAACATCTGATTTTGTTGTGCATCATGGGAGGAAACTCATAACTGTTCGTTGGCTGGCAGGCTGATGAAACACTGATGCGCTGAATCTTTTCTCTGCAGCCGCAGGCAGCTCCCAGCGATTATCTCCCTGCAGCACCAGATAACCAGGATTCACAAGACTGGCTAGGTACAAGATGAGGAGAGAGTCATTTCCTCCATAATTTCCTCAAGAAAGTACATAAACTCATATCTGATAAGAGCTCCAAACTTTGTGAACAGAGCATTAACCTAAAGCTTATCGTCTGCTGAACTTTTCATCACCTCAGTGTTTGCAAACAGAGAATCCCTCGTCTGCGGGGAGTCAGACTCTGACAGTCACAAATAAAGTGACACTGCAGCTGCAGACAGCTTCAAATGTCCCAAATGGTTATAAATAGAATCAAAAATATGAAAATCACAAGGATTATGAGCTCAGGGCTTAGAAGCATTTAAGAGATATCCAAGGTTTTAATCTTACAACAGTGCTTCGTTTTTAGACGTGGTGTTATGTGATGTGGGTCAGACTGACACAGAAACTAAAATGTTTAATATATTTAATCTGGAGCGGGTATCAAATCAAGAGCAGAACCTTTTGGTTTCAGCCTTTTATTCCTGGTAATATTAACAGCATAAAAAGCAGAATCAACTTACCCGTTGCCCTTAATGCTGGATTATTCTCCACATGGTGAGTTCACAGTGAATTGAGGGAGAAAGGCTGTTAAAGATTAAATATCTGCTTCACGATGTAGCAAACCCAAAATGAGTGGCGTGAAGAAAGAACCAATTCTCAAATTCTGTATATGGGCTATTCTCTATCACATTAAGCTAATTTATAAGGAAAATGACATTTTCAGCAGAACTGCTCCTCTCTGAGTCGAAGAAAAGAGCAAACGCCTAAATCCTGACCAGTTTTGGAGTTCCCAGACCTCCAATCCTTCAAGCTCTCACTGAGCCCCGAACCTCTGGACCCTTCCTGCAACACACACCTGTAACACACACCTGCACATGGACACCTTGCACACCCCTGCGCGTCATACCTGCACTATGCACCTGCACAACGGGAACCCAGCCCTCCTCCACACAGTGGATCAGTGAAGATGAAACTGGACGGAAACTCTGGGATCCGTCCCCACCTCCAGCGTGCTCACACACCTCTGAGCCCGAAGAACCCAAGACTGAGTTAACCCTAGTTTTCCTGGTGTCCCAACTCCCCCTCCCTTCAAAAAAATTCCTTTTTTATTGCACCTTACTCACCTGTGTGCTCTTTGCTTTTGACTCCACTTCAAATGAATACAAACCATAACACATTCAGGAAGATTTGGGGTGATCTTCATACATCCTGTAGCTTTGTTTCCAATTCTTCGGGACAGATTTAAAAAATAATTGTGCTCTCTCCCTGATAGGATCTTAGCTGGTCCATGGCAGGTCTTTGATGGGGCCTGTCCACCGTGAGAGTTTTAAATTTTAAATTCCAGGTTGAGTTTTAATGAACAGCTCTCAAAACAAACAGAGAAAACAGTCCCAGGGTGAAAAATGATCATGAAGAATTGCTCTAGTCAAAATCATGCAGCCTTTGTTTCAGGTATGAGTGCTGATGGATTTGTCTCATCAGTTTCACACAGGGGGCCCTGTGATAGATCTGGTCTACCTTTGGGGTCTAATTTTGCCTGAAGTTCATTTCAGTATGAACACAAACATATCAGACTCTGGGCTGAAGTGAACCTGAATCTGTGTCCCCATGAGAGAACTGAAGACACATTCAGATAAAACTCTTTTTCTTTACCTTCAGCTCATCCCAGTCGCTGCATGTTTCCTCTCCCCGCTCACTCAGTGATTTTCTCTCTCACAGTCTGTTCCTGTGTTTTGGTATCTGTGCCCCCGCGGTGATGTTTGTTTCTCGTGGGTGAGATTTCAACTCAGTTTTAATTAAACATGGCACTCATGCAAAACTGAATTAATAGCTTATAAACCACAGAAGCGAGAACATGACTGCTGCTGATGATGCTTTAAAAAAACATGTTTCAAATCTACTGTGGTTTTAGATTTTAGCTCACTATGCACCCACTGGCCATTTTGTTAGGTACAACCTGCTAATACTGGGTTGGACCCCCTTTTGAATGAATGAACCTTTATTGCCCCTAAGGGCATTTGTCTCGCACAGAGAGCATAAATACACAACTACATAGGACAACAACAACCACACAAGACAAGACAGCACATAATAACGTTTAACAGTAAGTCAAGAATAAAATCTTAAAATACAGCTATAATAATAATAGTGTTGCCTTCAGGGCTCCTTATTTCTTGGTGTAGATTCGACAAGCTGCAGTTTCACCAGTGAACACCCAGTTTATTGCTTTACTAAACCAGTGAAAACCCAGTAATCACTTAAAAAAAAAGAAATCACTTTACCCAATTTTTACTTTTAAAACCTAGACAGTGTTTTTTTTTCCAAAAAAAAAAAAAAAAATGAAAACCCAGTTTTGGCTTTTTAAAAACAGTAAAAGCCAATTTTTGGCTTTTCAAAACCTGAGAAAACCCAGTTATCACTTTCCAAACCATTGAAAAAACAATTTTGGCTTTAAAAAATTGTGAAAATCCAGCTTTGCCTTTAAAAAACAACTGAATACCCAGTTATCCCTTTACAAAACCAGCGACGACCCAGTTTTGGCTTGACAAAACCTTCAGAGATGTTGGTCCATGAGAACATCACACAGTTACTGCAAAATGGTAAGCTTCACATCCATGATACCAACCACAGCCCAAAGGTGCTCTGCTGGATTGAGATCTGGTGACCGTGTAGGCCACTGGAGAACAGCAAACTCATCGTCATGTCTGGGAAACCAGTGTGAGGTGATCTGAGCTTTGAGACATGGAGCTGCTGCAAGTCTCAATCAATCAATCAATCTTTATTTGTATAGCGCCAATTCATAACAAGTGTTATCTCAAGACACTTTACAATAGAGCACAAAGCTCTTCATATTATGGATACACATATATGCATAGATACATATATACATATATAAAATACACATATACATATATATACAAATATATACATCCAACACCCAACATGAATCCATATAGCCAATCATGAATCCCTCCATCATGGTGGCAAGAAAAAACCTTCTGTTAAGCAGCCGGAAATCTTGAATGTGGACCCCAGTCTCATGATGAACAGCAAATGGTAAATGGTAAATGGACTTGAGCTTATATAGCGCTTTTCTAGTCATTGACTACTCAAAGCTGCTTTACACCGCAGGTCACACCCATTCGCTCTCACATTCACTCACTGATGGTTCAGAGTTTCTATGTTAGTTATCCATCAGTATCAGCTAACACTTTCACGCCCTTTCATGCCCATTTACACACCACTGACGCAGCAGTGGGAGCAACTTGGGGTTAAGTGTCTTGCCCAAGGACACATCGCCATGTGCCGCCCGGAGCTGGGCTTGAACCTGCAACCTCCCGATCACTGACCAAGCGCACTATCCAGCTGCACCACCGACGCCCCAAATCCACATGATGCTGTGTTGGGTGTGTGGGCAAAGGGAGGGAGGTAAGTGGAGACAAGTGGACTAAAGTAAGAACTAAAGCTAGTGACAGATCCATGGACCAATCATAGACCTGTCATCGTCAAATTTGTTTCTGCTGCAAACAAATTTATTAGAAGTTAGCCTCTTGAGATGCTACAACTTGTTTTCAGGAGGGTCCTCATGTCTGTGTGGTTGTGGTGATAATTTTATAGAAGTATAATCAATAAAAGTCTTACTGAAAATAAGAATTTATGGTAGTGACGAACTCATGGGTGCCCAGACCACAAGTGCATCCCTACCATATTTGTCTCTGTTAAGTATAAATGTATTAATGGTAGACCTCTTGAGATGTGACACCTCATTTCAGGAGGGACCTCATGTCCATGTGGAGCTAGAGATAGTTACTATAGATGTATCAACCATGGATAGAGAGATCATGCTAATGTCTACAATAACAGCTATAATGATTATGAATTGGAATGAAATGGCCAAATATGTGTTATGTCTGTAATTGTAGTTATTGAAGCTTCGTGACTCCACAGCAGCAGGCAGTCTCCACCAAGTCTAAATCAGAAGATGGTCCACTGTGGTCATAAAGGGATGAACATGGTCAGCAGCAGTACTCAGGTAGGCTGTGGGGTTTAAACCACGCTCAGGTGGGACTAAGGGGCCCAAAGTGTGCCAAGAAAATCTCCCCCACACCATCACAACTACAGCAGGCTGAACCGCTGATACGAGGCAGGATGGATCCATGCTTTATCCAGACTCATCAGACCAGGAGTACAACCTTCTGTTGTCCAGTTCTGGTGAGCCCGTGTGAGTTGCAGCCTCAGCTTCCTGTTCTTAGCTGACAGGAGAGGCACCCATGTGGTCTTCTGCTGCTGCAGCCAATCTGATGTAAGATTAGACATGTTGTGTGCTCAGAAAGTTCTTCTTCACACCTTGGTTGTAATAAGTGAATATTTGAGTTCCTTGTCCTCTGATCGTTGGCGTAGATTAAGAATTTTCGCTCTGGGAACTGCCCTTTGCTAGATAGTTTCTCTTTTTTGGACCATAAACCCTGTAGACATGGTTGTGTGTGAAAATTGCACGTCAGCACTTCTGAAATACCCAGACCAGTCCCTCTGGCACCAACAACCATGTCTCGTTAGTCCCTCAAATCATTTCTTCTCCATCCTGGTGCTTGGTTTGAACCTACATGCCAAGATGAATTGAGTTGCTATTATGTGATTGGCTAATGAACAAGTTGTGTTGACAAGCAGCTGAAGGTGTACATGTACGGTCTGTTGATGAGGACACAGTGTGACTCTAACATTTAGTGAGCTGTCTGCAGAGTTCCTGTTGAAGCCCTGAGTGATGTGATGGAGGTGAACTCAGGGCAGAAGCAAGCAGGAAGTCTAAGAGCTGTCAATCAGATGGTCTAAACCCACCCACATAGATCTGAGCACCCTCAGTGAGGGTGTCGGAAGTTCTTCCAGCTGTTAGAGCTGCACAAAGAGAAACACTTCAGGATGAAATTTGTGCTCAGAGTGGAGAAGAAAAGCCACAGAAAAGGCTTCAGGAAGTTTGTGTGTTCCAATCAATCCACTTTATTTATGTGGCACTTTACAAAAGTGCTGCACGGTGACTTCCAAGGAGAGATACAAAGAAATGAAGAAGAACTGATGAAACAAAAAGTGCTTAAACCCTTTAACTCCCAGCTCAACTGTTTGGCACAGGTCAATACATTCAGGAATATTTAATGTGTTAAAAAACATGACATGTTTGTTTCTGTCAATATTTTAGGATCCAGAAAAAACTGCAAACAAACCAAAGGACCTGATATTTTCTTTGTGAGGGATTTAAAGGTTTAAACAGCTAAAAGCTATTATTATTATTATAACTACCATCATTTTTACTTTAAATACTTAACCATTTACTGATATGATGATTAATATATATATAAAAACATTTTTTGTGTTTTTGTCTTAAGTTATTTTTGATTGCTATTTAATTTACAAACATTTCTGCCTTTTCTAAGTGATTTTGTCCCAAATATTTGTGCATTTTTATGTCATCACACAATCATCTGTTTGCTTTTTAAACCTTTATATCCCACACCAAGAAAATATCTGAAATTGGTTTGTTTGTAATTTCCTCTGTTCCCTGAAATGTGAACAGAATCACACAATGATTTGATTTGTTCTGTATTCTAAAACATTAAATATCCCTGAATTTACTGATGACCTCTGACAAACAGTTGAGCTGGTGGTTAAAAGGCTAAAATCATAAAAACACATTTTTTTTCAGAAATAGCAGACTTAAGGATAAAAACATAAAAATAGAGACATCATGACTCTCAGGTTGAATTAAAAGCCTCTGAGACATTCTGGTTTCAGGAGGTAACTTGCTCCACAGTTTAGGGCCCACAACAGAGAGCCTCCGTCACCTTGAGGTTTTAGCCGAGACGACAAGAAGAAACGGCTCCTTCATCCTCAAAGATCTCAACAGGGTGTAGACCTCTAAAGATCAGAGATGCAGCGATTCATTCGAACATTTAAAAACCAGCAGCAGCACATTTGTCCAGCTGTAGACGTGCGATGGAGGCCTGCTTAATGCTGCATTACAGTTGTACTGGGAAGTCTGGATTTCTGAGTTCTGAGTGGAAAATTTTATCTGGAGTGGATCAGAATTTCCTACTGGGATGTCGGGGGATCCTCACCAACCCCGAGATGACAATCAAAGATGGCTGCCCCCAGTATAAACAGTTAAGCTCCTGTAATATTCTGTTTATTAGCACTTCTGACTAGTGTTTGTTGCACTAAATCAGTCGTGTACATAGGATTGTTCAATAGATATGCTGCTATAGTGTTATGTACATTCTTCATGTGGTTTGTGTGAACTACAACACAGGGTGTGAAAACAACGGCTGACAATAGCCTGGTGGATGGACGAGTATTTACTAATTTTGTAACTGGAATGCTGATAACTCAGATATGACGTTAGCCCCACTCCCTCTTCCCAGTTCCGATGTAAATGTAACGCAGCAGAACTGCAATAAAAGTCTGAATGTATGACGCCTTAAAATAAATAAGATGACAGGAGATTAATAGACTGTTTAAAGAACCAAAGATTGTCCCAAAAGATCCAACTAAACTTGAATAATCTCCTCTATTAGAGGAGACTCACTTTGTTTTCTTACGAACAGAATCATTGAGTTTTGAGCCTGCAGCATTGCTAAAGAGCAGACTTCTCAGTTATCTGCAGTCAATCAAGTGAATCAAACTTGGATAAAGCAAGGCTGTTTAATCTTTAAAAACTGGAGCAGTGACAGAATTACACACTAGTGTAGGATCAGGGAAAATATAAAAAAAAACACTAATAAGCTTGATTTCTGAGGTCCATTCATTTATTATTTAAGACTCAAGTGCTCTGCACAAATGATGCAGTAATGGAGCCGCTTTCAGATGAAATGTCACTTTTTACTGCAAATGTGTCCACATATAGAAAAAAGCAGAGGCTGAACTAGAGAAAGAGAATCACAGCAATAACACTGGTTTCTACGCTCCTACCATTTTACTAAATTTAAAAATCAGTGCTGAAGTGTCGAGGCCATCCACACATCAGTCCATTTTTTTCTGCTGATTCAGAGCCAGGGTTTTGGTGGCAGCAGGTGAAATGGATGGTTCTGGATTTAAGATGTGGTTGCATGAAGTAAATGGCATTAGCCAGAACATTAGCCACAGTGAGAGAGATCAACTCAACGTCTGTGAAAAAACAGTCATCATCGAAGCTAAGGCTATACATAGCAAATCTGTGTAATTTAAAGAGTTTTTGGTGAAAATGAGCCACATAAGCAGCAAGGGGTAATTAATTGAACATGTTTACAGCAACTTACTTTTTCACTATTTAGCTTAAAAAATTTGTGTTAGTGTCTTAACATCTATAATGGATACGTGCAAACTCTTAGGTGGAAAATATTAAAGGTTTCTGAAGTGTGGGCCTTTACAAAAGGGGTGTTGTGCCTGTTTTTGACAGTCTGGAACTGTGTATGTTCCTAAATAACCAGTTTTGGATGCAAATATCTAAGAAACAGGCAAAGATTTCTGGATGAAATTTCAGTCACTAGGGGCTCTAATTTCGTAGACCAGGTGCAGGCGCAGCGCAAGGCAGGTGCGCCAAGCCTGTGCCGCGCCAATGGGGTGTGTCCAAGGCATTTTGCAAGTTTCGTGCATGGCGCAGTCTGGCGCAGCGAGGCGCACCCACGCCTCCGTCCCTCCCACCAGCGCAAGTGGCAACGAGTGAGGAGAGAAGGCGTGAGTGGGTTTAACACAGCTGAGTTTAATCTTCACCAATCAAATGAACGCCTCTCCTCGCCTTTAAATGCGCTGCGGGCGAGGCGCAGTGACAATTTAACCTGGGTGGCGAAGAAGGTCAGAGCTGCTTTCATTTTTACAGCAACTGGGAGAGCGCAGGGGCCAATGGGCGGCGCATCGGAGGCCATGATGCGCGTCACCGTGTGGACCACCTCACGGGACAGATGTAATCTGTTCCTGTGTCATTAATATGAGTACACAATTAAGTGATAATTACATTTAAACACAGCAGCAGGCTAATCCATTCATCATGCTTTTGATCCACCTGCATTCCTGGTCTGTCATCGCCAAATAGCAGAACCTTTGGTGAAATTATATCTCCTCCTCATCCTCCTTAATAATGTACTCCATCTTTTTAGATCACGTTAAGAATAAAGATTAAAACAGAGAAACATGGGCAATCACAGGTAAATCCTCAAGACACTGAGTGACTTACATTTATTCAGCGAGCATCTCTCTCTTTTTTCTTTTCTTTTGAATTTCATGAGATGAGAGAAGCCGGATACTCCGTATCGGATGATATGGCTGTTTGTGGTTGGCTGAGAGATGTGAACTCGTTAGTTTGTGTCACTCTTCCAGCTGCCGTCAGGTTGAGTTTCCATTATGACAAACGTCTCTGATCTGACATCAGATGTGACGGGACAATTACAGGATTCCCACTCTTTTCCAGAAATCATTGTCCAGGACTTTTCCAGGATGTCTTCTCCAATATTTGATGTTTACAATATTTGTGTGGGCAATTCTCCGGTTAATCTAGCCTTATAAAGATAAAAATGAAGGTTGATGACCAATATCTCACATGAACTCCCCGTATCATATTGAATTTAACATTTATTTATTTCTAACTCCCCAGCATGAACATTGTCTGCTAGCTATATTTTTAGTTTGGCTTTTATATAGTGTTTCACTATTATAAATTTATGGTTTAAACTTATTGTTTTGTCTTTATTTGCTCTGCTTTTTTATACACATATTTTGTTGATTTACTGTTTAAGTAGCCTAAATTTTATTTAATATTTTTTCTTTTTGTCACCATTGTTTGAGTTTTTACATTTGATTCCTTAACTTGCATTAATTTATCTACATTTTTACTTCATTTCCTATGTTTGATTTTTGTTAAATAACAAGGTAGAAGGAAGCTAAATAATTTTCCAGGACATTTGACCTTTTTTCTAATTTTCCATATGTTTTCCATGACTGGAAAATCATTTTCAAGGTTTTCCAGGTTTTCCAGGATGTGTGGGAACCCTGAATTAATATAGATATAACTGTATGTGCTGGTTCAGACAGTTACATTAAATAGTGGTTGCTTTGATTGTTTATTGCATTGAAACGTGCCTGACACTCTGGAAAACCTGCCTGTGCGGTGTTGGTGACATGAGGGCACTGCGTGCCTGTCAGCCAAATTACCACTGCACCGGGTGCGCTTCACCTGCGCCAAGAATAGACCAGAATAGACCAGGTTGGAGCCGCGCAGTTTTTTGGCATGAAATTGTCAGTGCGCCAAACTGAATCTGTCGACACCCTATCTGTCGAATTAGGGCCCTAGGTGTGAACCCAGGCTTTCAGATTCTGTCATCAGAGAAGGCCGATCTCTTCAGGTTATTGAGTGACTGGTCTCCAAATTGGTGAATATTTTATGCACATAAATGGAAAAATCCATTTTCAGGGGGCCATTGTCAGCCTTAAATCATTTGATACTGGATTCATTTAATTCTAAAATAGGCTTGTCTGCAGGAGGAAACCTGACTCTGCAAAAGTCTTAATTAAGAAGTTAGAGGTTTTGGCTTAAAAGAATACACTTTTTGACTGGCAGATTCACAATGATTCACCATTTTTTCTACTAAATTGTCCATATCTTACGGTCATTTGCTCAATCAGCTTTTCTCTTTTCTGATGACAGAATCTGAAAGCCTGGGCCCAAATTACTCAGTAAAAGCAAATTCCAGCCAGAAATCTTTGCTTGTTTGAGATCAAATATGTGGCCTCTTTTGGATGCTTGTTTGCATCTAAAAGTGGCCACATATTTTAACATGTACATTTCAAGAGGGTCAAAAACAGACACAACAGCCCTTTTTTAAAGACTCAGAGTTCAGAGACCCTAAAGACCTTCAACAAGGACGTTATGTTTTTGCCAGCGTTTGTTTGTCTGCAAGATTATGCAAAAACTACTAGATGGAATTTGCTGAGATTTTCAGGAGATGTTGGTAATGGCCCAAATTAGAAATAATTAGATTTTGGTGGTGATCCAGATAACTGCCATTAGTGAGCGATCATTTAATCTCTATAAACTGTCTAACTAATAATGATATCAACATAATTCTGAGTGCTAGGTGTGGGTTTTCAGGGTCATGAGTCATATTATGATGGTGACTTTATCATGGAACTATTGCTTATAGATGTAACAGCAATATTCAAACATTTTTTAAACTAAGACAAGGAAAATATAATTTAAGGGGTGTGCTTCTGTTTGAAACAAGAAAAGTTAGAATAAATATTAAAAACTGATGTGTTTTGGGGATAAAATGTTGGAATGAGCTCAGCTATGACTTAAAATTATGTAAAAGTAAATTAAAGTTCAGAAAGACCTTAAAGCATAAATTAATTAATGCTTAAAAGGAATAACAATTTCACAGTATTGTGATATAAGGAATGATGTCTTATATGTTTTCTTCCTTGTATCTCAAATTTATCTTAGATTGTAATGGAGAGCCAAAAATAAGCCACAAGCTTCAGCCTGTACTTTTTCAGGTATTGATAACTTTGTGTTAAATGATTGTATTCTTTGTTTGTTCTTAACATTTATGTAACTTAATTACAAAAAGTATTCATTCATTCAATATGTCAGCTACCTTGGATGGAGGTTAGCGCTTACACATCTAGAGGCACTAATACATTTTTTTAGTCAAATCTGAGTCGGTCACCGTGCACCTCTGGTTGAACTCATAAAGAATGACCCAAAAATGTTTGAGGTTGATTCTGTTGATCAGACACAGTAATGTTGGTGAAGACAGTTATTCTGGCTCAGTTTACCTCACAAAGACGACTGTGCAGTGTGTTTTTAATCAAATTCACTCGTCACTGAAACCTCTGTCTTTACAAAATTCTGACCTTGATGATAAACTCCTTCAGCTCCTCTGGTTTTACTTTAGACTGTTTTATTTAGAAAAGAGAATCACAGGACTTGAAGGTTCTGACCCTCATCCCAGCTGCTTTCAGCTGCACAGCACCCTGATGCCTGCTGATGGTCCCCTGAAGAACAAAACAACATCCCAGGGATGAAAGTCTGAGGTCCTCAAACCGGGACCCCCTGTCCTGTCGGCTCTGAGGACCTGTACTTGAAGACCACAAACAAGAATCTGTGACATGGGACAGCCCTGGATGATGCCCACACCCACAGGGGACTTGTCTGATTTTGTGCCAAGAATGCAGACGTGAAGATGTAATGAAAGTTCAGGCAGGAAAATATTCATTCAGTCCCCCTGCCTGCATTCATGTCCTCACTTTAGCTCTGAGCCAACCAGATTCTGCCGCGGCCCGTCTGGTTAATCATCCTGCTGCTGTCACATGTTTTCATTTCAGTTTCAGTTCTTCACTTTTTTTATTTGGGTTCTTTGCAAGGAAAAAAATATGCTTTATAAATAAATAATCTATTGGAAGTTTTTTTTTTTTATAAATATTACATATAACTCCACTGAAACTCTGCAGCAGGATCAGACATTAAATGCAATAAAAACCTCAACAAAAGCTTCTAAATCATTTCTTTACTTTAACAAAATTATTTTAGAGTCAAGGAACACAGACACCATCATGTTAAAATAGATTTAATCAGAAACAATAATAAATACATAAATAAGGAAAACATAAATAATTTACCAAACAGTGATACTCATTTAAATCACACAGCAGCATCAGCACAGTGTCTCTCCTCATTACATTCAGTGATATTTAACCATGACAAACATTTGGCACAATCACATTTTATGAATTTATTATTAGTTTAACCAAAGACTTACATATTCTGTTTATAAATATAGTTTTTAAAAAAGTCTCCGACCATGTAACATGGTGATAATGCAGAAGAAAGAGAAACATAGAAAACATAAGAGGTTTAATTTTTGTCAAAATATACATTTCTCAAAATTTTAGCTGTAATCTCAGAATTGTGACTTTTTCATAGACTTAAAAAATCAGTCTCTTATATTTTTCAGTAGCCTAATACTCCTTATTATGATAAAAAAAATACAAACTTTAACATAAATAAAAAATAGTTTAATGAAACATGAATTTAAAAATCATTATGCAGCAGAATATATGAGCTCACATGTAGTTACAAAGATGTAATGATGCACTTCAAACCTACTCAAGAAAATATGGATATATATTTAATAATAAACAGTCAAGATAAGTCAAAGAAGTGCATTTCTTCCACTTTTACCCTCTTATAAAAGGATCTAAAGCTGTTGGTTGAAGAACTTTGCAGTTGCAATGACAAATTTATTAATGACCCGATTTACTGACACATTTTTATCAAGGGCAGATGTTGATGAGATGAAATGTCCCACTCACCCATGTGGTTAAAAATCTTTAAAATCAGTAGAAAAAGTACAAATCATCCGTTAACAGCAGCAATAAAAACATATTTACAGTAAATAAGGCTGCCAATCAGACAAACTCTCACAGAATTGTCACGTCACATGTTGTCACATTTTTCCCGTTCCTTGAATCCTGATCTGTCAGACGTGATTAACGAGTATTTTAAATACTCGGTTGTTGCAGTTAAAGCTGATTACACACAGATTTGAAACCTACTTTCTCGCTGCATGTGAAATCTTTACATCCCTATTCAAACATCAAACATGATGATCATTCTGTACTTATGTGAACCACCCAATTGAAACAAACAAAGCAGATGCCAAAATAAAACTCCCTTTGACAACGCTGGTGTTTATGATGTCATAGCCATACAGCCTCCTCCTAGGTGTTTTCTGCTCACAGGCAGACGCCATGACTCCATGACCTATAACCCCTCGTCCCCCCTACAATTAGACATTTTTTTGGGCAGCCAATCAGTGCAGAGCTCATTATCATAGCCTCTCACAGCATCCCCAACCCTCAGATAGGAGAGTTTCCAAATGGGAGGGAAAAAGAGCTCCATCTGATCCTCTACAGAGATGGAAAATTTCATTATTTTAATGAACGTAACTCAAATCCTTGCTTATCAGACACCCAAGACAGGATGTAAAGCACACTCATCCATCCAAATCCAAATCACTGAATCCAGCTGTTCCAGTCACTTTCACCTCCACAGGTGTATAAAGTCAAGCAGTTGTGCATGCAGTCTGCGTCTACAAACATTTGTAAAGAATGGGTCACTCTCAGGAGCTCAGTGAACCCCAGTGTGGTACCGTGACAGGAGGCCACCTGAGAAATAAGTCCAGTCCTAAAGTTTACTCACTACTAAATATTGCACAGTCAGCTGTTAGTGGTATTGCAACAAAGTGGAAGAGATTGGGAACAACAGCAACTCAGCCACGAAGTGTTAGGCCACGTAAAATCACAGAGTGGAGTCAGCGGATGCTGAGGGTCATAGGTCACAGAGGTCACCAACGTTCTACAGATTCAATAGCTACAGACCTCCAAACTTCATGTGGTCTTCAGATTAGCTCAAGAACAATGTGCAGAGAGCTTCATGGCCAACAGCTGTACCCAAGCCTCACATCACCAAGTGAAACACAAAGTGTTGATGTACTGGAGTAAATCACACTGCTGGACTCTAGAGCAGAGGAGACGTGTTCTCTGGAGTGACTAATCACACTTCTCCATCTGGCAATCTGATGGACGAGTCTGGGTTTGGCGGTTGCCAGGAGAACGATACTTGTCAGACTGCATTGTGCCAAGTGTAAAGTTTGGTGGAGGGGGGATTATGGTGTGGGTTGTTTTTCAGGAGCTGGGCTTGGCCCCTTAGTTCAAAGGAACTCTGAATGCTTCAGCACACCGAGACATTTTGGACAATTCCATGCTCCCAACTTTGTGGGAACAGTTTGGAGCTGGCCCCTTCCTCTTCCAACATGACTGTGCACCAGTGCACAAAGCAAGGTCCATAAAGACATGGATGACCGAGTCTGGTGTGGATGAACTTGACTGGCCTGCACAGAGTCCTGATCTCAACCCAATAAAACACCTTTGGGATGAATTAGAGCGGACACTGAGAGCCAGGCCTTCTCGTCCAACATCAGTGTGTGACCTCACAAATGCGCTTCTGGAAGAATGGTCAAAAATCCTCATAAACACTCCTAAACCTTGAGGACAGCCTACCCAGAAGAGTTGAAGCTGTTATAGCTGCAAAGGGCCGACATCATATTAAACCCTCTGAGTTAAAAATGGAGGCCGCTCAAGTTCATATGTGTGTGAAGGCCAATGAGTAGTACAGTGTAACAGGACATGTTAAAAGTCAGATGCACCTTTAGCTGTGTGTCTAGTTAAGAGCTATACTGAGAGACGGGAATCTGAAGTGTTACACAAAAGTTACTTCTCTCAGATTGTAACACAGTGACCAAAGGTTACTTTTTAAAGTAACACTGTCACTGCCAATAGGTGTGATTAACTGTGTGCCAAAGAGGCACTGATTTAAAATGTCTATGTAATCTCAGGGTGTGAATCTTTGTTTAAAAACAGATGAAGACGTAGCAGGAGGCACAGAGCACCCTGCTCCGTCTGCTTCACACTCTGCCCTCTTTTCACACATCACATCATTGTTACCTGCTGGGCTCTTAAGTGTAAATAAGAAAAATGTAAACGAGCCTTAATACATTTTCAGACACACTGACACTGAGACTGCCAAAACTAAAGAATAATACAGTGAAAAAAAGCTTGTCTCAAGGATCAACTCCTTATAATGACTCCGTGATGAAGAGAAATTGCTGACTGAAGCAGACCCTCTAACAGTATGTGAATAATTTACCACATGCCCCGTCTACATATGGACAACAGTAATGGTCATGAAAGATGGTGAATGTAGCACTCATCGTCTTTTCAAGTTTTCTTTGGTTTGTGATCATTTTTGCAGCAGCAAACAGTCCAATTGTGAAAGATAAGCACCTTTCCATTATAAAGACCTCCATTTCCATGTCAGATGGTTTATTTTTGTCTGTGTTTTTTTACATAATACACCTCTGGGACTAGGGATGTAGATATTGGATTTTTTCAGATATCTAATATGCAGATATTTCTGAACTCATTAACGTGAGAATAGATGCACGATAAGAAAGACAACAGGTAACTTTTGAGAAAATTAGACTCTTGGTTTTGCAGTGATGATAAGGTGAAGCATCATGGTACATCAGTGTATTTTGCCAATATTATTGCCGTTATATGACTGATATATCAGCAATCATATCTGCAAAGAAATTCAAAATCTGCCAATACCAGTATTTAACTTTTAAGGCCAATATCTGCAAATACGGATATCATGATGATAATATTGTGCATCCCTATCTGGAACCCTTTTATCAGCTCGCTCATTTATGTGCCTTTTCATTTATAAGCTGTTCATGGTGTAATGTGGGTGTGCAGAAGGAGAAAAAGGAGGCTGACCCATATGCACATATCTACAGGTGAATAACAGATGGATATTTCTGGCCACAATACGATTGGTATCACGTTACATGTAAACTGTGCACATTGACTACTCCTTTTATAAATCCCCCAAAACCAAGAATCAGGAAGCTCAAGGTCTAAAGCAGGGGTGTCCAAACTTTTTTCACCAACAAACTCTCGTCAAAACATGTCAGAAGTGGAGCAAAAATATCCTTACTACAGAGAATTTTGTAGTGTTAATATTCGTTTTTCATTTAAAACAGAAATGTGGTCACAATCTGATAAAACTGCTACTAAAGCTGTTAGCATCGATGCTAATCTCTCGCTTGCAGCTTCCACGTCCTCCTGCTCTAAAGGACTCTGATTGGGCCATCTCGCTTTGGGCGGCTCACAATTGTTGTAGATTGGAGCTTGGCTAGAGGGATCTGCCTGATTGCAGACATTGAATCAGGAAGGTCCAGCTGCCGGGCAAGGTTACAGCATAAGAAAAACACGAGGATGGCCGGGCCACCTTTGATACAACCCAACTTCACATTACTTAAGTAAGTAAAGCCAATGAAGGTAAAAGCAGTCATCACAGCATTTCATTTGTGACTTTGCAAAAAGTATTTGAGGCAACCAATCAGGTTTCATTTCCACATCCAAATGCAAAACAAGCACAAACTGCACAAAGCTGACTAAACTTTTGTGGGAGGGTTGGTGCTTAAGAATAATTGGGCAACATGTTTTGCATTGAACTGCTGCCATGATCAACTCGTCTTTGTTCTTGTGAACATTTCAGTTTTTGTTCTCACTTGATTGTAAATTTCTTCACCATTTACATTGCCCCTCAGTTGTGGCTTTGTGATGTAACTGCGGAGTAAAAAACAGTCAAGCAAAAATCACTTTCCCAATACAAGCCATATTTCATTAAGGCCATCAAAAAACTGACCATGGGCCACAGCTGGCCCCTGAGCCACAGTTTGAACACCCCTGCTTTAATAGATCGTTCATCTTAAGAAACTTACATCTCAGTTCTTTAGAAATCTAAGGAGGAATTCAAAAGTTGCACTGATGCCGAATCAACCAAGTGACAATATATTTCCATCAGTACTTTTAGCATAAGCAGACTGCGTGAAGCTTTGTGTAAGAATGTTTGATCACTCTGATTTGATTTAGGCGCACACCAAAATCAGGTTTTTGGCACAAAAAAACTTTCAGCATGGTTTCAACACAGTCTCATGTAAATGAACTAGAGCTTTCCAAACAGATACAGGGGGTCTGTTGCATCCATCCAAATCATCTCATCATCCCTTCAGAAAAAGTTATATAACTGCCAAAAAGCAATCCTTACAATCAACAAAACAAAGGCAGAAAAAAGAGCTGAACCTGCTCCAAACTGATCAGCGCAGGTCAAGTTAAATCACCCACTCCAAAGATGGACAGATTTTCAGTCCTTTTAGTTGAAGCTTCAGTCATTTGATGAAGGGTGGGGGTGTAAACTGGTCATCATTCCTTCACATTTATCAAACAGGCTTGTTGATAATTCAGAAGAATCAAATAAGCCCTTTATTCAAATATGAGCTCTGATGAAGTTAAGTGACCTTCGTAGAGCCTCTATTAAATGAAAATCTTCTATGAGTCACTTTTTCTGTACAAAGGGATTTGATCCCCAGGGCTCTGCTTGCCTTTGTTACAGTCTCTCCCTTTAGTCTGGTGAGTGGTTCATAATTGCTACAAGTATTTGGTTACGTCAAGGATCTGTTCTGTTCGTGTTCTTACCAAGAATAACTGTGATGGTTTAAAGAGCAGGTTTCTCCTGTCTGCCTCAAAAAGCTGTGAGAATAAACATTTGCCTGTCAGCTTAGCACTTTGCCTTTTTGGAGCTAATTTAAGCACACGAGTTAGCAGGTGAGAGAGGGGCCAGAGGGCAGGACCAGTGAGGAGCAGACTGGCCTGACCCCCCTGTGCTCCTCAGTCTCCTGGATTTACTTTGGCTGTCTTCAGTCTTCAGTGAGGGTTGCTGACCACTCCGTTGGTCATACTGAGCTTGCTCCACCTCCTCTGGCTGAGAAGTTTACGGTTCTGTTGAACTTTGACTCGCACATCGAAAACCTCCTGGATGGCGTTCTTGAAGCAGTGGAAGTTGTAGTCGATCAGACCTGTGAGGTGAATACAGAGGACAGTTATGCTGTTTCCAGCAATGCCTGCAATAACACACACAACTGGACTTGGACTTGAGCTTGTAAAGCACCTTTCTAGTCTCTTTGACGACTAAAAGCAGCTTAACGTGGCAGGTCACGTCTACTCATTTACACCTCACTGATGCAGCAGTGGGAGCAACTTAGGGTTAAGAGTCAAGGACACATCGCCATGTGGCAGTCGGACCTTGAACCTGCAACCTTCTGATTTTCCCAGAAAAAAATCACTGGCTGTTGTGCAATCATCGTCATTTTTGACTCTCAAATTTAATTGGTTTTCCAGTAATAATTAGTTGGAAAATGACTTTTATTTGTACAAACGTTTTTCTCAACAGGAGGTGATTAAAGTCGATGAAGGCCTCAGGCACACCAGCACTGCAGACAGAAAACAGCTCCTGGTGCCTGCAGACATTTAATGTAAGAGTCACATTTGAGGGAGCAACTTTTGTTGCTGATCAGGGGCTGTTCTCGAAGCTTCGTGTCTGATCAGTACCCATCTGGGGAACTGGGGAAAATTTGGCTCCATCTGTATCCAACTAAGGCTGTTATTTATTGGCTAATAGTCATCTTTTTGCATTTCTTTTCCCCGCATTCATGTTTGTTTATGATATTATTTCTTTTTTAAGTATTTGTCTTTCACCATTATGTTCCTTATGACTTACATATGTCATGTGACCAAATATAAACTCAAGACTAAAAGTGTCCTGGGAGCACAAACCTCAGCAAAGGCATTTCTAACATTGTCATTACCTGGTGTGAAAAACTGTCCTGTTGCGCAGTGTTAAAAATCTTTTCAAGTTATTTGATTTGCATCCAGATTCTGAATCTTATCCCTTGTGTCATGACCAACATTCAATGAAAATGTAAACAAATCCTTTAAGAACTTCCAGGATCTGCATCTGTACTTGGATCACCTTCCTGTGCCATTCCCTGAAAATTCCACCAAAAATGGTTCAGAACTTTTAGAGTTATCTTACACGTCTGCGTGCAACATCTGTGGAGTCGTATGTCTATGAGCTGCTGTTAAGCAACATGTAAAATTCACTTTAAAATCATAGATTCACAGCTGATCTAACAATGCCATGACTTCTCTTTTGTTCATATTTTTGTTTGGTCACACTCATTCAGCTCTTTAAGCATTGTTTATCGAAGGCTGAATTGGCCCTTCTGTCACATCAGTCATGTAGTCAGACCACGATGGCTGTAGGTCACCTTTGAACTTATTTGTGCCAATCTGGTGGAGAAAAAAAAATAAAAAACTTTTTTGGATTTATTTTAGATTCAGAAAAATCCTGTTCCAACTTCAAGGGATGTAAAAATCATGATAAGCCACGCAGGCATGACACTGTACACTTCCCTAATCAAAATCTGAAGACCAGGACCTCCTGATGGCAAAGGCAGAAAAGCTTTCTGTCTCTGAACGTGGTCGGATTGTTGAGCTGCATAAGCAAGGCCTCTCACAACGAGCCTCGCTGAGGTTGAACCCCGCCACGCGCGCAGCTGGGAGGATCTGATTGGCTGTCCATCAAGACACAGAATGATCTTTGACCCAAGTTAAGGCAGTTACTGGTACTGACTGCAGCCCAAAAGCAATGGATGACATCTGCGAGGGAAGGGCTTAAATACAAAAACCTCTTCAATGTCCACGTCTCCTTCAACACCACAAAACTGCCTGTTTGGACTTTGAGAGGGACCAAACATGGACACTGAAGGTGGAAAAAAGTTTATTTTCTGATATCACAGCCCTGGCCATAAATTGTGATTACATATTGTGTTTATGATTATTTGTATCCAGGGAGGTGCTCTTTTCTGCTGTGTGTGTGTGAGTGAAGAGTGAGTGGTCTTTCAGCAGGAGGATCTTTGTTAAAAGTCAGCTGGCCTCCTGTGATTGGCTGAGGAAGCAGGTCCAGCAGAGGGAAAGCCCTCCCACTGGCACATGACCAAACAACAAAATCTTCAGCTGAGGGCACAGAAGGCGTTCAACAGCAGCAGCTTGTGTTAGTCTCGGCCTCCAAACAATTTAGTGAAATTTGTGAACTCTGTAATTGTTAGTTAGTAGGTTTTTGTACAAGTTTGTTTTTTGGGTATGCAAGCTTTTGCTACCTTTTGTTTTCATACCCCTTCTGTTTGATACTCACTTTTCAGTTTGTTTACATTTTGCGTTCGTTTTTTAATATGCATATTGTTTAGATTTCTGGTCTAGTGTTTGGTTTTGGGGACTGAGAAGTCCCTTCTTTTCCCTTTAATATGTTCAGCACCTTCTCTCTAGCCTGGTGTGTAACATCTGAGATGTTCTCAGTCTAATATTTTGACCACTTTAAAGAAGTTGCTGTTTGTGCCATCTTTTAATTTTCCAGCCATTTAAGCTGTGAGTTGATTAGAAAAGCACATTTCTCTTAAGTGAATGCTTTGCAGCAGCATATGATGAACTTTTTTCCTCCAGTGAAACATCTCACAGTTTGAACTTTCAGTGGAGGGTATAATTCATCGTCCTGTCAGCCTGTAAAGGCCGGTCATTTTGTCTCTCGTGGTCACAGAGCAGAGCTGTCAGCATCAGGGACCATCACTCTTGTACCAAACATGATGAGACATGACTTAGAGAAGCAGCACAAAGTCACCACTTACATAACTGTTACGGCTGCTCCTGATGAATATCAAACCCTTGCCTGTTGATTCAAATGTTGGAAGCGCCTTTCAAAAGACCCAAGGATGTTTTTTCTTTTTTAATCAGGAGAGCTTACATGAACAGAACTGAATATTTTTCTGCTGTGAGTGTGAAAATCAGAGACCAGAGGCCTTGAAGAAGAGGAGGCAGCCTGGCAGAGTTTCTCGTGTCCACGCAGGAGGCTTCCTCCACTTTATCTGTTTATTCCTGCTGGATAGAAAAGCAGAGAGTTTAGGGCTTTAATACTCAAACCTCTACCCCCCGCAAAATCAGAAATTTAGTTAAGGGGATGGTGAGCAGGGCAGTGAACGAATGATTCCTGAACTGGGTGAAAGGAAGTGTTTACAGCAGGAGGAGTGTCATGATTTTTCAGGGCTAAATTACTTTCCCCCAGCTCAAGCCTCACCCATCCTGGTCACTGTCATTAGCAGTGTTGGCAGAACAAGCCCAAAAAAACGCAACCTGCAACTGCCAATATGTATTACAAGCAACTTTTCAAACAAAGAAGCCCAGAGTTGCTTATAATAAGCAGGCCTGGCAACTATGGTCATTACATTAGACAAAATCTCATGTCCCTGAACTTCCTCTTATTTAAAAAGATTTAAGAAAGGCTGGATAGAAAGATTTATAAGGTATATCTTTGTTTTCTTGGCTTTAGACTTTCAAAATCATTTGAATGAAAGGATGAAAAGTTGTGATTTTAAGAGTTAAGAAAACATCTCATTGCTCTGTTTGCAGGCATTGGTATTCAGCTTTATATGCAGAGATTTGAATTTGGGGGTAAGGCTCTCTTCCACGTGTGCACGTAGACAGCCTTAAGCAGGAACAGCACATTTTTCTGCCTTCATTGCACATGAAGCCTGAGGCAGAAACAGAAGCAGCAAATCAGAGCATCAGTAACAGCAGGGGTGCTGCCAGTGGTGTGTGTGTGTGTGTGTGTGTGTGTGAGGGACACTTTAATTCTGGCTTTCTATGTGCAGAATCCGACTGAGCAGGTACCTGCTGTCCTTTACCTGTCTGTTATACCGTCAGTTTATGCAGAGATGTTTGGATGTACATTCAGATGGCTCAGTTTTTACTTTGAAATGTACAAATAGTGCCTTGTTTATATTGTTAGGACATATGTAATTTATTTTTAATTCAGGAAAGGACAGATCCAGGACCAGAACAGAGAGACAGAGAAGAACCAACACCTCAGAAGAGCGCTCCTGTTCAAGGTCAATTCTGTCCCATTGCGGTGTTAATTTAGTTTTAGTTTTAGTCTTTGGCCTAAAATGTCTTTTAGTTTTAGTCATAATTTAGTCATCTAAATTGTTTTAATTTTAGTCTAGTTTGAGTTGATGAAATGTTGCATTTTAGTCGATGAAATCTTCTGTAAACGTAGTCGACTAAAATATGAAGTGTAAAGGGTAAGGCATTTTTTTCCTTGAATTTCTAAAATGAAACATCTAATAACCCTTTATTGAATGCTAGTAAAGTCTGAATGTATAAATGAACAGAAACAAATTGAACTTTTGTGTGAAATGCAGTCACCTTTATTTAGGCTACCTGGCAGAGCATCTCAGTTACAATACCAGAACTGACAACAAACAGTGAACCTGCTCTACATGAATATATCAATTCATAAAGAGAGGAGCTCTGATTGGATCGCTCCACAACTTATCCCACCACCACCAAGCTAAGGCAGCTGTGATTGGATGTCCCTCTTAACTCATCCAACCTTTCCACACAACCAAAGCAGCTGTGATTGGATATATTCCTAACTTGTCTCTACTTTCTACATGACCAAATTAGCTCTGATTGGATTAAGTCTCTGTCAAACATTTTAGTCTAGTTTTTATTTGTTGATGAAAATGTCAGTTAGTTTAGTTTGAGTTTTTGTCCATGTGCACGGCAGGTCTAACACTCATCTGCTGGTGAGCGTGTGTGGTTGTTCAGGGTGAGATAGATGAAAACCTGCAGCCAGTTCGGTCTATCCGGATCCTTAAATTCTACACTCTAGTGATTATGACAAGTTACTTCTGCCACGGTGTTGTAAAGTCCTTGTCTGTCTCTGTGATTGATGATGGATCATTTTGGTACATTTTAAAGGTCAAGTTTGGGTTTTTGAAGTAGGGATGTGTGAGGGACATCAGCCTGAACATGTGACCAGAGAAGACATGGAGTGTGCCCAAACATCATGAGATGTGAATAAATTCTGGCGTCTGCTGTTTCTGTTCTCGTGTGTCTCGCAGTGGAGCAGATTTTGCTGTTAAAGCCAAAACAAGCTCAGTAGCTTCTGCAGCACGAACGTATTCAGCCATTATTGTCAGTGTTTCCACATGTGGCTCAAGTGAGATATGGGGCTGTGATCGTTTCTGAAGCTATCTGTATTTCCACACGGAAACACTTGGCCAGTAAGATATAATCATTCTGGGACCAGTTTTCCAAAAATGTGTGTTTTCAGGCACCTGAACTGTCCTATTCATGTGGACAAAACACAGATACGACTTAAACCTGTGTGGATACACTGTGTGGAGGGTCCCTAAAGCCTGGTCTTCTCCTCACTATGATCCTGTTGTGGTTGGTAGTGCATTGCCACAGTATTCAGGGTTTTTTTGCTGCCTTGTTGAGGTTGGTTATTTCTTGTACTTGTTTCCTCTGCTCTGGTTTCTTCATGGATCAGCTCTTTATTGGGACCCAAGCTCCTGTATTCTGTCTCAAGCCTCCACTGCCTGCTCTTTTGTGTTCTTGAGTATTAAACCATTTCTGAACGGACCCCCTGGTCAAAACCATCCCATAAACTCAACAAGACTTCATAACATGTCTATATAAATGAAAATCCCCAAGCTCCAGAGCTTTCCCACAGCCAAAGGGCATCCAGAATGAATCAGGTGTTTGACCACAAACCTTCATGGTCCCTTCACCCGGTGCATTCTGGGGGTCTGAGTATCTTGCCCCAAAGAAGTTTTTAGAAATGTATATTTCAGTCTTCTTCATTGACAGCCTGTCTCTTCAATAAGACTGTTCCCTGTGGTAAATTTGTCTTTTAAAATGAGAAAGACGTGAGTTGAATATGAATCCTAAACAGAAGAAAATGACATCCGAAGAGGATGTTAAATCAAGAAATCAGAGTCTCTTCATTTGTATTTAAACTCCCCCAGACTGTCAGATCACATTTGGTACAAATCTGAGTGATGAGATATGAACTTGAAGGCATCAACACAGTGTGATCTGTGCACCAAAGCTTTTTAAGAGCTCAGACTGTAAGCAGCAGCTGGTTTGTGATTCTCCGTCTCCCTGCTCCAATGAGACACTCTGCCGTGAAACATCTCCACGGGACTTTTAATCTCAAGGAAAAAGCAAAACAACTTCAGTAATTGTCAGTCACTGAGTGTTACTGTCCCCTGGTAACATGCTGCAGAGAGAACACAGAGACAAGAGCTTGACTGCAAAGGTGGAGCTGAAATATATTAAACACACAGAGTGAAATCAAATAAGTCTCATATTAATAAGTGATGATGAGGAGGACGCATGGAGGACATGTTTACACATCATTCCTCCATCAGCATGTGGGGCAATTGAAATGTATCTCTCTCATCAGCCTGTGTCCCTGGTTAGGCTTATAAAATCAGATTTAATTAATGAGAATGTAATTGGTCATATGTCATTAGTATCAGGCAAAGGCTGCATGGATCCTGCATGAAGCACCAGATTAACACCAGAAGGGCCAACAGGCTGCACGTGATCATCCTCACAGCTAGATTATCAACTCAATCCCCTTTGAATTAACATACCGGTAACACTTTCTATTTTATGATGCATTATAATGTGTTAAATTGGTCTTACTGTTTGCATCATAAAACACATTAAAGTGAGATTAAAGGGATAAAAAGTGTTAAAATGCAGTATATTCATAATTTTAAGCAAATATGTTCCTTTATAAGATAGATAGATAGATCTATCTAATAATCCTCTAATAATCCTTTAATAATCCTTCACAGGAAATTGCAAATTATAACACTTATTATTATAACACTTCAAATCAGTTATCATAAACCTAGACTTGTATCAAACACCGGTGTCTCCTGTGACGTTAAGCATCTAAAGGCATTCATAGTGACTTATAATCAAATTAAAGTGACTATAATATGCTTTTAAATTATTACCACTGCACTGCAAGAACCAAGTCTCAAATACACATTAATCTTATTAGATACAGCAAATGACCTGCATATATGCTGAATTAACCTCATTAATCGTTATGAAACACTTCAGAGCAGGGGTCACCAATCTTTTTGAGCCTGAGAGCTAACCTAAAGACGAGGAGTGTTATGGAGGGCTACTTGCTTGGATTAATGTCTTTAAGTTATATCAATTTTAAAGTTTACCATAGAATAATAATTACTCTGCACTTGATAGACCACATATCACACTACATGTTAACTTTTTAATAATTTTTAACAAGAATCGTTACTACAGATTATGAAATAACACGAGAACATTATACCTACATGCATCTTGAGTTATATGTTTCTCTTTTAAACTTTGCTGCTATTACTAAAGTCACAGTTTTGTGAATTTTTTTGTGAAAATGTAAGAGCTCTGGCTGGTACAAGTGATAGAGGTGTGGCATCAGCATCAACATAACCTTTGACCCCAATGCAGGCCAAAGTTTAGGGAAAAATGGGTGGTGCACATGTTACATTTGTTATTTTTGTATTTATTTAGTGTGATTTATCAGCAAATAATAACATTAAAATAAAAAAGGCTATTTATTTCAATTTATGTGGTGGTAACATGTTATTTTAAAATGCCCCTGAGGGCACCCTGTGGGCTACCGGGTGCTCGCGGGCACCTTGTTGGGTACACCTGCTTTAGAGTGTAACAGATTTATGTAATGCAGTATGATAAATATTTATAATTTATAATGTATATCCTTACACAATGTTTAAACTTATAATTAACACCTTTATTATAATAACTTATGACTGGTGCCATAAAACTTCATAAATCATCACAAGTATATAAAACTATGAATAAAGCAATAAAAGGGCAGTGAAATACATAACTGTGCATTTTAAAGAGAGTCTTTATGGAAAGTTTGACCTATTGAACTATTAAATTTAATATTTTTTAAATGTCAGTTATTATCACTTTGGAGAAGCACTAATTATCCTAGGCAGTGTATTAAAAATTTTATTCAGCATTATTAAGCATTAAGAAAATCAGTTGATACAGTGTGCCTAATTTCTACATAAGGCCTTTATTTAAAGGACTACACGGAGTAATCTTTGTCTTGGCCGACAGAATCAGTCAGAATCTACGATAACGTTTTTCCTGTCTGCTTGCAGCACTTTCTCTGATAGACCCTGGTAGTGATTAGACATTAGACACTGAACAGATCTGAACATGTGAACTAAATTGCTGGAGGCACTAAAAGTTACAGTATGTCAAAGATGTCACTAACCTGTATTTGTACCTGTTTTAGTACAGGTAGCTGGAGGCTAGTATGACGAATCGGCCGACAAATGTGTCACTTCTCAAATTTCAACGATCAATAATGTTCAGGTCACATTTGTTCACTGTTTCTCTGGAATGCTGCATGGAAGTAAGGTCGTCTGTCTGTGGCTGGTGCTAGGGCTGGGCAAAATACAGTATAGAGTTTTTAAAATATATCTCTCTATATTTTTTAAATAGATATTGAATTGGAAAATATCAAATACATCAATATAATTTGTTTTGTGTTAAAAAATAATTATTGCGAGCCACCATTTTATCTAATGCTCTGACTCTGTGGAAAAAATATTGGCTGGTAAATGGAAATTTTTTAGTTTTAAAGGGATACGCCAACATTTTTTTTCTTTTTGTGTCTTGCCTCATTCCTGAGTCCATGACAAGCTAACAGACACCATTTTTTTTTAAATGTGCATGCAGTAACAATGAAGGGGATGGGCAGAGCTCACCCACGGCTAATTAGCTTAGCTCAAACATTGGGATTCAATGGGAAGTGTTAGCCTGATTCTGCCTACAGTCAACAGATAAACTCTTCAGGAACTCTAAATGGTCCTGTGTGCTTGTTGTGACTCATTCAGAGTAAGATTAGCACTTTATGTAATTTTTAAAAGAAACATACAAATCTAAAACTAAATGCGCAAACCACCGTGGAGGTGTTTGTAAGTAGGTCAAAACATTCAACTGATGACTGTAAGCAGAGGCAGGCTAACACTACCCATTGACTCCCAGTGTTTGAGCTAAGCTAAAAGCGGTGGGCAAGTTTTACCACGCACAGAATGGTGTCTATCTGCATGTCATGGACTCAGAAGTGAGGCAAGACACGAAAACAAAAAAGAAGTTGGCACAACCCTTTAAGACCTCATTTGCAGATAAATGTATTTGTGGAGAGTGCTGAAAACATCTTGCATCTAAAGTTTCCAGCATGATGAATCCCCTCCATCATTCATCATTGCCACAGAGTAAAGTATGAAGTGTGTGACAAACTTTGTGCATCTACCCAAAATATGAAGTCTCCACAGCCCCCTGCACCAAAACAATGCACGCTGCAGGCTTCGTTATCCCACACTGAGCCTCATGAAAGAAAAGGTAAGAAGTGCAGCGATATCACTGAGGCCGTGGCTCAACAAACTGCCACAGACATGCTCCCTGATGCAGGCATTGCACAGGATGGCTCTATTCTGTAGTTAGAAATGAAGATGCCACTTGCCATGCTGGATGTATTATATAGAAGACCAGCAGAAATGTGCACCAACGTCAGAGAGGGTCCTGCAGCTCAGCGGGACCCATCAGGACATTTTTGTTTTATATTTGCTTTGTTTACATGTTGATTATTATGCAGAGAGAGATCTATATTTACTAGTGCGGCCCTGCAGGTGTGACTAGTTTCCTGGGCTGTTTGGGAGTCTGTTTGTATTAAAAATATATTAAGATTTAATTGAATATTGGAATTTAGCAATCAAATATCCAGACATACATTTTGGTCCACATGGCCCAGCCCTAGCTGATGCAGAGCTTTATCATCCTTCTTTTATACAAACATGTTTTTCTTTATTTCTCTTTCCTTCAGGTCCTTTAACACAAAGCCTCTCTACTGCTCATAAACCTGCAGGCAGACTCTTAACCAAACTAAAAACAATCTTTATATAAAAGTCAGACATTAGCTTCACCTCTTCTGGCTGCCCACATGTTTATGATGAGATCTGAAGGTCCCTGTGCTGACTCCGGCCCCTTCATCCCTGTCTGATCTCGTTAATCCTCATATCCCGTCTCGTGCTCCACACTCTCAGAATACAGAGCTGCTGTCTGGCCCTGGACTTTAGAGGACTCCAGGTGACGGACAGGCTTTTATTATCGTCCACTCTTCTCTGCAATAACCTGCTGGCTCACATCAGTCAGTCTGGCTCTGTTAGGGTCTTTTATTTTAATGTGCCTTATGTTTCAGTGAACTTTGGACTCTTTGGGCGGTTCACTATTGATAATGAGAATCGAGAGGACTTTATTGATACCAATGTCGTTAACTACTCAATTAGTTATCAGTACTTCTGCAATTCCTGAGGATATTCCAGCAGAGAAAGACGTCAGCCAGCAACATTAAACACACATGCAGCCTGTCGCACCAGCTGTGTGTATGTGCTGTCTTAAGTTATGGAGTAAAGTCCAGACTATTCCCTTCAATAAATCTGGTTTAGTTCTGAGTAAAGATAGATAGAACGATAGATAAACAGATTCATCCTCTTGGGGAAATTCGGGTATCCTGTATCAGTAGTCGTGGTGATAAACAGTCCAGGTCCTGATCCACTGCCTTTGCTCAGGCTGTTGTTCAGTCTGATGGCTGTAGGACCAAAGATCTCCTGAAGCTCTCTGTCCTGCAGTGAGATGAGTCTCCCACTGCTGCTGCTTCTCTGTCCCTGCAGGATGTTGTGGAGGAGATGGTCTCTATTATCCAGGATGGCCTGCACTGTTCTGCATGTATGTCTCTCCACCCCCAAACTGCAGCATAGACCAGAACCCTGGAGACCACAGACTGATACAACATATGCAGCATTTGACTGCAGACATCCAAAGACCTGAGCCTCCTGAGGGTGAAGAGCCGGCTCTGCCCCTGTACAGGGCATCTGTGTTCATAGACCAGACCAGCTTGTTGTCAAGGTGCACACCTGAGTGCTTACAGGTTTGCACCCCTTCAATGATTCCTCCCTTATGATTCTGACTGGCTGGACTGGGGCTAAGACCTCCTAAAGTAAATGACCATCTCCTTGGACTTGGAGGTTTTCAGCAGGAGGCACTCACTGGAGCCCTGTACGCCTCTTCCTGCCCATTCTTGATACACGCCACAATAGTCATGCCATCAGAGTACTTCTGACTGTGGCAGGACTCAGGCCCCATTTACACAACAACTTTTTCACCAGAAACGGAAAGGTTTTTTCTTTGAGTTTTCAAAAATGATCCATGCTCACATGGATCCGCTAGAACTGAAAATGCTGTAGCTTCCATGCGAAGCCAGTAGTTGGCGACGTAGATTTGTAATTAAACACCGGTGTTAAAACACACGTCTGCGCACTAATGCTTTCAGGTGAAGACAAACAACAATGGCAAGTGGACGCACATAGACGCAGGAGTGTCTTGTCTGGACAACAAATCTGCCTGGATATTTTTGTCTGGATAACAAACAGAGCATGGTAAGCAGCACACTGCTCAGTAGATGGCAGAAGCTGTTTTTGCTGTTGTTCCTGGGATGCATGCAGCCTTCTTGTGAAAGAGTACTGCGCATGCAGTGATGGCGAAACGCTAAATCTCATCTACACGAAGACGGATCTGAAATGCACTCCCGTTTACACAAGAACGGTGCACTCCCGTTCTTGTGTTGCTCGCTGCTGTCGCAGAAACACAGTTCTACCGCCTGTGAGGTAGTCCATGATCCAGGAAGTGAAGGAAATATCAACCCCCATGTCCTCAAGCTTATCCTGGAGAAAAAGAGGCTGGATGGTCCTCACATATCCACCTGGGACATCCAAGTAAGAGTGTGCCTTTGAGGAACAACTTGTGGAGTTGTGGTTTCGTCTGGTTGCATCGTAGAGTCATGTGGTCCATCCTGACTTGTAAAGGGTAACAAAAAACTAAAAGCAATATTGTTGAAAATATAAGTTTTAACTTCATATTTTTCAATCAGTAAAACATTTCACTGTAAAGCCTCTGAGTCCCAAACCAACTGGATCACACCACATGCTAACAGCTGTAAATAACTATAAGTAACTAACCTTAATAGATAATAAAGAAAGTGAATGTTAATTTATCAAAACATAATGAATATGTAATTATTGAAACTTTGGCCTAGACAAAGGATGGATAGATGTGATACTCTGTTCCTTGTCTGATACCAGAGTTTAATAGTTAACTTTTAAAGTGGACATCAGTGGATTTTCTGACATTAAAACAACTGCAAAGGATTCTAGGGCTGGGCGATGTGTCCTAAGAGTAAAATCTTTGTTTTTATTCCACCAGAAACTTGATTCCTGATTTTATTTGTCTCAAAGACAGCTCTAAATGTCACAGAAAAAAAATCTTTATCTTTTATCAAAATATGTCACTCAGGTAATGCTGTAACGCTGGTACTAAATGTGTATCATATAGTTTGGGTGTAGCTTGTGTTCACTGGAATTGTAAACTGAACTATTTTCACATAACAGTGACATGAAACCCTTGGAGATGTTGTGTCTCTCAAAGAAGGAAACCTGGATGTAAACTACAGGAGCTAAAAAGGGGCAAAAAGGAGCAGCTGAGTGAGTGAGGGACGAAATCTCTCTTTTTTTCTTTAAGTCTTCAACAAATCTTTTGTATTGACTGATTAAAGTGACACATTGTCCAGGGCTAGAGGATGCATTTTGCAAACATGTCAGGAAAAAGAAGGTTCTGTAAAAATAACAAGAACAATGTTTAGATCTACCAGACCTGATATTTGATGATGTGCATCCCTAAGTTTGCTGTTTCCTCTTTCTTTGTTGTTTTTAGCCTTCTCCTCCAGCAGTGTTTCATTATGTGCTCTGTTACTCGGTGTAAAAGAGGAGCAGATTAAATCAGATTATTTACTCTCTGTTCCTTTTCATTCAAGATGACAAACTGAAGCTGACTCACAGGCTGACTCCTCAGAGCAGTGCTTTCTAAAGTGTGATGCACACCTCCTCTGGGGCACCTGAGGACTTCAGAGAAGGTGCAGCATGGAGAAACAGAGAAAAGTGATTTGTTATGCTGTAATATGGACTTGAACAAAAGCTGAACAAAGAGCCGCTCGACCACTTTTGTCTGTCAGAGGAGACTGAGTCCCCACATCTCTTCAAAAAGGCAATAAAAGTGCTCATCCCTTGCACCGCGGCTCACCTGTGAGAGTCTTCAACACTGACAATGATCAAGGCAAGGCTGCAGGTGGAGGATGATCTGAGCTTATTTTCCCTCTAATGTGCAACCGAACCTGCAGCAATTATGCATCAAGGACAATTATAATGTTCTCTCTATTAAGAGGCAACCACAAAATGAGGTGACTAGTTTATCCTTGAATGCATTACTGAAACATTTTTTTTAATTACAGAAGCAGCTGCTTCAGTTTCCCCTTCCAGCCAAATGCCTGCCAAGTTCCAGCCAATTACCAGCCAACATCCAGCGCCCAAATTCCAACATTAACTTGCCCATTTGATCGTGCTTCCCTACAAGAACACATCGTATAGGCTTGTCCTTATTGGACTATCGTTGGTGTTAACCAGTGTCACTATGTTTCTGTTATGTCATTGCCAGGGGGTCTCATTACAGTCATGAGGGCAGGCAAATCTCAGCATGTTCCAGTTTAGACTCAGTCAAGGAAAGCTGGGAAAATTCGAGAGGCTCAGTCTGTGTGTCCAGGCGGTGATTTGAAAAACTTTGCATGTTATTAACTTAGTGGGTCAGAGGCGCCTGAGCTGCCCAGTATCACTGATGTCTCTCCGTCTGCTGCAGGATCTATACTGAGGCTGGCTATACCTGCTCATCAGAGGTGAATGTTGCCGATCAATGTGTGGGAATGACGGGCGGTTCACTTTAGTGAGCATGTTACCAAGTCAGAGCTTTTAGACTGACAGAGCGAGTCCCACATCTCAGGCCCATTCTCCACACCGAATATCCAGAGAATAGGAGGCTCACCTTTTCTCAGCCAAAACAGCAAAAATGAAACATAGGGAGCCAAATTCCCCTTAATCCAGCTCGTGTATATGTCCACCAGTGTTCATTTTGTTGACTTTTTATTTCTGTCACAGTTTTCGTCAACAACCTTTTTTCCCCTGACGAAACTAGACAGTAACTAATAAAAACAAGTGCACATGAACAAAACTCAAACTAAATTAACTGACATTTTCATCAGCAAATAAAAACTAGACTTAAATATTTGACAGAGACTTAATCCAATCAGACCTAATTTGGTCATGTAGAAAGTAGAGACAAGTTAGGAATATATCCAATCACAGCTACTGTGGTTGTGTGGAAAGGTTGGATGAGTTCACAGGGACATCCAATCACAGCTGCCTTAGCTTGGTGGTGGTGGGATAAGTTGTGGAGCGATCCAATCAGAGCTCCTCTCTTTATGAATTGATATATTCATGTAGAGCAGGTTCACTGTTTGTTGTCAGTTCTGGTATTGTAACTGAGATGCTCTGCCAGGTAGCCTAAATAAAGGTGACTGCATTTCACACAAAAGTTCAATTTGTTTCTGTTCATTTATACATTCAGACTTTACTAGCATTCAATAAAGGGTTATTAGATGTTTCATAGTTTCATTAACACATGACTTCAGAAATTTAAGGAAACATAAAAAATGCCTTACACTTTACACTTCATATTTTAGTCGACTAAATTTACAGTAGATTTCATCGACTAATATGTTGTGAAATTTCATCAACTAAAACTAGACTAAAATTAAAACAATTAAGATGACTAAATTATGCCTAAAACCCAAAGATATTTTAGGCAAAAGACTATAACTAAAGCTAAATTAGAAAGTGCTGTCAAAATTAACAATGATGTCCACAGCGGTAGAATACATTTTAGAAAAGATAGAAACCGTCCAGTTACTCTTCCTGTCTGTGCCGCTCAGAGTTCAAGCTCAGTTTTCCTCCTCCATGGAGTAACTGTTTTATCAGGTCTCTTTCATTCTGCAGGTTTCAGGTCAATTATGCATGAATCAAGTTCCTTGTGGGAAGATTTACTGTGGTTCTTCCTAAATTTTCAATAAAAGCTCTGTGACAACAGGGAGATGCTGAGGCACTTGGAGCTGATATTACATCACATCTACTTTGGTGCCCCTTGTTAAATTTACTTAATGGGCTCTAGTAGAGTGATATAAGCTGTCAGTTTGAAAGGCTGGAATTGTCTTGCTAGATATTGAATATTGAGAAACTCAGAAATGTCCTGAAAATGGTGCAGACATTAAAATTATGACGTAAAGATGCAAAAATAGAAAAGATCTTTTATTGTTTTTGAATTTGAAAAAAATTCTAAACCCAGTTGTGTTTTTTTAATGTTAAAAAAACCCTTCTAGTTTCCTGATCCACCTCTACTCTCTCTATCTGACATGGTCTGTTAGAGCTCAGGTAACCTTAAAGCCCCAGGTGGGTCCAGTCTGACTGATTTACAAGTCGTCTCTGTGGTTAGTTCAGCACTGCCCAGAGCCATGTTTTCAACAGCTCCGGTGACCGGTACGGTTAACCTGAACTATCCCTTCAAATACTGAAGTCTTTAGTTATGACCTATAGACTGTAGAAATGTAAAAAGTTTGTCTAAAGGTAAAAGACAGATGAGTTCAAATGTCAGACAAAAACATTCAACGATGCAAAGACATTTTAGTTTTTCATCACTGAAAATGTTGAACAGAAGTGTTAAAAATGTTTTTAAGTTGTTCTCAGGTTACAGTAGAAAAATAAAGCTCTTTAACCTGAGACCAGTCTCCTCATGGACATGTGGAGGTGGAGGTGGAGGCAGCACGGCAGACTTGTAGGTCCTTAAGGGGGGCGGCTCCCTCTCCTTCACTTTTAAAGCCCTCGCTTTAAAACACTTTCATTACTTTGATGAATACAGGTCATAAAGTGAAGTGACTCTTGAGAACTTACAGTATAAGAAATAGTTTTTGGTTCCTTTTGTACCAAGAACACATCTCACTGACAGTCCCCTCAGTCTGAGTGTGAAAAACAGAAAAAATGGAGTTAGGGAGCAAAACTTTCATTTTAAATTGGAGAAGAGGAAAAGTACTGTGTATATCGTCAGTCAAACTAAGCTCAAAAATGTCAGTTATTGTTCAGATTAAACCTGTACCTTATTTCTTTCTTTATGGAGACCTGTTTCCATCTTGTGACTGAAACATTCCCAACAGATTCACCTCTTGGTGTGCCACCTAAGGTCCTAAGTTTACTTTATAACCCTAAGGTAGATCTAAAGGGACAATATGAAGAAACTGTGAACTAAAAGGTCTAAATAGTTATTAATATGTGTTGTGGCTTCCACCATGACTGACTAAAGACATTATTTTTATACAAGCAGGAGCTGCTGTTGGAGAATTCCATTCAGGCACTGTGTCTCCATGTTGTGCTGTTTACTGTAGACCACGATAACTGGGGATGCACCAGCTCTAAAGTGAATATTTTCACGGTTCAATACGCGCACATGAATTGCACTACTTTTTAGTTTAGAGTGCATTTTTCTATCTGTATGTAGGAGCTGAATAAACTCCTGCAGTGAGCAGCGATGCACTAAAGTTGGACCAACAAACCCCACTCCTCCTCTCAGAGCAGAGGCAGCAATATGTACCCACAATATAAGGACCCCCTCATGGGTCCTGTGACAGAGAATCAACTTTTTATTCCACTGATTCAATTCAATTCAATTCAATTCTTTATTGTTATTGTCCCATTGTATATAACAACGAAATTTTGTTCAGAGCATTCAAACGCTGCATAGCAAAAAGATAAATGTAAATGGATAAATGTAAGTCACTCGGTGTCTTAAGGATTTACCTGTGATTGCCCATATTTCTCTGTTTTAATCTTTATTCGTAACGTGATCCAAAAAGATGGAGTACATTATTGCAAGGAGGATGAGGAGGAGATATATTTTCACCAAAGGTTCTGCTATTTTGCGGTGACAGACCAGGAATGCAGGTGGATCACAAGCATGATGAATGGATTAGCCTGCTGCTGTGTTTAAATGTAATTATCACTTAATTTTGTACTCATATTCATGACACAGGAACAGATTACATCTGTCCCGCGAGGTGGTCCACACGGTAAACCCACTCACGCCTCCTCTCCTCCCTCTCTGCTACCTGCGGCATACTGCGCTGTACACGAAACTTGCAAAATGCCCTCCCCCGTTGGCACTGCGCAGGGCAGGTGCGCCTGGTCTACGAAATTAGAGCCCGTGGTGTACTCCTGTGCTGAGCTGAAGGAGTTCAGTACAGCTGTACTGTAGCGCCACTGCAACAGTGTGAAATAGTACACAGTATCATCAGTGCAGTGCGAAAACTATCCCAGTAGTAAGAACTACAAGTCGCTGCATCTATGCATCGGGGGGGGCATAAACTCCAGGAACATCAGCATCGTGCATCTAATTAAGCAGAGTACTTTTTGTCTCTTTGTTGTAGCCTGGAATTAAAGACTCTGGTAACTCCACTGCAGACTCATGACACACTGGTCCCTGCAGAGAGGACGTGATCCTCATCTGCCCAGAACTGTCACAGAAAACAACCCAGACTTTGTCAAAAGTCTTGTTGGTTGAAAAATGTCATCCATCATTAAATCCTTGCTAAAGTTGCAGGATGACTGTTAGAAAACCCACTTAATGAGCCTTAATGGGCCTAAAAGAGCAGACAGACTTTACTATGAACTTTCAAAATAACGATTGTTTGGAGGTCAAATTCATTATTTTCTCCGGAGTTACAGAACGGACATAACAGCTGATCCCTGAGGATAAAAAGCACTTGAAACTCTTGTCACACAAACTTCACCTTTATGGTTACTTCACCATCTTAATAAGGAGGGCAAATGAGATGTTTTCAACTCAAAGGAAGGATGCACTCCTCAGCTCGACCCGCCTTTGCTGCATACATGTTTTTTAAGAGACTATATGGAAAAACTGCTCTGAACAGGTGCATTCATCAAAAATAAAAACTGTTTTTGTGTCATGGATGATTTTTCACGTAAGGAGAGGAAGAGGGTGAGTGATCCCAAGAAGGTCACTTTTAAGCTTCTGTCATCTGCTGTGGAAATTTACTATTTCACGAGTGTTTGGTATATTTAGACCTTTTTTAGATAACCTGCAAAAACTTTTTATCCCATGACCCACAAATAACAGTGAGAGGCCGTGGACCCCCACTATCCATGTAGATGGTTAAGACAAACGTCAATCTGGCGCAGAAATTTGCACAGATTTTGGTGCAGAAATCATCTCAAACCAGCTCCCACGTGTGATCCATGATACAAGCTCAATCCCAGCATACAAGCACTCCTGTTTATAGAATCTGAAGTCAATGGACCCTTTACAATATGCTCTTTGAAGCTCAGCACTGATGACATGAAGGCATAATGTGGTAAAAAGAGGAAACGTCTCTGAGCTGGATGCTGGCAGCACCAGAGGGGAAGCAAAGAATAAATTGTTGCTGTTTGGACGTCTATAACGAAGATGAATGGGAGTCAGAGACATCATAACTGCACCACGTGGAAACCCTACAAAGGAGGACCATGAGGACGTCCCAAAAGCTGTAGTTCCTTGAAGTCGGCAGGAACCCTGAAGGTTTCATGATCATGTGTGGGAAATGGACGCTTTTTACTGCCTTTGGGCTATTAATACATCCATTTACTCTCACTGTGCAGGGAGTGATTTTTTTACATCACACCCATTCATCTTTTATCTAGGACTTCTGGTTTTGGAAAGAGGGACATGACTGATACGGAGACCACACAGGGTCACTGGTCAGATGGCTTTAAGTCCTGCCACAACACAGCCTCTCGTGTTCAGTTGAAATGAAATGTGCAGCATGGCAGCATCCATTTCAACGTGTCAACATTCCAAATGGCTGACGTCACATGGTTTCATCCAATTCTTTTGAATGCTGGAAATCAGTCTTTGTTCAAGGAAAAACAGTTTTAAATTAGTCATTCAGACTTTTGTGGCCCAAATAAACATGTTTTATTAAATAGTTTTTAATTGTTCAATGGTATAAGAGTCTAAACAGCCCCTCATGGGTGGCTTGTTTTAAAACAGTTTGTAGTTTAACAGATGCTAAAACCTCAAAGTTAACAAACAGACACAACAGACTACAGTTTTGCTCAACAGCTCTTTGATAAGTTGCATCACTTGAGACTAGAAAAGCTCAGACAGTACCAACCTCTGCTTTGGCACTTTCATTCAAAAAAGGAAAAACTGCCTGAACTCACAGTGTCAAGAAATCCTTAAAAAAATCCCTGGATCCAATCACCACTGAAATCTAATCACTTCTCCCTTGTGCCATGATCAACATTCCCTGAAAATTTCATCCAACTCTGTTGAGTTATCTTGCTGAAAGATAGACAGACAAACAAACCACCAGACAAATGCCAGCAACAACTCTTTTGTGGAGGTAAAGATGGATACAGGTCTTTGTCTCTTTTCTCTCCAACACTGTGTGAAATCACTCACTTTTGATAGACCACGTTGGCTGTATGTGTCTAACCTGGCACACCAGATGGACCGTTCAGTGTATTTCACTAGTCCATCTGTGAAAGAGCCCAGAGAAAGTGTTTGGGAATGGGCAGAACCATTCAGCAGCATATCCAGCAGGTGATTGGACGATTGTTTCACCAATCACATTCATGACGGGAGGGTGGGCACTACTGTACTACAGAACATTCCTACCTATTGAGAAGTTTGTAGTGTTGTTTTTTGTTTTTCATTTAATATAGAAATGTGGTTAAGATCTGATAAAACTACTGAAGCTGTTAGCATCTATGCTAATCCCTGTACGAGCAGTCACTCCTTGCTGTTGTCTGTTTCGTTGCTCCCACCTCTTCCTCTTCTTCTCCACTACACAACTGGATAGTTTCGCCTGTTACACTGTGTGTGGGATCCTACTCAAAATAAGGCTTACTTTTATGCCGGTCCTGGAGGATCTGGTCCACGCTGTGTGTACACAGGTGCCCTCTTCCTGGTTAATTCTGTGGGTTTTCATTCATGTCTCATTTTTCACGTTTACGTGAGAGCTTTAATTCCCCTTTAATTTCAAATAAAACTTAAATCCTCTTTAAAAAGATTAAAAATGACCATGTAAACACCTAATTCCGTATGGAAATGATAATTCGGAATAAAACTTAATTTCGAAGTAAGTGGCTGGTTTATTCTGATTTTAAATCCAAATTAAATAATTCCTCGATCATGTATACGATCATTCCACTTTAAATAAATTCCGGTCATTCTGCGCATGCTCGTTTTTAAAGTTGTACCTGAATAATTAATTCAGGATTAAAAAACATCATGTAACCGTCACCATTCTTTTGGAAGTAGCTGGTTTTACCTCGTTTAACTCGCTGGAGTTCCTGGTTTTATGTGACGTCTTGCATCGTCACCTCTCCGTGAAAGCAGGAAAACCTGAATTGGATTCCAGTGCTGCTGACCTGGATTCTGGATTCTGTGTCTGTCCCTGCGTTCAGCTGAATATACTCCCAGCTCCCGGTTATCACAGTGTTTGTGCAACGACGAGGGCGGCACTGAAATGGTGGCGGATCTTTGCCTTTCTGTGGCTTTGTCTGTATCTTTATTCACCATCTTTGGGGGTAGCTGTCACCAGAATAAAAACTCCAGTCCAGCTTTCTCAATCATGAACACATCTTACACGGGAACAAGTCCATCTGACAGTGCACCAAACCTCACTTTATCCCCTCAGGTCCTTTTCTTCCTCTCTGACACCATGGACTTTACTACACATATTTGTTCTCATGACAGCACGTCTATATTGACTGTGGATATACCCAAATGGTTGTTTCAAGACATGGAGTCACTGCACTCTTACTGCCTTCTTATCATTAAAAATCATTCTATATTTTGCTCTGGCCCTTCTGCTGCACCCTCCCCACCAGCTCCAGCAGCTCACCCTGAAAACAATAAGTGCAAAATTCTTATTCTATTGATGTTACTGCTTTCAGGAAATATGAAACTCTGGCCCAGACACTGCCTCACCATGTTTTACACCTCCAGATTATAAAGCAAGATCTGGTCTTGGAAAAATACATATTAATGCAATGAGTATGCTCTCCAAACTGGACATGATAAAAATCTGGATCGACTCAACAAATGCAGACATTGTTGTCTTATCTGAAACGTGGCAGAAAAAGTCTGTGCCTGATAAAGATGTTTCTGTTGATGGTTATAATGTGTTTTGTGCAGACCGCCAAAGAAAGGGTGGTAGGGTGGAGATATATATTATGTCCAACTTTGGTGTACAACTATTGCTTTCAGAGTCTGTGAGTAAAGAGCTTGAGTTGTTGGCCCCTTAATGTGGAGGTGTCCAAAGATCACCACATTATGCTGGTGGGTTGTTATCGGCCCCCATCCGCCCCCAGTTGTCCTCTGAACAGGTTATAATTTTTCTGTCCAAACTAAAAATTCAATGAACTTGTGCTGGTTGGTGATTTAAGTTGGGATTGGCTTTCACAAGCTTCTGAAATTTAAAATTCCTGTGTGATGTTTTAATCTGGCACAGTTAATCCAGTGTCCTACGAGGCCAAACTTAAAATGTCCACAGAAATCTCCACTGATGGATTTAGTTCTGACAAATATGCTGTGTAACTATGTTTCTTCTTGTGTCTCCTTGTGTCTATGAGAATACCGAAAAGTATCCCTTGTTTCATTGAAAAAACGTAAGATGAAAAATTTTGTTGAACAGGCCTTCCTACATGATCTTTGCAGTTTTCGTTGGGACAGAGTCGCCCTCTTTGATGACGTGGAGCTTGCCTGGAATTATTTTCATGCTGCTTTTTAATCAACACAAAAACACAACATGATGTGCTTTGCGTCATGAGACTTGACACGTCCTCCAGTGACACGTGCGTGCACAACATGTCTAGACAACATTTAGAAGATGTTTTGTTCGGCTAGATCAGATTGCATCCTGATTGTTTTTAACCCTTTCTGTCTCGTCTCGTCTCCTTGAGTAGACTGGTATCCCCGCTCAAACACGCTCACAGAGCTTCACAGCTCCTGCTTCACATGAGAGGATGGGGGAATCTCCTCTCCCCCTCCTGCTGATGCAGCTTGACTCTGTCCACAGATATATGATAATATGTAAGTGCTTCTTACAGATGAGGGGACGGTTTCATCGTCTGTCACGCAGCTCCCTCCCTGCAGCAAACCAGCAAGAGCAGCCTGATAACCCCCGTCCCCGTCCTGCACATCAGCTCTGGATCATCTCCACACTAAAACACTCCATACTGTACCAGATAAATGCATCAGGGCTGAGCTCCAGACAGAGGGACTTACAACATAATATAAAATTAATAATGATATCAAAATGTTAGATACATAATTCTGGACAGATTTTAGTGTTTAAGGCAGTGGTTCATAACTGGTCTAGACCTCTCGACAACCTCCTTTGTGAGCAACTGTAACTCAAATTTCTACAATTAACAAAAAGGGCATTTAGCCCTTCGATGGAATAAAACGGGACAGATGAAAGAATCAGGACATCAGCTAATTTACATTCAAACGTCTGATGGCTGCACATTTCTTTGGTGCAAAGATTGGTCCACTGGGTCAGATCTGTTTGTCTCCTCACTGATAAAAGTGTGTAGATTTTTGTCCATGTGAGGACTTCTCGACGGTTCATAATTTCCTGGACTTGGATTATAATTGACTGTGATGACAAGGGATGGAAACTGATAAGATATCAATGATACCAATTCCACAGTTCTGCGTATCAATTTGATTCTTTAACAATTCTCCAATCAATTCCTGATTCATTCTGTGTGGGGAAAAATTGACCTACAAAGGTGTTCATTTGCAACAATGTCGAACACATGACACTCCTGATATTCAGTGTTGTGCTGCAGAAATTGTTGCTCCTGCAAGTTCCTGATGTTAAGCCACGATTTTGACTTCTTTGTTGTCATCTCTGCTGACTGCCTGTGATGAGAATTTTGATTTAGAAGACATGCAGAACAAAGTGGAAGGAGTTGATAAGGGAATTGATGAGCAAAAAGACTAATGATATCGATTTATTGAGCAGGTTGCTAGCGATTCTCAAATGGAACTGGTTTTCGATTTCCATCACTACTGATGATACTCAAGATTGTTCACAATTGCTAATGGTCAAGTTCCACCTGTATTCTCACTCTACCCGAGACCCTCTGTTAGAGCTCTTGTCCTTTTAATGCACCTCTCCTGATGTGGGCCGGTCCTTTCTGATTCGCTGACCAGTCCACTTGGTGGCCAGTTCAGTGCAGCTCTGGGTAATGTTTTCAACAGCCCTAAATTCTTTCAACAGTCTCTACTCTGCACTGGCTTTGTGACCCTAAAACAACTGGCCTAAACCACCAATGAAACAATGGGGGTGGGTGGGCTGTTCTGGCTACGATGCTGGTCACATGAGGAGAGGAAGATGAAGTCTGTTTGCATGCATGAAAGAACCAGAAAGTCGAGGACACTGTGATGAAATGGTGAGCTGCCTCTTCAATCTAATTGTGAGAATAAAACAGTGAATCATTTTTAATAAAAAAAAAACTGTTTCTAGACAGGATGGGATTAAAGTCTGGGTTCTTTGCCCCCTTCAAAATGAGCTATAACAACCCAAGTACATAAGCCTATTTAAAGATGTCTGACGTAGGAATGTACCAGGATAATTCAACAGAAAAACACGTGAATGCTTTCCTTTAAACGATTATTATTCCCCAAGGTCAGCAACTAAATGATGGAACTACCACACAGACAGAATGTGTTATTTGGTTGAATTTCTAATCTTATTTTTTATTTGTATCAAATCCCTCAGAGCTGATTAAACAGACCTGAATGAAGAGGCTTGAAGGTTAAAACAAAACCTTCACTGTGAGACAAACCGAACAGACGTCTTCATGTGATGTGAGACATACTTCAAAGAATCTCCTCAATGAGGCTCCTGAGCTGAACATGTGCTCGTGAAAAAATAATCAGAGAAGCAATAAGAGTAAACATGCTGAGGGAGCCTTCGTCATTCAGGACATCAAAAGTCAGAGAGTCTCACCTGCTGAGCAGCTCTGACTCACCTGGACCGGCAGGCAGAGACATAATGCACACACTCACATGATTATGAGGATTTATCTTCGGTCAGAGGAGCTTCATGCTTTATGTAATACAAAAGCCTTGAAATAGGACACAGGAACACCGTCGCTTTAAAACAACAGTCTATATTTTCTCTTACGTAAACAGTTTATCTACACTGTCTTAATTTTCCAACATTTTTTCTTTTGTATAATTCAGGAGGTTTTTAAGAAAGCTTTAATTCCCAAAATATGACAGAGGTCACTTTAATGTAATTATTAGGCTTGATTTAAAATGACAGAATCCAAATATCTTGATAATGCCCAAATTTGAGAGAGCACATAAGAAAATCATTTCATCTTCATTGTCTTAACAAAAAGCTAAGGCTGGGTGACATGGCCTAAAAATATAATCTCATATATTCCCCACAAAAATGTATTTCAAGTTTATATCTATCTATCTATCTATCTATCTATCTATCTATATATATATATATATATATATATATATATATATATATATATATATATATATATATATATGTATGTATGTATGTATGTATGTATATATATGTATATATGTATATATATATAGATATGTGTATATATATATATATATATATAGATATGTGTATATATATATACATATATATATATATATATATATATACATATATATATATATATATATATATGTAGTGAAAATTACTATATGAATGAAGTGCTTAATGAAGTGATAATTACATTTTAACACAGCAGCAGGCTAATTCATTCATCAGGCTTGTGATCCACCTGCATTGCTGGTCTGTCATCGCCAAATAGCAGAACCTTTGGTGAAATACTCTCTCCCGGTACCTCCTCCTCATCCTCCTTGCAAAAATGTTAATAATAATGTTCTCCATCTTTTTAGATCACATTAAGAACAAAGATTAAAACAGAGAAATATGGGCAATTACAGGTAAATCCTTAAGACACCGAGTGACTTACATTTATTCAGAGAGTGTCTCTCTCTTTTTTCTTTTCTTTTGAATTTTATGAGATGAGAGAAGCCGGATACTCCGTATCGGATGATGTGGCTGTTTGTGGTTGGCTGAGAGATGTGAACTCGTTAGTTTGCGTCACTCTTCCAGCTGCCGTCAGGTTGAGTTTCCATTATGACAAACGTCTCTGATCTGACATCAGATGTGACGGGACAATTAATATAGATACAAATGTATGTGATGGTTCAGACGGTTACATTAAATAGTGGTTGCTCTGATTGTTTATTGCATTGAAATGTGTCTGTGACACTCTGGACACCTGCCTGTGAGGTTTTGGTGACGTGTGCGTACTGTGCGCCTGTCAGCCAAATTACCACTGCACCGGGTGCTCAGCGCACCTTCCGCGCGTTTTTTTTGGCACGAAATTGTCACTGCGCCAAGCTGAATCTGTCGACACCTCCCCCTGGTGCACCGACACACCCATCTCGGCGCAGCCGGTCTACCAAATTGCCAAATTAGCTGCGCACAGTGGTGCGCCAGGCTGCGCCACCCTGTGCCATCCTGCGTTATGCCAGGACATTAGGGCCCCCAGTGGCTAAAAAAGAAAAAAGGAAATTTCCTCCATCCATCAAGTTAGCCTCTCATACGTCCATCCATCTATCAGTCTGTCCAACCACCCATCCAACAACCAGTCCACACATGCATTTATCAAAAATTAATTTCATAATCTGACCATCCATCCATTGAGCCATCTGTTTGAAAATTATACAATCATGCATCAAATAGAATATGTATGTTTGATATTTTAAATTATGATTTTTAGAAATCAATAATTTGTAGCTAAATAAATAAATAAAAAGATTTATCATCAGTACATTCAGATGTCCATCCTACAAACAAATCCCATCCATCCATCTATTCATCGATTTATCCATCCAAAAACATCCCCATCCATTCATCCTCTCTTCTCAACCGGTCATCTGTTTGTTCCCTCGACAGTCCACTGAAGATGTTTTCATCTGTTGTTAAGGCTACTCCACACACAGCAGGTTTAATCCAGACTAACCGGATTACCTGATCAAATACAACTTCATAATCTTTTTTCCTTTTAAACAACCTGTTTCAAGATTTGATCCAATCCAAAAGCTTTAATTCTTGTTGTTATGAGGACAATATGGCAGATGGTGGAGAAGTCAAACTGAGTCAGATGATTCACAGAGAGAAATGTTTGCAGCCTGGATTCACTTTGAATGTATGGGGAGGGGGGCAGATGATGGCCTCGCTCCATCTTTAGAAAACAATAAGAGCAGGTAAGAGAGCCGGTGAACCCCCGCTGCTCCAGGTCAGATACCTGCAGTTTACCGGCAAACTCCATCAGCAGAGAATTCTCAGAGGAACAAACACTCTCTCTCTGAAGGCAGCCTCTTCTCTGTCTCAACAGAACCGACAACTGTCTGGATCTTAATCTTAGGGGCTGCAGAAAAACACAATCTACACCAGACTGACTCCTGATGGACCTGTTAAGTCAACTGGAGTTCAACAACTTTAATGGAAGAACCAATGACAAACTAGAAAGCACTTCGAGAGCACAAACGTCCACCAAGGTAGCTCCCATATTACTGTTACATCTATAAGCAACAGTTCCATGATGAAGTTACCATCATAATATGATTCATGACCCTGAAAACCCACACCTAGACTCTGAATTATGTTGCTATCATTAGGAGGTTTTGTTTTTGCTGATGTTTTTTTGTTTGTTTGTTTGTTTGCAAGATTACGCAAAAACCACTGGAGGGATTTTGATGAAATTTTCAGGAGATGTTGGTAATGAAACTGAAAAATGATTAGATTTTAGTGGTGATCCAGATAACTGCCATAAGCGAAGAATATTTTTTGCTCATTAACTGTCTAACTAATAATGATATCAATATTATTCAGGGGCAAAGAATTATATTTTGATGCTAACTTTATCAGCAGGAAACAATAATTGTTTAAGAATCAGATCAATAAACAGAATTGCTTAGGCACTGGCTTAAATAAAATCATAGCAATTCTCAACCTTAATCATAGCCTTATTTCACTACAAACCTGCTCTCTCTGAAACCTGCCGTATTTACCCGTGCGTGCATGAAAGCAGAGCCGGACGCTTGTATGTATGTGTAAAGTTTTCTGTGAGCATTGGCTCTTACCAGGTCCAGTGATGAGCCGTGTCTTTCTAGCCCTCCCCACTGCTGAGTTCAGACTGTTGTGTTCAGTTGTTGCTTCTGTTTCCTGTCAGGCTGTTTCATCTTAAAAAGCCTCCAAATTAAGACATGATGACTTTTATTGTGAAGAACTTAGAGTAAACAGAAAGTGTTTGATATCCAACTTGACTTCACTTTAGCAGAGAGACAACCTGTTCAATAACATGGAGATTCAGAAGACAGACAAGCCAGTGCATGTGCGACAATTTGGGGTGAAATTGTCACGTGAACTAATCTAATATTTAAGTAAAGAAAACTAATTTTCATATGAGTGACGCAAATTTCATGTCTTCCCATTCACTTTAAATCTATTTCCGTTGCACAACAAACTGATATTTGGTGTGAACACAGCTTCAAAGTCTACAAAAGCTTATATGCCACAATAATGTTGTCTCAGACGTGATATTGTGTCACAACATGGTCCTAAACAACAGTAAGTATGAAACCATCAGATCCTCCTTAAGGAAACACTCAAAACCTGGACAGGAAATCTTTTGTCATTGGCATGTGTAACACCCTTGACATGGACAGTTACCAAACATCTGCAGATGTTTACCTTGTTTTTTTAAAGTGTTAAATGCCCCCCACCATGATTGCATGATTTTATCCAGAAAAACAAGATAACAGGATAAACACCAGAGCTCAAACAGGGGGATACTTTGACAAATTTAGTGTGTTATCATCTGTGTAGGAGATTGTTTTATGTTTTTTGAAATGTAGCTTTTGTGCTAATTCCAGGATATACATATACATTACATTGATGCTTTGTGCTGATTTGTTCATTGTTCACTGTCCCAATTCAATAAATAATATACTAACTTGTTCCTCTCCATCAAACATTAAAACCTAATTCATTATTTCAAGATTACACCTGCCCACCCAGGCCTCCTTGCACACAAATAAAAATGATTAATGAAAACCCCACAAATGTGGCTATGCAATAAAATTGTGTCCCCTAAGTTTGACTTTCAGAGATGTTATACCCTTCAGACACTGTTGCTGATCTTTCATAATCATGCACATGTAAAGAAGAGTCCTTTGTCCCTGACCCCTCATTAACTGCAGACACTGACCTTTCCTCTCGAAGCTCTCCCTGCGCAGGAAGCAGACCATGGCGAGGAACTTGGTGACCTCCTTCAGGTACATGACGGTGGTGTTGTTGAGGTGGATGATGGCCATGGACTCTTTGTCGTAGGGTATACCAGCTCCACTGTCTGCCAGACTGAAGAGAAGGAGACCGAAGACACATTTCAGCAGAGAATCAGAGAGGCAGAGACCACTTCAGGGTCTCCAGAGGACTTCGACGTGGGTCAGTGAACACTGTGTGAGTGGCCTTTTAAATCTCTCTGACAGACCACTGACGGGTCATTTTAGTTCTCTAACATTGAAATATCAAGGGGGCAACTGGAGTGGAGAGAAGGACAGATAAAAGAAATGACCGCAGCAAAAAGCCTAAAGAAAGACAGAAATCATGGACACACTTTCAGTGAAGCAATCTTTTATAAATGCATAATACACACATTATAAGCATGTCATAAGGTTTTATAATGTCCTCATAATACCACATAAGCACAGATATAAGCACTTGTAGTTTTATAATGGTTCTTGATAGTAATCATGGGTCATTATACTATCCTCACAGCAAGAAGGTTACTGGTTTGATCCCAACAATTGGTGTCAGTCAGGGCCTTTCCTTCACCGTGTGGAAGCACTTTGAGCTCCTCTGCATGTTGATTATGTGCAAAGCAGCTGGCCCACTACGACATATCTGTGGCCCATTAGTCTTTCACCCATCGCAGTCTAGCGTTGCATTGTTAAGTGCTCAGCCCAGTACTTCTGAGTCCTCCTTTGCAGGCAGTACACATTAACGATCAAATATCTTCGGTGACTAACCCGTTTGCTTGGAAACCTAGATTTTTGGGAAAAGTGACAGCTCTAGTCTAGAGCAAGTAGTTAGTATGTCTTCATATGTATTACAAAACCAAAAACAAGCATTTTTTGGTTAAAGACTTTAAAACATTGTGGGTATGTATGGTACAAGGTTACTACAACCTGAACTTCTAACATTTCACCAGTTCACCTGTAGTTCATGTGATGCTCCAACATGTTTTTGTCAAAAACATGTTTATGCATCATTTAAATACTCTGCTACAAAGATTTTAAAGCCACTGTGTCCATGTTCTTTTTTGGAGTTAGAAGAAAATGAAAAAAACTTGTCTGAAGCTTTAATGGATAAAATCACGTAAACAAACGAGGAACAGTTTTTCTTTCATTCTTTCTGATGAATGTGAGTTCTTATATTTTTGAAGGTCCTTCAACAGCACACAGGGCTCGTGTAGCTTCGACTCTCAATACCACAAAACCAGAAAAACTGTTTATTAGGTTTAAGGCTGTAGTTAGATTTTCATAAACAGGCTTCAAAACTGAGCAGATGATTGAATAATGTGTGAAAACCTTCAGTTTGACTCCCTCATAAGGACAAGGAGAAGCATTTCTTGTTTTAACGTTAAAAATGCTGTTAGCAGCAGGAGGAGAGATTCATGCTGACATTAACCACAATATGATCTTGGTAACAGGGTCAGCTGCCAGGGGAGCTAACAAATAAACTATACCACTACCTTCATTGCTAACCATTTTTTAACTTCTGGACTCCAGTTAGTAAAAAACTTCACTCCATGAGGTGTGTAAACTGAACAGAAACAGCGTTTCAGTTTCGAGGAAAACTTCACATTATCTGAGAGAACATCACCTAATAAAATGACTTACTGGTGCACCCTCCGAACTTGCTAAGCATACTTGAGTGTTCACAGCAGGAACCAGGAAGTCAGAATCAGAATCAGAATCAGAATCAGAATCAGAATCAGATTTATTGCCGAGTAGGTTTTTACACTTACAAGGAATTTGCTCTGGTGCTGTTGGTGCAAAGTACAAACAGACAATAAGTAAAAAGATAATAATAAAAATAAAAAAATAAGGTGCCCTTCTAAGGCATTTTATTTGTTTTGTTTTGTTTTGTTTTCTGTTATGAGAAAGTTATTATTAATTAAACGCTGGTTTGCTGAGTGAATACACCTCAGGTGTGATGATTTGATTGACCAGAGTCCTCAATTTGAAAAGAGAAGTGACACTGAAGGAGGATGTGGGAGACAGTCGATCTCCATTTGATTTGTAGACATTGTTTTATACGATTGGAGGGGTGGAGTTGAGGAGGAAGTTTGGGTGACAGAACGAACAGCAGGTAGAGAATAAAGATGGTCCATCACAGGTCCAGCTTATCTGTCCTGCAGCTTTTCAGGCATTTCTGTGGGTGCAGAAGGACCTGCCTGATTTATTGTCTGAAATCACACAGGTCCATCTTGCCTGGCAGGCTTCAATCTCCAATGACTTCACAGCCAAATCAGGGAAGAGAGGTGGAAACTGAAGACGTGACAACAGCAGGAAGTGACTGCATGTTTGAAAACAATGGTGGCTCCTGGAGCAGTCTCTGTGGATGTGGCAATATTTTCAGTTTTATCAGAAATTGACTCAATTTTTCCTTTAAAAGAGAAGCAAAGAACGTCACTTAAAGCTTTTCTTTTTTTTTAATTAAGTCATTTTTTTGGTCTTCTCCTGATCGGTTTCAGTAAGAGTTTGATTTACCAACTGGCTCCTCTGATAATGATGGGAAGGACTCCAAATCCATTGTGATAATCGTGTCTCCGCTGGTTGCCCTCACGGACGATCAAATCAGAGAAGCAGGGAAGCTGGGGATCACTGCTAGGAAACTGGGAGAGTTGTGAAAATCCTTCGCGGACGATGCCAGTTCGTCTGTGGTAGTTGTGGTTAGTCAGTGACAACTTCCAGAGGTGTGATGATGTTGTGCTGCTTTTGCATGAAGACAGTTCATCACTGAGTAGTGCTTGATTCTAAAAGGCTTCCAGAGGTTTGAGGCTTTGATGGCAGAGTTATTTTTAGATTTTCTGCATTAATCCATTTTTAAAAGACAAACAGAGAGCATCTATAGACCTTAATAAATCCCTCTGCTCTGTATAGGAGTCATCACTGGTAACAAATGCCCTACAGCATGAATATCATAAAAACATCTCTGCTGGATTAAATGTAATTATGAAATGCATCAAATGCTCTTAAACTTAATCCCGTGTTTTCATACCATCAGCCATGACGTGATGACATTTGTGCAAAGAATATTCTCAGTGTTCAACAGATTGAGCTGTAAAAGGAGAAATATGCCCATCCAATGTCCAAAACGTGAATGAACTATTGTTTAATTAAACATAATAACTGCCTCTCTGAAACAAAAGACTTGGCACGGGGCGTCTGGACAGAGAAATGTTTGTCACATTGGAGCTCTCCAAGTGAGCACCATGCCAGATTTCTTACAAGAGCAGAGATAATTAATTAAATGAGGTGAAAAAGACTCCATTTACTAAAACCTCTAATTATGGATAATATCCCAGCTGTGTGGAGATGATAATGACAGCTGCACACCACAATCTGCTGATTTATGTGAGCACGTCCAACCAGCTCCTACAACGCCTCAACAACCAAAGACAAATCCACGGCACCGGTGAGCACACACATTATGGAGAGTCACTGAAGCAAAGTGTCAGGATTAATTACATGTTGTTCATTTGTAAAAGAGAAAATATTCCCCCCAAAAATCAGCCTCCACCCCCTCTCTGCTGTCAGAATGTGAAATTAGCAGCGTCCTGTTTGTGCCCTGGGTCAAACGCTTCCTGTCGCAGCTGTGACGGGTTAAATATTCACTTACTGCAGGCAAAACGTGGCCTAGTTCTGTTAGAACCCCCAGCTGTGATGCCTCAGGTGGAAAACACACACACAGGCACACACACAAACACACACACCTCTTCATTATCCCATAAACACGAGTCAACAAAGATCACCTGCCCCGGGGACGAAACTCTGAGACCAAACACAAATTAGGATTCAGTGTTCGTCTTTTTGTTTCATTTGCATCTGTGTCCCACACAAACAGCACTTAACCCTGTTGATTCAAACCCATTTGAGCCGAGCTCTGAACGTTTAGGGCAGGGGTGGGCAACAAGCGGCAAGCGGGCAACATCAGGCCCCCCTACCCCCTCAGTGTGGCCCACCAGTCTATTTAAAACTTGAAAAAGTAGAGAAAACATGACAAAATCAGACATGAAAACATCCATCCATCCATTATCCAAACTGCTGATCCCTTTCCCGGTCACAGTGGCTGGAGTCTATCCCATTGGGCGAGATACACCCTGAAGCGGAGACAGGGCAGTTCACCAGGATTAACTAAATGAGTTCATAAATCAAAGCTTCTTTGTTGTCTCATTGTTAAATAGTTAAAACTACTTAACAATAAGACATCACTGATTAACGTGAACTCTCTCTCTTTTTATTTCTTTGCCCCTTTTTGTTGCTCCTGTACTCGTCTCTGGTTCTTGTCTTGTGGCAGCCTGGAAATGTTGGTGTGGACCTAAAAGCTTTAATTACTATAATAACAAATATTTGTCCTTTCCTTCAGCCCCATTCCATTATCATTACAGTTGCTGCACTAAAAAAAAGGAGACGGGCCATCTCTTGGATTTCTGTAAGAATCTTGGGTGTTTTGAACACAACTGCCTCATGTTCTGAAGTTAAGCGTAACTGCATAGTGTAGGAACTACTTAATATGGAGAAAGGGTACAAGAACTTGTTCAGATCACCTTGGAGTAAAGTGAATCAATAATGTAGCGATGTCAATTATCACGATACCGCACGCGACTTCATCTTGCGTGCTTTGTATTGTTGGTAGAAGAAGCAACCATCTCAGTCAAATCCAACAGCTCGCTGTACGGTACGCCACTATTTCAGTCGGTAAGTCTTGATTTTCTCATTAAATATTGTTGAAATCTCAGCAAAATGTAGTTAAATGTCTTGAGAGTCACCATGTAACGTTAACGTTTATTGCCGTGAGCTTATTTGCACGCGCTATTTTATCTCCATGTGTCTTTTGATTTTCTTTTTTTGAGCGTGAGCCGTTGATGTCACATTAACCTTAACTCTGCGGTGCTCTGAACATTCTTTGGTCTTCTGTTTGAATTGGTTTGCTAACTGACGGTTTAGTTACACAGTGAGTAAACTGCACCGTAGCGTTAGTGAGATGTGGCCGTCGAACAGCCTCTGCCACGTCATGCATTAAGTTTGCTACCCCCTCTCCCTCTCCCCCTCTCTTCTTTCCCTCATCTCTCCATCTCACCTGTCGCCTGTCCCCTCTCCCTCTCCCCTTTTTCTGTTTTGCTGCACATTAACAAACTCAAGTCCACATTTCAACTGGAGTCAGCTGACAGATCCAGGGCTAAAGTTTTTGTGGTGAGAACAGGACGTTGTATTTGCTCTTAGAGTTAATTATTATGCATTACAGATTTTATTGAATCGTTCAGCACATTCATACACCCTGGGCATCTCATTAATACATCTGTGAAAGCAAAACTCTGCCATAGGTTATCTTGAAGATTCAAACAAGGCAACTGGACTGTGTTGAATATGTTGGGAAGACGTTTCACTTCTCATCCAAGAAGAAGCCTCTTGAATGAGAAGTGAAACGTCTTCCCAACAAACTTTACACAGTCCAGTTGCCTTGTTTGAATCTTCAAGATAACCATGACCTAGATGAATGAGAATGTACACAGACGTATTCTGCCATAGGTTCAACTTCCACCTGTATATATTGTCAGACAGGTGATTGGTGTAATAAGTTTAGCTGGTGTTGTGTACTTGAATGGTTGTGTTTGAGTACTTGAGTGTTTCTGATAATTGCCCCAGTCATGTATGGGAACAAAATAGTCTAAAAATGTTAAATACAGTTACTCCAGCACTATTAAATAAATTAACTCTAAGTATAGCTGTTATTCATCTAACCTTTTGCAATAAGTAATTGATTTAACCACTAGGTTGTGTCCCACCTTGTGAATTTCTGGTCATAAGTAGTTAACGGAATCCTCATTAGACTTAGAGGTTCACCTCTTACTGTTTGTTTATACCTTCACCTTGTTGTTCTCCATATTTGATATTTCAAGAATTTGTATTTGCATTTTTCAAGAATACACCATTTTGTCACTAGACACTAATCCTTCTTTGTTTCTGCATTTACAGTGAATGGTGCTAGAAGTGTTCCACTGATGCTGCGAATGTGGCAATGCAAGGCCTGCCCTTCAGTTTTTCCAAGTAGGTCCCATATTCTGAAGCATTATCGACTGAGACATCGAGATTATAGAAATAACAGTCGCATTCCTGCCCATGCACTTCTAGAACATGGAGTGCACTATGAATTCAATCTTTACATTAGTTTTTGTTGGAAAGAAACTGGCCCAACAGAAGCAAGTTGAACTTGTGCTATCCTAATGGTGAAGCTAAAAGAGGCCACCTGGTGACTCCAGATGAAGCCTGCTTTTTCCAGTCAATCTCCTGAGTGGCATAACCTGGCTTCTGGTGGGCAAATGTCTTTCAAGGTTCAATGACGTGACACAATTTTTGTTGTGTTCTCATGGTTTAGTTAAATTTAAAAAGGTTAAAATTTGAAAAACAATTCACAAATTACTTGAATACATTCTCTTCTTGAAGACCTAGTCTAAAAGTTCTGCATTTGATCAATTTTGAGAGACTTTTCAGGGGATAATGGCAAAAATGTCTAAGCGGTGTAACCAAAAAAACTTGGTTCCAAATTCTTTAACTTGTTAAAATAAAAGGGGAAATTCTCAATAAAACACATTATCAACTAGTTGGGCATAGTCCTACATTTGTTTTATTTAACAAAAAATACAATAAATGGAACACCATTGTTCTGAATATTATGGCAAATTTGGGTAATTTGTGGACTATATAAATTGTCAACGTGGTGGAACCAACATTCAAGGAGTTATTTCGTTCATTTTTGCAAGAAGATCAAGTGGCATGAAATGATTTCACAAAGAAGGACCTCTGATTAACCTAACTGCTGCATGCCAAGATTATCTCTCTTTTAAATTTTGATAATTTGACCTTTACAGGGCATGGTCAGGTGTGCTTAGGATTAATCTCAAATGGTATGAACTTAGAAAACCATTTATAATTCAAAGTAACTGTAAAAATAAGTATTTATTTCAAAAAAATGAGTCAGAAATCTTCACATTAAGGCCATGTGCTTACATAGGTGTCCATCGTGATGCCTGTAAATTTAAATTTTAATTGACATATCAAATGGTGTAATCAGTTACACCATTTGATGTTGGCAATTAACATACGTTTTTGATGCTGATTTCAGATGAAATGTGAACTAAGTTACTATGTGGACCTATTTTTAAGAATTAAGTGTTAGATTTCTTTAAAAAAGTGGTGATTTATCTACTACTTTATTACCAAATCTCTAGAAGGTTAGTGTAACATCATTATTCTGCATGGCTTTATTATTTTTGCTTTAATTCATATTAAATATAAAATGAACACATATTTGTATTCCATTCACTTTCAACTTTAAGCTCTACATACAAGAATGTAATTAATGTCATAAATGTTGCAGAAGTGGATGAACAATGACAATGTTGAAAATGAACAGCAGCTTTAAAAAGATATGACACTCCAAAAACATGTGAAATCTTTGTCAAATACTAAAATTTAGATCTGTAAAATTACTATTATTTACTTTCTGTTGTTTCATGATTATTGCAATATAATAGAGCCTCTTTTCCCCCAATAGATGCCATTATCAAGCAAAGAAAAAGTGGCTCGACACACAGAGCACAAATCCATGCAGATCCTGCAGCAAGGGCCATTTATTAATTCTTAAATTAATTAATTAATAGAAAGCACCCAATTCTTGTTGTGGGTGGGGTTTTTTTTCATTGAAAATAATAAAAAGCACAAGTTCAATTGAAGTTTCTAACTGTCATTGCTTGAATTTTAGTGCCAATTTCTTCTGTAAAAGCAACATGTTAAGGTGTTTTAACTGTTCTTGTGAATTGTTGTAACCAGTATTTTTCATAAAAATATTATAATTTACAGGAAAATTAATGGGGAACAAGATGTAAACCTCTTTTGCAATGTACTAAAACATTTTTAACAGTTTATATAATTTGTCCAACGTTATTGAGAAAACACAAAGTGATTTTCAGGATTGGTCCTGCTCCATATTGCAAAAATGCATATAATTGAATTTTAAAATAATCCTTAAGAATGTATTTTCCAGTGATGAATTAAAATTGAGTCCCTTTTTTTTATAGGTACACTTGCATACACTCTAGGTAGAAATAAATATTTAATATTTATCCTTTAGTTGTGGTAACACCACTTGACATTTTCAGGGGATATTCATCTTTTCTTTTGGAAAAAATGGTTCAAAAGCTTTTTAAAATTACATGAAACCAACAGAAATACAAAATATAAATTTTTGCAACCATGCAAGCTTTTAAAACAAATTATTAAATTATTTTTGAATTGCTCATCATGCAAACTCTTGTCACTGACTCTCAAACATAAAATAATGTAAAGCTTAAAGGCCCCTCTTCATTTGATCTGGAAGTTTTTTTGTCTGTGTTTTTTTGTCAGGGCATTCTTTTGGCTGCAGTAACCTACTATGCTGCTTACACAGGGTTAAATAAACTATAGCACTAGAATTGCTGCATTCAAAAAAGATCTGTTTAAAAAAAATGAAATCTTCAAGAAATGTTTTTCTTAAACCAGGACATGACTGAAGCCACTGCACTGAGTGCCATCGGGAAAATGACAGTGGGAATCTCCGTCACCAGAGAGACGCCAGGCAATGACTTTTCTGATGTTGGCATCATCATCGAGGGTGTGGTGGTTCTTCAGGATCTGGATAATGTGGCCCTTGCAACAGCCATGCTGTTTGGACTTTTTTACTTCTTAACATGAGTTACCCATCACAGCTCCGCTACACTTTTGAGGTGATTCAAAAGGTGGTAATGGAGTTGGATGCAACTCAACTTTTGAGAAAAGCTCAAAACTTGAAGACAAAACTGTTCCAGTAAGGAGAGCTCACTGTTGTGCATGTGAGGTGGTTAGCTCCAGTTAAGAGGACATTTAGTGCTTGAATTTCCTGGCGCAACTCAGGGTGGCGTAGCCTGGCGCACCCCGCGCAGTGGTAATTTCGTCCGCCGCACCACCGTGCGCAGCCAATTTGGCAATTTGGTAGACCGGCTGCGCCGAGATGGGTGTGACGGCGCACCAGGGGGAGTAGTTGAAAGATTCAGCTTGGCGCAGTGACATTTTCATGCCAAAAAAAAGCACAGTAGGTGCGCTGAAAGTTCGCCAGCTCCAACCTGGTCTATTCTCGGCGCAGGAGAGGCGCACCCTGGGCAATGGTAATTTGGCCGACAGGCGCACAGGGCGCACACGTCACCAGAACCTCACAGGCAGGTGTCCAGAGCGTCAGGCACATTTCAATGCAATAAACAATCACAGCAACCACTATTTAATGTAACCGTCTGAACCAGCACATACATTTGTATCTATATTAACTGTCCTGTCACATCTGATGTCAGATCAGAGACGTTTGTCATAACTAACGAGTTCATATCTCTCAGCCAACCACAAACAGTCACATCATCCGATACGGAGTATCCGGCTTCTCTCATCTCATGAAATTCAAAAGAAAAGAAAAAAGAGAGGGACGCTCACTGAATAAATGTAAGTCACTCGGTGTCTTAAGGATTTACCTGCGATTGCCCATATTTCTCTGTTTTAATCTTTATTCGTAACGTGATCTAAAAAGATGGAGTACATTATTGCAAGGAGGATGAGGAGGAGATATATTTTCAGCAAAGGTTCTGCTATTTTGCGATGACAGACCAGGAATGCAGGTGGATCACAAGCATGATGAATGGATTAGCCTGCTGCTGTGTTTAAATGTAATTATCACTTAATTTTGTACTCCTATTTATGACACAGGAACAGATTACATCTGTCCCGCGAGGTGGTCCACACCGTGACGCGCATCGTGGCCTCCGGTTGTCGCGGCCCGGTGGCCCCTGCACTCTCCCAGTTGCTGCAAAAGTGACAGCAGCTCTGACCTTCTTCCCCACCTAGTTGAAATTGTCACTGCACCTCGCCCGCGGCGCATTTAAAGGCGAGGAGAGGCGTTCATTTGATTGGTGAAGATTACACTCGGCTGTGTTAAACCCACTCATGCCTCCTCTCCTCCCTCTCTGCCATTTGCGCCGGTGGGAGAGACGGAGGCGTGGGTGCAAAATGCCCTGGACACACCCCGTTGGCGCTGCGCAGGGCAGGTGCGCCCCGCCTGCGCCTGGTCTACGAAGTTAGAGCCCTTAAAGTTCACACTTGCTCTCCTGTGTTTTGGAGATTTTCTGGTGAGCAATCAGCAACCCACAACAAATCACAGCGTTCATTGTTAAGTATTTATTTGGTGACTGTTAGTCTGTAATCACCATGTGGACAAGACCAGTTTTTTTCCCCTATTCCTCTCTGCTACAAGTTCTCTGAATGGCAGCATTCTTCATTTTTTAGTTTTCATTTGTCTTTGCAAGTGAAGACATGGAGAACTTTTCAAAGTCTAAACAGTTCCATCAGAGCCATGTGAATGGGGTATTTAGTTTACTTTAGCTTGAATTAAGAATTTTTGATACTTTTTCTAAGAATACTGATTTGAAACAAGATGTCACCGTTAGGTCAGTGTTGGGATTTTTGACACTCACTGTATCACTGTTTATCCTGTGGCTATTGAATAAATGTTTTGATATGCAACTGTTGATTTTTATTATTAATTGGGGTAAAAATGGGTACTGTTAGTGAATAAGAGAGTTAATAGAAAGGTATTCTTGCATTAATTTATTTTAAAGTCTGTGGTAACAACGTTTTGCATTTCAAGTCAGTTCAATAGTTACATCGAATTGTTTTCAATTATATTTGTTCAGTTTCATCTGACAACAGAGGCCTTGAACAGAATGTTTGTATTGTTTTCTTCCAAGATATCTGCCTGTAACCTTTTTCAAAGGAAAGGGTCTAATTTCTATGCCGTGATCGAGTCTACATGACACTGAAAAATTGACATTTCTTAATCACTGCTGATTTTTTTTTCAGTAGCAGTAATGTCAGTTCAATTCTTTACCTGCTGTCACTGCAGTGAAATAAGACATTTTGTTTTGAAAGGTTACTAGTGGTTACAGGCAACCATCCTGGAAGAGAACAGTATAAATGATTTGTTTTAAGGCCTCCGTTGGAAAATTTTGTATTTGACACTAGAATATAATACTTTCGTATAATATGAAATTAACATGTAGTATTTAAGTGACCAAATAGTAGCTATTGGAGTTAAGTTATTGAATAGTGTTGGAATAAAGTGATTAAATTGTGAAGGATTAAAAAGTTCCAAGAGCTCAAATTACTTTATGAAAACATGTTCCAATCATGCTTAACACAAAATACACAGGTTTATTGAATATGAATAACTTTTGTTAACTTAACTAAATTGTTTAGGTTGCTGTCAAAGCAAAACATCTGTGTGCAACCAGTGTCTACTATTGAATTAAGTAAACCCAACATGTCCTTTTTTTCAGTGTGATATTAACTTTGGAGAGATCAACAAAATCAAATAAGCACACATATCTTAGTTTGACCTTGACAAACAATCATGGATGACCTGCTGCTGTGGACCTGCCCCACTCCATGTGCTCTATCCTGCATCAACCACCAACAGAAACGTCATCATTTAACATAGATTCATACTTTTAGACCAGTTAAACCCATTTTAATGGCAGTTCAGCCAGATGCTGTTATATTAATCAGCATCATTCCTCTCCAGTTTACATTCATGACAGGTGTTGATGTTAGTATTAGATTGATCTCTCTATCCATGGTTTTTATTGATTAGTCATCCATAATGAATACCTTTACAGCCATATAGACATGAGGACCCCCTTGAAAATGAGATGCCACATTTTAAAGGTCTAACCTATAATAAATTTATGTTCAGCAGAGACACATGTGATGAGGACGGATTTATGATCTGGGCGTCCATGGGTTTGTCGCTATCATAAATTCTTATTTTTAGTCCCTTTGTCTCTGCCTGGATGGAAACATCTCTGAATGAATGTTTATGTATCTATGTGTGGATGCATATTTATATATGTATACATGTATATATGCATACACTGTTAAAAAGATAACTAGCTAATGTTGGTCTAAATTGAGTTTTTTAATTGATCTGACTCAAAATAAAAGTATTTTGAATTAAATTTATATAACTGTGTTTATTCAACAAGCAACCCCCTATAGTTGGTCTAAATTGAATTTCAGTGTGTAGAAGAAACGGTGAATATAGGATATAATGTTTCTATTTGTATGTAAAGTCTGTCAAAATAGGAGTACAATCATCCCCATAAAACGTTTGTTTCATTTTTATTTGGTTAAAAAAAAGCTTCAAAAAATGTACATTACCGCGGGCCGCGTTCATGTGGGCCGACATAACGATCCGCCATGTTGTCTACAGGTGGATTTTAGGGTCAAAAAGAACGAAACGCGAATCTGTCCGCTGGTTCTTAAATCTACCTGGAATGCAGGCGAAGAAGAGGAGAGAGGACGGCAGTGGATGTAGAGACAGCTAACAACTGGCCTATAATCTATGAAAATAATGGTTACAAACCTTGTCACTTTAGTAAATGATGCCGTGTTCACGATCCTTTTTGGTCTTCACAGGCTTCCGTTGCTCAGCGATGTGATGTGATGTTTTGGTCACGGTTGGGCTCATTCTAGAATCTGAACGATAGATGTCGCTCAAATGCCAAATTCTACACACTGCACCTTTAACTGCCCAGCAGTGAACGGACTGCACTTGTGCGCCTTCGTCACAACGACTGCTGGATTCCTGAGATATTTTCCTACAGAAAAGATCTTTCTGAGCTGGTGCGTTTTCATAAGACAATTTCCAGTTGTAATTTATTATCTCAACTTAAACTAAAGTTTTTTTAAATTGTGACTGTCTTCTCTTGATGAGGGAGAAGAGGGCGCGGACAGGTCATTGCATGTTAACATGAGGCTGAAGCTTTCACGAGGCCCTGACCTATGTCAGCGGTGGTGTTAAGGGCATTATAAAACAACAAACAAATGTTGGCTGAACTGTATGCAACATATACTGCACTAAGAGCATTTTATTTTTATCCTTGTAAACCCCTTTGTTTTCATGTGGTACTACTTTACTAAGCAACCGGACGGACTTTTGTGTAGCTGGCAGGGTACAGTGATAATTCAATCATGGATTCAGATATCACTCTTTACTGATTATTTCACGTTGGCACAACTGTTTACTAGGGCTGTCACCTTATATTTGATATCCGAATAACCGTTCGAATATGGGGATAAATATCCGTAACCGAATAGTAAATAAATATAACTATTGGGTGTAGCAGCACATCAGGGCGCCTGGAGCAGTGGACTGTTTCATCCAACAGAGGGCGCTCTCAGCGCAGCTTGACCAATAGACACACCCGCTGCTCTCTTGACCTTGACCTTATTGGTTTTTAACAGTTGTGAAAGATATACTCAAGGTGCTCTTATCTTGTTTTTGATTTTCTCTTTTAGTGAGTGCCGCAGAGATTTCCATTGATTCCAAGATTTTAATTGTTATGAAAAAGAACAATCTCTTGTTTATTTCTTGTTAAATGTCATTACAGCGATGTTGTTTTTCTTGACAGTTACGTTTTCATGTGCAATAAAACACATTTTTTGCCAAGTAAATAAGTTTTGTATGACTCAGTAAATCTAGATTGAAGGTGGAAATGCATGGCAGTGAAGCCAGATTTTGTGGTTAGCCTCAATAGAATTTACACTTCACCCCAAGTTGCTCCCACTACTGCGTCAGTGGCCTGTAAATGGGTATGAAAGGATGTGAGCGTGTTAATTGAATGATGGATAACCAACATAGAAACTCAGAACCATCAGTGAGTGAATGTGAGAGCAAGTAGGTATGAATGGGTCAATGTGACCTGTGGTGTAAAAGCAGCTTTGAGTAGTCAATGTTGGCCTAAAGAGAACTTCAAGTGGTGCAGATGCACAGTTCTATGTTTATTCAACAAGAATATATTAATTGTGTCAAGGCAGAAAACTATGTCATGAAAGCAAGACATGTATTGTTGGCTCAACAAGAAAATCATGAATAGGAAAACAAAAAGATTCATGTTGAGGGAACTTTTGCATCAACTAGAAAATCCTAGTTTTGTCAACAATTCGTGAAAAAGTTGAGAAAACCAAAAAATCCATCGCATCGAGTTGCCTTTTGAGTTTTCTGAGCTTTAATTTTTTAACAGTGTATGTGTGTATCTGTAAAATGAAGAGTTTGTCTTCAGCCTGCTCTATTGTGAAGTGCCTGGAGAAAACACTTGTTATGAACTGGTGCTACACAAATAAAGATTGATTGATTGACAAGTGAGCTCTGACATTTCCAAATGGATTGTGATTTATACAGAGAACATTGCATGAAAGTTTGCAGGCACATCTTTATAAATCTGAATTATTTTGGTTGCACTCCAGTTTCAGGTTCTTGGCACACGTCTACTTTTAGTTTCAATTCTATGCTCTGTTTGATAAATGAGACCGTTGTTGGCTCAGTTTCCCTCATGACTGAGGTGTATATTAAGCAAAAACATAAGCTGAATATAAACAGGAAAAATATCATCTCTTTAGAGCAGTGATCATCAACTCTTGGCCCGGGGCCACATCAGGCACTCAGAATATTATCTAATTTAGAAAATGTTGGAGAAAAGTATGTCGTGGTTTTAAGGGTATGATTTGATGTTGTCTCTGAACACAACACATGTGGGACTGAAACACATACTAAAAGCCAAAATATCTTAATTGCCCTATGTGACTGGAGGCAGTGTGTGTGACAGATACTTATCGCACATTTAAAGGCTAAAAAGTACTGAAATCTGGGAGAAAAAAAAATTAAACTAATAATTATCTAGTTAGACTGACATACTTAAATTACTATTTTATTTAATTATTTTCAATCAGGCCCACTTAATGTCTTGCATGAAAAAATCAGGCCCTTGTACATTTGTAGCTGATGACGCCTGCTGCAGAGGATCAGATTCAGCTCTTCCCCCTCCCCTTTGGAGACTCTCTGATCTGAGGGGGCGGGGCCATGGGAGGCTTTAATAATTAGCTCTGCGCTGATTGGCTGCCCTATGACGATATCTGACAGGAGGGGGGAGGAGGGGTTAAAGGCTATGGAGAACACTTTCAAAGTAGCCATGACATCTGCCTGGGACGAGCAGACAACACACATGTAGGCGGAGGCTGTATAGCTATGACATCATAAACCACAGGAAGGAAAAAACGGAGCGTTCTAAGGGGCATTTTCATGAAAGAGGTGTAGAACATTTCTCTGTGAACTGCGAGTTTAGCAAAAACTGTCATGTTCCTCTGCTCCTCAAGCCCCTTCTCACTGGACACCTGATTAGTTCATCTAAATAAGGAAACATGTTGGACCATGTTTTGTCTTCAGAGCGCCTGAACTCTTGGGGCTCTAACTTCGTAGACCAGGCACAGGCAGGGGCGTACCTCCCTGCGCCGTGCCTGCGCCGACCCAACGGGGTGTGTCCAGGGCATTTTGCAAGTTTCGTGCACTGCGCAGACTGGCGCAGGGAGGCGCACCCATGCCTCCGTCTCTCCCACTGGCGCAAATGGCAGAGAGGGAGGAGAGGAGGCGTGAGTGGGTTTAACACAGCCGAGTGTAATCTTCAACAATCAAACGCCTCTCCTCGCCTTTAAATGCACTGCGGGCGAGGCGCAGTGACAATTTCACCTCAGTGGCGAAGAAGGTCAGAGCCGCTTTCACTTTAACAGCAACTGGGAGGGCGCAGGGGCCACCGGGCCGCGCATTGGAGCCACGATGCGCGTCACCGTGTAGACCACCTCGCGGGACAGATGTAATCTGTTCCTGTCTCATAAATATGAGTACAAAATTAAGTTATAATTACATTTAAAGACAGCAGCAGGCTAATCCATTCATCATGCTTGTGATCCACCTGCATTCCTGGTCTGTCATCGCCAAATAGCACAACCTTTGCTGAAATTATATCTCCTCCTCATCCTCCTTGCAATAACGTACTCCATCTTTTTAGATTACGTTAAGAACAAAGATTAAAACAGAGAAGTATGGGCAATCACAGGTAAATCCTTAAGACACCGAGTGACTTACATTTATTCAGCGAGCATCTCTGTCTTTTTTCTTTTCTTTTGAATTTCACGAGATGAGAGAAGCCGGATACTCTGTATCAGATGATGTGGCTGTTTGTGGTTGGCTGAGAGATGTGAACTCGTTAGTGTTGGGATCCATGCTAGTAGGAACATGTCCCTCCAGAAGGCTGAACCAAAGTTGGCTGACCATCTGACCCCCTCCCCCAGGTCACACGTAGGTGGGAACCCTCTGATAAGGACAATAAGACCCTGCTCTGCTATGCAGTCTTTCTCTTTTTCTCTTTCTGAACCGTGGAGAGAAGGGGACACAGCTCCTCTCTCTCAGCTCTTTCTCAGCCTGTAGAAGAAGACACAGAACCTCTTCAGTCTCTTCTCAGGAATACAACACAAGACTTCTTCCACAGTCCTGCTCAACGCAGACTGTAGCACTGAAAACCTCCTAAGAACAGCGACACAGGAGCCTGCTTAAGGAGTTGGAGTTCTCAGTCCAAACAACAAGAAACAACACATCAGAGTTAGTATCAAGCTGCTAACTCAAGGGACAAAGGAGCAACCAGTGGTCTTCAGAGCCAGAAGTCGAAGAGACACAGCAGCCTGGAACCCACTAGGAAACCACCAAACTTGCAGTACAGGACTTTGCAGAGCAACACCAAAAGGGACACCTTTTCCATACATGGACTTGGTAATGTAACTGGGCCTTACAGAGTTTAGCGTAGCACGGCTAAGCATAGGACTATTCAGTTTTTACAATCACTGCACTGATTTATTGAATATGCTCTTTGAGTTTAAGCTATAGCTAACTGCTGTGTTAACATTACCACTTCATATAGCGGCATCAACCTTAAACAAAGTAACCTTTCCTAACCTCCACCACTCCCCATGTGGTCCTGGTTGTAAATGCCCTTGAGCAGCCATCTTGCCTTTGTTTGTCACACACACACACACACACACACACACACACTTGTACATAGGACTTTGTTAGGTTAGATATTGTATGTTTTCATGTTTGTTTGTTCATAAATGATTTTGAACACAAAGTCTGTTACTGTTGCATAAGAATGAATCTTGCCCACCTCTTCTCTGCAGAACTCCAAATCCTTCAACTCTGACTGACAATTGATTGGGTAACTTTGGTTATTTTTGTTAAGTAAATTATAAATCATGGTTCCAAATTGATAGTCAGTAACTTTTATGAGACTGACTTAATAAATTGACTATCATTTCCCTTAATGGGTGGTGCCCCGAGGTAGATTTAATGTAAATTAAATCCCATTATTTAATGTAAATTATTATTAATTATTTCTGATAGTCAATATTATTAAGTGACACAGTGAATAGTTGTCCACTGATCATAAACGCACAACGTTAGTTTGCGTCATTCTTCCAGCTGCCGTCAGGTTGAGTTTCCATTATGACAAACGTCTCTGATCTGACATCAGATGTGACGGGACAATTAATATAGATACAAATGTATGTGCTGGTTCAGACGGTTACATTAAATAGTGGTTGCTGTGATTGTTTATTGCATTGGAATGTGCCTGACACTCTGGATACCTACCTGTGAGGTTTTGGTGACGTGTGCGTACAGTGCGCCTGTCAGCCAAATTACCACTGCCCCAAGTGCGCCTCTCCTGCACTGAGAATAGACCAGGTTGGAGCTGGCGAGCTTTCAGAGCACCTTCCGCGCATTTTTTTGGCACGAAATTGTCACTGCGCCAAGCTGAATCTTTCGGCACCTCCCTCTGGTGCACCATCACACCCATCTCGGCGCAGCCGGTCTACCAAATTGGCTGCGCACGGCGGTGCGCTGGACAAAACAACCACTGTGTGGGGTGCGCCAGGCTGCGCCACCCTGAGTTGCGCCAGGAAATTAGAGCCCTTGGTGTCAACAAGGTGCTGGAAACATCCATGAGAGAGATGACAATCTCCTGTTCCACCACATCCCAAAGGTGCTCTACAGGACTGAGATCTGGTGACTGTGGAGTACAGTGATAATGTCACTGTGGATAATGTTTGGGCTAACGTCATGTATCCCACACAAGTCCAAATTGAAAATTCTGAACTATCCCTTTAAGTGCAACTCAAGTGTGGCTCTCAAACTCTGGTCCCCATCAGGGCTGACCAGGAGCCCTGTGATTGGTCAGCAGGATAGAGGGTTCAAATGTACTTACAACAGCAATAAAAGGCCATGATGTTTGAGTTTGGCTGGCTGATGGAAACTCTTTTATCTCAGTATCTTACGATACCGAACCAGTTTTTCACAAGACAGTGTGTAAAATATTTGAGATCTTGAGAAAACAACACCACATAAGGGAATGGAGTGAAATAATATTTCTGGTTGTATGTCTCAGGGCTTCTGCAAAAGAGTTTTGTTAATAAGTTTTAAAGAGATGAACCAGCTAAGACTCAAGAGGTCTAAAGTACTCAGAAGTGTCCACATCTCTGCACAAACAAGCAGGAAGGTGAAGACGTTGTTTCTGTTTGCTGGTTTTATATAAACATCTATGTTTGCAAAAAAGAAAAACATGCCTTGAATTGGTTTCTGATAAGAATAAGTGTGACTCATCCCTAAAGTCTGCAGAGTGAAGTGAAAGTTACGCTGGCGTTCTTCAATTTATTTGATCAAACTGGAGACAGATTCTCCCTCAGATCCTGTCAGCGCTGTTGGCAGAAGTGTGAAATGTGCTCCACTCATTGTTCGTGCTCTCGACTGCGTTTGATGTGGGGAACAAGTGAAATAATGACAGGTGAGAGATTTTCTGCGGCCTAATCAGGAATAATCATGTAGCTCTGCCGTCAGCAGCAGGAGAGACACATTCAGAGAGAGAACATGGAGAGCTGACAGACGTGGAGGCGAGAGTGATTTCAGCGTGTTTATAATTGTCACAAAAGTGGATCAGGAGTCTTTAGAAAAGAGGGAATGATGTAAGGCTGTCATAGTGTCAGGATTTTATACATTTGTAACTCAAACTGTATTCTAGTCAAAGTGCAGCTGATTTGACAGCAAGTCCAGTACCAAGACTACCCCAGAGAAGATTCAGGACCCCAATTTGGAGCCATTTTGTATATATATAGAAAAAAGAGCAATAATTGAAGAAAACACACACTTTTGATCAGGGCCATCAAGGTGGGCATATGGCAGCACAGGCTACAGGCATTGTCCCCCCTCAGTCAGAAAGGCCATGAGTAAACTCAAAATATCAATACATTAAAAGACAGACATCAGCAGATATGAAAATTACTGCAGAGATTTACTGCCAATATATTAGCATCAAGCATAGCAAATTCTTGCATGTTAATTTAAATTACAAGTAAAATCTGCCAAAAACAGGCAGATTTGCTCGTAGGGGTAAAGATGGCTTCCCAAAGGGTGTCCTGTCTGGAACTGACCTCCATTTTTATGAACGTCCCTCGGCATCTTTCTAAATCTGATTTAGATCAGGGGATGACAGAAAAGCTAATGCGGAGCACAGCTAATGTTAGCATAGCTAGCCTCCGGTCCTCTTCACAGCTTTATGTAAACACAATATGCTGACATATCGCTCCAGTCAATATGTAAGGGCCATCCAAAGCTGCCTAAATGCAGATTATCTTTATTTTATGGCACAGAATACTTCCAAACTGCTGTGGGCAGAACAATATTACAATATTATTGCTCAATATTTCCGGCTCATAACACATCCATGGGTAGGAAGGAATAAACACCACAACGACAGCCTCAACTAGTGGCAAGAGGCCAGATTACACCCATGTTAATTTTTTCAACTAATTATTTTCGTCATAGTTTTCATCAACAACCTTGTATCCCCCTGATGAAAATTAGACAGTAACTAATAAAAACAAGTCCACATGGACAAAAACTAAAACTAAATTAACTGACATTTTCATCAACAAAAAAAAAACTATACTAAAATGTTTGACAGAGACATAATCCAATCAGACCTAATTTCACCATGTAGAAAGTAGGGACAAGTTAGGAATATATCCGATCACAGCTGCCTTAGCTTGGTGGTGGTGGGATCTTAGTGTAAAACATGACTTCAGAGATTCAAGGACACATAAAAAAGCCTTACACTTTACACTTCATATTTTAGGCGACTGAATTTACAGAAGATTTCATCAACTAAAATGTTGTGAAATTTCATCAACTGAAACTAGACTAAAATTAAAACAATTTAGATGACTAAATTATGACTAAAACTAAAAGATATTTAGGCAAAAGACTATAACTAAAACTAAATTAAAAAATGCTGTCAAAATTAACACTGGATTACACAGCATTTGACGGGCTTTGGTTTTGCCTAGAGAGGTGCAGTTTGAAAACAATCTTGCAACTTGACCCCCAAACAGAACCGAGTCCACAAAATTTTAGGTGTGAAAGTGACCTAAGACATTTTATGGCCTTAAATTTAAAAGTTTTCAGTTGAAAATTTTTCAGTTTAAATACGACTCTGAACATCAGAGCCAAACACATTTTTTTGGGAAATTTTATGAGCACACCTTACATGGTTCATAGTTTTTCACCATTGTCCACTGTTGAGCAGCAAACCCAAGGGCTTTTCTGTTCTTAATGTTAAGCCTATTTTCATGAGGAAATATGAGTTTTTCTTTCCTTGTAAGAAAATGAAAAAAAAAGTCTTTTATAAACATAAAAATCACATTTCAGAGCATGTTGACTCTGAACAATTGAACGTATTGTTGTCATTCATCATTTTCTTCAAAACTTTATTTCTCACTTTTCCATTGAAGCGAAAAATCCCACAGAACCCCTCACCTCTGTACAAAGACTTTCTCTCTTGAGATGGTGTTTTTCTCGTCTTTGCTCCATCATATTGAACAAAGGAAAAAGTAATACTGAGGCGCAGAAATATCCAGCCAGCTCTGACACAGTGTGGCTTCATAGAGATTTATTAATAAGAAACTGCAGGTGAGACGCGGCAGCCGAGATCGACTCTGCAGGTGAGAATCATAGAGAAACCTAAAGAAAGACAAAGTCTAACATAGACTCACTCAGATTAATCCTTTAAGTGCTCATGACATTTCATTGTTACATAGATGCTTAATTAAAAGATCAGACCCTCACAGCTAACAGTGATCCAACACTTTCATGATTTAAGAAAAAAAAAATGGCTGTAATGCCAAAATAAAGCTGTTCGTGTAACTTCTGGAGAGTTTTTGTTAATTACAGTCGTGCTTTAGGTCAGCAGCAGTAATAATATTTGCATTACAGTAACCAGGAAACCAGAACTCACTACATGGACTGATTCAGGAACTGGAACCTGTCAATCACAGGCCAATCAGATAATGTAGTAGGTGGGTGCTACTGCACTACAGAACAAGAGCCACTTCGTAAAACAAACTCTTGTCAAAACATGTCAAAAGTGGAGCCAAAATATCCTTACAACAGAGAAGTTTGTAGTGCTTCTTCGCAATGTTAGCTCAGCCTCACTGATGGACAGTTCAACTGTGATACGTTGTAATAAGTTTCCATGCTATCTGGTGTCCTCTGAATTTTGCTAAAGACACCAGAGAGCGTTAGAAGTCCCTCTTCTGTGTGCAGAGAGTTTATTAGACCAAATTATATCTCTAAAAGTTTTCACTCGATGATGATATTTGATATATGTCTCAATATTATTTTTCTACAAAGTGAAAATAATTATTAAAACAGTTTAATGAAACTTAAATTCTGATTGTTTTGATGCAGAAGGCCAAAAAAGCTTGAGGTTTGGGGCAGCAGCTCACCTCAACACATACAGATGCAGCCACTCAAAACGCCCCCATTTTCCCTGACAGGGTCCTGGCTGATCCATGGCAGGTCCATGATGGAGCCATAAACTGTCAAATTAAGGCCATGCTTGTGAGAACTTGTGGAGTCAAGTTATAACTGGGGAAAGGTTGAGGCTACGTGTTCTTGCCAGGAGATTTCTAGTGGCTGGAAACTGGCTGGTAATTGACTGATAACTGGCTGGAAGTTGGCAGGCAGCAAGCTAGGAGGGGAAATTGAAACGGCTAGATCTGTAGTCATCTTATTACACTTATTGTGTTAAATTTTGAAAACATTCATCATGTTCAGGCTTCTTTTACCTTGTGTTTTGGGATTTTCAGCATTCCCGACAGCTGCTCACTTAATGCTATTTTATTCATTCATTCTTTCATTTTCTATTCCGACTGGAGCCTATCCCAGCTTTCATTGGGCAAGAGGTGGGGTACACCCTGAATCGGTCGCCAGTCAATTGCAGGGCAACATATAGAGACAGACAACCATTCACGCTCACACTCATACCTAAGGGCAATTTATAGTCACCAATCAACCTAATGAGCATGTTTTTGGTCTGTGGGAGGAAGCTGGAGTGCCCGGAGAGAACCCACGCATGCACAGGAAGAACATGAAAACTTCACACAGAAAGGCCCTGCCCGACCTGGGAATTGAACCGGCGACCTTCTTGCTGTGAGGCACATGCACTACCTGCTCACTAAAAAAAAACATGACATTAAAAACTGTGTGCATACACAAAAAGGAACAACTAATTATTGAAATTTTGTGATAAAAGTGGTAAATAACGTGATGTCTTGCTGAGGTATTTAAAAAAAATACTTCAAAACATTTGAGTTGAATTTCAATCAAAAATATAAATAAAACAATCATCTGTTATTAAAATGGTGTCAGCATGCTAGTTATCCAAAGGAACGTGTCTCTTCTTATCATAAAAGGTTGAAAAAGCTTATTTAAAATCAAAGCATGTGTTTGCCATGGGCCCCTGAATTGCAAAGTCCACCACTGCTCAGATGTTCTTCAAGTTAATGTTTAGGGGTGTATTTCTTGTCTGAGCTACAGAAGCTTTTTTATTGGATAAAATCTCTGGATCCCGTCCTGTGACTCATTTTCACACCGTGGCTCACAGAACGACACAGGTTTAGATTAGGACCTCATTAAACTCCCAGCTGGAGCGATAATTGTGGCGAGAATGTGGAGCAGATCGGAGGAGATGTGACGGAGGATCAGAGGGCTCGGGGCTTCACTTCACACTCTGTTTCTATTATTACATCCACTTCTTCAGAGTCACAGAGACCAGGAGCTGTTTCACCTTCACAAGGACAAAAACGGCAGACACTTGACTGCAGATCACAGCTCGGCTGCTTTGTATGGATATAATTCAGCCCAACGTTTCTAAAGAAAGATTAAAGAAGAAATAAATGCACTGAACACTAATGGGAGTGGGAAAGTGTTTGGACTTAGTTGATGAAGATCAGTGAAAAGGCTTTTCCAAATCCTTGGAAAACACAGCATGTGTATTTTCAGGTTCTTTCACATGGCTGGTGTTCAGTGTGTTTTGGTGTGGACACAGTTTTCTAACTTCAGTCGTTTAGAGGGGTAATTCACTCAAAAGCAGGTGGCAACCATGATCAGAGATGGTAATTGATACCAATGACATGATCTGATTCTTTAACCCTCTGAGGTCTAAGCTATTTTTTCCTGTGTTTGGGGCGCCTGGACATTTTGTGTTATAATGTAAAATCTCAACCCTATGATGCATAATCATGTATTAGACCTTGTTTTTTTCAGGACAAGCAGGGCTATCTGAATATGTATGCTGCAGGAGTGTCACTTGAATGTGTAAATAGTAATATGACTATTAAGACAAAAGAAAAAAAAAACAAAACAGAAATTGAATCAGACATAATTCATCACAAAAAAATCCAGCAGAGTATGGATGAAGACTTTTGACAACAGAAAAAACGCTATCAAACACAGCAAACTATTTACAATAGTATCTACAAAAAAAAGTCACCTGTTTTTTGCAGGTTTCAATGTGCCAAAACAACCTTTCTTGCTTGCAACAACATGTCTACCTGTGTGTCTCTGATACTGTGCGTCTCCAGGGGAGAGAGAGCACTTGTTCATCCAACAGGCTAACCATCCTGACATCATATCCAGTTATAATATGTGTAAAAATGAAATAATGTTTATAAATCCATAATAATTATCTGATTTCGAATAAAACCCAAATGGACATAGGTAAATATATTAATTCATTCATTTTCTTTACCGACTATCCCTTTCAGGGTTGCGGGGGGCTGGAGCCTATCCCAGCTGTCTGGCGAGAGGCCTGAACCGGTCGCCAGTCGATTGCAGGGCAACATATAGAGACAGACAACCATTCACACTCACACTCACACCTAAGGGCAATTTAGAGTGACCAATTAACCTAATGAGCATGTTTTTTGTCTGTGGGAGGAAGCCGGAGTGCCCGGAGAGAACCCATGCATGCACGGGAAGAACATGCAAACTTCACACAGAAAGGCCCTGCCCGACCTGGGAATCGAACCGTCAACCTTCTTGCTGTGAGGCACGTGCACTACCTGCTGCGCCACCGTGCTGCCCTAGGTAAATATAATGTTATTTATTGTATTTTTGTCAGAAGACATAGGAAATAGTAGATGAACTGCATCCAGGTGACAACAAGATGGCGACTATCTACTGTGCTAACGTGTTTTGATACAGAAACTGGATTAAATAATTTACCTAGAAGACACTGATGTTTTAGGAGAGATATCTAAGCCTGTGGAAGAGATACGATCGCATGGAAGGGCTCATCAGAACGGCTAGGCTGTTAGCTTTCTATCAAAATAATCAGTGCATGGCTACGATAAATGGTTGCAAAGTTATTAAATATTTTGTGAACGTTGTGCTTTGCTGTCGTATACAAAAGTGTCAACCTCAGAGAGTTAATGATTCCCTCCTCAATTCCTGTTTTAATGTGTCAGAAACATTGCCCAACACTGGTTTTCAGTGGCAACAATGTCAAACACATGTCACTCCTACTCCTTTTCAATCAAACTAAAGTGACATGATGAATTTACTAAGATATGTTTCTTATTCAATTTTAGATAATTCTGCCGTTTTTCTTATTGGATGAAAAAGCAGACAATAAAGTTATATTTATATGTAATACTCAGCATATCGTTAAATATTAAGAATTGCAATAAAATCCCATTGGGACTCAAGTATCACAACAATATTTTTTTTAGAGGAAACGATAGTGGACATTGTGATTGGTTTGATTCATGCTACACCTAAAAACACACCTTTATACTATCACAATGACTTAATTCAAACTCTGCTAACTGAGCCTCCTAAACCCTTCAGAGCTCTGTAACCTGTTAGTTATTATTTTTATTTGTTTACTTTGATTAAATGGATTGACAATAATGCTCTTCAATATTCATGCAGATAAAACTCTTGAAAAGCTGAATCCAAATTGAATAGATGCCATATTTTTTTAAATTCCCTGTTTTTTACCCCACATTAAAATGTTTTGTTCACTTATTGATGGATGTGATTGATTTGAACAAGTTTTCCATTTTGTTTGACATTTTCATGCTTTTACAGCATCAGTCTTACACACTTCAGTCTTGAATTTAACTTATTTACACTCAGATTAATTGATGGACACTCTGAAAACTCCTTCTTCTTAAACCCAAGTGTCTCTCCAGTACTCTCCTATTAAATATCACCTCCCACCTTTCTCTGATGAATTCTTCTGCTGATATCAGGTTTTGTGGCTGCTATGATACTTCTATTTGCAGATAAAATCCCTGATTTAGCAGCTGCGGTTTGTCTCTGTAGATTAATAAAGTTTTATCTTATCAGTGGGAGGTTGCTGTGTCTGCTCCGTCAGTGATCAACGACACTGTGAAGATTTTCTATAAAAACATCTCTCCCAGCTGTACCTCTTTAATCATATCTGCCTTCAGCAAAGAGCTCAACCAGCTCACATCCTTTTTTCCTCAATGACACATTTCTCTCTGAAATCCTCTCACTTTATCTCTGAAGAGACTCTTTGGGCTGGATGCTGTTTTTCAGGACTCGTGTTAAATCGACACTTCATAAAGTTCTAGCAGTTTCAGGAGGAGATGAATGAGCAGCTCTAGATAGAGTGGTTTATCAGCTCAGGAGTACAGTCTGAATGTTCTGGAGATGTCACAACATGTTAATCTTTGATATGAATCTTTATCAAACACACAATGTTAACCCATTATTTAATGCCATGGCAGCAAAGGTGGGTATCCAAACTCCGGCCAATCTCAGTCAAACCAGCAAACTCCAAAGATACAGCTATCATTCAGAGCCTGTCACTGTCTCTTTATGAGCCTGAAGACACATCCGGTGACTTTCATTAATGCCACTTAATGCTCTTATAACTGTTTCATGGTCAGTCCTTGCAGACCTTGTAAAAAACATTTGTTGTGTTTTCTAAGTATTAAGGAGGTTTACAAAAGCGTGGACAGACTTTAACAGGTTTTGCAGAGGTTTCCGGTGAGGGAGAGACTTTTGAAACTGCTAGCTATAAGAAAGGGGCAAAATTTATAAAATGAACATTTCTTTGGTAAGCCTCACATCAGTTTGACCCTTGATTCATTCTTTTGCATGTTAACCTTTCTCTCCTAAAACTTTTTAAAGATTTGTTAGTTTAAGCCTTACATAAGACATGATCATTTTGGTTTTTACTTTTTATAAAATTTTAATCTAATTTTTTACTTTATTACAATTTTGTTCTGATTTTAAATCCAATGTAAATAACCAAAGTTTGTTAAATTTTTGACTCTTTCATAAATTCTTTAAACTTTTGTGAGAGTTTTGAGTGCACTTTGCCTTTAGACTTTAAGAAACTTTTACAGTAAGTTAAATAATTTTTCTCACACTCCACATGACGTCAGGGGCCTCCCCAGACACAACAGCGAGTCCCCTGAGCAGTTTATATCAGCACATCACAGCTTAGACTGCTGTCTGACCCATTAGGACACATTTCACATCTCACACCACTTACCAGCATCTAGTAATTCAGGGGTCGGTCTTAAATATAAAAGAGTGTATATGTGAACCACAGAGGATAAATAAGTCTTACCTACTCTCCTGTGTACTGAAAAGTGATGAATTATTATAATACTTCAAGAAAATGTACCTTGTAGATGGTATCCATTATTTAATTTTTATGATTTATTTCATTAATTTATAAAATGAAGAGTATGTCTTCATGTTGTAAAGTGCCTTGAGGCAACACTTGTTTTTAACTGGTGCTATACAAATAAAGCTTGATTGATTGATTGATTGATTGATTGATTGATTGATTGAATTTAGAGTGGGAATATGTATGGATGCAAGTTTGTCTCTGGTTGGTAATTTGTAAATAAGTTTCAACTATAAGTATAAAAAAAATTGGGACAAAAAAAATGTCAAACAGTTTTTTTTCTATATCAGCCACTCTAGACATCACAGATGCAGAATGTTTTGGTACCTGAAGTTATTTATGGCAGTAAATTAATTTTAATCAAATGAAAACTGTCCCTCTCTACCTGCTGGTGCACATGGTGCAGGATTGAAGTCAGACTCTGGGTCCACTGGCAGCAGCAGCAGATTTGACTGTGAGCTGAATGATGATGAGCATCCAGAGGTCTGTGATCTTTTCTGGGAGATCAGGGAGCCCTCAGCCCTCCCCCATCTCTCTGTCTCTGCCAGGACGGAGAGGGTTGCAGTGTTTTGGACACAGATGATGGACAGTGTCCTCTCGTTTTTCTCTGATTTAGACTAACTGTGGCGATGCTTCAGTGTAGCGTCCACAGATGACCCGGTCTAAAGCCTGAAGGCTGTGGCGCAGAGTGCTCCTGATATTTACAATCTCCATGAGATCAAAACAAGCTCTCCACTGAGCTGCACACAGCAGAGCGCCCAACAGTGCACACTCCTCCTTAAACACGTCAGCGCAGACAATCAAATGCTTTAATTCAACAGAAAGTCTGAGACATTATTTAACAACAGTTTTATACATAATCATGAATGCCACCGCTTTGTTTGAGCTCCATATGCAGCCTCTGAAGTGGTACTGGACATTTAACTGATTACCAAGTGCATTTATGACCACGGCCTCCCACAGTCACCACAGAACCAGGTACAGTCTCAGTGCTGCGTGACATAGGATGAGGTGGTAAGACTTCAGCGCTCTGATTCTGTGTCATTAAATGATGAGACAAACCATGATGCTTTTGTTCTGAAAAAGATTTAGGGACAGTTGTTAAGTTCTTGATGTGACTCAGAGAGGTGTTTGGCTCTTTTTCTGATGTCTCCTCTCTCTTCACAAAAAAACATCAGTTTTCAATGACAAAGGTACATGCTGTTTGAGTGATGTTAAATAATTAAAAAGGGTTATGTTTAGTCAGATATCTTCCTCTCTATCCCCGTCTGCCTTTCTCTGCATGCAGTTTTCTCTATATTAGCTATTTCCCTTTTGACATAATTGAAATCTTTTTAATTAAAACAGAATTCCTGACATTTACAACAGCTTAAACCACCTCTGTACAGATATCATAAACACTATTTGTTATTTATTTTAGAGCCTGCAAGATACAAAGTGATTGAATATGTTATTTTCACCTATCAATTGTGATTTAGCAGATTAACTTTTTCATTGCAAAATCTGTTCTATTATAATATAAGTACTAGAAAATTAAAATAATAACAATTTGCAGAATTAGTTACACAGCTGTAGCTGCATCTAAATACATCAATCAATCATTGAATCAGTCAATCAATAGTAAGCATTATCTCAAGGCCCTTTACAATAGAGCAGACTGACTCTTCATTTTATAGATAAGCATAGATGCATATATACTTAAATATATGCATTTTTCACTGTTAGAGCTAAAGAGGGTTCTAATAGAGCTTCAAAACACAAAAAGAAGAAATGGGAGTTAGAGACAAGAAAATCTGAGTAAATAATTCATTAAAAACCACGAAATGAGAGCAAGAGACAAGGCACTCTGGACAGGTGATTTATGGAAAACAACACTTAAACTGAAATAGGCTGTTCATCAGCTGATCAAAAGTTTAAGACCACAGCTCAAAAAACACAAAACCCCCTGAAAACAGAAATTAAAGTGTCAAAAAAGGACTCCGTATGAGCAGCTCCTCCGTTCTTGTTGATCACTTCAAAAATTCCTTCGGGCTGCTTGATGTGAGTGTTTCCAGGAGGCTCGTGGGAACAATGCTTTAAGTGGTGAAGATGGCTTCAGAAAGGGCGTCCACTGTCTGGAACTGACGTCCATTTTTTTAAACGTCCCTCACCCCCCATCCCCAAATGTTCTCAATTGGATTTAGATCAGGGGAACATGCAGGATGGTCCAGAAGAGAGACAGTATTCCCCTGGAGATATCCTTTGTCCAACTGGCATTGTGGACTTAAGCGTTGTCCTGTTGAAAACCCAGTCATGACCACACAGACAAGGCCCTCAGTAATTACCACACAGACCAGGGCCCTCAGTAATTACCACACAGACCAGGGCCCTCAGTCATTACCACACAGACCAGGGCCCTCAGTAATTACCACACAGACCAGGGCCCTCAGTCATTACCACACAGACCAGGGCCCTCAGTCATTACCACACAGACCAGGGCCCTCAGTCATTACCACACAGACAAGGGCCCTCAGTCATTACCACACAAACCAGGGCCCTCAGTCATTACCACACAGACCAGGGCCCTCAGGGCCCTCAGTCATTACCACACAGACAAGGGCCCTCAGTCATTACCACACAGACCAGGGCCCTCAGTCATTACCACACAGACCAGGGCCCTCAGTCATTACCACACAGACCAGGGCCCTCAGTCATTACCACACAGACAAGGGCCCTCAGTCATTACCACACAAACCAGGGCCCTCAGTCATTACCACACAGACCAGGGCCCTCAGGGCCCTCAGTCATTACCACACAGAACAGGGCCCTCTGGTCATAACCACACAGACCAGGGCCCTCGGGGCCCTCAGTCATTACCACACAGACCAGGGCCCTCAGTCATTACCACATAGACCAGGGCCCTCAGTCATAACCACACAGACCAGGGCCCTTAGTCTTTACCACACAGACGAAGGCCCTTAGTCATTACCGCACAGACCAGGGCCCTCAGTCAAAACCACACAGACCAAGGCCCTCAGTCATTACCACACAGATGAGGGCCCTCAGTCATTACCATACAGACCAGGACCCTCAGTCATTACCATACAGACCAGGGCCCTGAGTCATTACCACACAGATCAGGACCCTGAGTCATTTCCATACAAATGAGGGCCCTCAGTCATTACCACACAGACCAGGGCCCTCAGGGCCCTCAGTCATTACCACACAGAACAGGGCCCTTGGTCATAACCACACAGACCAGGGCCCTCGGGGCCCTCAGTCACTACCACACAGACCAGGGCCCTGAGTCATTACCACACAGACCAGGGCCCTCAGTCATTACCACATAGACCAGGGCCCTCAGTCATAACCACACAGACCAGGGCCCTTAGTCTTTACCACACAGACGAAGGCCCTTAGTCATTACCGCACAGACCAGGGCCCTCAGTCAAAACCACACAGACCAAGGCCCTCAGTCATTACCACACAGATGAGGGCCCTCAGTCATTACCATACAGACCAGGACCCTCAGTCATTACCATACAGACCAGGGCCCTGAGTCATTACCACACAGATCAGGGCCCTGAGTCATTTGCATACAAATGAGGGCCCTCAGTCCTTACCACACAGACCAGCACCCTCAGCCATTACCACACAGATGAGGGCCCTCGGTCATTATCACACAGATCAAGGCCCTCAGTCATTACCATACAAATGAGGTCCCTCAGTCATTACCACACAAATGAGTGCCCTCAGTCATTACTACACAAATGAGGGCCCTTAGTCATTACCACACAGACGAGGGCCCTCAGAACTTACCACACAGACGAGGGGCCTCAGTCATTACCACACAGACTAGCACCCTCAGTCATTACCAAACAGTAAAGGGCCCTTGATCCTTAACCACACAGACAAGGGCCCTCAGACATTACCACACAAATGAGGGCCTTCAGTCATTACCAAACAGTAAAGGGCCCTGGTCATTGTCCACACAGGAGAGGCCAGTCACCATTTGATGCCTCTTCATGACCTGAAGCTCAGTTGTTCTACTGAAGGAAAAAGCAGCCCGGATCATGATTTGACGCAGCAGTTGGGTTAAGATTAAGTCTTGCCCAAGGACACATTGCCATGTGTCCCCGGGACTGGGCTCGAAACCTACAACCTCCCAGTCACTGACCAAGTGCACTTTCCAACGGCACCTCCTGCTGACCTTTGGGGTCAGCAGGAGACCAACCCAGCTTCTACAGGTGCACCATGTGAAACCAGCCTACACCAGGGGAGACCAGCTGTGATCCAGTACAGTCCATCAGGACAGATCAGGACTTTCAGGAGACACTGCGGGCAGACCTACAGCGTCTGGTGACAGAGCACAGAGCTGGAGAGGAGGCAGACAGAAATCAAGAGGCAGCCGAGAGCACAAGTGGGATCCAGCAGAAGGAAGGGGGGAAACTTGAACCTTTGGACACTGCTGTAAGAGAAGGAGACTAAGGACGTCCCAATAGACAGTCCACTGAAGCCCCCTTAAACTCCAATGAAGAACTAAGGCCCAGCAGTCTAGCATGGGGTGAAAATTGAATGTAAAACAAATCAAGCTCCCCCGGCTGTATTGGCATTGATCAGTACTGGCTGAATTGTGTAAAGAAAAACATGACCAGTTGATCGATGCATCATCTGCTCATCTGCTGTTCCTGCAACAGAGTCTCCAAAACTTTGTCTTCGGTTCATTAAGTCCAACATATTAATCCAAAGTCTAAATCTGTGCTGTAATTCACGCTGATACCATTAGCATAAAAGCTAAGCAACTAAACAAGCATTTGAGGTCCAGTCAGAAACATTGCAATATTCAAGTTGGCTCGGTAAAAAGAGTGTTTGACGAAACTAAGAACACAATGTATTTTTCAGAGTGGGGGTGAGTTCGTATTTTAAGTGTTTTGCCTTTTACTGATTTAAGTATTTGCATTGTTTTGCCTGTTAGATTGAATGTAAGTTTTAGTCAGTTGTTGAATAGTTTTTTTAATTTCTTTATTCCCATAATGAAACCACGTGATAAATGAGTCTTTTTATTGTGTAATTCAGATTTCCCTACTGTACTTGTTGCATTGCCATTGAGATCTTGTCTTCTGCTTTTCTGAGCAAACCTTTTGAACAATTGTTAAAATAAAACGTGAAACATGGCCAGTGATTGATATAGGCCAAGAAATGTCTGTCGGGGCATCCCTAAAAACAAGAAGTGGGAGAATCACCCAGCGCTGTGACAGAGCGCTGGCATGGACTGTACTCTGCAGTAACCTGCAGTAACGATGGTGTCCACAGAGGTGGCAGCAGGGTCTGGTGTAAGGCCAAGAAGATGTACAGGACTCGACAAAGGGACAGACATTGGCAGCAGAATCATGCCAAGGAGAAAATCCACACGCTGGTAGAGCAGATGGCTGAACTCGAAGGACTGACTTCCCAAGCAAGGTCTGTAAAGGTTTTCATAATATAACCTAAAAATTGTCACTGCATTACTAAAATCATCTCACCTGTTACAAGAACATGTACCCACGTGTGATTTATTGATGTTACATCTAACACATGAGAGGTTTTCATTAAAACATGAATGTATTAGTGAAAGGAAATGTGTCCTGTCTGTCATATGAATCTATTTTAATTTTGATTTTAATGAAATGTTGATATGTGTGATCTCTGGTGTTTACGGTACTAGATGATCTTAAGTTGCAATGTTGATTCAAATTCAAACGATCTTCTGATCCTTAGGGACAGAGTATGAAGTAGGTTGGTCATATGGAGTCACAAAGTATTAACAATATATTGACTATATACTCACGATAAATTATGTAGCGCTAGCCTTTGTGTCTATGTAGTGCTGTATCAATGTCACAGTGTTTTCGGTTTCGGTTCGCTCTATGTGGATTTTGGGGGTTAGGTTTTTACACTCACACACACACGGACTTCTACGATGACGGACTATTTCCCAATCGACATTATCATTATCAGCAGCCTTGTTTTGAGTGATAAACAGGGACGGCTTTAATGACTGCGAGTGAGCAGAGCTGCCGTGTCTGTTTCTATAGCGTTAATGGGCTCACAGTAATGTTAGTAGCAGCTGTGAGTTGTAGAGGACTGGAATGTTAATTACAATTTCAGGAGAGTCTGCTGCCTTAATTTATCTTAGAAACCAAGGCTCCAGGAACAGCGCTGGGCTTTTTCCATCGGCAAAATGTTTCCTCCTCTCCGCTGTGCCTGTGAGCAGAACTGCATGCACAGCTCTCACTGCTGATTGGCTGTTCGGCATGCCGTTGCTCTGTGTGTAATCAGAGCGTGTAACCAATCAGATGTTGCTGTGGGTGGGACAATGCTGGAGACAGAGTAGAGACAGCAGACGGAGTGGCGTGGAGAACTCCTCCCCTGGCATTGCAAGGGAATCTGGGAAATGTAGTGACATAGGCTTGAAAAACTAGATGTCAATTTGCAAATAAACTACAATCCCCATAATGCCGTAAATTAATGGGATTTGCCGTTATAAAATTAAGTGTTTTTTGTGACATCAATCTGGATCGGATCAGTACCAAAATATATTGGCTTCTACCTTGGACTAAACCACAGCTTTGGTAAATTTTCAAGTAAATCTATCCAGTAGTTTTGCAAAATCTTCTAACAGACAAACAAACAAACAGACCCTGGCAAAAACATAACCTCCCAGGCTGAGGTCATAAAGTGAATCACTGAAGGGATCACCCTCTGCTATGACTCTGACATCTATCAGCACAGTCTGCAGCAAGTCATGAGTTACACCCATACACCGAGACAGCTCCAATGGTACACAGAGGAGAATATCAGAAAAAGACTATTCTGATCTGAGGTCTGACCTCTGGTCATCACTTGTCGACACATTTTTTAATGATGACACAGATTATTGATGTTTATTTTGTTACTTTTACTCTCAGAATTACCACCATGTTTGTATCGTTCTTCTGGCACAACAGGTAGCTACGTACAGCCTGTGGTCTTCAGGGCCCTCTAGTGGTGTCCTCCAGTAACACACGTCACATACAGGCAAGTCTATCAACAAAATGCCTATGGTGCCAATGGCTGCCAACGCAGGGACAAACAACAAGTATATCTCAGGCTTTGGAGGGATAAAGTAACAGAATGTTAGGGGGAGATTAAACTCTGACAACAAATATGATGGATGAATTAAAGCTTTGATTTTCACATAAAACTTGGAATGAACACCATTAAATCAAGAACAGCTGTAGCTGTAGCTACTTTAGGAGGGGGGCAGTTGGATTTTCCCCATGAAGAAGCGGTATCAGTACTATGCACACATCTCATGTTCTGCTGCGAGAATGATGCCGATGCCTGGGAGAAAAAGGAGAGTAGACCTATGGATACAGTTCATGTTTGACACTGTGGAGAACAAGTCACCGTGTAAACTGTGTGGCGTCCCCTAAAAACACAACAAACTTGTTGAGTCAGGATGACTCTCCAGGCGAGTCACTGATGTGATTTTGCACTGACATCATGTTTTACAAATAAAGCTAAATATACGTCCCAAACCGCTGTGCACCTCAAACTTTAGACAGCAGTGTTTAAATCAGCTTCTTGTTGTTTGCTCACCCGTAGATGCAGGAGATGTCAATGACCACGTCAATCATGTCACAGCACAGCTCGTACGTCTGCATGTCCACTGGGCTGCTGTCAGTGGCGATGTAAATCTTACTGACCACATCGAACAGGAAGGCCTTCTCAATCCCTGAATTCTGCAAAACAGAAAAAACACACATCAGTGAAAACTGTTGATGTTTTAGCCAAACAGCTAAAGAGACTGAGACCTGAGGGTCTCTGTGGGACATTTGTTTGCTGGGCCGCGTACCCCTCTGATGAATATGATGATAATGGAACAACTCAATTAATTTCACCAATAATTCATGTTTGCTTTAATCAGTGCAGCTCAGTCAATAAAACAGATAATTAGAGGATCACATGAGATTATGCCTTTGTCTTATGACAGCAGAAATGTGATGAATGAGGATGTTACTGTTCAGCCACATTCAGCCGCACATGCAGCTCATGGTAAAAATAATGATGATTACTCAAGCTTATCATGAAACCCTTTAATGGGCTTTGAAAAGGGTTTATTCTGTATATGGACAGAGCAGAAAAATATGAAAATTAATTTCAGCTTGAATGGTAATGGACAGTTTGCTGCAGCACACTGAGAAATCCTGAAAGACAAGAACACATCTGTGCACCTCTGCAGGAGTGAAAAGGACATGAAAGTGTTACTGGAAGGCGTCATTTCTGGACAGCAAGGTTGTAAAAAACACAAAGCCCTGTTATCAGCACTTCTGTTATGGATGAAAATGTTGATGCTGTAGTAAAAGGGGGATATTGTGACAGAAAAGACAGATTTCTGCTACAAAGGCTTCAGGTGTTGCATTTTTCATATTTAAGTCATTGTTTACCTCTACAGGACGTTTCATTGGTATGGAAACAGTTTCACAGTAAATCAATCAATCAGTGAGATCAGTGCAGAGCACAGCAGCAGAAAGTTTTAAAGACAAACTGATAAATCAAGTCTGAATGATGTGTTATTGAGGCTGCACAGACATGTCTGTGAAACTTACTGATGCCAATTAAATATATATTTAATAAGTGTGGAGTATAGTGACTAATGAATCTGTGCACAAACAAATTCAGCTGAAGTTTAACATTTACCATGGTCACCCGTTAAAGTGTAACACTGAGATAGGTATAACAGCAAGCAGAGGAATATGGAGTGGAGATTGATGGAGATTGCTGTCAAATATTTAACGCTGGCACTGGTTACCGTTACTCTCCTTTGTCCATAAGTCTGACAGGTAGCTGGGCAGAGGCTCTGGGTGCTGAAACGTTTGAATGATATCTCAGACGTTAAAGTAGAGTTCAGGCTGTTTCCATGTTTGTCTTTTATGTTGCAGATTTGCATTGATAATATCCAGACACACTCTGTGAAACTGAAAGTAACTACAGAAGAAAAAGCAAGCTGTACTAAAATACAAACAATTCTTTATTATTTATAAAAAAAAACTGAATAATAAAATATCACCATTACGCAATACAAATACAGAATATTGCTGCATACTGTGATATATTGGTGTGTTGATATTTTCTTACACACAAATAAGAACCTCATCCATCCATCATCTATACTGCTTATCCCTTTGCAGGGTCACAGGGGGCTGGAGCCTATCCCTGCTGACATTGAGCTAGAGGTGGGGTTCACCCTGAACCTGTCACCAGCCAAGCACAGGGCCACATAGAGAGACAGACAACCTTTCCCAGACTCTTTATCACACCTAAGGGCAATTTACAATCACCAATTAACCTGCCAAGCAAGTTTATGGTCTGTGGGAGGATGCTGGAGTGCCCGGAGAGCCCAAGCATGCATGTGCAAATCCAGACAGAAAGTCCCCGACCGATGCAGAGTCTGATCCAGCAACCTTTGTGAGGTGAAGCACACACACTACTGCTGCACCACCATGGCACCTAAGAAGTGTTACACATCCCAATCAAAATCTTAAGACCAGTTGAAAAATTGAAGAAATTTGCATTTTGTACTGTTGAATCTTCAGAAGGATCTGAGTAGAGCTGAAAATGCAAAAAGAAGAAATGGGAAAGATAAAACATTTTGAGTAAGTGATTTATTAAAAAACATTAAACTGAAATAGGCTGTTCATCAGCTGATCAAACGCTTAAGACCACAGCCTTTAAAGACAAATCCTCACAAGAATGTGGATTCACTTCATTTTCTGTCAGGTATTCACACTGTCATGACCTGATGGCAAAGGCAAAAAAGCTTTCTGTCTCTGAATGCGGTCGGATATTTGAGCTGCATACGCAAGGCCTCTCACAACACGCTATCACTGCTGAGGTTGGACGCAGTAAGACAGTCACTTTGGATTTCTCCAAAGATCCTGAGGGCTATGGAGCAAAAACAGTTTTTTTCTTGTTTTTTTAAACAGGACAACGCTGCCATTCACAATGTCTGCCTGACAAAGGACTTCTTCAGGAGAATATTGTCTCTCTTTTGGACCATCCTGCGTGTTCCCCTGATCTAAATCCAATTGAGAACATTTGGGGATGGAGGGTGAGGGAAGTTTAAAAAACTGGACATCAGCTCCAGACAGTGGACGCCCTTCGTGAGGCCATCTCCACCACTTGGAGCAACGTTCCCACTAGCCTCCTGGAAACACTAAAACACTTAAACTGTTTTCAATAAAATTCTTACTCAACATGTTCTGTTTCTCACTCTTATTTCTTCTTTTCGCATGTTGAAGCTCTTCTTAGAACCTTCTTAAGACCCAACAGAGCAAAATGTCAACTCTTGCATTTTTTCACCTTCTCTTGAGATTTTGATGGGGTGTATTTTTGAATATATGGCCAAGGGTTAGAAAGTGAGTGGTGGAAAGAACAGGACAGACTAGTGAACACTGCAGAGGATGGAGACACTGAATCACGTGTTGGATAAATACAAAGAGAACCAGTTTAAAATCCCCAAAGAAGATGAACCCCTTTATAACATGATTTTAGTTAACACTGAAGAGATGTCTCCTCTGACACACACACTTTGATCCAACAAACATTTATTCAGGACCAAGCGCTGGAGTCGTTCTTGAGTAGTTCAGGTGAGTTTAAAGGAAGCTTTTGTTCACTTTAAGAGCTTCATCTTAATCATAGTCTCTCTGAATAACGAGTTCCACTAAAGAAACACCATCTGTTGTCTTCAAGGCTTTTTATTTAATTAGTCAGAGGAGAAAATATTTCATTTCTGTTATCCGTCACAACAACAGGCCAGGCGTGGATGATGTTCAAAGGAGAAACTTTAGAATACAGCTACACTGACTCACGGAGGAGGAGGAAGTGACAGGAAGAATAAAACAGTGAATCAGTCTCTGAGAGCTTCTGCCTTTTATGAATGAATTATCTCTAAACTGATGTGTTTGAAGGATAACACAAAAAAAGAGTTTTTATGGTGTACTGTTATTATCAATTGCTGGAATTTCAGAGCACTCTCGCTGTGATGCAGCACTGTGAGCCACTAAAACCTTCAAGAGGATCTTTTAGATCATTTCTTGTACTTCATTACTCTATCCATCCATGGTAACTATCTTTACGACCATGTAGACATGAGGCCCCTCTTGAAAATTAGATGCTACATGTCAAGGGGCTTACCTTTAATAAATTAATATTAAATAAATATGCTATACAAATCTAAATTCACTAGAGATAAATGTGATGAGGACAGATTTATGATCTGAGCATTCATGGGTTTGTCGCTATCATATATATATATATATATATATATATATATATATATATATATATATATATATATATATATATATATATATATGTATAGATATATATATACATATATATATATATATATATATATATATATATATATATATATATATAATATAATTTCTGTCATGATATTGCCAGTTCTGTTTTATTTTGTATGCCTTGTCCTTGTGTTCTGGTTTACTCCTTGTCCTGTTTTGTTTTGTATTATCTACTCCTTGTTTCTGGTTTTGACTTCTTGTCTTGTGTCACTTGTGTTTCTTCTCTCAGTCCTTGTCAAGTTTTGTTCACGTTTCTTGTCTTGTCCTTGTGTTTCCTGTTTTATTTTGAAAGTCCTCCTGTCTCCCCTTATTGTCGTGAGTTCGCTTCCTGTTTTGTCCTGTCACACCCGATCCTTGATTGTTCTTTCCCAGCTGTCTCTCGTTTACCCCAATCACCTCATGTATTTTACCCTTGTGTTTCCCCTTGTCTTGGTGGGCTCATTCTGTCATGGTTTGTAAACCCGAAACTAACAAAAATAAACAACGGAGAAGACCCAAATGCAGATTTAACCAAAAAGGACTTTAATAACTAAAAGCAGGATCAAAAACTCCAAAAACAAATCCTTAACAAAAAGTCCAAACGCAAAAACAGTCCTTTACAAAGCTCATGCACAAAAATACAAAACAAAGTCCCAACAGAAAATACCTCTAACTCAGGAGACACAGGAGAACACACTGGAGATCAGGGAAACACTGAGAGCATGGAACCAAGGCAGAAGAAACGGGAAACAAGGAAAAAAGGCAAACAGAATAAAATAGGACCAGCAAAATCATGACAATTTCAATGTTATTAAGCTTTTAGCTGCTTTTTACTCATACACAGCTTATCATTACACATGGGCATTGTGTTGACAAAGTTGGTATTGTTGATTTTACACTGTTTGAACTTTTAACTGGACTTAACTTTACTCCCATAAGAGCAGCTAAAATCCTCTCAGCTCAACATCAGTACAGCCTTTTTGTCGAGTTTTTACTTCAGCGGCCAGCCCCCTCGCCTCCACAGGAAAATAACTTGAATTCAGTAAACAAAATTGCAGATGTCTTTCCAGCACATGCTCAAGCTTTTAAGCATTTTAACCTCCATAGCCCCTGTCACATATAAAGAAAACAAATCTCCATCTTTGGCTGGGATAAATGAAGATTTGAGGCTTTTAAAAAGAAAATGCAGACAAGCTGAGCAAAGTGGAAGACGGGTAAACTTCCCGTTCCTCACACTCCTCAAAAGTCTTTGGTCCTCCTTTTAAGTTGCTAAGAAAACATGAGAACTCAACACCATTTTCATCTCATCTCCTCCCAAGACCACTAACACACCTTAAGGGCTTTAGCTGGGAACCAGAGGGTGGCTGGTTCAAGTCCCAATCAGAACATACTTGAAAGTTGGTGTGGTAGCTGGACAGATGCAAGCCTTCTCCCTGGGGCACTGCTGCTGATTATAGCAGTCAGTAACACAGCTGAGAGCTGCTGTCCCTTGTCTCCGGAGCCTCAGGGTAGGGTTTGCACCCATGTGCCCTTTAACTTCATCACTGTAAACATCAGTGAATAAAGGGTTATTGTTGCTGGTAGTGCAGACGAGTTGTCAGGAATGATGGATGGTGAAGTGTTCCCAAACCTGACCTGACCAGAGCAGCCAACGGCCTCCCTGCGAGGCTCTAAAGGAAGTTATTCAGACAGTTGGTTGAGACATTCTGGTCATTAAGGACTGCACTGCTGCTGGTGTTTCCCTGCTGATTTTAAACATGCCACTGTCTATCCACTTCTGTTGGTCCAACCACCTGAAGTTAAAAAAACGGTCTCTTCTAACCTGATCTTTTTTCTCTCCTTGATAACTTCCACTCAGGGTTTTCGACTCTTTCACAGCACTGAGACTGTACCTGTCAAAGTAAGTAATGACCCACTGCTGGCAGCTGATGCAGGTCTTCACTCAGTTTAATATTTCTAGACCTCAGCTCTTTTGATCTTTTAGACTAGTGATTCTCAACTGGTGGATTGTGACCCAAAAGTGGCCCTTTTTCAATGGGTTGCTGGCCTTTGCCTGGGCAAAAAAAAAAAAAAATTGAAAAAAAGTCCTGTGCTTTTATTTTGAAGGGGATTTTTTTATGCAGTGGAGAGCCATCTCTTCACACTCCTTAACAATAGGTGGCGATAATACCCTGTAGTGCTAATTGACAAACGTTTCAATCGAAGGGTGTTTGTCATATATTCAATAAGTAGGTACTCAGCTAAGCCACATATTTTTAATATTTTTTTAAATGACTTCTCAGTAGTTGGACTTTTTTATTTCATGTTTGTCCATTAAAAGTTCTGTGAGTCTGTTAAAAGAAGCTGAAGTTTCTGAAGTGTTTTGTGTGTTGTGACAGGCGCAAGATCAACAGCTTTAGTGCTACTATTTGATATTATTACTTAAGACCTTGTGTCCCTAAGATGCACTTTTTTGTTTCAATTAAAATGCAGCTAATTATGTGCAAAAAGGAACATTTCCCTCTTTTGCATCGCCACATGCAGGTCATTTTGGTTTCTCACCAAGCTTTTCTTTGTGTTGGCATACTGTGATATCCTGTACTATTCCAGGGTCAAAGTGCAATTTTTATTATTAAACAAATTTGAGAAGTAGAAAATCTCCCTCACTTTTTGTCACAGCTTGACATTAAGGGGTGATGGTGGGTCCTGAAGCCAGGCCAGTTGAGAACCACTTAATTCTCTTATTTGGGTTAGTTAAGCCTTTACTTCTGTTTTGTTCTGTGTAATTTTCAATTGTTGAAAGTGTCTTTAACTCTGTAGAGTCTTACTCAATGCAAAAACATTATCTCTCTCTGCATTTTTATACATTTATTAACAAACTAAGATTAAAAAAGGGTAGTTTCAGGTTCAGTTTTTCAAACCAAAATAGCAGTAAAACACAAATTTGGGAGAGTATTGAGATTCAAGCTGAGATGACACTTTTTTAAATCCAAAAATTTTACCATATGGCTTGTTTATTCTCATGTATTATTTACCTTAATGCGTTCTTGTTTTGTTAAACAAATCTATTTTTTATCATTACTTTGTGCTTCTTTAACCTAGTTTTATGTGCCCTTTAGATGACTCAGTAAAACCTCAAAACTTTGTGGGCCCACACACACTCTCTCACATTCACACAAGCCCTTCCTTTGTGAGCTCAGCTAACTGCTGCAGCTCGCATTCAGATCAACCAAGTCCACACACAGAGCTCTAATTTCACCTCGCTGTGAGGTACAATAGTCCAAAACTGTTTACTAACCCTAACCAGGCTAGTCAGCAAAAGTAAATGGAGCGACGCCTGCGAGCTAGTTCAGGCAGACAACTCGAGCTGCTCAGCTATGCATATGTCACATGTCTCACTCCTCTCAAACATCCTCATATGTCACATGTCTCACTCCTCTCAAACATCCTCATATGTCACATGTCTCACTCCTCTCAAACATCCTCCAATCACACTCTTCCCCTCTCAATTTGGCGGTATATTTAAACTGGGAGTTTTCCCATCTCTCCCTCTGCCCTGCAACGACTCTGCTGCCCTACACTGACTTGCTGCGTGTTCTTTCACCCCCACCACCACCCCAGCATCCACCTGCAGGCTCCAGGGTGTTCAGTATGTTTTGCTCATCACTCCTCCATGCCTTCATGTAAACCTTTCTGCAGGGAGTGATGAAACCGGAGCCTGGGCGCCAAACCTATAACATGTATTTGCAGCTACAATAAACAAATTTAAACGTGAGTTGACTGACTGAACTTTAATTCTGTCGTCTTTAATCTGTTGTCGCCTCAAGTGGCACAACAGTGTCACTAACTCCTGCCCCACCACCAATCAGAAAGCAGTATAGCAACATGACTTGTGAACAGCAAATCACAAGATTCAAAATGAAACAAGACAAATTACACTCTGTTTAAACACGTGTTCACCACGTTTCACTGCAGGCAAACTCCTGAATGGGCTGTAGGTTTTTAAAGTGACCACATTAACACATTAAACATTTCTATTCAGAACAGATCATTTTAACCTGTTTACTTGACAAGAAAAGGTTTTTTTAATCTATATTTTGTTTTTTGTAAGTAAATTAAGATACTCAGGGCTACACCTATGATGATTAGTGGGTTTTCCTTGTCAAGCTCCCCTCTCAACTGTGGGGCTCCTCAAGGCTCAACATCAGGGCCCCCTGCTATTTTCTGTGAACCACCTTCCACTCAGCAGTTCAATCAGTGGGTAAAACATTGACTATCACTGATACGCTGAGATTACTCAGTTATATGCTTCACCTAATTCTAATGATCTGTCCTTCTGTCTCCTTCCATCTAACTACACTGATCACATCAACTAGGTCCACAGTAGGCATATATAAAAGAGGAACTTAAAAATCTAGACATGTCTCTTGACTCCTGTCCATTTGACACTCAGCTGTCCAAGCAGATGCAGTCATGCTGTCACTTGCTGAGGTTAATGTCAAAGGTTAGATTGCTTCCTTTTCTCTCAGACTTACAAGAGTTCATTCATTTACTTCCTGACTCACTTTTCGGTGAGCACATCATAAACACACACTGCACATTCTTGCTGACTGCCACTGGTTGCCAGTCAATTTTAGGATTGATTTTAATATTTTGTCGTTAGTTTTTAAAGGCTTGCATGACCAGGCTCCATCTTGTATTTCTGGACTTTTAAATCTAATAGCCCTTTTCCACCAGCACGCCTTAGCCCTACTCTACTCTACTCTACTCGGCTCTACCCAGTTTGCGTTGCGTTTCCACCGGCATGGTACCTCCTAAAACAAACCAGTTTTTAGTACCTACTCTGCTCTGGTTCTAAGCGAGCTGAGTCGATACCAAAAGGTGACGTCGACCAACTGCCGGCTACTGATTGGTCAGAGAATGTCGTCACTGATAAGTCATGAGCATGACGAGCTAGCTAACATGCTAGAGGTAGCTACCATTAGCTTACCCTCATATGTCTTTTCTTTGCAGCTCGATTGCTCTCGTCCTCGGTATTTCTTCTTGCCGTCTGCAGCCTTCTGCTTTCCTCTAATTCGGTTTGTGACAAAAAGCCACAGATCGAGCAGCAAGTATACTATTGCCTCCAAGTCCTCCATTGTTTTGATTGTTGTGTTGCGCTCAAAATGACACACTGTAAAAACTGGGTAGGGCCTTGAGGAACCTCTAGGTTCCTTTAAGAGCTTATTGGCTACTCCAAGAACCCCATGAGTTCATCAATGCACCTATAGGTGGCAGAAAGAACTTATAAGGATCATCAGAATGAAAACAGGTGCTTCAAAGAACCATAACAAAGTAATGTAACCCCTTTTCAAAGGTTACCCAGAGCACCTAAAGAGGTTCCTCCACAGTTGCAAATTGAAGAACCTCTAAAGGTTCTTCAAAGATCTTTTAGTTTTTACTAACGCAGTGTCGCCCAGCTGTTTTATGGCGACCCTGCTCCCGCTGGACAGGGAACCGGGCTGGTGGAAAAGCAGCACAGTGCGAGTAGAGTAGAGTAGAGCCGGGTAGAGTCGGGGAAAGCCGAGCCGAGTAGAGTAAGGATAAGACATGCTGATGGAAAAGGGCCATTATACACCAGACCAGAGTCTGAGATCCTCTTGCAGGACCTTTTTGTTTGTTCTGGAATCTAGACTATTGTCTAAGGTAATCGGGCCATTGCTGTCCGGGCTCCAAAGGAGAAAAGGTTGTGGGGTTTGGACCCTATCCCAGTTGACAATGGGCGAGGAGTGTACCCCAACCCCAATGAGGTTGGGGTACACCCTGAAACGGTCACCAGGACCACTTAGAGAGTCCAACAACCGTTTACACTCACACCATATGGCAAAATAAAATATAATTAATACACTGCAGGGATATTATACAAAAATTAATAAAGCTATCTGATTAGCGGAGGGATATAAAATGGCTTGTATAAAGTAAACTGCTTGATAGCTGTAGTAAAGGTAATTTAGAGTCACTTTAAGTGTCAGACTGAATGTGAGACCCCTGCTTTATTAACTAGCCCACTGTCAGTAACACCAGAATATGCTCCATTTGTTAGTGTCACTGTGCATGCACAGGAACGTTATAACACATGTAAGATTCCCTGTCTGTAAAAATGTGAGACTGGAGCATTATTTAACAGGGAATACTGAGAGATTCTACTATTAATTTGCAGGTTGAAAGATTTTTTCAGCTAAGCAGTGGATCTCTTTATTCTGCTTTCATTTCCTGACAGTAATTTTACTCCTCTCATAAAAAGGCAGTGGTTAATGTCTGGGCTTATCCCTGGTGCGATTCATTTTCCACTCATAAAGAAGTCTGTGAAGGCAGTCTCAGCCTGTGTGTTGAAATGAAGATAATGCATCATGGGGAGTTTAACTCTCTGCTGAAAGGGCTTCATTCTCCATTGTCTCTCTCTAACAGCACAGAGTGTTCACTTTTTAACATCTCTGGGATTAAATAAAGGAAGTTAACCCCAAAGATTTCTGTTAGCCTTAACGCTGGAAGAACTTCAGTTACCTTAAATTATCCAGCTTAGTTTTTAAGTTTGTGACGTCACTTCCAGCCCTTAAAGTTCCCAGGAAAGAGGAACACACTGTTCTGTCACCCTCATGTGCCCTCTTTGAGCCAACACCACGATGAAGACTAAACTCAGTTCAACTTCGATTAATGATGAACTAGGGCAGGGTAAAACAGAGAAACAAAATACAATCACACTGCACATAAACAACATATATCTTGCATTCATAAGTTATGTGTATTATTTTGGTCTTTAATCAATCTAACCATGAACACATGAATGTATACGCATAACATCCACAAAAGGTCAGTAATAAAACAAGACAAAGGCTAAGTATTTTAGCTGAGTTATAAACATGGAACTGAACAAGGTAAGTATAAGTACAGTATTACAATCACACTGGTGAACAAGATAAGTATTGTAGGTCAGCACCACACTACAATTCACATTAGGCTAACTCTGCATTAGCAAATACAAAAAATGTTGTCCAATCTCAAAAATACAATGTAAGATATCAGACATAGATCTAAGCAATAAAGTAACCAACCGACAATACTCCCAGAAAGGCTGAAATACAGCAGATGGAGACAAACTTCGAAGAGATGACGGGATGATCTGCCATGCTCTCGCTTCTTCTTGGAACTGAACTAGAGATCTCATGAGACTTTGAGAGATCACATAGTTAACAACGAGAATCTCTTAAAGAGACAGTGCTCTGAACTCCTTGATTATTGTAAATGACTCTCTAACACAACACACACCGTTTTCCACTTCGTCTTTCACCCAGTTTCCAACCAAGTTACTCTCCTTTATCTCAAAGGCACAGAGTCAAAGTGTAAGAGCTGTCTGATTTCAGTGTCTGATTTTGGAAAATAAATATCAGTTATGTGTTGCTATATCAATATTTTGTCCTTCCCCTGGCAACAAGTCTGGTGGGTCCTGTGTGGTTTCATTTTATCATATTAATGAGACAAACATTCATCAGGTCTTAGAGGGAGAAAACAACTACCATGCACATCAGCACTGTGCATCAAATCACAGCAAAATGTAGTACTTTACCTTACTTAAAACTGATGACTCTGCAACTGACTTTCAACATTGGCTCCAGCTGCAGGAAAAGAGGTGTGTAAAGCAAAGTTTGGTTGGTTAAAAATATGAATCCACTTCTAAAATCATCAGGGTGATGCTGATCAATAAACTTGATGAGCTTTTACCTGATGATGTGAAGTCAGCTCAGAAAAATGACAAATAACCCGATAAAAGTGAGACCCTAACCCAAAGAAGCACTTTTGAAAATCTGTAATGATCGTGTTAATTCAGTCTTATTTTAGATCATCAAACGTAACAAGGGTGTTTTAGAAATCTGATTTTACCCCAAAAAGAAGGAAATAAAAACAAGACTCTACTCTTCTTGATAACTCCTTCCGATTCATGTACAAATTATTCCAAGCAACTTTCACGCCTTGGTCCAGATCAAAAAAACTTTTGTTGGAAAGCTTGATTGCTTCTGAGGTGGTGGGAAAGCCCCCACAAACCCCAAAGAACTGAACTCTAGTCCAATTAAAGCCAGGGGGTTTCGGTTCACTTTCAAGCGAAACAGAGTTTGCTTAGTGGTGGGTGTGAAAGACATCCCAACAAAACGAGGCAAGCAAACCAAAAAGCAGTGAATTGTGGCTTGAATTTGGCCGAATACAACAGCACCGCTAGCACCACCCGCCCCTGGTTCTCCTAACAGGTTATCATCATCAGTGCAGAATATGGAGACACATCACTCATCGCCAATGTGCCAGAGCCACACTGCCAACACAATTTCCCTGAGGGAGTTTCTCCAAGGGGATTCATAAAGTTCTACCTAATCTAATCTAAACTGACTCTGTTCAAACTTCATATGCCACCTTGAAATAAAATACTGAAAAATCTTTAATGGCCGGGCTTTCAAAATCAACCCAAACAAGTAAAAAAGACCAAAAACACATGCCTCAGTGTTTTTTGCATCCCATGAGTATCTTCACGTTTTTTCACTGATGTCCGTAGAGGTACAGCTCTTTATTGGGACAAATTTTACAATCCAGGATGTTTTTGGTTTATTGGAATCTCATGTCCAACCACTTCTTGGTCAAAGTGATGCATCAAAAGAACTTTTATTTACAAGGTTGGAGTGAACTTTGACCTGCAAGGTCTAATCAATGCATTATTGAGATGTTCTCCTTAAGGTGTTTGTACTCACAGTGACCTTTATCCTCTGAAATCAAACCAGTTTTTCCTGAAGCACAGGAAACCACAGTGCCTGCTTTGAGACAACCCCCTAAAAGAGTTTGTGAGTTATCTTGTTCATGAAATTGTTAAGGACAGACTGATGGACAGAAACCTGCAAATATAACTCTGATACCACTGGTGCACACATCACATTTATCTAACAGTGACACTATTTCAGCCAAAAACATCAGGGTTTGTCTGAGACAAATCTTTTCTCCATCTAAAGTTCAAGTGAACAGGCCGAGCAGGAACGAGCTGGCGAATCTGACAGGACAAAACCTTCACAATCACAAGAAGAGCTTCAATCTTTTCATCAAATGAGTCAAACACTGGGTGCAGGTTTGGCAGAGTTGTAAGCAACCAGGTAAGGCCCATGTACGTCCATGCTTCTGCTGGCCAGGGTTCGAATCCAGCCCGCCACCAGTTTGCAGAGAGTCCTCCCCTGCTCTCTCACCCCCTTTTCACAAGCCTATCCACTGTCTCACTCTCCTCGCAATAAAGGCACAAAATACCACAAAAATGTATCTAAAAAAAAAATGAGTCAAACATGTGGTTCTTGTGGTTCTTGTGGCACTGAATAAATGCCACATTAATTTTGGCACCCAGGAGTCGATAGTTACTCCGATATAAACACAGTGCAGCAAGTAAAACCTCTGTGAGAAGCTTAAAGATAAGTGGGGTCAGAAAACTTCCCTAAAAGTTGAAGTTCAGTTTGAGTGAGTGGACTGAAAATCTCTTCAATTATGAGCCTGCAGCTGATATTAAAAATCTATTTAATGAAATCCTCAGCTCACTAAAAATCAAGTCAGGAAGGCAGAAAAATATCAGAAAACAAATATTTTGGTGAGTCTGAAGCCTGATGAAGTAAATTACATATGTTTATCTTATTATTTCAAACTACAGACATGTTTTATATGAACCAGCAACATCCTGACATGATATTAAGAGAGGGAATGAGTGAATGGGAATCCATCAGTTATATCTGTACCTTTGTCCCTCCCAGCAAGAGGCATGGCACACCTTGGACATCTCTGCCAGCCAATCACAGGGCCTCCATTCAGACAAAGACAACCCTTCACACTAGAGCTGGTCAGTTAATCAAATCTTAATGGAGTCATCACTGAGTACTTGTGTTCCATAATCATCATCTTAATACCTATCAAAATAATCCCGGTTATGATTTTTGCCTGAATCGAGCAGCCCTACTTCACAAACCCTCACAGCTCGGGGCGAGTTAGAGTCCCCAATTAAACCAGCAAGTATAATTTTGGTCTGCTGAAGGAAACCAGAGGAAGCCCATGCATGAACAGGAAGAACATGCAAACTCAACACAGAGGGTCCCTGCCTGACAGGGGAGTTGATGGTAGAACAGGATACTTGGTTATTGGCATGTATGCTCAAATAGGGGTTGGTTTGATTTCGGAGAAAAGTGACATTCCTGCTAAAGAAGTAAATGTTTTCCTTCTTCACATCTGTTTTTAACACAAACAGACAGTATGACAGGAACAGGTCAGTTTCAGTGAAGTGTAAACTTTGTGCTGTTGTCAAAAAAAATATCAGATAATGAGGTGGAAATATCAGCACTGACAGCACTGACAAAATTCTTATACAGTACATCCTTACTTTAGAAAACGAATGGCTATTTTCAGTAATACTAACTTCTAAAACACTCCATGTCCTCTGATTCTTACTATTAAGAAAACATTACACCGTTCTCCATCTTTTAACTTCCTAAATACTGTTTTGTTTTAGAAAATCTGACACCAGAGAGTAAACAGATTTATGCTTTTTGTGTAACAAGATTTATGCACCCTGCTGGCCAAACGCAGACGTTTTTACTCTGAAGAATTTATTCAACCAATCAGCCACAAGCAGGTAAATCACGAGAAGAACTCACTCTGACAAAAATGCAGATTGATTCCTGGTGGTCTGATCTGACTGATGACAAAGGTTTTTCTAGATTGAAAGAAAATTAGTAATTTAAATATGAATTACAAATTTTGACTTCACCCTATGACCTTAGTTTGGGTAAAACTTGACATGGAGTAGCTTCAAAAAAGAATAAAACTAAATTTAAAGGATGACATATTTAACATCAATCTGACACTCACAGCTGGGGATTGGAAACTTAAAAAATAAATAATTGCTCTGTCTGACACTTTCATGGAGTCAGTACGAGGCTGCTGTCAGTACGAGGCTTCAAGCTCGACTAAACCAAACATGACTCTACCTTCTCTCAGTCCTCAAGGACAGCAACGAGCCAAGTCATCTTTCAGTCCAGATCATGTCAGGCTGAATCTTTATAAGATGGATCTGCCTGATGACAATGTGGACTCTGATGAGTCCAGCTGCTTTGCAAAATTAAAACAAAGCACAAGTAAAATACACCAGCGGCTGTTAGATTTTTTAATTCACCTGTCAGTGTGTCAGACATAAAAAAGGTCCTGGATAGTTTCAATGGTTCATGGTCCTTTATGACAAAATAATGATGATACAAGGACTCTGTGATAACTGATACAAGGCCTCACAATCCTAAAATGATACTTCAAGATCACATAATTAACTAAAGACTAAAAAAATAATCCTAAAATGACAGCATGCTTAAATAACAGTTAAACAGAAAAATCAAAAGCACCAGGGCTCATGAAAAGCAGTATGTACTTCACAAAACCAGTTTGAACTGTGAAGGAAAGAGAAAGCTACATAAAAATAACATTTAGCAGCAGTTTGTCTGCAACTTTGAAACATAAAAAACTACAAAATCACCTAAAACAGGACTTTTAGGATGCTGGATCAGTGGATGGTGCTGGTGCTTCTCATAAAGACAGTTGCTAGATTGACTTCCATGACTGGACAGAAACCTTCCTGTGTGGAGTTTACATGTTCTTCCTGTCCGGTTTCCTCTCGAAGACCAAGAATATGATTGTAGATTAGTGACCGTTAATTTCCCTTTGGTGAAGGGTGTGTTGTGGTTGTCTCTTTGTGTTAGCCCTGTGGATGGCCTGCAGATTCCAGCCCTGTGGGTGGATGTTGTTCAGAATCTCTGTTTCAATCATTGTGTTATGAAAGACTTGTTCATATCTACTTTATGTGTATCAAACCAAAGTTCAATGGTGTTTTCACATCTAATGTGTTTGGTGCAATTTCAGCAAACCAGAATTAACTACACAAGTTGGTACAGCTCATTTGCTTTTAATCAAACTCTCATGCACACAGAAGAACTTTAGATAGACTGCAAACAAAGAGACACAAGGGGACTAAAAATAAGAATTTATGATAGCGACAAACCCATGGATGCCCAGGTCATAAATCTGTCCTCATCATATCCGTCTCTGCTGAATATGAATTTATTAAAGGTAAGCCCCTTGAGATGAGGCATCTCATTTTCAAGAGAGTCCTCATGTGTATATGGTTGTAAATATAGCAGCATCTGGCTGAACTGCCATTAAAATGGGTTTAACTTGTCTAAAAGTATGAATTCATGTTAAATGATGTCATTTCTGTTGATGGTTGATCAGGATAGAGCACATGGAGTGGAGCAGGTCCACAGCAGCAGTTCATCCGTGATTGTTTGTCAAGGTCACACTAATATATGTGTGCTGTTTGCAGGAACTACCATGTGTTTAATTTAGTTGATCTCTCTGAAGTTAATATCAAGAACTGTAATGATGATGGAATGGAGCTAAATGAAAGGCCAAATATTTATAATTGTAGTAGGGTTGTGGTTCAAGTTTACACAGTATGAAAGTCTCTGCATCTGTATGAATTTCAAGCAAGTGAAGGATGAGCCCCATCATTTGGCATTTGTCAACACAGCACAGCATCAAATATCAGAACTGGCAGATGGTTTGGCGGAGTTTTTAAGCAACCAGGCGTGTCCCATAAATGCTTCTACCAGCCTTGCTCTGATTCCACCTCTCACAAGTCTGTCCTCTACAGCCATCTTCACACATGCAACCCTGATATTATCTGGATACTATCCGGGTAATTCACTGACATGGTCGTTCACACTCGCTTCTCTCAGCAGGGAGTATGTCCTGCTGGACGGAGGGGAAGTGGTGTAGGGGGGCGGTGGGTCAATGATAGACGACGTCAAACATACGTGGCAGAATACAGCGTTGATAACATGAGAGCAGACAAAACACTTCAGTCACAATTCATATCCTACCTTCAGTGTTACATGTTTAAAAGTCACTTTGTGCACGTCGACTACACCAGAGAAATGCTCAGTGAAAACAACATTTTTCAGTATCCAGATGCACATTTGAGTTTGTGTTACTCTCCATAAAATCAGACTAACTTCTCCCACAAAAGTTTTTATCTGTTGTCATGTCTCTCTTTTACTGGTTCGTGCCGGTTACACAGGATAATAATTTGCTGCAGACACGAGTCTACTCGGACTTTATGTGGATTAAATACGAGGGGGGTGCGAGGAAGTTCCCCATGTAAAGTCAGAGTGAAGTACTGGGCTGTTAGTCTGTAACGTTTCAGGGTTTTTTTTTGCAAGTGTGAATGGGGTTTATCCCTCCCCTCCATCACTGAAAGCCTAAAATGCCCAAAAATTGATATATAAAATCACTTGTGTAGGCCGACTTTTTCCAAACACAAAATTCATAACAATCAAGAAAAGATAATCAATAAAGAACTGAGTCGACGGGCAGAATCGACAATGGCATTGGCATCAATAAAATCTTATTAACTCCCATCCCTACTCCAGCTTGAACTGACTACAGGAAGTGATGCTCTTTATGAATCAAACCTTCCATCAGGCTGATGATAAATGAACAATATTACAAAGGGAATGAGCCTCCAGCGTTTCATCGACACATATTTCACCTGTGCATCACTCCCTCATTTATTAACAATCAGATTGTTTATTCAATTATGAAAAAAACAAGGCTACAGCGCACACTCAGAGCAAAGGCTCTCAGCCCTCATAGTGCAGGCCAGGTCCCAAACCATCAGTCAGACTGCCGTGGTGGTTCTTGTGTTAACAGTAGAACCGTTACAGTAGTCTGACAAATGGTTTGGGACTTAAAACAGTAACTTGTGTCTCTACCCTCTGAATAAGACACACAGGACGATGTCTGACACCAGCTTTGTGTGGAAATACTTCAAAACTTTGAAAGAAAATTAAATTGAGCTGGAGGGATAAAATCCGCTGGACTGACATTTGTTGCAGCATTTGCCCAAAGTTTCAAAAATACTGAGTTCATTCTTGATCCAAAACACATCAGGGTGAAATACTGCAGCATCTGATGGCTTTACCCTTAGGCATGTGGCAACAAGAGGCGCTCACTGAAGAAAGAAGCAGGAGTGTGACCCAGTCAGCTCTGAGTGACAAACTGAGTGATTCCTGCTATGAAGGGGATCTTTTTTACACAGGTTTAAAGACCTCCTCCACGATGTATTAACAGCTAAAACAGAGAGGGTTTAATTTACAAGTGTCTGCATGAGTATGATGGCACACTGGATCATCCCTTTTTTCCAGTCCTTCATAGTGACAGACAGCCTCCAAATCTTTCCGGTATTCATCAAAAAATTCAGTCAGTGACGGAAAATATTCAGTTAATGCTGCTTATGACAGTCCAAACATGTTGACACGCACATGGAAGATTCTCTCTCTCCATCCTGTGCCAATTTGCACCTGCCTTTCAAATGTGCAAAATTTATAACAATCAGTTGTGGGTTTGATAAATCACATTGCGGGTTCTAAATGATCACATTTGCATCTCCTTCTCCCAGTGTTTTGCACGTGCTGATCATCTGTATGTATTCTGCATATCCATGAAGGCAAACACGCTAAATGGATTGCGCGTGCTAGTTTGCTCATTTGACAGACGCAATCCTTGCTGCACCCTGTTAGTAGATCAACTTTGCACGTGCTATCAAGTTTGCACATTTTTTCATACACACAAGCCTTTAGTAGATCTCTGTTTTTCCTTTTAGACACCTTTATCACACATGTAAAACATGTCATGACCGATCATCAGTATATCTGCAGAGTAAATATGTAACAAGACTGAGGTGTAACTGTCAGGGCAGATGCAGCCACGCAGGAAACAATTTTCCCTCAAGAAACTCTCACCCACGATGGAGCGTTTTTCTTGTTTGCTTGTAAAAATTAGACTGGATCAAACAAACAGACTGTAGGTGGGAAAACTCCCCAAAACTAAAGTAACTAGAAAACCAGTGATTTCACACACACCCTTCCCCCCCTGCAGTTTTACAGTGTCCTGGACCCACCCCACCCCTCCTTCCCTGCCTGATGTCTGTATGAGACTCTGATCCCCTTCAAAAGCATGCTGCCTACCCCCAGCCTCAGAGGAGAGCACCCTCTGCATCCTTCCATCACCTCAGCCTCCTCCAACCATCAGAGAGGAGAGGTTTTTTTTTTTTTTTTTTTGGGGGGGGGGGTCTCAAGGATGAGAGTATAAAGGCAGCAGACCTGACAACACCTCAGCTGTGATCTCAATGGTTTACAGCAGCCTCCCAGCACCTCTTCACTCTCTCCTTTTTTATATGCTGGAGTTAAACCTGCATTGATCTAAAGCAAAAGCCAACCTGCAGCACAAACCAAGCAGACCCTAAAGAGGCTATCCTGCTTCATGGAGAACCTTTGTAATGTACATACAGCAGCTGTTAAATATCATTTTATGTCTAAGACACAGTGAAAGAGTCTAAATATGACCTTTTAAAACATCCAGCTCAGCTTTTCATGCATTGCACTTTTAATGCAACTGCTAAAAAATATGTCCAGCTTGGTGTTTTGTTGGCAGAATTAAAGATACAGTAAGTTATGTTTTTATTTCACAGAAAAAAAATTGTTTCATCTGTTTATCTGTGGGTGCTGTTCATGCAACGTCTGCATTCATAATATATTTCTGCCACCTAGTGTCTGGATTGTGAAGTACATGGAGAATGTTCCTGCAACAACATTCATACATCTACAAAACCCAAAACCAGTGAAGTTGGCACATTGTGTAAATCGTAAATAAAAACAGAATACAGTGATTTGCAAATCCTTTTCAACTTATATTCAATTGAATACACTGCAAAGACAAGATATTTAATGTTCGAACTGAGAAACTTTATTTCTTTAGCAAATAATCATCAACTTAGAATTTAATGGCAGCAACACATTGCAAAAAAGTTGGCACAGGGGCATTTTTACCACTGTGTTACATCGCCTTTCCTTTTAACAACACTCAGTAAACGTTTGGGAACTGAGGAGACCAATTTTTGAAGCTTTTCGGGTGGAATTCTTTCCCATTCTTGCTTGATGTACAGCTTAAGTTGTTCAACAGTCTGGGGTCTCCGTTGTTGTATTTTATGCTTCATAATGCACCACACATTTTCAATGGGGGACAGGTCTGGACTACAGGCAGGCCAGTCTAGTACCCGCACTCTTTTACTACGAAGCCACGCTGTTGTAACACGTGCAGAATGTGGCTTGGCATTGTCTTGCTGAAATAAGCAGGGGCGTCCATGAAAAAGACATTGCTTGGATGGCAACATATGTTGCTCCCAAACCTGTATGTACCTTTCAGCATTAATGGTGCCTTCACAGATGTGTAAGTTACCCATGCCTTGGGCACTAATACACCCCCATACCATCACAGATGCTGGCTTTTGAACTTTGCGCCTATAACAGTCCGGCTGGTTCTTTTCCTCTTTGGTCCGGAGGACACGACGACCACACTTTCCAAAAACAATTTGAAATGTGGACTCGTCAGACCACAGAACACTTTTCCACTTTGCATCAGTCCATCTTAGATGAGCTCGTGCCCAGCGAAGCCGGTGGCGTTTCTGGGTGTTGTTGATAAATGGCTTTCACTTTGCATAGTAGAGTTTTAACTTGCACTTACAGACGTAGCGACGAACTGTAGTTACTGACAGTGGTTTTCTGAAGTGTTCCTGAGCCCATGTGGTGATATCCTTTACACAGTGATGCCGGTTTTTGATGCAGTACCGCCTGAGGGATCGAAGGTCACGGGCATTCAATGTTGGTTACTGCCGCTTACGTGCAGTAATTTCTCCAGATTCTCTGAACCTTTTGATGATATTACGGACCGTAGATGATGAAATCCCTAAATTCCTTGCAATAGCTCGTTGAGAAATGTTGTTCTTGACAATTTGCTCACGCATTTGTTCACAAAGTGGTGACCCTCGCCCCATCCTTGTTTGTGAATGACTGACCATTTCAGGGAAGCTGCTTTTATACCCAATCATGGCACCCACCTGTTCTCAATTAGCCTGTTCACCTGTGGGATGTTCGAAATAAGTGTTTGATGAGCATTCCTCAACTTTCTCAGTCTTTTTTGCCACTTGTGCCAGCTTTTTTGAAACATGTTGCAGGCATCAAATTCAAAATGAGCTAATATTTGCAAAAAATAACACAGTTTACCAGTTCAAACATTAAGTATCTTGTCTTTGCTGTGTATTCAATTGAATATAGTTTGAAAGGGATTTGCAAATCATTGTATTCTGTTTTTATTTACGATTAACACAACGTGCCAACTTCACTGGTTTTGGGTTTTGTATTATCTACACTGGTTATCCCTTTCAGGGTTGTGGGGAGCTGGAGCCTATCCCAGCTGACGTTGGGCGAGAGGTGGAGTACACCCTGAACCGGTCACCAGCCAATCACAGAGCCACATAGAGAAACGGACAACCATCCATGCTCACACTCATACTACAGAGAAATTTGGAGTCAGCAATTAACCTAATGAGCATGTTTTTGGTCTGTGACAGAAAGACAGAGAGCCCAGAGGGAACCCATGCATGCACAGGGAGGCCCAGGCCAACACAGGATCAAACCAGCAACCTTCTTGCTGTGAAGCACGTGCACTACCTGCTGCAATCCAGTGTTATTTGGTTGACTAATTATTTTTGTCATAGTTTTCGTCAACAATCTTTTTTCCCCTGATGAAAACTAGACAGTAACTAATAAAAACAAGTGCACATGGACAAAAACAAAACTAAATTAACTGACATTTTCATCGACAAATAAAAACTTGACTAAAATGTTTGACAGAGACTTAATCCAATCAGACCTAATTTGGTCATGTAGAAAGTAGGGACAAGTTAAGAATATATCCAATCACAGCTACTTTGGTTGTGTGGAAAGGTTGGATGAGTTAAGAGGGACATCCAATCACAGCTGCCTTAGCTTGGTGGTGGTGGGATAAGTTGTGGAGCGATCCAATCAGAGCTCCTCTCTTTATGAATTGATATATTCATGTAGAGCAGGTTCACTGTTTGTTGTCAGTTCTGGTATTGTAACTGAGATGCTCTGCCAGGTAGCCTAAATAAAGGTGACTGCATTTCACACAAAAGTTCAATTTGTTTCTGTTCATTCATACATTCAGACTTTACTAGCATTCAATAAAGGGTTATTAGATGTTTCATTTTATCCAAGTGTAAAACATGACTTCAGAAATTCAAGGAAACATAAAAATGCCTTACACTTTACACTTCATATTTTAGTCAACTGAATTTACAGAAGATTTCATCGACTAAAACTAGACTAAAATTAAAACAATTTAGATGACTAAATTTTGACTAAAACTAAAAGATAATTAAAAATTGCTGTCAAAATTAACACTGCTGCAATAAAATGTAACATAAAAGAATACTCCTGAGCCACTTTATTAGGTACACTGTGCCTTCAGAGTTCCTTAATTCTTGGTGTCGCAGATTCAAAAAGGTCCTGGAAACATTCCCCGTAGCTTTTGGTCCACACAGTTGATCAATGATGAGAATCTGTTCCACCACATCCCAAAGGTGCTCTATTGGATAGAGATCTTGTAGCTGTAGAGGCCACTGGAGTCTAGTTTGAGATGATCTGAGCTTTGAGACATGGAGTATCATCCTGCTGGAAGTCTCCATCAGAAGACGGGGACACTGTGGTCATAAAGGGATGGACATGAGCAATACTCAGGTAGGCTGCAGGGTATAAACCAGGCTCAGGTGGGACTAAGGGGCCCAAAGTGTGCCAAGACATGCCCCCACAACATTACACCACCAGCAGCAGCCTGAAGAGTTCATACAAGGCAGGATGGATCAATTATTATGATGTTCACACCAAATTCTGACCCTACATCTGAATGTGGAGCAGAAACCCAGACTCTAACTTTGCCTGTGTGAACTGCAGCCTCAGTTTCCCGTTCTCAGCTGATAGGAGTGACACCTGGTGTATTTTTTTGTTGTTGCTGTAGCTCATCTGCCTCAGGAATGGACGTGTTGTGTGTTCAGAAATGGTCTTCTGCATGTCTTGGTTGCCTTCCTATCATCTCGAACCTTTCTTCCATTTGCCTCTCAGTCATCATTTTTCCCGTAGGTCTTCTGCTCACTGAACATGAGCACCAGAGATGGTTGTACGTGAAAATCTCAGTCGATCAGCTGTTTCTGAAGAACCCAGACCAGCACATCTGGGACCAATGACCGCGCCACATTTAAAGTCACTTGAATCACCTTTCTTCATTGTTCTGATGCTCTGTTCGAAACATCAGAAGGTTGTCTTCTCCATGTCTAAATGCCTAAAAGAATTGAGTTGTTACCATGTGACTGGCTGATCAGCTTGTTGCATTATTTGGAATTTGAATGTGTGTACCTACTAAAGTGGCCACTAAGGGTCTTTTAACTTGATTGATAAATAAAATGAGAGGACAAAGTTGAATTTGTCTCACACCTCTCTGGATCACTCACAGATATGAAGATGTTGAGGAGGTTCTCCAGCGTGGGCAGCTGTGGGATCAGCTTCTGCACCACTTTACTGAACGCCTCAAAGATGGAGTGGTCGTATATACTCGTTAGATAAAAGCTGAAAGAATCAAGAAGAAGAAACACTTTAAGAAAAAGATGAGCAGAGGTTAATTTACTATGTGATCATAAAACATAGAAAAAGCTCTGTCTGCTCTGAGACTCTCCGGATTTGATTTATTATTAAAAACACATTTCACACAGTATAAAGTTCATTCAGGTGTCTGCGATGGTTTTAAAACTGAAATTCAAAGTAATGTCAACAGCATAAGTAACTTGTTGTCGTTAAAGGGCTCAGCCTGTCAGGGTAAAAGGTGACAAACATGCCATGTTTAAGGTTTACTTCTTCACAAAAGCTTGTCAGTCGTCATTTATTTTAAATCTAAACCTCACGGTGAAGTCTACCTCAGATGGATCTGTTCCAGGCCGGCGTCTGCGAGGTCGTCGTTGGCTCGTTTGTGGATGTCTCTCTGCTTCTCGATCTTGTGGTCGTCTGACAGTCCGTCCACTTTGTGAATGAAAACCTCAAAGTTTATGTCCGGGTTGACTTTGTAGGCTCGGGTCACCGTGAGATGAAGTCTGCTGAGAGCCTCGACGTAGTCATCCTGTAATCAGAAACAAGGAAAAGAGCCATTTGATGATGCTTATTTTGAAATAGGAATGTACAATACTGAATTTTTAGTGACATCTGATACTTTATGCAAATATTTCTGAACTCATTACTGTTGACACCAATATTGTATAATGACAGTTTATTTGTGTTAGAAACAGATGTGAAAAAGTTAAACAATGCTCTTAAAATGATATTGTTGACTTTCAGTGATAAGGTGAAGTATCATTACATTCATACATTCTGCCAATATTTCAGCTGATTAGGGATATACTGTATATGTATGGTATATATATTTGCTGTAATATCGGCAGAAATTGCAATCTCTGCATAAACCATCATCTAAGCTGACTTTTTGTTTGCTCCTGTACTCATCTCTGGTGTTTATTTTGTAGGCAGCCTGGGATCACTGGTGTGGACGGCTTGCTGCTGTGGACCCACAAAGCTTCAAAAACTACAATTACAAATATTTGGCCTTTCCTTTAGACCCATTCCAGTATCATTATAGTGCCTGATAATAACTTCAGAGAGATCAACAATATTAAATACATGGTAATTCCTGCAAACAACACACAAAGGACCTGATCTACTAAAGGTTTGCGTGTATAAAAACACTTGCAAACTTGATAGCACGCGCAAAGCTGATTGCGCCTGTCAAATGAGCAAAATAGCACGTGCAATCCATTTAGCGTGTTTGCCTTCATGCATATGCAGAATACATGCAGATGATCAGAATGCGCCAAATATTGGGAGGAGGAGATGTAAGTGTAATCATTTAGTAAACACAATGTGATTTATCAAACCAGCAACTGATTGCATGCGGTGTTTTTGCATCTAATTTTAGCACGTTTGAAAGGCAGGTGCAAAAAAACTTCATTTTTCATTTATGGCCACTCTGCTCTCCCAAACTCTCCATGGTGACAGCCGGTAGCACACGCAAAATCCTCCTATAAAGGGGGTGGTCCGCAGCACTTTTGCGCCTGTTATTTATTGCGCATGCAGTGATAGTAGATCACCAAAAACACGCCCACTTATAGCACGTGCAGTTTTTTTAGTTTGTACACGCAATTTAGCACTCGTTATTTTGGATCTTAGTAGATCAGGCCCATACTGTGTATTAATATGACCTTAAGAAAACAATCATGAATGACCTGCTGCTGTGGACCTGCTAGATGGCTGAAGTCCAACCAAGAACTTTCAACTTGGCTCACCTAGGTCAACAAGACTGGTCTGCCAGGCAGATTTAAAGTCTGGATCTACCATCATCCCATCCTGCCTCAAGTCTTGTGGTCTCTGCTGGTCTATGCAGTCCAACTGACAACTGTTGAGTCCCTGGAAAGGAAGTTCAGTGGCTTTCTTTGGAATTGGCTGGGCCTTCTACTCAGCTTTACCAGCGCAGCTCTGTATGCAGCCACCCTTCACAGGTCTCACTGAAGAGTTCATGGTAGCTCGCACTAGAGAAGTCCTGCAGTACAGAGACTCCAGGGGCTGTAAGATGTCGTCATCTGGCACTGAGGTGAGGATGGGGAGGAAATGGAGGGCGGCGAAGGCAGTAGAGATGGAGAATTATGCTGAGACACAAGGGGAATGGTGGGCAACTTGGCAACAGGCAGGGCGGGCTTGGGCTTCTACCCAAAAACCCAGGTAAGCAAGGCCTAGTGCAAGGAGAAACACAATCCTCTCCAGGAAGAGGTCAAAGCAGGTGAGCGGGTGAGCAGGGTGGTAGGACTCCAACAGCAGGGAGCATGGACAAGGTGGGAGAGCACACACATCTGGTTCCTGGTGTAGGCAGTCTACGATGCCCTGCCTTCCTGTCTGCTCTGTTCTGGAAGAGGTTCCCGAGAACATCTCCTCAGCAGCTCCTCAAAGGCTCCTGCAGACGGCCACTATCACTGCCACCATGACCAGGTGCTTAAGGCAGTTGCTGACAGCCTAGTTTCAGCCATCAATGCCAGAAAACACCACCATGCTCCAAGGAAGACAGTCACCTTCATTAAGGCTGGAGACAGACCTGGGGCACAGGCTAGCCAACCTCCTCCACACAGCATCTGACTGGCAGCTGCAGGTCGACCTGGGAAAGCAGCTGAAATTCCCACCTAGCATAGCAACATCACCACTCTGGCCAGACATGATTATCACCTCAGATGCTTCCAAACACCTTCCACACATGCCGGAGATCACAGTGCCCAAGAGCGCATAGAGGAAGCCAACGAGAGGAACCATGCCAAGTACCAGGGCCTGGTGGAGGAGAGTGCAGGCTGGAGAACTTTCTATGAGCTTACAGGGGGGCTCATTCAGAGAAGTCCTGTCTCAGCTGGGCACCACTGGAGCTGCCAAGAAGAGGGCCAGCCATCCTGCCGGTGAAGCCACAGTGACCAAAAGGGTGATCTGTGGGTTGCTACTGGGACACAGGTTGGGGCCACATCAACCCCAGGTGGGTCGCCTGGGCGAGGTTGTATGATGCTGTGAGACCCGAAACCCCTTACGACCCCAAGATACATCACTGAGGATGTGTCCCAGCGCATCTAGGAGATGTTTCTTGCATAGAAGAAGAAAAAAGAAGTTCAACATGTCATGTGCAAAGTCATCTTTAATCTTGGTTACTTAACTTTCATTATTGTGGAAGGCAGTAGCTGCAATTTTGATTAAAATGTTCTGCTGTGTTTACTATACTCTATATTCTGCTGCTGTTGTTCTATATTACAAAGCTACACTAAAACAGCTTTAAAGGAAAAAATGATTGTAAGAATGTTCTTTAATGTCATCTCCTAATTTGCTTGTTTGATCACATTCAGCAGATTCTGTCATCTTTTCTTCATGCTCACAATTTGTTGATGTTTGGATAGGACTGGTGGGAACCAGTGAACGAGAAGGAGGGCCACATGTGTCCCGGGCCACCAGTTGCCCACCCATGATCTACGGTGTCCTTTATTAGACCAAAAACATAAAAACGCTGACCCTGCCTTACTAATACAAGCCTGACTGAGGAGCTGTTTTTGAGCTGCTTCAACACAATCTGCATATATTCGTTATTCAAGGGGCATCAGAAAACCGGAGCAGGTCTGCTGAACTTTGGGTAATTGACTATTGTGTCATGAATGGCTATAAAAATAATGGAAAAACAAAACAATAGTTATTGGATTTTTATGTTAAAATACAAATTACAGTACTGAAATAATGGTGATATCATAAAACTGAAAAGCTGGTGAACCAAAGGTCTTTTTTTTCATTTTCCATACAAAATGATAAATTCACTAGAAAAAATAGAATGTTGGTAAGCAAATTTAGTGATGAAAATAGTTTTGTTTTGGCCATACTGGATGATAAAATAATCTGTAAAATAATGTTTAGGACATTAGACTTAAGTCAGCTTATGGATAAAAAAATGATTAAAAAATGCTCTAAATTGTAGTTTATATTAGATATTAAGTATTCACTGATTAGTCATGTGTATTCACAGTCAATGACACTCAAAACTTTAATTGAAATTCTGAATATTCAACAGCTTTTTTTGAGATGTGGACAAAAAAAAAAACACTGCGTGTGATACACTCCTCACCCAGCAGGTGGCAGCAGAGGGAGTATCCATTGTTCTTATATGTGGCAGTAAAAATAAGCTTTTGGACAATATTTTGCACTATAAAACTCAACCTAAAATGTGCAGTTGTCTTTTCATTAGTCTAAAACATTATTCACCATTTTAGGCTAAATTGTCTGGACAAGTCCACATAAATACAGTGTCATATTCCAAGATAGCACATTAAAATAAGGCCACAAGAGCTTGTGATGAGTATTAAAATCTACCCACTGGGCGTGAAAATGTACTTTAGTGTCTCTGAATGAGATGTTCCCACTAATTAAAAAAAAAAAAACGCATCCCATTTCAGACACTTGACCAGTGAGTCTGCGTCCCAGCCTTACTGGCCTCCTTGTTTTATCTGTACACACTAAACACCACGTGCACATGAGTGAGAGGAGGAACAGGCAGCAGACCTCTGGTTTGTCTCTTCAGTTTGAGCAGGAGGGAGGAGAGGTGTATGGACTCTGTGGTGACATCTGTGGTGGTAAAAAAATCTGTGGTGTCTCACAGTCGTGCTATGAAGAGTCCAAAGCATTTAGTCAAATCCAGACCCCTCGACCTCCCTGTCTCTCTTTTGTTGGTGCCAGTTTAACATTACTCTCACTTTGCCAACTACATTTCTTCTTGCTGTTACTCCTTTTTGCTCTTCCCCCCAGGCAAAGGCTGGCCCCAGAGATACATGCAGCTCTCTGGACTTGTTTTCTTTGCAACTGAATTCTAAATTCTCAGATACTGTGGCCACTGTACCTGATGAAAGTCTGTTGGACCACAATGTTGGGATGTGGTTTAACAATAGAAAGTTTTTTTCAGGACTTAAGTGACAAAAATAACATGACCCTCGATTCATTTGCTCATAGATCTAATGTCACCATAAGAATGTTGACTAAATAGATCTACATTGTAATAAGAGATGCACATTATCAGCATGACATCAGAATCAGCAGGTATTAGCTAAAAAAGTTGAATACTGGTATCAAATTTCTGTCAATATCTAAAGCCGATATTTTGACCGAGCATTTTAGGTATTTATATCACATATACTGGCTGTAATACCCACAGAATGCATCAATGTAGCACAACATCTCACTCAATTATTGATGAATGCTTACATGTTAAAAACAATAGTGTCTTCAGTTAGAGAATGAGGCCCTGTCAACAATGAGACGCTCTCTTTAAAGATGTCCACATGCTGTTCTCCGTGTCCTCTTGTTGTTCACGGTGGTTGTGGAGGAGCAGAAGATTTGGCTGTTTAAGCCAACACAAGCTCAGTGGCTTCTTTAGCAGGAACCCAACATCGTTGTTGTCAGGATTCCCCAGGTGGTTTAAGGGAGAGTTGGGCCTATGACGTCCATGATGTCCATGTTCGTTGTTCACACGGAAAGCCAACGTTTTCTGATTTATCCATTCTGGGACCATGTGGACAAAATGCCTATACAATTAAAAACTTGTGTGGATACGCCTGAATGCGTATCCCCTGAAATGTTGTTTCCCTTGAGCCACATCAATTCCTAACACAAACACTCTGTCTAACTGAGAGGAACAAGTCAAATTTAGTAAAGGAGATGGCTCGTACTCTTCCCAAAAAGCATCAGTATCAGCAGTGATAAGTATTTAGTATAGGATATATCAGATATCGGCAAAATCCAACATCCTTAATTTTAGTAATGTTTACACACTAGGCAGCACTCCCTTCATGTTGAGGCTCACATGTGTTTTGAGGCTCTACACAGACATTCTAGGGTGCATTCACACTAAGGGCCCTGTCCCGGAGCGCACTTGAGCCCAAAGTCCGGTTCATTTTGGTAGTGTGAATGCAAACGAACCACGCCCGGGCACCGGGCCCGGGCCCACTTGGGGAGGTGGTCAATTAAAGAGGACTCGGGCATGGTTCGGTTGAGATGTGAATACAAGCACGCCAGGATATGGGACAGAAAGCTGACGCTGCTGCGTGACGTCACGGTTGGCCCTCCTTTAAACATGACGGCCAAAGTTTCACTTTGGAGCAGCAAAGAAATAAAATTCTTACTTGAAATTTGGGCTTACGAGGACATAAAAAAACATTTGAATTCTACACATAAAAAATCGGAAATTTTTGGCATCATATCTCAAAAACTACTGTCACTTGGGTATACCAGGACCAGCGATCACCGCGTGATTAGATAAAGAGGCTCCGACAGAAGTGTCACAGAGCGCAGGACTCGCTACGTAAGTCCGGCAACTCGACTGATGAAAAGGAAAAGTTTCCTTGGTACAATGCAGTTGATAACTTCATTGGCCACAAACCAACAAGTCAGCCTAATGTACTGGAGTCGGAACCCCTTTTCCCACCGACACCGTTTACATCTCCTGAGCTCAGCCAGGCAACTGGTAGCCTCTTCTTCGTTCTCCTCCGTAGCAAGTTTGGTTACCAGTTACATGCATATTGCCCCCTGCTGTTTCAAACAGAGTAAATACTGTCAAAAAAAAAATGGGCCCGGGCACGGTATGATGTTGTAAGTGTGAATGCAAGCCAGCGGGGGGGGAGGGGGAGGGGGACACCACGCTGTGGCGCGGTGCGAAACAAGTGGGCCTAATGTGAAAGCGCCCTTAGAGAGAGTAGCAGGAAAAATGACTCCTCTACAGAAAAGGTTGCTGAACTAGGCCCTTTGCTCCAACACGTAGACTCTCTGCTCTCTACCTGCTTGTCTCTTATGTGCCACTGCCTCCTGTGTCTGGTTCCTGTGGTGATTGTGACTGACAGCAGACCACCACAGAGAGAAGAAGAGGAGTGATTGGCAGACTGTAGTGGAGGGTTAATGCAGAATATGTCACAGAAAATATCAAACCATCCACTTACTCTTCCTGTCTGTGCCTCTCAGAGTTAAAGATCAGTTTGCCTCAGCGGGGAAACTCTGCTTGTTCATCAGAGTGTTTCCATTCTGCAGGTTTCAGGTCAGTTATGCATTAAACCAGGTTCCTTGTAGGAAGATTTACTGTGCTTCTTCCTAAACTTTCACCTAGAGCTCATTATGGGGGTGATATAAGGAGAGACAGAGCAGAGACAGCAGGAGATGTGCTGTGGCCGCAGGACATTCATGCAACTGGTGTGAAAGCTGTGGCAGCACTCGCCGGGGCCGAGATGTGCAAGGGCCATCCACATTTGGTGTCTCCATTACTCACAGAATAAGACACAAAAAAACATGAATCACATGTCTTTACTCTGTATGTATTATGAATCATACATGTTTACTCTGTTTTCTGATATCTGATAAACTTAGTTTATTAACACTGCATCAGCATCTTTAATGGATTTATCAGGCAGAAATAACGGTTTTCAGGACATGGGAAGTCATATGTTTTAATTAATTTATTGGACTATTGATGAAAATTCATGCTGAATGCATAAAAAACAGACAAACATGCACAGTGAAGGTTCATACAGACCTGTTGCTAAGCTTTTTATTTCATTAATGATCCACTGCTGTCCATCTCATCCGTGCACATTTGTGCACTACCATATGTCTCTATGACACAGCATCAGTCAGTGAACAGTCTGGTCCTGTCGGATTTGCTCTCAGATAAAATAAGAAACATCAGAATAGATGATAAAACAAAGTTTTTGTCTGTTTTTTCACCCATAATACATACTAATCATTCTTTAATAAGGACTCACTCAAGGTGAGCTGCTGTAACATCAGGCTCTGTGTTATGGGAACAAACAGAAGCACTTTGGTAAATCAGATGATTGGACTCGTAACTTAAAAAATCATCCTTAATCAGCAGAAATGAAAGTCTCTGTCTCTCTGGTGTTGAGGCTCTGAGTGGCTGCCGCAGGAGGAGGTGTCTGCAGATGCTGTGCCTGAGGTGTTTACATCTGTTACTGATCCTCAAAGTTTTGTTTGTTAAGAATAATGAGCCAGTACAACATAAAAGTTATTCTCCAGATCGTAGCGAGGGACAGAATTCATTGTTGACAGGCCAGGTAATAATTTGCCACTATTTGCCCACCCCTGCTCTACGTTGCATCACCTGCTTGTTTGAGTTCTCTGTTTCTTGGGTTTCATTGTTTGGGCTCTTCAGGCTAAAGTCTGAGTTCTTTGTGTCCTTGGTTTGTTTCCTTTGTGCTTGAATTCTTGTGCTTTGTTTCTATGTCTTTTTTTATTTGTTATCAAAGTACTTTGTCGACCTTTGTTTCTAAAGGTGCTTGATTAAAAAAGGTATTATTATTATTAAGTAGTTTACTAGATTAAACAATGTATACTAATAAAAAGAGGTACCAAACACTTGATCATGGTCTGCTTCTTCAAATCAAAATACCAGTCAGATAAATGTGTGATGAAAAAATCTGGAGATTTAAGAGGATTAAGTTCATATGGGCGTCCTGACCTGTGAGTCGATGACAAAGATGAGCGCTCCAGTCCCTCTGAAGATCATCTCGTAGTCAAACGTGGGGTCAAAGAAGTCGATCTGTCCCGGGAAGTCCCAGATCTGAAAACTGACGAAGGAGCTGCTGGAGACATCCTCCCTGCAGATCTTATTGGTGCTCTCCAGGAACAGCGTCTCATTGGGCGACATCTTGTGGAAAACCACCTTCTGGATGGAGGACTTCCCGCTCCGCCTCAGACCCATCAGGAGAATTCGAGGCTTGACCTCCCCGTGCAGAGGGTCACTGAAACCCAAGACTGGAAAACGACAGATGGACAAACACAGAGACAAACAGAGGAGGATGAATCAAGGTTTGCAGAGAGGAGATCTAGAGATAGGAAACACAAGCCCAAAATAATATCTCACTATTTCTTAGCTAATTGGCAAAATGGTAGGAATATCTCATATAGAGGTCTTCATTTCAAATTTTCATTTAAATTATTAAAAACTCCATACAAACGTCTAAACACTGTCTAAACTGCACACATAAATTGTCAATAATTCCATCAACTGTTCTTGTCACAGTTCTCTGATCCTTAATTACATATGTCCAGAAATGATAAAATCATTATTTCAATATTTGGTGTCATAAATCACTGAAAGGTGATGACCCTGTGTTGTGATGTTGGCAACATTTGACAAAATAAAAAAATCAATCAATAAATAAATAAGTAATTAAAGGGTGACTTGGCAAGAAATTCTGTCTGGTTTTGCTGCTACGATGTCAAATATCTATTATTAATGTTTGATTATTACTAATAATAAAAATGTTTGTCAATAAGCACATCACTGTTGGAGGACCTCATTGTCAACTATATTTGACTGAGCATCTGGACTGACATATACTATTTTTACCAACTTACTTTTTTGTTAAAACAATCACATCATATTGCTAGTTGAAAAATATCAATATGTGTTTAAAAATATACAAATAAATCTTAAGTATTCTGCATAGTTTCCTGCCAAAGAGGGACCTAATCTTGTCCTGGTTATATGCCTTCAGTGACTGGAGCTCTAGGAACCAGCTCTAAGTCCAAGGAGATGGTCGTTGACTTTAGGAGGTCTAAGCAAACCTATTAGCACTCAGGTGTGCACCTTGACAACACGCTGGACTGGTCTATGAACACAGATGTCCTGAAGGGGCAGAGCCGGCTCTTCTTCCTCATGAGACTCAGGTCTTTGGATGTCTGCAGTGAAATGCTGCACATGTTCTATCAGTCTGTGGTCTCCAGGGATCTGGTCTATGCTGGACAGGCTGGTGAAGAAGCCTGGCTCTGTGACTGGCAGGTGTTGGACTCACTTGGGACTGTGGTGGAGAGACGTGCATGCAGCCGGTGCAGGCCGTCCCAATACAATAACCATCCCCTCCACAAACACCCTGGAGGGACAGAGAAGCAGCAGCAGTGGGAGACTCATCTCACTGCTGCAGGACAGAGAGGTTCAGGAGATCTTTGTTCCCACAGCCATCAGACTGACCAACACCCAGGACAAAGGGAGTGGATCAGGATCTGGGGCCTCATTTATAAAACATTGTGTATGATCCATACTAAAAGTGAACGTGCGTCCGAAAGCTGAAAATGGCGTGCACCAAACAAAATCTGATTTATAAAACCGTGCGTGAAAGCACTTTTCCCTTTATAAATCACAGTCCACTTGGTAAGTTGCGCAGGTAGATTTACCTCACATCCCGCCCTCTACACACCCACATGATACCATAAATGGTCAATGTAAAGTGCCTAATGGATGTTTTTGCATCGCCTGCCTGCAGTCTTTTCCCAACACGGCTGTGCGTCAGAGGGGGCAGCGATATGCCCTGGATGCATATAGTCTGCAGAAACCAAAGATGAATAAATCATGTGTTGACCCAAGCCACCGTGCCACTAAATTTGTCAAAACCATGTTTGAGGAACAAATAACTTCTACACTGATTGTAGGCACATTTTTTCATTTTCACTCGGAGCTCTTATGGATTTATGGTCTGGGTGTCCATGAGAAAATAAATTCTTATTATCAGTCCTTTGTCTCAACGGTATGTAAATATTAGATTATTACTCTTTTCATGACTAGTTTTGATTATACTTCTATAAAAACTATCACTACAATCATACAGACATGAGTTTCCTGCTGCTTAACAGAAGGTTTTTTCTTGCCGCCATGATGGAGGGATTCATGATTGGCTATATGGATTCATGTTGGGTGTTGGATGTATATATTTGTATATATATGTATATGTGTATTTTATATATGTATATATGTATCTATGCATATATGTGTATCCATAATATGAAGAGCTTTGTGCTCTATTGTAAAGTGTCTTGAGATAACACTTGTTATGAATTGGTGCTATACAAATAAAGATTGATTGATTGACCCTCCTGAAAATGAGATGTTGCATCTCAGGGGCTAACCTCTAATAAATTTATATTCAGCAGTAACAAATATGATGAAGAGAGGTCTATGATTGGTCCACTGATCTGTCACTAGCTTTAGTTCTTACTTTAGTCCACTTGTCTCCACTTACCTCCCTCCCTTTGCCCACACACCCAACACAGCATCATGTGGATTTGCTGTTCATCATGAGACTGGGGTCCACATTCAAGATTTCCTGCTGCTTAACAGAAGGTTTTTTCTTGTCGCCATGATGGAGGGATTCATGATTGGCTATATGGATTCATGTTGGGTGTTGGACATACTGTATGTATTTGTATATATATATGTATATGTGCATTTTACATATGTATATATGTATATGTATATATGTATATATGCATTTACGTATCTGTAAATGAAGAGCTTGTCTTCAGCCTGCTCTATTGTAAAGTGTCTTGAGATAATACTTGTAATGAACTGGTGCTATACAAATAAAGACTGAGTGACTGATTGATTGATTTTTGCTGTTACCAAAATCTTTGGGATAAAAACCCGAGGATCTGTAACAAAGCGCAAATGTAGAAAATCTTTACACTTAATCTAAAACCTCCATTATTCAGCCTGGTTTCTATACGAAACTTTATGATTTAAATTATTTATTAACATATTTACGAGTATCACTCTCACCTTATTTTAATGTTATTGTTAAGTTGTATGTGTTAATATTTCTGATGATATTGCATTTATCTTATTGCACTTTTCTTTTGGTTCTGTTGGCATGTTTTAATGTATTTTCAGTCTTTTATTTACTCAACTGTTAATTCTTGGATTTATTGCTTTGTCATTTTTCTTAATCCTTTTATTTTATATTTTCATCAGTCATCTTCATTTTATTTTAATTTTTTTACTTCAGTATTCATCAGTCTACAAACCCCTCCTGACATCCTACCAACTATTGTTACCTTTACAGTTGAATGATACTTAGAATATGGACCTTTGCTGAACACTTACCTGTTAATTAGTTGTAAGAAAAATCTATTATCATTATTGTTCTTAATATTATTGATATTATCATATTTTTGTCTATTGTCAATCAATATCAATATTCTTTCTCTATGTAAAGCACTTTGAACTGCAATGATATTGTTATAAATTGTGCTATATGAATAAAGTTTTAATTGATTGATTGAAATATTCTTTGCTATATTAAACATTCTCCTAGTGGCATTCATTCATAAAGCACTTTCTCCTGAGGCACATTGCAAAAGACAAAACTGAGACAAAACTCAGGTGCCAGCTGCCCCGGTGAAACCTGACAGCAGTGATTAAAACTACTCTCTGAGAGCGGGCAAACTCAGAGTGTTTGGGGTAAAATGTGTCCCATAAAGGACGTGGACGAGTTTTCTTACAACAAAGACAGGCTCCCTGTGGACCAGGACAAGGAGAGTCTGTGTGTGTGTGTGTGTGTGTGTGTGTCACATTCCTGCTCTGGCACTGTCTGCCATCAGTCTGTGTCTAAAAATGTCAAACAGATCCTGAAGTGCTTCACTCTCAGAAACATGGAACAATAAATCAACAAATATATAACGTAAAGATGTTTTATATAATTTAATATAAGTACCAGTTTGTCTAAAACATGAAGTTTAAACAACACAATCTGTCACTTTGTCTCAACCTCCGCTCTCTCCCTCTCATTATAAATTCTTATTTCACATTCACAGAGCAGCGTCTGAGGGCTGATGAATTTCAACTATTTGCACACACAGGACATAAACCAGACTCGTCTCCATTTCTCTTTCTGTGACTTTGACTTATTATTAAAGAAACAGAGAGAAAGGAAAACGAATAAAAACAAGAACTGAACAGACACGGACGATTTCTCTTGTGATTTAAACAGTTTTTCAGCAGAAGACAGTGACAGGCTAACCCTAAGCAATGTGAGAAGACTTTTTATCCACACTCTTTTTTGGCTCCGTGGATTAATGTTGGACTAAACGGACAAGGTGACAGAGGACAGACATCTTTGTGTCTGAACCCCAACAATGACGTCTGAGACAAGCTGAAGGTACAACACTAACTGAAGCATCCTCTTGTGCTTTGCTGATCTTTCCAGGACATTAAAAACTGAGCTTTATGGGATATTTTGGTATTGAAGTTATGCCAGGTGTGACGGTTTAATAAGTATGTGTGCTATCTGATGACTCTCAGAGGGATGTGTCTGTTGTTTAAGAGTTACAGAGATGTTTTAAATGTCTTTATAACCATCAAGCCAAAAGTACACATCAGACACAGTTTGAATGAAATCATCAATAAAAAGATTTTTGTGGTCCAGGGACGGTGCTACCATAGTAACACAGGGGGGCACCTGCCCCCCCTTAAAAGTGATAGACTCCCATGTGCCCCCCCAACTGTCACTGGCCCGTACTGATTTCAATCATTGTGTTAAATCTCCACCACAGATGTATCAAAAACACAAACAAGAACAAAACCAAGAACTTACTGAGCATAAAAACTGGGACATTGTATATGACACTCTTTCAGGTTTTATTTTGAAATTAATGCACAGGAAGTGGTTCTAAATACCTCTGTGTAACTCTTAAAGGTGCAGCGTGTAGCATTTTGTCATTTGAGCGACATCTATCATTCAGATCCTAGAATGAGCCCAACCGTGACCAAAACGTCACATCACTGAGCAACGGAAGTCTGTGAAGACCAAAAGGATTCGTGAACACGGCATCATTTACTAAAGTGACAAGGTTTGTAACCATTATTTTTATAGATTATAGGTCAGTTGTTAGCTGCTGATTGTAGGTTTTGTAAACTTGTAGTAACACAAACAAACATTAGCGCATTATTGCTGATCAGATCAAGCCTGATGCAGATTCGGCGAAATAAGGTAAAGAAGAGAGAGAGAGAGAGTACAAAGTAGTGGAAAGCTGGGCCGGACAAATAAGAGTTTTGTAATATGATTAATGGAGTATTTATTTCTACGCCCACCGATTATGCGCTTTACCTGCATTCCAGGTAGATTTCAGAACTGGCGGACAGATTCGCGTCTCGTTCTTTTTGTCCCTAAAATCCACCCGTAGACAACATGGAGGATCGTTATGTCGGCCTACATGAACGCGGCCCGTGGTAGTGTAAATTTGTTGAAGCTTTCTCTAACTTAATAAAAATAAAACAAACGTTTTATGGGGATGATTGTACTCCTATTTTGACAGACTTTACATACAAATAGAAACATTATATCCTATATTCACCGTTTCTGTTCGGCAAATGCTGCCAAATTCTACACACAGCACCTTTAAATTCAGGACTCCCTAATGTGTTTAGTGTAACTACAGCAACAGCACAGCCAAATTTCGATGGCCCCCTATTTAAACCTATGTCACCCCTTGTCCTGAGTGTCAGTGTGAATGGTTGTCTGTCTCTCTATGTGGCCCTGCGATTTGTGAGCGACCAGTTCAGGGTGTTCCCCACCTCCTTCCCAATAACCTGACCCTGAATCCCAGAGGGATAATCAGTGTAAATAATGGATGGATAAATTCATACCTTTAGACCAGTTAAACCCAACTGAAAGGAAGTTCAGCCAGATGCTGCTATATTAATCATCATCATACCTCCTCACATTATAGTAATCATAGATATTAATGTTAATATTAGATTAATCTCTCTATCCATGGTTGTATTGACTATACATCCATAGTAACTATCTTTACAACCATATAGACATGAGGATCCCACATCTCAAGGGGCTTACCTTTGATAAATTTATATCCATCAGAAACAAATGTGATTTTAGTCTCTTTGTCGCTGCCTGGATGGATACTTCTCTGCATGTTTGTATGTGTATATACAAACATATGTATATATATATATATATATATATATATATATATACATATATATATATATACAGATAGATAGATAGATAGATAGTTATAGATATAATTATGTGTGTGTGTGTATTTATATGTATTTGCACATGTATATATGTATAGAGATGTATATATGTGTGTGTGTGTGTGTGTGTGTGTGTGTGTGTATACATATATCTATAAAATCTGCCCAAGAGTCACTGAAAACCTGCGCACAGAAAATCATCAGGAATCGATAAAAGAATCAATAAAGGAATGAGATTGATAAGCAGAATCATTTAAGGCATTAGTATCAGTAAAACCTCATCAATTTCCATCCCTACTAAAACTTCAAGACTTTTTGATTCCCTAATTATAACTTACAGCTATTTTATTTACCTATTCATGTGTTTTATTTATTCATGTAATTATTCAGTTGGTTCGACATGTGGTCTCTCAGCAGTTAATTAAACCAAATGCAGTCACAGAAGTCTCCTGGTGTTTGTGTCCTTATCAAATCTTGTAATAAAGTTGTATAAAGTTGTAATTAGACGATCCAGCTCACTTTTTGCCCCTCTCTGCTGCAGACACATGAAGCCCTGAGCAGGCTCACTGTCATGTGTCTTAAGTGTTTATGCTGCTGCAGTGTGAGGGTGGTGCAGCCTGCACCCTGCAGCCGGAGTGTGACCTCCACACAGATCAGCTGTCTGCTCATACCTCCGTCCTCGCAGCCCAAATCAGAGTCTGAAAAGGCCTCCAGCTCGTCCTCCTCTTCCTCCTCCTCGTCCTCTTGATAATATCCCAGAGCTTCATCGTCCTCCTCCTCCGTATTCACCGCGGACACCTTCTCCTCGGACATGTTCCTGCTGATCTGAGGTTATTTCTGCTGCTGGGAAACTTTTCACTCCCTGACATCTGAGACGCTGGAGCCATGACGGTGAACCTGCACGCCCCCCACCGGCAGACCCGGGCACTGCAGCCGGCACGCAGCGGGGGAAGGGGCGTGCTGAGGGGTGAGGACTGCAGCCGCAGATATTTAAAGAGGCACTGATATGAAGGTTCATCATGATCAGGATAATAATGTCTGTTTTTAAACCCCGGTTCCAGTGAAGTTGGGACGTTGTGTGAACGTTAATAACAAAACACATTGATTTGCAAATCATATATTCAATTGAATGCACTATAAAGACAACACATTTAATGTTCAGACAATTTCTTTTTCAAATATTCACTCATTTGTAATTTGATATCTGCCAAGAAAGCCTGGACAAGGTCAACAAAAGATAGTTAAGGAATGCTCCAAACACCTGTTTGGAGCATTCCTCAGGTGAGCAGGTTCACTGGAAACCGGTGATTGGGTATAAAAGGAGCATCTTCAAACTCTCAGTCGTTCACAAGCAAGGATGGGGCAAAAAGTCCAACAGTTAAAGAACTTTAGAAACAACTTACAGCTGCAAGAAAACTGAGGATTTCATCATCTGCAGTCCATAGTATCATGAAAAGATTCAGAGAAATTCTGCACATAAGCAACCAGGTCAAAAACTTAGAATTGAATGCCTGTGACCTTTGATACCTGAGGTGGCACTGCATTATAAACCAACATCATTCTGTAGAGGATATTACCACGTGGGCTCGAACACTTCAGAAAACCACTGTCAGTTACCATGGACAAACATTTCTGTGAGGTGTTTCATAATTAAGGCAGTTCTGGTGACCACAAGGGGTGAGGTGTACCTAATGAAGTGGCCACTGTAATGGAAAACAAAGTTGCAGCACCCAAACTTTGTTTAGTCAAGCTGAGTTGAGCAGATAACAAAAAAGAAAAAGCACCATGTCTAGATCTGTGGTAATCAGGCTGTTACTCATTTGTCCCATGGGTTGATTGATTGATTGATTGATTGATTAATAGATTAATTGACAACTTATTAGACTTGTTCATCTTCATGCAGTGTTTTTATTTAAACTTGTCTTTTGAGTTGATTTCATCACTTTGCTTTTACAGCACATCAGGGAAATCCAAGTTTCCAACATAAATGTTCTGCTCTGATCTTTGGGGCGTTTTTACATTTTTGAAACACATGCACATGATAATGTGCAACAAAAGACGGGATTAAAGGCAGAACTCCCCCATTACAGCAGTTTAAGCCAGAGATTTCATGTGAGGGTCCTGATCCTAATCCAGGCAGAAAGATTCACTAAAGACATGCAGGCATACAGCGTGTGTGTAAGTGTGTGTGTGCATCAGTGAGTACGAGTGTGTTACACGCCATTGTCAAGACGGTCTTCACCTTTAGATCACAGAATAATCAGGTCAAAGGTCTGATTAAAGCTCATGCAGATGGAGGGTTAAAGGTTTGTAGTAAATATATGTCAGCTCTCTCTCTCTCTCTCTCGACCACTGTAATGCATTTCAACAGCTGGCATCCTCTCTGCTCCTCTTCACACTCGGAGTATTTATCGTGTTGTTGTTCCAGCAGCATCATCCTCTTACACACAAACACACAGACGCTCTCTGAGAGGCACATTTGGATTTTAGGTGGCTGCTCCTTTTTTGTTCAACGGCAAGAGACAGAAATCTGCAAAATCCATGGACAGAAGGTGAGATACGGCTCTGACTGAGGCATTCACAACAGCATTTTTTTGAAATATGTGTCATATTTTTGATACCATTTCAACTAATATAGAAGCACTGGCAATCAAATATAGATGATTATAGATAAAAAGAAATAATCAATAATTGAGAAAAACATAAATGAGAAAAAAGCAATCTTTGAAAGAAGTGCTGTCACGCTTATACAATCGAACAAAATTAGGAGTTCAACATTATAAGACAAAAAATCATAATTCAGAGAAAAAAAAATCATCATCACGGAGCTGACAGTGGAGCTGACAGTGGAGCTGCTTGTCATTTAATATGGTCTGTTTGTTTTATTCTTATCACTGATGTTTGTCTTTGTTTTATGTGTTGACACCAACCTGCTGATGGGACCGGGGATGGAAATTTGCTGCCTGGCTATAATCCCATGCATTTACATGTAAATGCTCATTAATGCATACTGTCCCGTTTGAAAATTCCACATCTAACAATGAAGAGACAGGCAGTGCTTGCCCACCGCTAATTAGCTTAGCTCAAACACTGGGAGTCAGTGGGTAGTGTTAGCCTGCCTCTGCCTACAGTCATCAGATAAACTCTTAATTGTCCTGTGTGCTTGTTGTAACTCATTTTTAGGTTATGTTGCATTATCTTCTACTATCATTGTATTAATCTCTTCTACTCCTAAACAGAGGCTTTCTTTTGTTCAACAGGCCCTGACTGACACAGGGATCGAACCAGCAACCTTCTTGCTGTGAGGCACGTGCACTACCTGCTGCACCACTGTGCTGCCTATTGCTTTAAATTATATTGATGGAAGTAAAGACAATCAGGCTGTTCAATATTACATTTTTAGAGGAAATAGACATTCATAAGATGAGAAAAAAAAGAATGAAACAATAAAATAAAATATCCTTATTTCAAGAGAAAAAGTCAAAAGCTGCAGAGACTACACGGAATTTCTGATATTTGAGTCAAATTATTTGTAGCAATTAAATAATTATATGAAGTCAAAATTATGACCAGTAAGTATTTTTGTGACAAATGTTTGTAATCCTGAGATAAAAAGGCAAAAAAAAAAAAAAAAAAAAAAAAAAACAGTCAGAAATTGAGACAAAAATGCAGCAAATCTAAAAGATTTGGAAGCCAAATTTTGGTCATTTTTGTTTTAATATCATGAAAAGATGGGGCAAACTCTTTTACACTGACTGATTTGGTCCTTTTTGCTCACTAAAATGTACTTTCTTGATTTCTCACTACCAACTCTCACTGATAAACATGGGTTATTGATGAAATGATGCCTTCAAAGCAGCACTGTGTGAGAGCTGTCAGACGGGGCCAACTTAGGGGGGTTCTGACTGTCCTTGTCACCTCATACAGACTCAGACATGGAGAAGTGTTTCTGGTAAGTTCCAGCCCACAAAAGGAAAGGTTTGGAAGATGCCTATTATTTTATTTATTTATCAAATATAGTTAAAGCGTTACACTCTGGATCCTGTTCCATCACCGTTGAATGATCTAAACTAGAAAAGCACTCAGAGAGCGCAGACCTCCACCAAGCAGCTCCGTTTCAGCAGTGGCTTTTCCACAACCCCTGTAAAAGATACAATTCTGGATCACCAGAACCAGAATTGTGTCAGGATCTGAACCAAACTCAGCACATACATGGAGATTGTTACCCTGTATGAACACAACAAGTTTTGGGAACATGACTTATTATTTTGATTTTATATGAATTATTGAATCTTGTCAATGGGATTTAACATTATAAAGTTTTTTGTGACGTCAATCTGGGTCTGATTCAGATTAAAGTTACCTTGATGATGGACCCCATATTATCCTGTAAAATTGGAAGTTAATCTGTTCAGAAATGGCAGAGATATGATTTTTAAAATTCCACCAAATGTTAACTTGTGGGAAGTTTGGAGAATTTTCTTCAACCAGACAAATATATGTGTGACCAACAAAATCTGATCATTTCTAAATTGGGCCATTACCAACATTACCGTCCCGTAGTTTTTGTGTAATCTTGCTAACAAACAAACAAACAAACATATGCTGGAAAAACTTAACCTCCTTAGCAGAGGTAAAACTGAACATTACTCTGAACATCCTAAAACAGGTTTCCAAAATATTCAGCCCAAGACTGCTGTTTTAAGAAACAAAATAAAAACTCCGCTCTCTTCCTTAATCGTGCATGCAGGACAACCTTAAGGCAGTGCACTGACACAGGGCAGAGGGAGGGTAGTGTATTACAGACCAGAGTTTGCCCACACACTGCGGGGTCGTGCCTCTCTATAATCACAAACACAGATTAAAGGCTGACCCTCAGTGTGGAGAATAATCTGCTGTGAGCTCAGGCTGCAGCCTTAACATGAAATCCTTTGTCTTTCATTCCTGCAGCTGAACAGTGCAGAGCAGGTCGGACACGCGGAGGAATCAGGTCAGAGCTTTTAAAGCATGTGAGTGAAGTGTGTTTGGGACAGGCAGCGCTCAGGCCGGGTCCAGGACCACCTGAGGAACTGACTGTGAGCTCTAATCCAGTCAAAACAGGGTCGAGTTCAGTCTGGGAAAGAATAGAAGACTCATAACATGCCACAGGTTTGGAGAAAGATCGCCAGGATGCGGTGGACAAGGCTACCTGGAGTGGTTTTTTCCCACAATGCAATGGGCCAACTGGTTCAAACTTAAAATGGCAGAGAAAGTGTCACCATTGGGAGAATGTAAAGCACTAAAGTAGCAACAGTTTTATCACATCATGCTTTATCATGAACTGAGGAGGCTTGATTTAGAGACTTTGAAGGATAATCTGAACATGCCAACCATAACCATGAGTGGTCTTTGCTCTTGCTTGATATGACAATGATGGCAATGTATTATAGCAAAAAAAAATTAAAATGCTCTCATATGTTGGTCAAAATGCTTTAAAAAAGAGCAGAATAATGCCATACTCCTCCCCTTAGTTTGATTTGATTTTATTGTAAATTATTTTACTTTATCTCATATTTTTTAAAGCATTTCTCTTGTTCTGCTAACACCTCTGCCTCATTTCTTTAATATCAGTGTTGCATATCAGCCCTCAAGGAACCAAATGACATATCACTGAATTTTTGTATGTGGCTGAAATTCACTATAAAAAAATGAACAGTTAAGATCAATGGCATCAAGTGAATGTTTCAGTGAACAAAACAAAATGTGTTATTGTGTGTTATGAACTTAATCAGATAAAGTTTTCTCAACTATCCTTATTGAGTTTTTTATGTAGAGTTGGTCTAAATTATTGAAATTAAGGTGCAAAACTTAACACAGTTAGTTTAAGGTCAGGCCAAATTCTGAAAATATTTTGGTGTGCAAGACTGGAGCATTGGTGAGCAAACACAACTGGCCTGGGTTCAATCCTGCTTAAGACTGTCTTAACTTTACATAGTTTTCTCTCAACTTCAAATTTTGAGTTTTGGCCTAAAATTCAAAAACAATGTGATCATTGAACTTTACTTAAAGTCAAATCAAACCTTAAAATGATGTTACTGTGACAGCCATTTGTGATTTCATTAAAGGTAATGAAAGAGGACTGGTCTGTTCGACATGTCTAGACTTATCAGGCAGTTAGAAACTTTAATTTGTATTGAAATAACTGTTTTTGTTTTATCTGATTATTGTCATTATTATTTTATTGATTTTTTCTTTCGCTGTGTTGTGTCGGTGTGTCTGTTAAAATTGTGCCAAAATGGTTTAAAATTATGTTTCGTAACTTTAATTACAAAAAAAGGAAATGATCAAACACATAATACCACTTTAAAGAATCTAAAAAGCTCTCTTAAAGAGGTTTAATAGTTTGTCACAACGATGACATTTCTGACAGATTTTAAATGTTTTTGTCTTTAAATGAGTGACCATGTTGTTAGAGAAGACGGCGTGCCTAGGTGACATTTTTAAGCTCAAACTTTAAATCAGACTATGAAAACAGCGGCCTCACTTTTGTCAGGAAACAACCAAACTTGCCTCCCCACTCTGACTTGGCTTCTCGCAAAAAAAAAACAAAAAACATAAATTATTGACCACATACAAATTATGTAGTAACAACTTTGAAAGTGTGTGTTTATGTGTGTGTGTAGTGATGTGTGAGCAGGCCCTGGTCCACGTGCCCGGTTCGGCTGCCTGCCCGGGCCGGGGTCACCTCACAGCCCTGCACCGAGCGGCCATGGTGGGAAACAGCGACACGATGGCCGCTCTGATTCAGGGAGGCTGTGCTGTGGACCTGCAGGACAGAGTGAGCACTTCATACTTCAACAGTTTGTGTTGTGAGTAAAGTAATGGGATGTTTGGAGTGTAAATATTTGTTTTTGTGTCTAAGGATGGAAACACTGCTCTACATGAGGTGTCCTGGCACGGCTTCACTCACTGCGTCAAACTGCTGACAAAGGCGGGAGCTGAGGTCCACATCAGGAACAAGGTGAGACAGGGAAATCAGTAATAACATTACACAACAACTACACCATGAAGTTTAAAAAAGAGGCGACAGAGGACGCAGAGGCTTACTGAGTCTCTAAGGAAACACTAAGTTTGTGCACCAGACAGGGGCGTATTTAGACACCTGGGGGCCCAAGGCAAACCCAGTCATTGCGGCCCTCCATATCCCTGTACTGCGCCAACAAAAGTTTTATTATTATTTTAATCTTGTACCTGGTAACATAACAAAACTAAATGCATGTCCTCAAATTCTGTACTTTAGTTCAATTTCAACTAAAGGTCAGTTTTATTTAGGCCACGTGTCCTGCTTTTTTTTTTTTTTTATTAAAACCACCTTCAGTAGTTTTGATAAAAACTGTTTACTTTCTTCTTCTCTTCATTTTCTTCAAAACCCTCAAATCCGCAGCAACAAGTTTGTTTTGCTGCCGTCTTCCTGAATGAAGTCTGCACATGTGCAGTAACCTGGAACAGTCCTTTGCATGAGAAGGGAGGGGGGGCAGTCAAAACGATCATGATAGTTTAAGCACTTTGATGTGTCTTCAAGTGTGTGAATTACTAAAACAATGATAATTGCTTTGAATCAAAGAAAATGTTATTAATCAGTTTTTATGAGATGTTTGGGGTCCCCTGGAAATCTTGGGAGCCCAGGCAATCACCTGTTTGCCTAATGGTGAGTACGCCCTTGGCACCAGGATCTGTGATGTTACCAGAGAAACACAAGGTTTTAGTGTTTAGTCTACATATCAAAGCTTTTAAACACTTCTATAAATGAGTATTCCCAGGTAACTCAGCTCTATAATTTCAACCTTAGCACAAGAGCCGACAAAAAAGCAAAAAACTCTGATCAGGTTTCAAAGGTTTACTCTGAAATAACAGTTATTTAAACATCAAGGCAAAGACAAGGACTAAATATCTAATCATGAGGTAGTCAAGTTCACAAGGAAGACACATGAGGGCAGCAGAGGGAGCCGAAAGGGAAGAGACTCAACTGGAAACATGAAGAATGTGGAAATATTCATGTGGCACTCACTCTCACTCAACAAAGCCCACTGATCAATAAAAAGATGAAGAAAAAACTGAAAAAATCTGCCACAAAAACATTAAAAGGCAGGATATTTCCTTAATAATCTTCGGTCATTGGATTATAGCATATAATATATTATATATATAGCAAACATATTATATAATAATAAATATAATACATCACATAATAATGAAATGAATATGATATATAATATGTATAGGTAAGGCAGTAGCCTGCCAGTATTGCCATATTGTATTTATTAATATTTTTATTTATATTTAAATGTATTTACATTTATATTTGTATAATGCTGCTGCAATCTTAATTTCCCTGAAGGAGCTTCCAAACGTATTAATAAAGTTCTATCCTTTGTAATCTATCTCATCTAATCTAATATTTAATTCTTTGAAAGTAATTAGTGATTTGCTGGACTCTTGTTTCTTCAAAAATCTTGTATATGCACCACTACTTACTTTGTGAATGTGTAAATAATCCTTATAGGATTTGCTTTTTAGTTTCTGTATATAAGCCCTTTTTATATTTATATTGGTAGAATAATGTACATACTGCTATTTTTATGCTATTTTTATACTATTTTTATACTTATTCTTTATCAACGCTGTCCCCTTTGCTGCTGTAACAAAGCAAATTTCCCCGTGTGGGACGAATAAAGGTTTATTCTTCTTCTTCTTCGTCTTCACTAAATGTTTCTGTATGAAAAAAAGACCTGTAAGTAAATGTATTTTAATCAGCAAATATTATGTTTATCACCCTGAAAAAAAGTAGTTTCAGTTTTAGAAAAGCTACATGTGTACCTTTTGTTTAGAAGGGTAAACATATACCTAAGTATGGTGGCTGACGAGGTCAAACGGTTGATACAGTTTAATCAGAGGAAATACACTGAGCTGACAGAGCAGAAACGCAGCAAAACCAAAAACAACAACAGAAGAGCTCCAGGCCTGCAGGGGGCACTGTGGCAGGAAGAGACAGACAATAGAGACTGCAGTCAAGCCTGCAGATCCTCCATTTTCCGTGGCCAAATCAGCCGCTCCTAAATTTGAAGTGCTCATGTATTTGAACCTTACGGTAACTGCTCTGTGCTGAAAGGGGGATGACAGACAGGCTGAAAGACTTAATCATGCTCCTGTTTTCATTTTTCTATCAAAACTGTGAAATAAAGGAGTCTTGGCTTAACTTTGGCTCTGAGGCGCCTCTTTTTCCAACATGAATGATCAGAATGTGTAAAAATATTGTATCAAATGAAGGTTGATGAATGCATTAACGGTTCATTTTTGAGATCATGTTTGTCCATTTGTACCTGATGAAACTGTTATCGATGTAAACTTTGTGTTACAAACTTACTGTGTACTTTTTGAGTACTTAGACTCTCTCGTCTGTCTCTCCCATTCCGTCTCCTTGCCACAGCGCCCCCTGCCTGGAGCTCTTCTGTTCTTGTACTTGGTTCTGCTGCGTTTCTGCTGTTGCAGGTGCTTTCCTTTTATTGAACTGCATCGAGACGTCGGCTGTTTGCCCTTGTCAGCTAATCTGACACTCCATACGGACAGTTCCATATATCCGCTACGGAAATCACGATTATCACAATGGGGTTTGGAGTCCTTACCATCTTTTTCATGACCAGAGGAGCCAGGTGGTAGATGAAACTCTCACTGAAAACAGTAAGGAGAAGAGTAAAAACATCGTCTCCTGCAAGAAAAGTTTTAAGTGACGTTCTTTTCTCCTCTTTTGAAGAAGAAATTGAGTCCATTTCTGATAAAACCGTAGATATTGCCACATCCATGGAGACCGCTTCGGAAACCGCTATTGTTTACAAACGTGCAGTCACTTCCCGCTCAGTTTCCGCCTCTCTTCCCTGATTCGGCTGATTCCAGATTTTGACCGATGAAGTCATAGGAGATTGGAGCTTGGCATGATGGACCTGCGTGATTTCAGACAATAAGTCAGGCAGGTCCATCTGCTCTGCTTGTTACTCATCAGCCTCCATTGATATTAAATAATGAGGCTCTTTCATTTTGTCGTGTGGCTCTCTATCTGTGTGGATAACATTTATGTAGCCCTCAAGTAGGCCACAGACTTTTTTATAGACCTATGTGATCAATCTCACTCTCTCTCAGTGCCTCCATATTTCCTCTGAAACACTGTGACCGTGTTACAGGCGGGAAACACGGCTCTTCACCTGGCCTGTCAGAACGCACATGCTCAGACCGCTCGCCTCCTGCTGCTGGAAGGAGCCAAACCAGACACCAAGAACAACGTGAGTCTGCCCATAACCCACAATGCACCAGACTTTGTACACAGTCTAAAACAAGAGTGGGCAATCGGGGCCCGAGGGCCTCCAACTCACTCAATGCAGCTGGTTAATCATTTAAAAAAATAATAAAAAATTGTAGACAAGAAGAAAAAATAACAACCAGTACTACATAATGCAAAAATTACGATAGGTATAGATTGCTAGTACATGTTTTGTTTTTTCAAGTCATTGAAGAACTTACTTTTCTATGAGTGTGTCTCTAAATATCTTTTATGAGGCATTAAAATAAAATACTTAGTGTTAAAAAAACTATATTTGGAAACAATGGTAAAGGTAATGTGTTTGTACAAAAACTGGTAAACATTATTTTATTGCATTAAAAAGAAGCTCAAATTGGCTTTAGTTATGTGTAATTAATTATTAGTACAAGGAATTTTTGAAGCTGTAAATCTGCCGTTTTCATTTATTTAAATCTTTTTTCTTCATATATAACAGAGTGGCCCTCAGGCACTGAAAATATTATGTGGCCCTCTTGGTAATCAGAGTTGCCCACCCCTGGTCCAAAACATAATGCATACTTCCTTCTGTGTTTGTATTGTGATGTCAACATTTGTTATTCTGTTATTCTTGTTTTTCTATATTCACATGTTTTAAAGTTGACGTAACATGAATCTTGCTGCAGGCTGGAGACAGCTGTTTGCACGTTGCTGCACGTTACAACAATCTGACTCTGGTGAAAATCCTCCTCAGCTCTCTGTGCTCTGTGACCGAGAGAAACCAGGTACAGTATGACAGAGATGGTGTGTATTATAGGCTGCAGGTAACGGACGGGCTCTGAAATATTGTGGGTCTTAAAACATTGAACCGCAAAGTTGCAAAGGTCCAAAATATTGTGGTAATTAGTAAAAAAGATGTTTATTAGGTTTACTGTATGTTCCAATATTGTTTAAGGATGGGAGCTGGAGCTTGAGAGTATAATTACAGACTGAGCCCCGAATATCTGCTCCTTTAGTTTACACTTAGGCACCGAAGAAAAACAAATAAACTCCAAAGTCTCTGCAACCCAAATGCTGATGTTCACACAAATAAAGTAGAGCCACATTTCAGCAGGGACCTCAGACTGTCTGCAGGATATTTAAGTGAATATTCATTTTCTCCTTACCATCAGTTTATGACAAGTGCAGCCACTTTCTCCATGATAACAGCTTCTTCTCCCCTCGATGTGTTTGTCCCTGCAGTCCGGTGACACGGCGCTGCATGTGGCTGCAGCTCTGAACCACAAGAGGACTGTGGAGCTTTTACTGGAAGCAGGGACTGATGGGAAAATCAGGAACAATGTGAGTGCCATGTTTGAGCTGAATTATGAGTCCAAGTGTTGTTTGGGAAGTGAAATACGTAACTCTGTTTGCAGAATTTATAATCTCAACGTCTACATGCTTTAGTTTCTGAGGTCCCTCTGAGTGACTTCAGAAAATGAATTCTGTTATTCTTTGTAAATCATTTAACTTTTTTGATAAAACTGTGATCCTTTCATTGATTTGAGTACAACAAGAGAAAGACGCTCAAACGGTTAATATTGATCTAGCTATGGTAAATGGACATGAGCTTATACGGTGCTTTTCTAGTCTCTTTGGCAACTCAAAACAGCTTCACACTGCAGGTCAGATCTACACAGTCACTCCAACATTCACTCACTGATGTTTGGAGTTTCTATGTCCAGTCTATCTATCTATCTATCTATCTATCTAATTTTTTTTAATCAAACATTGAACAATATTAATGCACTTTTTGCTTGGAGACCAACTCAGATTTTAGCTAATCATATTTTTATGTTATTTGTATAAATGTATGATTAAAGTCAGTGGAAGAAAAGGATCCACAGTTCCTTGAAGGGGATCCATCCATCCATTAGGTATACCAACTGTCTTTGTTGGGGTCCCAAGGTGCTACAGCCTAATCCTTCTGAGACTGTGTGAGAGGCGGGGTACACCCTGGGCTATTGCCCAGCCAATCACAGGGCTAACACATATACAGAAAACCATTCACACACACGCACTCACACTTGAAGGTAATCAAAATCACCAGTAACCTATTGATGCTTTTGGTCTGTGGGAGGAAACTCGGGAACCTGGAGCAGTGTTAATTTTGACAGCACTTTTTAATTTAGTTTTGGTTATAGTTTTTTGCCTAAAATATTTTTTAGTTTTAGTCAAGATTTAGTCATCTAAATTGTTTTAATTTTAGTCTAGTTTTAGTTGATGAAATTTCACAACACTTTAGTCGATGAAATCTACTGTAAATTTAGACCACTAAAATATGAAGTGTGAAGGGTAAGGCATTTTTTATGTTTCCCTGAATCTCTGAAGTCATGTTTTCCACTTATATATATATATATATGTATATATATATATATATATATATATATATATATATATATATATATATATATATATATATATATTTATAAGTATAAATTAATTCATGTTTCCCTTCAACATCATCCCATTTCATATAATGTGTCATTATGTTATTACCTCTTTGGCACTGCTACGGTGTAAAGCCACGTAAAAAAACACCAATAGGCCCTAAGTTAGCTTTAGTCTACTCATCGTTGCATAGATGTCAGGATGACTCGCCTGGAGATGTGCTTTAAGTTTGTTATGTTTTTTACTAGTCATAATCACACCACGCTGGTTACACAGCAACTTGTTCTCTGCAGTACCAATCATGAAATGCATCCATATGTCTACACTTTTTTTTCTCCCAGGCATCAGCATGATTCTTGCAGCAGAACATAAGATGTGTGCATAGTACTGACACTGCCATGTTTGTGTGGGAAAATCCAATTGCCCTCCCTCCTAAAGAGAGTAGCTCTGATTGAATCTCTCCCAAACTTATCTAGCCACCACGCAGCTAAACCAGTTTTGACTGGATGTCCCTCTTAACTCATCCAACCTTTCCACACAACCAAAGTAGCTGTGATTGGATATATTCCTAACTTGTCCCTACTTTCTACATGACCAAATTAGGTCTGATTGGATTAAGTCTCTGTCAAACATTTTAGTCTAGTTTTTTTTTGTTGATGAAAATGTCAGTTAATTTAGTTTGAGTTTTTGTCCATGTGCACTTGTTCTTATTAGTTACTGTCTCATTTACGTCAGGGGAAAAAAGGTTGTTGACGAAAACTTTCATGAAAACAATCAGTCAGCAAAATAAACAATGACCTGGAGGATATCCAAGCATGCACAGAAGAACACACAAACCAAACATAGAAAGGCTTGACTTTCTCTGCAGTTCCTTGAAGACTAAACAATAAATGATCTTAAGCTTGTGTATCTTTTTATAAATTCTCTCCACTGAAAGGGTTTGTAGAATACAGCTCATATCTCATATCACTCATTCACCCACTGATGACTGAACTTTCTGTGTTTGTTAGTATGTAAATCATGCATCAGTATCAGCTGACACATCTGTGCTCTTTCATTTGACGCAGCAGTGGAGCAACTTTGAGTATCTTGCCCAAGGACACATCAACATGTGACATCCAAAGCTAGGCTCAGACCTGCAACCTTCTGATTGAAGTTGAAGCAACTCTTCAGAGCAAGCCAGTGATGCTCCAGGGAGGCTCCTGGAACTAGGAGAGCCAGGAACCCTTGGTAAAAAAGGGCATCATGACAATCCCTCCTTTATCTGTACTGCACAGCTGACATTTGGTAACAGGCGGGGTAAAACCTGAACTGATTGCTAGACAATCACAGGGTCACATAGAGAGGCAGACAACCAGTCATGCTCACACAGGTTTGAGGTCAGCATTGGCTGTCACATGTCATTGGGTAAGACACTTTACCCCTTAACTTTGCTCCCTCTGCTGCATCAGTAGCATGTAAATATGAAAGAGCATGGATGTGTTGGACAATATAGACGGACAACTCCCATTGAAACCTAAAACCATCAGGGAGTGAATGGGTGTGAACATGAAGAGCTGACCTGCAGTGAAAAAGGGCTTCAAGTTGTCAAAAAGACGAGAAAAAACGTAACATAAGCTCAAGTCCATTTAACCATTTACCTCACTAACCTGCTGCATAAAATGTGCTGTCAGCCTGATGACCTCAAGACCATATTTTGTCCTTGGCTCATGCTCTTGAAACACTTTATGAGTTCCTTAAACGGTTTCTTGAAACTTGGCCTTAATGAAAGGGCCTTTAAGTTGTTTAGGGAAGAACAATAGCATGTGGTACCAAAACCATGAGATTGATTTAAATAACAATTAAAAATGTTAGAAAAATGTTCACCTGGATAAATATTTGAGTCATTTCAGTGTGTGCACTTTGTATTTTCAGTCGTTTTTTTGCTCCTTCACAGGTCGGAAAAACGGCTCTGGATAAAGCCAGAGATAACAACCACAAAGATGTAGCTGTGCTCCTGGCCAAAGCTCCACAGGTTGGTATAAAAATAACTAACCAGCTTATATTTGGATATCAAATTCAGTGCATACCAGAGTATTAAGGGACTAAGCTGCGGACACATTACAAAGAAGGAGAACTTTGCTGTTTCTATAAATCTTAACTTATCATGTGTTAATCTTCAGGTTCATCGATTCATGAGGAAAACGATAAAGAAACGAAGAGAGAGACAGAAAGCTGAGAGGAGGACTCAGTCTGAACCCCGACAGGAAATTCAACCAAACAAGGTCAGGAGATGTTTGGTGTGCTGAAGTTAGAGAGGTGGTCCATAGCCGTCCATGATGTTTCCCCTGATTCATCTCCATGTGTTCACACACTGAGCAGGACAGCAGCTCTGGTCTGGAGGAGACTCACAGCAGTGAACAAACGCCCGTCCAGGCCAATCCTCAGACACATCCACAGAAGAAACGACAACAGAGGAAACACAAGACCCAAACCGCCATCAGCAACCCCTGCAGCCCACAGCCCAGGAGGAGGGTTCGAGTCCAGGTGGGTCAGAGGCAGAGACCACAGGTCCACGGCGATGTTCACGTTAGACTTTCATGTTTCTGCTGCACCTTTGATGTTTTGATCAAACATGGGGCACCATAACCAGTTCAAAGTTCAAAGCCGTGGCTCCTTTCCAGCATGTCATTCCCAGCTATCTGTAACACACGTAAATCTGGGATCTCACCAGAATCCCAACATGGCCACTTTCAAAGCTGGAATAAGAAAAAGACACATCATACATAAACAGATTTATTACTGTTTCTTTCCAATCTTTGATACTTCTGTGCCAAAGGTCTGAAGAGAAGAAGTTTCTCAAATGCTGCTGACTCTCTAAGAGGAGGACTCTGAAATTCTTTTCAGGCTGTGAATGAGGATGACGATGTGAGAAAAAGGAAGAAGGGCTTCCACGTTAGGAGAGATCTGGTCTGGGAGGATGATGATGATGAATTTCTTCCTGCTCTGAATGGAAAAACATTCCAGCTCTACACTCTTTATCGAGACAAAGATGGAAACATCAGACAGGTCAGTGATCATTCTTTTTAATGCTACGTCATTTGATAAAGCATTAGTTTGCAAGTCTATATCAGACCAGGATGATGCCGTCTTTCCCCTTTTCCACTTGACATTTTTATGCCCAGCACTAACATTGCTGTTGCTTGAATAGAGAGGCAGAAGGCCTCCACAATCAGGCACAGTACTGGTGTGTTCCTATCCTGAGGGAGCAGGAAACAACTGTGCCTTAGGTAGTTTTAACACTAAAAGCTCAGCTGCTTTGTTCTGATTGAGTTTAATTTAATGCTACAAATCTGCATGTTGCCTTTGGACTGTTTCATGCTCACACAGCAGCATTCTGTAGTGGACTAAATCACACATGAAGGCAGGGCAGGGGGGTGGAGGGCTCCAAAGTATACTTCTGTTTGGCTCCCTGTGTGCTCTCCAGCATGTGCAATTAACCAAGAAACAAATGGACCTGAGCTCATGAGCCCTTCTCTAGTCTCTTTGACAACTCAAAGCTGTTTGACACGGCAGGTCACATCAACCCAGTCACACCCATTCACTCACACATTCTCACAATCAGTTGTCCTTCAGTATTAACTAACACATTCACACCCTTTCATGCCCATTTACAAGCCACTGATGCAGCAGTGGGAGCAACCTGGGGTTAATTGTGTGGCCCAAGGACACATCAATTCGGACAGCCAGAGCTGAGCTTGTATCTGGAACCGTCTGATTACCGAACAAGTGCACTGTCAGACTGCACCACTGATGCCCAAACAAGCATTTATCTTCATGCAGATAAATGTAATGTGCAGATTTTCCATTTGTTGATATTGTTGACACATTTCCCTAAATTTTCACACAGATTTGCAGAAAACAGTGTTATTACTAATCACTGACATGTCCAAGAGTGTATTAATGCCCCCAGAAAATTTCACTTTGCATTTAAGACATTGCAGTTATTTCTTTTTTATTGTGTTTTTTTTTAAACAGAAACTGGTCATATCATCACATTTACTAGCATCTGAAGGGGTAAAAATTGTGAAACTCATTGAAACCTTTATAGTTATGACTAGGACTAATTTGGATTAAAAGATTTATAAAGAAAAAGCGGAAAAAAATTTAACATAATTTTAGAAGAGGACAAAAATGTCCCTTATTCAGAGATTAAGGAGTTTCTGGTATCAGGTATGAGTGATATAACTACACTTTAAAAGCATCTGAATCAGTCAAAGTCTTCAAAATACCACATCCTGAGACTGTGGATAGTCTTTAAACAGAAAATTATACAATCTTAAATTCACATATATCATCCTGCTGATTGAGGACACAGACGTGCTCCGCTTTCAGTGGTAAATATGAAGTTAAAACTAAACACTCAGTGAATGCTGGTAGTGAGATGATATTTTACTGTCATTAGAAAAGGATACATAAAAAACTGGCATGATGGAAAGATGACAACCCTAAAAAGTCAAACGAAGCCTCTGCAAGCAACACACACAAACAGCAGCAGGGAGCTTTATCACTTTGAGAGCTGTTAATATCTCTGCACAGTCGTATCAGTGCAGGCTGTCTGATCTGTTGTCAACATGCATGAGAGTATAAAGCCAACAATTATGGCTGAAAAAAAACAAATCGATGTTTACAGTTTACCTGAATAGTTACCTGTCTGCCAGTGTTATTGAGGGATTTTATTTATAGGTAAGGTCATGGTTTTAGTACAGCATGTGGTCTCTCTGATCGTTTCTGATGTTGTTGGAATGTGTCAGTGAAATGTTACGTGGTTTGGTTCATGTGATAACCAGAGGACACATATGTGTACTTTGTGATGTTTGCCTGGCTTCACTCTGGGATTGTGCATCATCAAAATAACAAGATAACAAAATAAAGATGGACACTTCATAACATCAGAATACTGCCCTATATGTCAGCCGTGTGAATGGCAGTGTCCTGCCTCTTCCCCAAGGTCAGCACAGATAGGCTCCGCCCCCTCTTAAAGAGCTAAAGGGGTAAAGTTAAGGATGGATATGCAGCAGGATTCAGAATCATGCCCCGATCGTCTCTGCAGGCTCCAGCTGACAGCTGTCAGTGTCGGCCGCTGCTGCAGAAGCTGGAGGTCCAGCTGAAGGCCACGCAGGAGGAGATGAGGCTGCACATCCTGAACGTTCAGGAGGAGGTGAACTGCAGGCTGGGACAGATGGACCGCAGGAACCGACACCAGGTATCTTCTGACTGTACTTGTTTGCACATGCAGAACGGTTTGGGCAGCGTTTCCGGCTGTAAACAAATGAGTTAAAGAAAAAACATCCAGACCTCAAAGCACTCATGAACTGTAAAGGAGTAACGCTGCTGCAGATAAGATGGAGTCTTTATGCCCAAAAGCTGTTGAATCATGCATTTACTTTAATTTAAAGTAAATACAAAATTTTCCAAACCAGAAACATTAAAAGTCACAGCGGCACACAAATAATCTTTGTTTGACTTCTTCCAAAACTCATTTTGAATTTCATCCAATCAAATTATAACATCTCTCCAGCTGGGGAATAAATGCAACACATTTACTTGATTCTTTTCACACTCGTGTCTTTCTGAATTTCTTCAGATCAAAGTGTTGGACATGCTGAATCAGGAGCGAGCTGCAGCAGACAGGAGGAACATGATCTACAGGATCGAGCAGAGAGTCGCGCAGGGCAGAGAGGAATCCCTGATGACACAGGTACACGTCCAGAGGAAAGTCACTTAAATCACATTTCTTCTCTGTTCTGATGTTTGGTCTGAACTTCAGCAGATCATCTTAACATGCCAAAATACATTAAGCTGCTACCATGTGATTGGTTGATTGGCTGTTTGAATGGATGTACCTAATAAATTGGCCCTTTGGTGTATATAATTCTGTATCAGAAGTCTATAATACATGAAAACCTCTTTGAGGTCTGATGATGCTTTAAAAAATGATTTAACATGTTTGTTTCTCCTCCTGAGCAGGCGGCCGTGTCCCATGAGCTGAAGAGGTGGTGTCTGTCTCAGCTGAGGGACACGGAGGTCCACATCCCCGCCAAAACAAAGTACTTCAAACTCCTCCCCTCCCCGTCTGTAGAGCAGTGCGTGGGTGATGCTGAGCTGGAGTCCCTCCCCCTGCTGTCCGTCATACCCGGAGACAGCAGCACCTCATTAGCTACCTACGTCAACATCCTACCGTCCAGATCGTCCCACAACCTGGAGGTCCTGGAGCCGGAGCAGAGCAGGGGAGGGACTTACTTTGGGGTGAAAGTGGACAGGTCGCCAGGTACGTTCAAGTATAGGTCCTCATTCATTCAGACCAGGAATGTCCAAAGCTTGATCCAAGTGACAACTGGAGGGGAGATGTTTGCCTCTTTTCCTGAAGGTCTGTTCTGCTCTGAAACTGAAAAACCCTTTTGGAGAAGACCTTCACCAGCCTAGCTGCCACTTGAACACTTTATTTGACCATCAGAGGAGGTCAATTTGAAGGATCATTCAGTTTCATGCCTTTCTCACCATGACAGAAACACAATGTATACAGTGGAACGTAGGAAAAAAATCACGAAATCAAACTGTTGTCTGGATTGGAAGGATGACCTGACAGAGATTTATCATCCCTATTAGTATGTATTTATTTTTTTACTTCATTTAAAAGCAGCATATAAAATCCCCTTAATTTTGACAGCACTTTTTAATTTAGTTTTAGTTATAATCTTCAGCCTAAATTACAGTATCTTTGAGTTTAAGTCAAAATTTAGTCATCTAAATTGTTTTTGTTTTAGTCTAGTTTTAGTTGACGAAATTTCACATTTTAGTCGATGAAATCTACTGTAAATTTTGTCGACTAAAATATGAAGTGTAAAGGGTAAGACATTATTTATGTATCCCTGAATTTCTAAAGTCATGTTTTACACTTGGATAAATTTATTTACATTTCCCATCAACACCAACCTGTTTTAAAAAAAGATCACCTCATTAGCACTGCTACGGTGTAAAAACGCACCAATAGGCCCAATAGTAACATTAGCTTCAGTCTACTCACCGTTGCATAGATGTCAGGATGACTCGCCTGGAGATGTGCTTCAAGTTTGTTGTGTTTTTTACTGGTCATAATTACACCACGCTGTTTACACAGCAACTTGTTCTCTGCAGTGTCAAACGTGAAATGCATCCATATCTCTACTCCCCTCTTTCTCCCAGGCATCACCATGATTGTGTGGGAAAATCCAACTGCCCTCCCTCCAAAAGAGAGTAGCTCTGTTTGAATCTCTCCCAAACTTATCCTGTCACCCCGAAGCTAAGGCAGCTGTGATTGGATGTCCCCCTTAACTCATCCAACCTTTCCACACAACCAAAGTAGCTGTGATTGGATATATTCCTAACTTGCTTCTACTTTCTACATGACCAAATTAGGTCTGATTGGATTAAGTCTCTGTCAAACATTTTAGTCTAGTTTTTATTTGTTGATGAAAATGTCAGTTAATGTAGTTTGAGTTTTTGTCCATGTGCACTTGTTTTTATTAGTTACTGTCTCATTTTCTTCAGGGGAACAAAGGTTGTTGACAAAACCTATGACGAAAATAATTAGTCAACAAAATTAACACTGGATTAAAAATCTGATGTTTTGTTGCGAAAGGAGCAACAACTTTGTGTTTCACATTAATAATTAAACAACTAAGGTAGGGCCTTTTTAGATTTCAAAGCATCATTGAAGTGTTTCATCATTGTTAAAATGGACCGGTGCTTTTACTGTGAAACACATCACTAAAGTAAAACCACCTGATGTTGAAGCCCTGGACGGATGATCGGACAGCCTCAAACTCTCTGTGTCTATGTTCCTGTTTTCTGTCTTCACAGTGAGACACAATCGTCTCGTCCATCCCTTGAATACTGAACTCTTTCATTCATCAGCATGCAGCTCTATGACTGTCTTATGATGATTCTGACAGAAACTGAAACTCCAGATTTCCCTGCTCAAATGAAGCCCCTTGTTTGATTAAAAGTGTCCCAAAGACCACATGCTGAATGTTAAAAGTGTGGGAAAGTAAATTTCCATTCTGAGGTTGGGTCAGGGTCATGCCTACCACCATGGTATCATATCTCTCTGTGAGCATTTGGAAACTAAGAAGTGTCTGACAGTCTAGTGGGGAATGTTTTGCAATCTGTTCTTGTGAAATGAACAAATTCACTGATTGTACCACCTCAAACACCAAGCTCACTCTGAAAGTTTGAAATGTGGTTATTTTTCTCTGTCATATCATGAATCGGGCCGGATTTACCTTGAACCTGAACGTTATGACATCTTGTGGAGCCTTAAAAACAGGTCATGCTTTGTGCTTAATTGCAATGGAAATATAAAAAGTCATGACTTATTGACCTCTGTGTTCTTTTGTATTGATCATTTATTTCCCACCCACCTCGGTCTCTCTCTGCCATCAGATGATTACGAGAACACAGCGTTGTTTCCACTGCCCGCTCAGAGCACGTCCGGCCTCCTGCTGGGCTCTGTGGACCCCCTCTGGCAGCCTCCGGGAGTGCATGACGGTCCAGTATCAGCAGCTCTGTGCGGGGGGGAGGGTCTATCCAGCAGCAGCAGCAGCTGGTCGAGCGTCAGCGACCAGGCGCCCAGACCGAGCCAGCATCAGGATCAAACCTTCGACAGGAGCCGGTCTGCAGAGGTGACGAGTGCCCGTAGGCGAGCGGGCGTCCACGCCGAGGGAGCCAGGACGCTGGAGTTTTTCATCGACCATCCTGCGGAGCCCACATTCATCCAGGAGAGGAACAACCTGCACGCCAAGGAGGTGGGTCAGCTGGTGGGAGGGACCAGGAAGTAGTATGACTCTGTCCTGGCAATCGAGGAAACTTGTTTTAGCATTTTCCTCCAGAATGAGGGTCAAATCAGTCGAGCCACGAGGAGACTCACTGACTTAACTGTAAAAGAAAAGTTTAAAAACATAAAAATTGGACTGTGTTTCGAAATCAACGAGGATTACTAAAAATAGGAAAGCATGGGATGGCTGATTTCATGTGCTCTGATTGGCTTAATTTGTGGGGAGTTTCTTCAGAGCAGACAGAAAGCAAAGACGTTTTCAGAATTTAGAAAAAAAAAACTGTATCAGAATTTAATACCTGACTTCAGAAACAAAGCCAAGCTGTTTCTTTTTTGTGATTCAACTTTTTGAGGAGTAATCGCTAACATGAAAGATGAGAACAAGCTGTTTGAAACACTTGATTACTAAACCCAAGTTGTCTCCGTCTGATCAGGTGACTCAGCGTTTCTTCGAGACGGTGTCCATCCAGCTGGAGCGTTGGTACGAGAGGAAGATCGTGGAGGTGGAGCAGCAGACGGCGCTCCGCTCGCAGGAGGACAGGAAGGAGCTGCTGGAGCGGATCAGCACGCTGGAGGAGGAGCTGAGGAGGCTGAGGACCAGTGAGAAGACAGAGCAGCTGGTTCAAATCGACAGTGAATAAAACTGAAGGAGATGGACGGAGTTTTATCACAAGGTCACTTTGAACATTTAAAGATCAATTTGATGTTGATCAATTCAGATCAACATCAGCTGGAGCATAAATGTGGAAAATAGAATAAAATCAGTGCTGATGTCTAAACGATATGATCAAAAACAGAAATAAAACGATTCATTTTCACATTGGCATCACAAGGCATTGCCGCCTAGAGAACTATAACTCTCTGGATATCTTCTCTTTTTCTGTGCATAACCTCAGAGATGAGTGTAATGAAAATCTCAGCAGAGTAACAGTTTCTGAAAATCACAGACCAGCCCTCCTGGCACCAACAACCATGCCACATTTGAAGTCACTTACAGATTCAGCCGCTTCACTTTTCCCCTCCCACCCAGCTGCCTGCCAACTTCCAGCCAGTTACCAGTCAAATGCCAGCTAGCTGCCAGCCATGAGAAACCCCCTCCCAAGAACACATGCCCTCAGCCTCGTCCCCAGTTATTAGACTAGCTGCTGAATCAAGAGAAAGCAAACTTGACTTCACAAATTCTCACAAATATGGCCTTAAGTTAAGAGTTTATGTCAGGGATGGATCAGCCAGGACCCTATCAGGGAAAATGGGGAAGCTTTGAGTGGCTGCATCTGTAAATCTCTTTTCTGTTTGACCTTCAGGAGGTCTTCTTGATCATGCCTAACATGCCTAAATGCATTGAGGTGCAATTTCAAACAGAGACCAACAAGATAAATCCATAAAGTCAGAGAGTGAATCTCATGTCCGGTACCTGCAGTCTCTTCTCCTCTTCTCGCTCAAACTGGAAGTTGATCCCAACACGTCACGTTAAGGACCATCCCGGAGGTCTGATTTGCACATGGAGGAGAGAAAACTGAGGAGCTCCAGCCGAGGATACATTAGAGACCCTTCCACTTACCGGATATCACTCTCTGATTAGACGCTGCAGCAGAGCGGACTTTAAATAAACATCAAAACATCAGCGGAGGTTAAAAATGGAGAACCACTGACCTAAAACAGACCACAGATATGATTAAACAATTTATAAAGAACTGGTCAGTGATAAAAACACATTAAAAAGTGTTTGACAAGAATTTCCATCAAATAATAAATGTCACAACATCAGTTTAGTATCAGAGGTTTGTGTGTTATATGTTCTCTGGGTCAGTGATGATCTGATCCTTTATTCAGGTCTTTATCTCTAAAAGAAAAAAAAAATAATTAGGAATGTTTCCTTTATTCTTTATATTATTCAGAATTAAAATAAATGTCAGGGTTTGTTTAAAAAATACAAGTAATGAATACTTAGGGTTGCAGATACATCCTAACAGTATATTTTTTTTAATTACAGAGCTTAAAATCAATAAATGTTATTTATATCATCAATGAATCCAAACAGAATCATTCATTCATTTAATGATAAGGTATTTTCCCCTTAAATTATCAACAGCTGCAGCTGTAAAATGTATCTGCTGCATAAGCTTGATAAGAGGATCAATCTCATATCCAAACATGATATAAACAACACGCTGATGAGTTCAAACCTGATGTCAACAAACAAACAGAGCGGCAAAGTCCCGCCCCCGCTCCCCAGCTGTCCGTCAGGGGGGCGGGGCCAACGGCGAAGCAGCCACTGGTTGTGTAACCCAATGATCCTGGTGTGACATCTGGCCTCAGCGACCACAGCCGCAGCTTCTGAAGGGAAAATCAAATCAATGCTCCATTGACTCTGTCAGAGCGCGATGGAAACCTAATTAAAGGCCCTGCAGGCACAGCTGGTCATTTTATGCAGCCAAGCACTGGACCTCTCAAATCAAGCCGTAACATGTACTATTGCTTTACTCTGAGCGCTGACGGCGGCGCTCTGCTGCTCTCCGCGTCCAATAACATTCAAACTCAAGGCATCAGGTACACACCACGCTCAAGTCTGACTCGAGGCAGTTTCACACATCAGGTACAAACAAAACAGGGCTGTAACTCAAACCCCTGAATAAATAATACACGAACAGCCCTAACTTCAGGCTGCTTTATAGTATTCCCACAAACAGGCCTGTGATCAGAGCGGCATCAATAAGAGCGAAATACACAATGGAAGTACAGCATGTGCTCTGAGAGGTCTGCAGGGTCAATGTTGTTCTGACAGAGGAGAGTATAGAGGCCCAGAGAGCTCACTGCACTGAAGAGAAAAGCAAATATGACAATAAAAAGAGAAGCAGATGTTAAAAAGGTAAAGCAGAACAATTAAAAATATACCACAAAGACAAACTTTGATATTCACAAAAGTCTTCCTCTGTCTTTCTGATTAAAAAAATGACCTTGAATTTTATTGAAATGACCAACCTCAATTACATAAAGTTGGGCCGCTGTGTGAAACATAGAAAAATCAGAATATAGTAATTTGCAAATCCTCTTCGATCACTACCACACAAAGAAAAGTTATTTAATGTTCAAATCAATAAACTTTATTGTTATTTAAAAAATATTCCCCCATTGAGAATTTGATGCCTGCAACATGTTTCAAAGAAGCTGAGACAGGGGCAACAAAAGACTGGGAAAGTTGAGGAACGCTCAAACAACTCCTGTCTGGAACATTCCACAGGTGAACAGGTTAAAAGGAAACAGGTGAGCGTCATGACTGGGTATAAAAGGAGCATCAACAAAGGCTCAGTGATTCTGCTTAATCGTCCAACAGAACAATGTTTTGATACATAGAGTTGCAAGGAATTTAGAGATTTCATCTTCAAAAGTCCATAATATCATCAAAAGATTCAGAAAATCATTACTAAAACCTGCATTAGCCTGACTCTACTCCCCTTAAATAAAAGGATGCATCAGGTAAGTGCCACCATAAGTTACATTTTGCCCTGTTAGTCTGGAGGTACTTTGGAGGTACTTTTTAAAACTTTTGGTTAAATTCACACCTAAAATGAAGCCAAATTCTTAAAGGAAGCTCGATTCATCTACATGCAAAACAGCCTTTTTAAAATGTAATCATAACTGAACAGATCATGTGGAATAACATTTGACAAACAACTGAATGACTTTTCAATTATTACCATCAAAGTATGCAAGATGTCAAAGTTGATAGTCATGATTTTGAAGATTAGATGAAGAAATAGTTAGGAGCATCAAAAAGTAGCAGCTGTTCCCTTCAAGGTTTTAGGAGATTTGCCTTCTAAGTTACTGACTTCACATCTAAATTAATGCACCTAAAAAAAAAGAAAAAAAGCATAGATAAGAAAATCAATCAATTAATCAATCTTTATTCGCATATCCCCAGTTTGTTATCTCAAGGAACTTTACAATAGAGCAGGCTGAAGACATACATACTCTTCATTTTATAGATACTCATATATGCATATACACAAAGACATATATGTGTGTGTGTGTATATATATATTTATGTATATATATATATATATACATATATATATATTAAAGATCATTTTGTCAGTAGACCTCATCAATTTGATGCCACCTGCTTTATTTTCAATCAAAAAATCCTGTAAAATATTTTAATCATTAATTCTTCAAAGTATGACGTATAAATAGCATAAGGTCATTGATGTATGCTGTGTTTTTGAAGACGTTACATCTCTTCATGATGAGTTTATTGAATTTTCTTTCACAGCATTCCTTCACTATGGTAATTTGCAGACGGTCCCTAAGCTGTTGAGCCGACACCGGCAGTGTTTTGAGACAGTTTGAAGTTGTCTGGCTCGAAGGACGGCTCCTTTTGAGAATAACAAGGTTGTAGCTCGCAGTCTTCATGACAGTGATTAAAAGAGGGGTTTGGTTTTTAACTACGTTGTTTCATTGATGAGTTATTGATCAGCAAAGATTGAACTTAACCAAGTCAAAGACATGGAATCTCACATGCGCTCACAGTTTCTCGTGTGCACGAGAATGTTTCTTTTAGGCGCGAGGAAATTTTGAGTGCGCATGAGAAACTTATAATGTTTTTTTTTTCTGCCAATGTCCCTTTAGGAGCTCCGTACTTGTGGAGATTGTGGCCATGAAAATCAAGAATGTGACACTGCCTACGTTCATATGCAGTCAATATTCGGGTTAAGATCAATATTCAGGTTTCTGAAACATTCAGGATAACCCAGTTTACATGCGTGAGCAAACAGGGTTATTCCTCTATGCATAGTATCCCGAACAAAACAGCGACGCACGTAGAACATCGTCACGCACGGAGAATGTCATGACGCAATGCACATCATTTCCAGTTCTTCTTCCTGTATCCAATAGCAGCAGCACGGCGGATAATGAACAGCCCGGAGCAGCTAACAGTCGGTTTCGTTTTCGCTTTGGTGCTGGTACTGACCCACCACCAGTACTTGACCCTATTCTTTGTCAGTTTCTTCATTAATGGAAGACGAGAACGTGAAGAATTAGGAAATCGAGCCGGAGCTGTGCCATGTTACAAGTACCTCCTGTACTCAGAAGACCAAGATTCCTTGCAAGAAGAACATGCGCAGAACACAACTTAATGTTCCTTTCAATGAGGATATCCCGATCGGCGTATACATGACCAAATATTTGGGTTAGAAAAGGAGTAACCCAGGGGTGACTTTCGGGGTTTTAAAAACCAGATCATGAGCATGTTACGTTTTTTCAAAAGGTTTTTGGTGTTTACATGGCTGCACGCAACCGGGTTATTGCTAATATTCCGGTTATGAAAGGTTTAATGACTGCATGTAAACGTAGCCATTGTTTTCACAGGCGATCAGAAATTATTACTTTTTATGTCCCTGACAATTTTTGTCTTTCTTGGCAGCAGGTGGTTGGCAAATGTGAACATGTGCTAACCTCAGGCCTTAATTCAGACCTTATTCCAAAAAAATCTTCCTCAAAAATCCCACAGACTTTGACACCAGCTGAGTAGAGGTGAATACTGCTAACTCACCTCCACTCTCTAGGACTCAGCACTATATTTTCCACAGGCCTGCAGTCTCCCCTTGCTGTCATCACGCTCGTAGCTCCAGCCTCTTTCTCCTTAAAGGACAATGATTGTGCCTCTGCAGGCTGGGCCCGACAGGTCCAGCTTGAAGCTTGGATCAGCGTGATTAAAACACTGAATAAGGCAAATCCAGCTGCACTGTGAGGTTATGCCAGGTGCAGTAAACACAGTCCTCTGAACTCTCAGATTTGTTAGTTCAGTTTGACAAATAAATGAGGACGTTTAATAACCTGTTCTTTAAGCACGTTCAGGCACACTGAAACAGCAAAGCCTTTTCTTGTTTTAATCATGTTTTCTCCACACAATAATCGTGTTTGTTCCACCTGATGAACTTGGAGACAGAATCATCCCTTTTTGCTCTGTTTTTGATTTATTTATTGTGATGGTTCATGCTGTTACCTAGTTTAAATCTAAGCCCATCTGCTGCTTGTTAGAAATGATGCCTAAAATAACTTCATTCTCAGTCTGGTGTTTTTGTGTGAGTGTAGTCCACTTGACCCTGTCTCATGGTCTGAGGTCAGCTGTAAAAATGATCAGCCTCTGTGATTAATAAAGTCATCTGAATGTGAAAAAACATGCTGGCTCTTACAACACAGTGTGTCTGCACAGACTCTGCTGGATTGAATTATCACAGCAGGGATGCCAGTCACTCATGCATGCATGAACATCCACACAGCAAATCAAAATCAGATCTGCGTGGAGGATATTATGCATCCATTAAACCACATCAGCCACATTAGATGACAGCCAGCTGATGCCTCTGTGTTGGCTCAGTTACATCTTTATGTTGTGGACACCAGAGAGAAGCTGTATGTGAAAGAGCCACCATATAAACAAACATCTCCTCTCCCTGTCAGAGCGGCACATATTGATGGCACTGGTTGGTTGGCACTGTTGGTGTGGGACGAGGGAGGGGGGTGGGGGGCATTGTCCCGTCGGGAGGCGATCGATTGTCACATCCTGTGAACCCTGCATGTAACACGGGAGAGCTCTCCAACTCACAGCGAGCCAAACAACACACACAGAAACACTGAGGGACAGAGACCGAGGACAGCCGAGGGATGTGGGCTGGAGGACAGGGACCCAGCAGAGTGGACCACCAAACACCTCCATGGGGTAGCCACGAAGACTCGGCTGGTTCTTGGGATTCTTATTTGACCACAATGAAGAGCATCGAGAGACGAAGATGGAACCCATACCAATGAAATGTAAGTGATGATGCTGTGATTTCAAACTCCAGAAAACTGCAAAAGAAAGGCAGGCACTTGATGTATGTCTCGGAGGATGGAGGGACATGTTTTGCATGTACTTAACATTGAAAGTAGTGCTTTCCACCAAATTTGGACCTTCAAAAACACCAACTGCAGTCCATCTGCACTTTCAGGTCTGAAATTAAAGTTAATTTGTTAATTTACTACAGGAGGAATGGAGCTCAGGAAACTTCTTGCAGGTCTTAAAAGTCAGTTTGCGTCAGTATAAATTATTTTGTCCTGAACATTATCCTTGTGAAAAAGGACACAAATGCAAACTAACAACTTCAGTACAGTATCATAGAGCCAAAACATTATTTACCCTTAGTTCAACAAGCCCTCACCCATTGACAGGCCTCATTTTTAACATGCTTGTATGTCACATGATCAGCAATTATCCCTGTCAGTCAGACATCAGCATAAGTACTGCAACATTTGATTGGATGAGCACATTGTTGCTGGGACTGTAGTACTACATGCAGTTTAAAAATGAGAAAAAAACAGAAGCATCTGAAGGAACCAAGGACTTCCAAACCTTGAGTCAAAGTTTACACCTGATTTTTGACATTGGGAGATTCACAGTTTGTTTAGTGTCCCTCGAAGTCGAGGTTAAATGATTGATAAACCGTCATATTTCAAACTTTTTTTTGCCACAAAGACCTTTTGTCAACATTCATGGTTATAAAGAATCTCACATCCACATTCAAACTCTAAACACCAAGTATTTCCTGAAAGTGCCAGAGCCAGTTTCTGAACTCTCACCCAACCATCCCAGTGGTTGATTGACACGCTCTGTCATTTTCAAGAAAGCTCGCTGAACTTTGTTTGACCCAATTTCACCAAACTTGGCTTTCTACTCGGAGCTCCAAATGTGAGGCTGCCGTCCAAACTGTCCCAAAGGGCTGCAGCTGTGTGATGGAATCAGAGGGTAAAGGGTTTGGGTCTGAGGGACACAGAAAGGTCAGGGGGGTCAAGTGATTGGAAAGTTCTCCTGGTACTTTATTGGGAACATTCATCCAACTGTTTGTTAAAGCTAATCAGCCAATCACAAGGCAACAACCCAGTGCACTCAGGCATGTAGTCATGGTCAAGATGACCAGCTGAAGTTCAAACTAGTGATTGAAGACACTTTGAAGCTCATTGGTACCAGACAGGCTGGTCTAAGTATTTCAAAAACAATACACAACCATCTCAGTTGTTTAGAGACAATGGTCAGAGAAAAAGAAAATATCCAGTGAGGAGCAGCTCTCAAGATGATAGTAACGCAACAGGACTAAAATAACTACTGCTTACAACCAAGGTATGCAGATGAGCTACAGCAGCTGAAGATCCCATCTGGTGTCACTCCTTTCAGCGAAGAACAGGAAGCATCGGCTACAGTTCTCACAGGCTCACCAATACTGGACAACAGAAGGTTGTAAAAATGTCTCCTGGTCTGATGAGTCTGGATTTCTGCTCCACATTCAGACGGTCATGAAAGCATGGATCCATCAGGCTGCTGGTGGGGGTGTGATATTTTCTTAGCACACTTTGGACCTTCTAGTACCAACTGAGCATCGTTTTAAACACCACGGCCTACCTGAGTTAAGATCTCCACAGGCCCCAGATCTTAATCCAAGAGAGCACCTTTGGGATGTACCAAATGAAGTGACCAGTGTGTGTATATTTACGAGGATCAGCTTGGAAAATTCCACAGAAATTTCACAGATAGCATACGATTCAACAAAGAAATAAGCAGTGTGCACATGTTTGAGCATCACATCTACACAACGCATGGTAACAAACAAGATGGCTACATTTGGGAGAGATCACAACCCAAATGATGTGTTCATGAAAGATCAAATTAGGGTGGCACACTTAGTTCAACAAGCTGAGAGTGACACTACATAGAAGAGCACAGGGGCCCTTTTTGAGATATTAAAGGCCTACATTGCGTAATTGTAGTTACCTTTGTTCCTGCCCTTTCCCGGCTCATTTTTACTGCTCGAATGTTGCCAGCATTGACCAGTTGAGCAGTTTTCATAAAACAAATGTAGCAGTTCTTTAGATCAACAGAGAACAATAAGAAAAAACATCCCAAAGTAAGCAAAAAAATAATAATACACACACATACACGTCAAAGACCTCGATTTAACAGAACTGTGTTTGTGTGTGTGCAAGGAACTGTGTAAATGCCATCGTAAGATCAAAATGAGAAAACACTGGAGATAAAAGGGAAAAGCAGAACAGAACATAAGTAATAATAGAATTAAAATAAATAGATAACAGATTGAGATAAATAATAAATTGCTGTTTGGTAAGAATGATAAGACAAACAAAGCTTAAATGTATGATTCAATAAAACATGTTAAGATATAAAAATGGGGAAGAAATTATTCAAAAGCAAGATTAAAATGGTAGTTCTTGTGTTTGCTCTTAAAAATACTGACATTCTGCTGCCCCCAGGTCTGCAGGCAGGCTGAGACACAGAAATGGGCTGAATAACTAAAACGGTGAGTCTTTGTCGGTCTTATAGCACAACTAAAAAAACACCACCTGAAGACCTGGGGGCTCTCACAGGCTCATATGATAAAAGCAAATCAGATAAATAGCCTGGACCAAGACCATTAAGAGATTCAAAAACTCATAAAAGAGCCTTAAAATCAATTCTAAAAGATACAGAAAGCCAATGCAGAGACTGGAAAATCGGAGTGATGTGGACTCTACCTGGTCTTTGTCAGCACCCTTGCACCTGAAGCTGTGAAATTATGGGGGGGCATTCCCAATATGAGCCCATCAAATGTTGCAACCCAGTTTATTCCAGTAATATGGTACAGAAGACATTTTGGTTACACCAGTTTTTGATTGCATTTAAAATCAACATAGTTGATGACTTTTGAGTATTCTAATCGTAACTCTCTGACAAAGGGACAAAGTTTTAATGCCACTATAGACCCTCTCCATGTTTGCTGACAGTGTGATGTTTTTTAGTGGGTGTGGCTTCACTGAGGGTTTAAACAAGCCTCCAACATATTAGCAAAAAACTGGTCACCAACTTGTTTATGACTTGTTCTCATCAGCTGTGGAAGAAATTTCAGGTTGTCTTAATAAATGAGGCCCCAACACCTCTGGACCTGACACAGTTACATGGACTGAGTTTGTTACGACCCCACACGCTCATGGATCCCTCCTCTGGTGGGTAAGAAACACTCCCCTCCCCTGATGGAGAGGTCCTGGTTGAATTCTCCAATCGTTTCAATGCTTGCTTGACAGAGTTATTTTTCAATTGGATACATCCCCAACTCAGAGAGAAAACCAAAGCAGGGAGAATTGTGGATTAATGCTGTTAGATGTTCCACTGAGTCTGCAAATTTAAGAGGACAACAGCAACAAACAGACTTCTGCAATGATTTTTATCTAAATCAGAAAATTACTGCCTTTAAGTAAATGACAGCTGATAGTGATTCTGGTCATATGAAAAAATAAGCTAATGTTTTTGTTCAACCATGTTTTGAAGATATTGTTTTCCCTGTCTCTCATCCTAAAGAGCAGAATTGTTAATCCAAACACGTTGAAAACACGTAAAACTGCCCTTTTTTCTCTTTTAATCCAGGTGTGGTGTAAGGGGAAAGATTCTCTAATATTACATGCCTGAAAGGATGTTCTGCCAAAAACTGTGCTTTTTCAATATTTTATTATTATCTGGGGTGCTAAATGGGGTCCAAAGTGCCTACAATATGAAGTTAACATCAATTCCTATTTTTTGGATTTTGGTCATGAGACTGAAAGCTATCAGTTCATCTTTGAGACATTTATTTTGGCTCTTTTTACGCCACTGCTGCTGACAGACAGCAACATCTGCTTTTACATTCTGATACCAAGGAAACCACCGGGCAATCTAATGGTGTATCACCAATATGTCTTCAGTGACAACCTGTGGGTTATTGATGTCAGTCATGTGAAATCCCTGTGTGCCATGTGTGTTGAAATGAAATAAATACGGCAGATTAGTCACATGCTAATTCAACTGCTATTCCCCTTTATTTTGTTGTAAAACACTTAAAATAAAAATTGAGTGGTCAGCAGTAATACAGTATGTTGTCTTTAATTTCCAAGAGATGACTTTCTCTTAACAGCTTCAGTCATTAATTATTTTTATTTATTTATTTATTTATTTATTTATTTTTAAGTGTTTGATTTACTTTCAAACAAGTTAAAAATCCAACCAATTTTTTTTCTATATGTCATGTTTTTTTAGGGAGTTATCCATCTGCCCACTACAGTGGACACCATATGTAAATGGTTCAAACTGTAATTTAATGGAATTTAATGCTGATCAACAAACACATGTGTTTTACAAACATTTATTAAGAGTAAATGATATGAATTTGGAAAATATCATGTGACACTTTCACCCCCTTCTAGAATTTTCTCCTGTAGGTCTAAAGTCTCTCTGAGAGAAAACATAAAATTTAAGAGGAATAAGTTATTAGATTAAGTGTAATTACACTGTAATAACCCACACTTCAGACAAAGATTAGAACAAAAACACAAACATGCACAGTCCCCCTACCCACTCAAAGGCTTTCCCATCCTCGTTTTACCAAATAAATAGAGTGTTAGCATTAAAATAAAATGCAAAATCTGAAGTATATTTAATATTGCTATTTAATTGAAGTACTTTTTTGTGAATTACACCAATATTTAAATGATAATAATTTAAAAAAAAAAAACAGGTTAAATCTGAATACAGGCATTAAACTTCAGAATACTGCCTTTAGTGCATAACGTCCAAAATTGTTCATAACATCTAAATGTATATATATACACATAAATACATATACATATATATATATATATATATATATATATATATATATATATATATATATATATATATGTATATATATATATATATATATATATATATATATATATATATATATATATATATATATATGTGTGTGTGTGTGTGTGTGTATATATGTATATATATATATATATATATATATATATACACACGCACATAAATACATATATATTGTATTTTTTTTGCCTGTCTGATTCCCCCTGAAGGACGTGGTGCATTTCCTCCTTTGTTGTCCATTTTGGTTTATGACACAATATCCCAATTTGACAAAAAAATACAAAGATGATATTTTTTGTAAACTTGAGACAATCATTTGGGAGTTCACAGCCTGGTAGTTGGGACATTAATGGTTAAAAATAAACTTCAAGTATCAGTCGACTGAAGTGTCCATTGCATGAAAGGATTAATGTGAAAAACTTGTGCTGACTTCTGTTTGTGAGCCATTCTCTTTTGTTTACATTATTGTTGTTTGCTAATAATCCAAAAACCCAACATGGTACCAAAAGAAGAGCAGTCTGAAAGCCAAAAGAGGCTCCTATAACTAAACTGATCCAAATGAGTCAGATTGCTAAAAGTAACTGCAATTTCCATCACCAATAGCATATAAATGAAAAAAAAAAAAAGGTTAATGTTGTGCTTCTCCAGGTTAAACCGGTTGAGAAAACGGTGTTGCATGACTAAGCCATATCAATAAGGATTAAAACCACAGTTTGACTCTTTGGCTGTCTGCTGGTCTGTGGTGAAGGTTAATATTTGCCTCCAGTTTTATTTTGTTTTGCCTCCAGCCAATGGAGTGGCATCAGTCATTGTTCAGATACTCTGAGGAGAATCTAAAGTTGACATTTTCTCAGCCAGGATTTCACCCGCATTCTTTCCTCACTTTGTGTTTTTAGATTATTATTATTATTATTTTTTTATTTTTTTTTTTTTGAAGGGCTGGCATTTTTTGTGCCTTTATTGACAGGAGAGAGAGAGACAGTGGATAGGCTCATGAAGGGGGTGAGTGAGAGAGAGAGTAGAGGAAGCCACTCTGCAGGCTGGCCACAGGCTGATGCGAACCCGGGTCGGCGGAAGCATATACTTGGGATGTGCCTGGTTGTTTACCACTCTGCCAAACCAGCACCCCGCTCACTTTGTGATTTTGTGGCTGATCAGAACTCATGCCAGGGCAGAGAAGACTGAGACGTTGACAGTCCTCCATGTTTGTTTCTCACCTGAAGTCCCTTCTGCTCATGGACGTTTCAGTGAGACCTGATGTCTGCATGATCTCCACTGTACAGCACCCCCAAAGGGACATTGGCAGAAAAAAATACTAAATTATGCACACCTGACATTTTCTTGTGCTCATGAGAAACTGACAGTGCGTGTGTATGTGAGATTCCACGCCACTGACTTGGGTAAAGTTAGAAAGATATTCACAGACTCGGACTTTCCGGGTCAATAACTTGTCAATGAAACAAACACTAACAAATCCAACCCCTCTTTTTAATCACTGTCATGACTGAGCTACAACCTTGTCTCTTAAACAAGCCAGACAACTTCAGTTGGTCTCAATATGCTGTTAGTGTTGGCTCAATGGCTTAAGGACTGTGGGCAAATTACCAAAGCGAAGGAATGCTGTCAAAGAAATTCAGTAACTTCACATAAAATGATGTAATGTCTTCAAAAACACAGTACACATAAATGACCTTAATGTGTTTCATACCATATGTCACAGTTTGAAAAATGATGCGTAAAAACATTTTACCGGAGTTGTTATTGATTGAACATAAAGCCAATGCCATCAAATTTATGAGGTCTACTGACATTATCATAAAATATGAATGTTGCCTTTTTGACAGTGATAAAAAGAGGGGTCAGATTTGTAACTGCGTTGTTTCATTGATGAGTTATTGACCCGGAAAGTCTACATCTGTGAATATCTTCCAACTTTACACAAGTGAATCTGACGTGTGCACGCATTGTTTGTTTCTCGTGAGCTTAAGAAAATTTCAGTTCCTTTTTTTCTGCCAGTGTCTCTTTAAGGGCTCTGTGCCTCTGGGACAGTGTTACTACAAACAACAGGTGTGTGGCGTGTTTGGTCCCAAACCTCTATTGTTCCACTGCCTTGGTTTTAAGAAAGACAAAACAGTCTCAGACCAGCTACTGCAGGGTAACGGAGCAGATCAAATAAGCATGTTGTGCATGATGTAAGTCTCCATAACACATGATCACAGGCAGCCATGGGCTTTGAGACATCCACAAGGACTCACCCTGTTTTTATCAGGTTCCCTACAAAAACATTGAAGAACACAGACCAAAGTCACTAGATGACATAATAATTAAACCTCCACACCTCCTGAGCATGGAGGAAAATGCTGTAAAAACAGCGATGAAAAGGTGCTGACTGTGTGTGTTTTTCATCCACTGGTCATCAGTACGAGCTGATCTGATGTGTCTATTGATTACTGATGGGTAAATGATCTGTTCTGACCTCTGACTTGTCTCCCTCTACATCAGGGGGGTTGAGCGCTCTCATGTGCTTTGACTGTCCTTCAGTTCTCCAGTATTCCCACATAGTCTGCTCATGTAGTGTCCTGTTCATGCTGCAGATTTATTTATTTAAATGCTGCGGAGCTGAACACAGTCCTGAGCAGCTTGAAAAACAAGATCACATGACAGTGAGAGAACTTCAACTTCACAAGATAACTGCTAGATCATGAGAATACCAGAAGAACGACACGTGAACAGGTCATCTTTCCTGCCTTATGTTGATTTGCTGCCTGCATCAGTGTTGTTTTCATAAAGTGATTTGCTGTATTTTGACTGGAAAAGCCTGAGTGCTTGTTTTCTGTTTTGGGTTAAAGTGCTGTGCAAAGACTACCACGAAGTTGCAGCAGCTCTCACTGAAAACAGACTTCATATTTCCAGGAAACCAGCGTACAGCTGCTGGCACTGCTGGAGACAGATCAAGGTTATGCATGATGTGGAAACCAACGGATTAGCAAAACCGGTGGATGATTTGCTGTGAAGTGCTGCGCAAGTATGGAGGGCTATGTGGAAATTGGGGGCTAATATTGTTGACTTGTGCAGTGTAAAATGTATTAACAACTATGTTCAGAGCACATGTGGCCAGTTGTTCAAGTGCAAGGTTTAACATCAAGTTCATCCCAGGTGTCGTATCAATCAATCAATCAATCAATCAATCAATCTTCCTTTGTATAGTGCTAGTTCATCACAAGTGTCATCTCAAGGCACTTTACAATCGAGCAGGCTGAAGCCATATTCTTCATTTAGTAGATTCACATATATGTATGTATACTAAATAACATATATTTGTACATACACATACATACACAATATTGCCAAAAGTATTCGCTCACCTGCCTTGACTCACATATGAACTTAAATGACCACTCCACACCATAATCCCCCCTCCACCAAACTTTACACTTGGCACAATGCAGTCCGACAAGTATCGTTTTCCTGGCAACTGCCAATCCCAGACTCATCCATCAGTTTGCCAGATGGAGAGGCGCGATTCGTCACTCCACTGCTCTAGAGTCCAGTGGCGGCGTGCTTTACACCACTGCATCCGACGCTTTGCATTGCACTTGGTGATGTATGGCTTGGGTGCAGCTGCTTGGCCACGAAGCTCTCTGCGCATTGTTCTTGACAGCAACAAAGAGACAAAAAATAAGAATTTATGATAGAGACAAACCCATGGATGCCCAGATCATAAATCTGTTCCCATCATATTTGTCTCTGCTGAATATAAATTCAGTCAATCAGTCTTTATTTATATAACACCATAGTTGTAACCTCCACCAAGGAGGTTATGTTTTCACTAGGGTCTGTCTGTTAGCAAGATTATGGAAAAACTACTGGATGGATTTACATTTACCAGAGGTGTAGTTTGGGCCAAGGAAGAAGCCATTAAATTTTGGTGGTGATACAGGCATTGGTCTGGATTCAAAAAGTTCCCAAAATGTAAAAAATTCCCATAGATTATTATTGGGTGGAATTTTAAAAAATCATATGTCTCTCATTTTTTTCAATGGATTTGCTTCCAACTTTACAGGATAATATGGGGTCAATGTCTCTATCATCAAGACAACTTTCATCTGGATCTGATCCAGACTTATGTCACAAAAGACACTGAACTTTATAATGGGAAATCCCATTGACGACATTCAGTAATTCATATAAAATCCAATTACTAAGTGATGTCCCCAAAGCTTGTTGTGTTCATACAGGATAACAACCTCTGTGTCTGTGCTGAGTTTGGTCTGGATCCTGGCTCTATTCTGGATCTGGTGATCTAGAACTGTATCTTTTACAGGGGTTGTGGAAAAGCCACTGCTGGAAATAAGCTGCTTGGCAGAGGTCTGAGTGTTTTTCTAGTTGAATATAAATTTATTAAAGGTAAGCCCCTTAAGATGTGGCATCTCATTTTCAAGAGAGTCCTCATGTGTATATGGTTGTAAAGATGGATGTATAATCAATAACAACCATGGATAGAGAGATCAATCTAATATTAACATTAACATCTATAAAGATCATAATCTGGAGAGAAATGATGTTGATTAATATAATAGCATCTAGCTGAACTGCCGTTAAAATGGTTTAACTGGTCTAAAGTCTGAATTTATGTTAAATGGTGTCATTTCTGTTGATGGTTGATCAGGATAGAGCACATGGAGTGGAGCAGGTCCACAGCAGCAGGTCATCCATGATTGTTTGTCAAGGTCACACTAACATATGTGTGCTGTTTGCAGGAACTATATGTGTTTAATTTGGTTGATCTCTCTGAAGTTAATATCAGGAACTGTAATGATGATGGAATGGGGCTAAAGGAATGGAAATAACTGTAATTGTAGTCTTTGCACAGCAATGACAGGAGAATAGAGCCTGTGTGTGAATTCTGCACAGTCAAGCTACACAGGCAGATATGAGAGGTCATTCTTCCATAATTAGGATAATGACGTTCTTTAGTTTTATTTACTTTTCAACCACCACCCCATGACCCATAACCTGGAATTGGTTGGCAGCCTACTGGGTGTGGGACTCTGCCTCAGTGTACATTGAGAAAAAAATACATTTAAAACTGTAATTAAGAGTCTTTATGTTATTTTTGTCTTTTTTAATTAGTTAATGTGTTGGCAGCCTAGAGCCACATTGCTGAACTTAAGAAAATATCTGTAAGCTTAACAATTTTTCACTAATATTATTGTAGGTATTATTACAAAGCCACATCATTTGCTTCTTAAGGTAAAGTTACCCAAACCAAATACTCGGTCTTTTGGCCCATCAGTGGCTTTATCCATTATGTGTTGGTTAAGGGCAGACAGATATCCTGGTCCATCTGCAAGAACTTCAAATGTTAATGAAGTGATCACCATAACCTAGAAATGTCTTTTTTACATCATTTTTCATGATAGAAGAAACAACCCCTCCTGTGGTCCAGCTCTTTGAAGCTAATGTGTTGTATGCTAACGTTCACGTTTTGTCTCCACAGTTTGAAGACATGCGGCACTGAAGTGGTGAGAAGCTGACCATGGGTGACTGGAACCTGCTGGGCAGCATCCTAGAAGAGGTCCACATTCATTCCACCATCGTGGGAAAGATCTGGCTCACCATACTCTTCATCTTCCGCATGCTGATCCTGGGCGCCGCCGCTGAGGACGTATGGGATGACGAGCAGTCAGAGTTCGTCTGCAACACCGACCAGCCGGGCTGCAAGGCGGTCTGCTATGATCGTGCCTTCCCCATTTCCCTGATCCGGTTCTGGGTCCTGCAGGTCATCTTTGTGTCTGCGCCCTCGCTGGTCTACATGGGCCACGCCCTCTACTGCATACGGACGCTGGAGAAGGAGCGCCACCGGAGACGAGCCCAGCTGAAGGACGAGATGGATGACGCTGAGTTGGCGGTGGAGGAACATAAGCGCCTGGAGAGGGAGCTGAGGAGGCTGGATGAGCAGAGGAAGGTGAAGAAGGCTCCTCTCAGAGGCTCCCTGTTGAGAACCTACATCATCCATATCCTTACCCGCTCTGCGGTGGAGGTGGCCTTCATCCTGGGCCAGTGTATTCTCTACGGGGTCCAGCTGGAGCCTCTCTACAAGTGTGAGAGGCTGCCCTGCCCCAACAGTGTGGACTGTTACATCTCCAGGCCCACAGAGAAGACCATCTTCATGGTCTTCATGATCATCATCGCTGGTGTGTCACTGTTCCTCAACATCCTGGAAATATCCCACCTGGGCATCAGGAAAATTAAACGGACTCTGTATGGAGACAGATACATGGAGGACGATAGTTTGATTTACAAGAACAAGAGGAAGTCGTCATACCCACAGCTCTGTGTGATGAGTAATGTATCACCTCATAACGGACCGTTGACTCAGACTTTTAAGGTCATCCCAGAGGCAAACATCAAGTCTCCCTACTATAACAGCGGGCTCAAAGCCGGCCATGATTCAAGGGGACAGTACAGCCTCGCTCACCTGGTCCAAACCAGCCTTGTTTGCCCCCAACCAAGGGTGCCTCTGACATCTGGCCAGAACTGTGATGTCCAAGACCCCCAAACCCACGAAGGTCCAGAAATCCACACAGCCTTAGTGGACGAGCACCCAGGCTGGTCCTCTGCAGTCTCCAACGAGGAGGGGATCGCAACAACCAACGATGATGAACCCAACGAGGGCAGGCACACGCTCCAAGCATGTCACATAGAAGCTCTGCTGGCCAGTGCCAACATAAGTGCCATCAGAGAACAGTACGAGGACGAGCGGAGGGACTCGATAGCGAGTGAGGTCGCAATCCCCAATCCCCGGAAAACCAGCTTCATGATCAGACCCCCATCTGAGAGTCTGTCCTCCATGACAGCCTCCACCAGCCCCTCCTTACATACCTCAGAAGAGTCGGACGAACTTGGATCTCTGCAGGGAGACATGCCCATGATGCCCCCGTCAGGAGGACGAAGGATGTCAATGGCAAGTAAAGGGAGGGAAAAATGGTCCCAAAGGTCTGAGGCCATGTGCATATGTTTGCAGGAGGACTGAGGTTTTCCTCTCGCATAAAAAAAATCATCGTAAAAAGTCTCCAAAAATATTTTCATCCACATGATGAAGCTTTAATGTTCTGTTATGGTACAGTCCATCACATGGAACAATGTCCCTGGTGTAGTTTTTCTTTCTGTTCCTCTGCACTGACCATCTCATTTTAAAGTTCTTCTATTCCCCTGAAGCATCACTGGTGTTACAGGTTAACTGGTGACAATGTTGAATTGTGTTCACTAGGAATCTTCTTAAAGGTCCCATATTTTACTCCTTTTCTGCAGTTTAACATGGATCCTTGATGTCTTCATGAAACTTTATTAAACTGCTTTGGTCCAAAGAGCCTATGAATAAAGCACAGCTGCATTCTTTCCACGCTCACGTAACCCCTCTGTTCAGAATGGCTGGCTTTGAGGGCGGTTGCCTTAATATGCTAATGAGCCAGAGCAGAGCAGCTTACATATGGGCAATTCACAATGGACCTGCAGCATAACTAAATGATCTGAGCTCTGGCTCTCCAGCCATGCGGCGCTTACACTCTTGAACACACACGAACCATAAAATCATGCCAGTTCCCAGATAACAGCGAATGTTCCCCCAAACATCACAGGCTAACGCACATCATGCTCACCGTGGCCTAGTCACCGCAATGGGACACAGCCGTAACTTAGCCTACCCTCTGGGGTAACGTTAGCAGAAACAGATGGGGTGGGTAAAGGACTGATTATATTAAGCCGACTGTTAAACTTCTCTCGACTAATGTAATAATGCTTATACTTTGAAGTTTATCTTTCAGACTTTCAACAAGTAACGTGAACACTGACGAACATGTTGTGCAGTTACCTCTAGTTCACTTCCCCCTGCTGTTAGCATTAGCTCATAGCAATGAGCAAAATAAATACTACACAGCATTAAAATACTCACATTTCCATCATCAGTTTTTGCAACAGATTGTTGGTACTGAGCCTGGATTCAGGAAAAGTCTAGTTCCCAGTCCTGTGTTGAACTGACTGAAGTTGAAGAAGCAGTCGGACGTGAAGTGACTGGCACACACGTACAGGTTTTAGCCAACTGTAGCTGCTCATTCCCTTCAAAAATAAAAATAATCCTCCGAGGCTGGTAGCCTATATGTGAAGACATATGGCTGCACTTTGCAGAGGAATCTCTCCAGCATGGAGGAGGGGGGGTTCTCAGATAGAAGAATCAGGTTAGGCTTATGCAGAGGAAATATGTAACTGTATATCCACAGACTCAACAGCTCCCCAAATACCATTTACAGAGTTTACCTACGGGTTTTGTTGTCTACTATCACATTTTGTGGGCTGGGAGGAAGGCCAAATACCCCAAAATGTATTCAAAAGCCTTAAAAAAATGTTCTTTTGCATAATATGTGCCCTTAAAATGTTCACAGCCTTTGCCAAGGAGGCTATGTATATCCTGGTTTCTGTCCATTCATAGATTTATTTGTTAACTCAAAGAGTTCAGAACTGATTTTAATGACAATTGTGATCGACAAGTAAGATGTGATTTGGTTTATGTGCGAATCCAGGAACTCTACAATGTTCACAAAGCACCACAGAGGTGTAAATATTAAGCTTGAAGTGGCAGCCTGAAATGGGCTACTGCGAGATTGGGCAGTTTATTCAGATTTTCAATAATAATTCCAAAAGTTCTCAGCTGATTTTATGACATTTTTCAGGGAAAGTTGGTCATGGCATAAGGGAGAAATTAATGTATTTTGGTGCAGATCTGAAGCTGAATGTGGATTCAAGAGGTTTCTTAAGGATTTGTTCACACTAAGAGACAGGGCAGTTGTCCACATTTCCTTGTTGGATGTTTTAGCTCTTGGAGCATGTCTAGTTTTTAAAGACATATCTAATAAGCTGCTGAGATACAACAAAAGCATTCATGATCCCTCTTATGGGTTGTAACATCTGTTCTAACTATGACAGTCACAGACAGACAGCTGAAGGTCATCAGCAAACACTATTTAACCCTTAACATTTAGTCTTGTCTGAAATTATCATTGGACATAACATTGGATGTAGGGATTGTATCCTCAGAGTGTTGTATGATGCAGGAGTGACTATGCATATGAGCATTTAAGACTTTGCGTTCATTTCACATCTCTACTGTAAACAGTGTATGACAAGGACCTGGAAGTCTTTGGCTTTGTCCTCACCTAGACAAATATTTTTCTACACAACTTTTTCTGTGTATTTTGGCCCTTTGTACGCATGAAAATAGCATTTTATGTCTCTGAAAACACACACAAAAAAAAAAACAAACAAAAAAAATCTGCAAGGGTGAAGCTTTCAGAAACTCCATTAAGAGTGTTTGCATGTAAACAGTAAAACTGGTGAACATTACTAACTGGACCTTCTACATACTTATACACTCTCACACTTGAAGAGTTTCCCTTTATGTTACTGCCAAATTTATCCACAATCTGACAACACAAATCAGACTTGGAGTTAAATGAGTGTCTGATGGCCTTAGCTGCTTGTATCCATTATTTCTATAATTAGAGTAGATTTTAAAACTAGAAGTTTCAGCACTCACTCATTATATGTAACACCAGATGGACTAAACAGAATATATTTCACAGGTCCATCTGAGCACCAGCACGAAAAGTGGGCCACACCTTTCAAAAAGAATATCCAGCAGATCATTGGATGATCATTCTGTCAATCACATTCAGTATTGGCCAATCTGATATTGCAGTAGGCGGGTTAGTACTACTGCAGTGTAAAGAACAAAATGTAGGGAAACCGGTTCAGCAGCCACTAACACATATTGGAAGTTGAACAAAAATATCATTTTTATTGAGAACTGTTTTCAGTATTATTTGTTTTTAATTCATTGAGAAAATGTGGTCTAGATCTTGTCAGAACTGTTACTGAAGCTGTTAGTATCTATGCTAATCTCAATCAAACAGTTGCTGTTTCCTGTGTCATGCTCGTAGCTCCTGCCTCTTCCTGCTTTAGGACACTGATTGGTCAGTGCCTGTGCAGACCGGGCTCTGTTGTTCTGGCTTTTAGTTTTGCAAGATAGATCTGCCAGGTCACAGACAATGAATCAGGTGGATCCAGCTGCACTTTGAAGTTGCATTGGATATATCCTCAGGTCCAAATTTTAGCCATACAGTCCAAAGTATTGAAATTCTACCTACTGTATTAGAAATACTACAAATGAGTATCACTGTTGGCCATCTCTAGAGGCAGAGGGCATGTTGTGACGACTGCTGCCATCGTCCATCAATCAGAGACATCTCTGTGACACTCTAGGAAAGAGTAATCTGTTTGCTCAAGATGTGTCATAAAACTAAATATAACAGCATAGACTGTATAATGGGGGGTAGTGGGGGTGCACCTTTTCCTTCCCCTTTTCCAGCCCTGTCCATGACACTGTAGGCTGAAGGGGTATTTTATGTAATGTAAGACACATGTCCCTGAAGCTGAAACTCCAGGATTTATCTGCACTGTAAATAAAAATAAAAATTTCAGTTAACACCCTGGTCACAGTTTAAGCCTTAACTCTGCTCATAAAGTTTTAAAGCTGAAATAAAGTTAGTGACATCATTTAAAGCTGTTGACAGCATATAACAGTGCTTGTGTGTTTGATGTGGATGAAGATGTTTTAAAGGGGCATGCCAACATTCTTATTGTTTTTATGTCTTGCCTTAGTCCACGCCAAAGCTCGCCCCCCGCTAGTTTGCTTAGCTCAAACACTGGGAATCAATGGGTAGCACCACCCTGCCTCTGCCTACAGTTATCAGATAAACTCTTCTGCAGCTCTTCTGCTTGTTGTGACTCGATTTTTAACTGCGCCATATTGCGTTAGCTTCTACTATCATCATGTTATCTTCTTCTACTCCTAAACAGAGGCTTTGTTTTTTTGGCCTTCTTCCGCAGTGGTTTGCCCTAGAGATGTGACGATCCCAAACAAGTTGAGTCTTTTGAACAGCTCTTTTAAGTGAACAATAATACAGCATCAGAGATGACTAGTTCAGTGAAGGGGAAAGGGGAGGGACCGGTCGTGGTATTTGAGAGTGTCGTTTGGTTTTAGAAAACTTTTGAAAACAATGGACATCTTTTAGCCAGAGTGGACATGTTTGCAAAGCTTCACATAGCGGTATAAAGGTATCAAATCCCCAACCAAGGATAAACATTAGGCTCCATGACCTTAACCTTTTAACATATGACCTTTAGCAATCTAATCATTGCATCATTGAATCACTGTTTCAAGTCTGATGAAAATCCCTTGGAGCATTGTTGAGATATTGTGATCAAGTCACTAGATATACGTAACGGATAACCCAAGAATGTAACTCTTCAGGTGTCACTGGCATAAAGACAAGCAGTTACGGTGCTGTTACCTTTACTCATCATGTTACTGCTTTATATACTGACAAATTGACTGGTTAGGTTATTGCATTACGGTCATGTCCCACTACATAATATTGTCTTGATTAGATTTGCCTTTACCTGAGCATTTTGGGTCTTCCTAAGAGATCACACCTTTTACCTGGAACTGCAATTCTGAATCACTCACAGCAAGGTTCCAAGGGAGACGATCCCATCCGGCCATTATTTATACCAGTTATCTCTTTTGGGGTTTGGCCTTTCCCAGCAGAAATCAGGGGAAAGGCAGGGCACATCCCAGACAGCCATTTATGCTCATACCTCCGGGCAATTGAGAGTCTCCAAATAACCTAGCAAGCAAGTTTTTGCTCTGTGAGGGGAAACTGGAGTACCGCGTGAAAAACCCACACATACACAGGAGTCAAACTAGCAACTCTCTTGCTGTGAGGCAAAAGCATGTACCTGCTGCACTAACATGAAGCCTGAAGTGAAACGAGCCAAGACTAAGGTCCCTTTCATGCCTAAATTTTCAGTTTGGTTTGTGTGAAAGTTGCAACATTGTTTCATCTTTCATTTGGTTTGGTGTTCTTTGACACTCTGCTTTGTCAAGTCGACCAGAGGCTGTCGTGTAATGCAGCCGCCCACCACTATTTGAGGCTGAAGCTGTGGTCTTTGTTCCTGCCATTGGTCCTGTTGGTGCCAACCTGACACATCTGATGGACCGTTCAATAGTCCACGTGGGCAACAGTCCATAGAAAGTGTTTGGGAATGGGCAGAAACTTTCAGAAGCATAACCAGCAGGTGATTAGATGATCATCCCATCAATCACATTGGTCATAGGCTAAAGATAATGTAGTAGCAGGGCACTATTGTGGCAGTGCAAAATATAAAATGTAAACCACTTCACTGAACAACTCTTGCTACAACATGTCATTGGTAGAGCAAAAATATCCTGTCAGATTGAGCAGTGCTTTCAGGCCTTTTGTTTGGTTTTTATTTCATAAGAAATGCAGTCCAGATCTGACAAAACTGCTAGTGATGCAGTTAGCATATATGCTAATCTCTGTACAAACTGTTATCTTATTTGTAGCTACCACCTCTTCCTGCTTTTAGAAGGCTCTGATTGGGTGGTGCCGCTTTGGGCTGAGGACTGTTGTTGCAGATGGATGGAGCTTGGCAAGATGGATCTGCCTGACTGACAATGAATCAGACAGAAGGATATATCATAGTACTATGACTTGGAAATACACAACCAGCTTTGAGTTATAACATCTCTAGCTTGAAGCAGCTCGGCAATATTTTGAGGGATAAAATCAAGAGAAGTTGCATTTATGCTGCTGGCATATTTACTAGAGACATTCAGCACAGACTTGTAGATGTTAAGCTGTGAAGAGAACTGGAAGTGCTAGCAATTTTAACCATAGCCAAATTGTTTATTGTTTGATACTGTCAGTGAATGCTGCTTTAGCTTGCCAACAGGTGTTGTTTTCGGCATAATTCAAGCCACGATTCTCTGCTTTTTGGTTTACTTGCCTTGAATGGGCCCTGTTTGGTTCAGATGGCTCTCACACCCACTGCAAAGTGCACCAAGACCCCCTGTTTACAGGCTTGACTCGAGTTTGGGTCTTTGGTCTACACCACAGTTCGTGTGGGCCTGTCTCCCAGCCACAATGTGTGTTTTTGCCTTCTCGAAACATGATCATGATCATGGTAGATGTTTCTACAGTCCCTGTCTTCGTCCTGTTCTTGAAAACCAGTAGTTAAATGTCCCAGAGATAGTCTGAAATAGAAATACATCCGTTTGATGATCCATAACATCCTTCAGAGCCACACAGATATTCACCACGATGCCCACCCCTCGATCGCAGACTCCCTCCTCCTCCCTCCCTGGTGTATCCGTTTTCATGTGGGTGCTCTGCTAGTTTTTCTGTGAAGTTTGACATATTTTCACTGGTGAAAAACACATTAAATCACAGTTAGTGAGCCAGAAAAACACACCAGCAGCCAGCTTGCCATTGTGCTGGCTGACTTTGTTCACACTCTAGCCCATGAAAAGTGTTAAATATGAGCTGAACTTCCCAGATACTCAAGACTCTCCCGAGACTTTCTCCCCATGTCCCCTCTCTGTGGTTCAGTCTCTTAAAACTAAAATAACCATGTAGAGAAGCTCAGATACAAGCGTGCAGCACCGTTTGCTTCCTCCTCTGTCTGTAGTGTCATCCTAGTCGCTATTAACTGTTGATGCTGATTGGCTGCCGGGCCATGGCTTTAGAAAAATTTGTCGCTTAAGTTAGATATTTTTCAACTATGGTGAAAGAGAAAAATTTGCATCACTCGCGTGAACTTCCTTAAGAGAACAAGAGGTTACAATAAATAAACTCTAATAAATAAACAGCTAACCATAGAGGTACCTTTTCAGTGTGGCCCATAATCCTTCACTCTGCAGTCTGATATTTACTGATAACTGACATGAAAACCATAAAAGCTCTTAAATGTGCTTCAGTCAGGCAGTGAACTTTGCAAAGGGACTCAGCATCAAACACAGCTGTGCATTACAGCGTTGGCCATTTTATTAAAAACAATACAGCAGCAGCTTTTGAGCTCACATTTAATGTTGATGTTGTTTTTGTTCTTTTATATAAAAATGAACCTCTCTGTCACTCTGAATCCATTAAGATGTGCTTAGTTAAGGTCTTTGCACACAGGGTTTTCTCAATTGATTATTTTGAATCCATAACCCCCCCCCCCCCCCCCCCACACACACACACACACACACACACACACACACAAACAGAAGGAGAGACAAACTTTGCACACTGAGTGAAAAGTGTTTATTTTCCTATTTATTGCAAAAAAAAAAGAAATTGCAGTTCAAGCCATAATCTGACCGAGTCATTAAAGAGCACGGATTTTGAGAACTACACTGGCTTTCCAACAGTGTAAAATTTATTTCCAAGCATTCTTACAAAGAAATAAGCCACCAAACACTCATATACTAACTTTTTGGGCTTCGTTTGATTGATGAGAAGAAGTCTGTGTAACATTTAATCTGGTACAGAGTACTCCAGTGACTCTTTCGTTGTTGTAACACAGCTCATTACTATGGCACTGAAGTAATCAGTTACATCAAAAACCATTCCTGATAAGACAGCGCTGTTTCTGTTTCTCTCCTACTTGTTGTCATGTTTGCACTGACATTGATGTTTGAGTGTGTGCACAAAGGTCTCTGGTTCAGCTAGTGAGATGACAGGGGTGATAACATTAGTTTAGTCCAATTATTCAAGTTGTGCTGAATTTTAGAATGAAGGGAGGGGAGCAACATCAACATTAAGGTCCAAACTGTGTTGTAACGTCTCCTTGAAATTGCTGAGGTGAGCTGTTGTTTCACTGAAACACACGAGTGTCTCTGCCCTGGTCATCAGGAGTACAAACAACTGTAGTTCATCGAGAGTCCCTGTGAGGCTGGCTGCAGAAACCAGAAAGGTGTTATGATGGGGAACAGATGTTTTCTACAGCCTTAATAAGAATCTTTACAGCCTGTTCCAACAAAAAAGTTTCAGTCTATAACTATGATACATCCAAGTGCTCTCAGTGCACAGGAGTGAGATTTTTATTTCATATCATGCCTGTTTTTATCTTATTGAGGATTTCTGGTTTTGGAATTGAGGGACATGATTGACATTGATAAAAGTCCTATTCTTCAGTCAACGGGATGCAACCAGAGAGTGGAACATTGTACCTAGTCCCAATACGACACACACACTCACAGTGCTCCACTCCCCTGCATAGTCTGCATGCCCCCCTCTCACCAATATGATAGTACCTATGGAGTCAGAGCAAATGGGGGATCAGCTTACTCTTCATTCAATTTCTGCGATGTTTGGAAAGGTGTCTAACCAGGTCGAATGGCCTACAACGGCTCGATGCAATTCAATAAGAGGAAAACACCCAAGAGCAGAAACGCAGCAGAACCAAGTACAACGACAGAAGGGCTCCAAGCCCGTAGGGGGCGCTGTGGCAGGGGGAGACAGACAAGAGAGACTACAATCAAATCAGCAGTTTCTCTGTACTCAGTCAAATCATCAGCTCCTAAATATGAAGTGCTCATGTGTTTGAACATTTACGATAAATGCTCGTGCCGACAGAGAGGGGGATGACCGGCAGGCTGAGCAACTTTATCATGTTCCTGTCTTCTTTTTACCATCAAAAGTGTGAAATATAGAAGTCTTGCTTTAACGTTGGCTCTAAGGTGAAAGAACAGAATGTGTAAAAATATTATATCAAATAAAGGTCAATGAATGCATGAATTGGTTTGTTTTTAGTCCTTTTGGCAGACATTAAAATGAAATAAGATAATATATGTAATAAGATACTACATGTGTAATCAGTATGGAGTACTTTTACTGTGTACTTTTTGAGCTAGTGATTTTTTGTGTTCTTTGAAAATAGATTACTCAAAAAGTTGTTACGATATTATTACATATTCTGTTAATTCATGTCGGACAATGAGGCAGCTCAGAGCCAACGTGAAGGCCAGACTCCAATACTTCACTCACACACACACACAGCATGGAGCATTTACCATAAAGGTTCAAACCCACCAGCACTTCTAATTTCGGAGTGGTTGATTTGACCACAGAAAACAGAGGATCTGTTGGCTTGACTGCAGTCTCTCTCGTCTGTCTCTCCCTGCCACAGCGCCCCCTGCAGCCCTGGAGCTCTTCTCTTCTTGTTCTTGGCTCTGTTGCGTTTCTTCTCTTGCAGGTGTTTCCTCGTATTGAACTGCATTGAGCCGTTGTAGGCTGTTTTCCCTTCTTGGCCACTGTAGTTAAGAGTTGAGGTGAAGTGTCAAAGGGGCAAGGATATTACGAATTAAAATGGCAGCATGAATGGGGCGTAAGCTGCAGAGTTACAAGCCATAAAGTTGTCTTTCGTATGATGACATAGAGTCGGACACATTACGAGGCAGACGTGCTGCCCATAAGCACGAGAGACAAGAGAAGCAGAGGGCTTTTATTTTTGGTAGCACAGAGGTTCTCAAAAGTGTTGTTCTCTCAGTTTGCAAAGTTAACAGATCACTTTATCAGTAAGTAATACTTTCAGTTTTTGGTTAGTTTTAAGTTTTCCCAACACTTACCATGTCATACAGGACTGTAGGCACAACCTTAGTCCTTGTCTGTTGTGTTTCATGGTTAGAATCCAAAGAAAAGGCTCAGGTGTGGGGTTTAAGTGAAACTGGTGCAAAGGACAAAGAAAAAAGAAAGAGGGAGCCTCTGCTGCTGCTCTTGTCTCAGCTGCAGATCTGAACAGTCAAAAATCCCTTTGAAAAAACTTGGACCCAAATTGAACACATTCCAGACAGAAAATAGTTCTGATATGAATACATGATTGATACCACGTTTTTATTTATCCTTAAACATGTGACAGTCTTGATAAAAATAAAAAATAAAACAGGAACAGTGTGCAAAGGCCTTTACTCATGTGCACTGTCACAGCTGTGTTTACTTATGCCTGCAGTTGCTGTGTGTCAATGAAAAGAAACTGTGCAGATGCTTCTGGGATTTTCTCCCTGTCTCTCTTTGGTTTTGTTTTGGAGCAACATGATAGGAAGCGAAACAGGGCATTATTTTTAGTTTTTAGGATTATTTGACCTGCAAAACCAACGTCTAATGTTACAACAAAGAAGCAATCTGAGAACTTGAACAGATAACTCTTTGATGCGGATAAAGGATAACTCTCTGATGCATTACCCCCACAAGAGAAAAAGACACAGATTAAGATTTAAGAATGTTTGACATGTAACCTGTGTGGTTCTGTTTCTTTCTTTGTGCTGGTGTGAAAGCTTCCAATAACCACATTCATACTTGCAAAAAACCCAAAGTTATCCAGACCTTTTGTGGGTGAGCCATATGTGTAAAAACAAACAGCCAAGTTAGTTTCACTTGTTCCTCCAGGTAGTTTCCAAGTTCCCTCCGTGTATTTAATCCATGCAGTCCAAATCCAAGTGAGCTGATGTGTGAACGCAGAAGGGACCAGCCCGGGTAATTCACTGAGGCAAGTGGAGAGTGGTGATGACATCATCAAGTGCAACTGGCATGAAACCAGAAAAAAAGGAGACTTGACAGGGCGGATTAAAAACAACGGGAGGAGTTTATCTGATTGTAAGGAGAGTAACAGTCAAATGTGCGTCCGGACATTTGACAGTATTGTTCCCACTGAACATCATCAGAGTTCAGTAAAACACCTGCTCAGAACGGTCACCACCAGGTCTTTTTCATATCCATAGAGCTGTCCTGTGCTGCTGTTGGATACAGAGCTAAAACACTGTGGCTTTCCTTCTGTAATTGTCATGCATATAGTGAGGCTGCCTCGTATTCACTTCTGTGTGCAGCAAGGATCCTCTCAACTCCTTTCTATCTGTGAAGTAAGGACTTAAACTGTTCATATTGTATCATATTATGAACACAGACTTCCCCCTCGCATGTCTGACATTGTGTGCTATCATTGACACCCCGCCTCCCTCCACCACTCCTCCCTGTCCAGCAGGGCAAAGTCTCTGCTGAGAGGAACAAGTGTGAACAACCATGTCGGGTATTATCCTGTAAGAAGAACTGATTAAACATTGGTCCACACCAAACAGTTGCACAGAGACATCTAAAATTATTGGGTCTGCCATCTTTTTTTCTTCAAACTATGATGAGGGTCATTTGTAGAGAACATGAGCTGACCTTGAGCTGACCTTGATCTGACTGAACAGCAGGCAATGGACTTTTTCAGAGTGAACCAGCCACCATGGATGTCATGAGCCATTATCTTTAACACTCTGTTCATTCCCTCATCAAAAAGCCTAAAATTGATTTTTTTCCTGGGGTGATTGGATTATTGCTGATTATAAATAAACTTACAGGTTTCATTCACCATAACCTTCACAGATAAACACAACTTTCATTATCATTGGAGCATCAAACCTTAGTCAAAGCTAATATCATTTTTTTATGAAACATCAGATGTTGCATCATGCATAGTCCCAAACATAGGGGCTATGAGGAGGAAAAGTCAAACTCTGTAAAGAATCTGACTGTAGCATCTGGTCAAGCCAACATGGATTTGTGAGTAATTTTACTCTAAAAGTGGGGTTATTCTGAGGCTGTTGTGGCACCATGTACCCTCAGAAAGACAGTTAATCAGTTACTTTATTGGCACTCATTTATTCCTGCCATAGACCTCGAGTAATCGCACTTAGAAAAATCCTGAACCATCCTTTTAAGATATATTTCTTGTGTGATTTAAACAGGTTACTAGGCTGAGACAGCAGTTTGTGAGCTACTGTCCTTTAAAAGATTCTTCAAGCCCTGTCCACATGGAGACGAAAACATTGCTCTGTAAAGACGGCATTGTTTCAGTAAATTTGTCCGTCCACACAAAAACACTGAGAACACTGCAGGACATATGTCAGGCCTGTAAGTGGTGCTGTGACGCTGCTGTAGACACAAAAACCAGAGAAGAAGACATGGAGCATGTTCATACATCATGAGAAATGTAAATAAACTCTGTCGTCTGCTGTTCTCTGTGTCCTCTTGTAGCTCACGGTGGTCGTAGAGGAGCAGAAGATTTTGCTGTTAAAGCCAAAACACGACACTGTGTTTCACCATTGTTTCTGTTGTCTGGGTTTTGCACATCCTGTTTAACCCAGAGATGGGGCTGGGTCGTCATTTTTCCTGGAGCAGCTTGTATTTGTCTTTTAGGAAACAGTTTGTGGAGATAACTAAGAAAAGAGGAAGAAGGCCTGTAACTGATTCTTCTTATAGTTTGGGTTTTTGTGAAGCTTCATGGCTACAGTCTGTTATTTTCTAACTGTTGCTGGTTTATTGGTAAATAGATGGCAAATAATTCATGCATGGTTTAAAAAGGTCAGTTTTTAGGCTGTTTTTTATGTCCTTTGATTTTTAACATTTATGACAACAGTGTCAAAATCTTAAAAAATACATAAGATAATGATGTTTGAGATATATTTTAAAAAGAGTTAAGATCATCAATAATCATTTGTAATTATTAACAATGATAGTTATTGATTTATATGTGGTTCACTCTTCTACAGCTTAACATCCCGGCTTTCCAGGCTTTAAAAATCACAATGGGTGAATTTATGTTGGAGAAATAAGAAGTTAAAATCTATTATACAGGTTTTCTTGTTATTTCAAGAATCTATTTGGAAAACCTATCAAAAATTCCTACTGACACAAGGGAACCAGAAGTGCTTGAATGTGGCCTCAGCCATCACCATGTTTCTCTATTTTAAATGTTTTAAAGAGAACGGGCTGACCGATGGCTCTGAAGAAACATTTTCACTGGATGAACAAGTCATGGTCTAAGAAGGGACACATACTACCTCAGCAGCCTTGGGGCATTTCTGTAAATGTAATGTGTAAAAAAACTAATAACTGATGAGCAAAGCTCAAATCAGTGTTTATAGTTGTCTCTCCATTTCAGAATCTGAATTATGTCTTTGTTGCAGAAACAGCCGAGCAGCAGTTTATCGTCTTTGTTTACTGCATGTTCTCCCTGTGCATGTGTGGTTTTTCTCCTGGTTCTCTGGTTTCATCCATACCATCAGGTTGATTGATGAGCCTCAGAGTTTGTGTGCGGTGGTTGTCCTTGTCTCTGTGTCAGCCCTGTAATTGGACAGTGACCTGTCCAGTGTGTACCCTCCCTCTCAGCTGGGATCGGCTCCAGCCCCCTGTGACCCTGTGACTCTGTGAGGTAGAGGCTGGTACAGGTACAGGTGCTGCTGTTTCAGTTTTTCCCCTCCATATGAATGCCTGCTGAGTTCCAGCCCCTGGGAGTCCCCACCGCTCTGGTGGTGCGCCTGAATTCTACAAAAACATGCCTATTCATGCAGTTGCAGTGTGTCCCCATGAGATGGTGCTTTCCTCAAAAGAATGCATCTAATGGGCTTCACCTTCTGCCGTTGTTAGAGTAGAGTTAGCTGCTTGGTGTTTGTCACGTCATCACTGCAGATATCATCCCAGCCATGTCCGTGAGCAGGTCCCAGCAAGATCCAGTCAGGGACCAGTCAAGACCAGTGTTGGGAAGTTACTTTTAAAAAGTAGGGTTTGCTCGTTACTTGTTACTTCTTAAAAAAGTAATCTGTTACTTTACTAAGTTACCTTCTATGGAAAGTAAGTTTTTACGTTACTTGTTACTTTTACATTACTTTTATGTTTTCTCAACTTTGGGCAGAATCCCATATCTGTTCCTAAATGTGCAGGCCTACATAACAGAGAACATTCAAGGTATTTCTTTTGTGCTCTTTGTTATACAAAATCATCTCACATACCAGCTCCTGTCCAGTGTTTCCAGAATTTTTCTTCTGAAATAAGCAACCAGATTGATAAAAACAATCTCAAAACAAGCAACCTCCAGCTATTTCTTTTCTAATCTGATATATTACTTTTTTTTAAGAGAAATCTACATAAAATGTATTTTAATTTTCATCTACATTGGATTTCAATTCCAGAGTGCCAAGCAAAAAGAAGCCCAACGTCACTTATAATAAGCAGACCTGGCAACACTGCTTGTGTCTATTGCGAGCAGCTGAGTATGCAGCATTGGTGTGATATCTGTCCGTGGGAAAAGTAACGTTACGCCAAATTGAAAAAGGAACTACGTTTTGTTATCAAGTATTCAGTAGTAGCTCGTTACACTTCTTTTTACCTGAAAAAAGTAGTAATGTTACCGAAATACATTACACACAACACTGGTCAAGACTCAGTCAAGGAAAGAGGGGACAGTTTATGTGGCTCTATCTGTAACAGATCAGGACCTCAGTGATTATCTGTGACTCACAGCATGATGTTTGACGATAGATGACTTTTTTACCACAATAATTCCATCTTTAGAGTAAGACGCTTTTTATAAACAGGCATATTTATACAAAAATGCAGCAGTTCAGTCTGTTCGAGCTGAAATGATGCAAAGCTTTTAACACCAGTGAAGTCATTTGAGACCTTTAGAACTGAGTGTACCTAGAATTAAAACTCTTTATTATTTATCTTTTTAATAACCTTATGACCATTTCTGAGAGTGAAGGAGCTTGTATTGACAAGGGACAAAGGGAAGAGGCAGTGCCACATCTGCTACGTAGATTACTGTGTGAGCCTTATGGTCCATACAAGTGTAAAGTTTTATAAAATCAGAACTGGTGCTAACACATGAACTCAGCTCTCTCCCCTCCCCTCCCTGGAGCTTTTCTTCTGTTTGATCAAGTAGTGATGAGATTATATTCCTTTGAAACAGAAAATCCTGTTAAGCATTGTTGTTTTCACAGGACTTCATTTGCAAGCAAAGGATGACAAAGACACTTTCTGTCACTGACCTCTGACCTTTTCCATCATTTGTACTTAGTTCTTTGACCTTTAGTTTAAGAACACTGACCTTTGACAATGACCTTTGAAAATCTATTCAGTAGATGCTTTGGAGATGATATACACTGGATAAAGTCAGCACTAAGTCATATCATCACAGATGCAGCCACTCAAAATGCCCCCATTTTCCCCGATAGGGTCTGGCAGGTCCATGATGAGCCCGTCCACTCTGACATAAACTGTCAACTTTATAGACAGTGACAGTGGGCATGAAAGGGCGTGGAAGTGTTAGCTGATACTGATGGATAACTAACATAGAAACTCTGAACCATCAGTGAGTGAATGTGAGAGCGAATGGGTGTGAATGGGTAAGTGTGACCTGAGGTGTAAAGCAGCTTTGAGTAGTCAAAAGACCAGAAAGGCGCAATATAAGCTCAAGTCCATTTACCATTTAACTTAAGTTTGCTTTCTCTTGATTCAGCAGCTGCTCTAATAACTGGGGTTAAGGTTGAGGCCATGTGTTCTTGAAAGGGGGTTTCTATTAACTAGAATCTGGCTGGTAATTAACTGGTAACAGGCTGGAAGTTGGCAGGCAGATGGGTGATAGGGGATCTGTAAAAGAGCAGGAACAGATTGTTGTCTGCAGGTCATTCATTGACTTGAAGTGTTAAATGGACTTGAGCTTATATAGTTCTTTTATAGTCTCTTTGACGACTCAAAACTTTTTTTCACCGCAGGTCACATCTACACATTCACACCCATTCACTCTCACATTCACTCATGACGGTTTGAGATGTCATTTTATGGCCAAAGTTTTATTTCAGGTATAATTTCCCATCTGTTTGAAACTCCTTTAAATAGACAATATAGTAAGGAGACATAATGGGCTCTAATTTCCTGGCGCATCCCGCGCAGTGGTAATTTTGTCTGGGGCACCGCCATGCGCAGCCAATTTGGTAGACCAGCAGCGCTGAGATGGGTGTGACGGCGCACCAGGGGGAGGTGTCGAAAGATTCAGCTTGGCGCAGTGACAATTTCGTGCCAAAAAACCATGCGGAAGGTGCGCTGAAAGCTCACCAGCCCCAACTTGGTCTATTCTCAGCGCAGGCGAGGTGCACTCGGGGCAGTGGTAATTTGGCTGACACATTTCAATGCAATAAACAATCACAGCAACCACTATTTAATGTAACCGTCTGAACCAGCACATACATTTGTATCTATATTAATTGTCCCGTCACATCTGATGTCAGATCAGAGACGTTTGTCATAACTAACGAGTTCACATCTCTCAGCCAACCACAAACAGCCACATCATCCGATATGGAGTATCTGGCTTCTCTCATCTCATGAAACTCAATAGAAAAGAAAAAAAGAGAGACGCTCGCTGAATAAATGTAAGTCACTCGGTGTCTTAAGGATTTACCTGTGATTCCCCATATTTCTCTGTTTTAATCTTTATTCTTAACCTGATCTAAAAAGATGGAGTACATTATTAAGGAGGATGAGGAGGAGATATATTTTCACCAAAGGTTCTGCTATTTGGCGATGACAGACCAGGAATGCAGGTGGATCGCAAGCATGATGAATGGATTAGCCTGCTGCTGTGTTTAAATGTAATTGTCACTTAATTTTGTACTCCTGTTATGACACAGGAACAGATTACATCTGTCCCACTCGGCTGTGTTAAACCCACTCACGCCTCCTCTCCTCCCCCTCCGCTACTTGCACTGATAGGAGGGACAGAGGCATGGGTGCGCCTCCCTGCGCCAGACTGCGCCATGCACGAATCTTGCAAAATGCCCTGGACACACCACTGTGGCGCAGGCGCGGTGCAGGGCAGGTGCGCCCCGCCTGCGCCTGGTCTACGAAATTAGAGCCCAATGAGTTTAACTTGATAGTATACTGAAAATATGCTGTAATAGTCACCTCAAAGCCATCCACCAGTTTAAATAGGTGACTGTACTGTTTTCTGGATTGATAGTTTGTTTTCAATATGCATATGTTTTATTTAATGAATTGCAAATAATAATAATGGTCTATATAAAAGGCAAGTTATGTAGACCGTTTCTTTAAACCAATTTGAATCATAGATAAGAGACATATTTGCAAAGACATGATGAATTATCATAACATCATATTACTAAATCCGTTGAAACATACCATCCTTGAACAATTTAAGTGTTTAAATATGTCACCATTATCTTATATTACTCATATGAATACCAAATTATTTTTAATTGGGATATTTCATATTTATCAAGAAAGCACTCGGAGAGAGCAAACCTCTGCCAAAGTAGCTCACATCTTGCTGTTACAACTGTAAGCAACAGTTCAATGATAAAGTTACCATCATAATATGATTCTTGACCCTGACAACCCACACCTAGCATTCAGAATCATGCTGATATCATTATTAGTTCGACAGTTATTGAGCACAAACAATTATTCGCTAAAAGTGGTTTTCTGGATCACCACCAAAATCTAATCATTTCTAAGTTGGGCCATTACCAACATCTCCTGAAAATTTCAGCAAAATCTGTTCAGTAGGTTTTCCAGTAGGCCGGCAAAAACATAACCTCCTTGGCAGAGGTAATCAACTGTCGTTTCCTTTCAGTATGTACTATGACTAATTATATGTATGACTGGTAGTAATATAAAATGCAAGTTTATATCTGGGCCTATTTTAAAGAGATTATACTGTTTAACAAAACTCTTAGTTACATAAGCTATAAACTATAAACATTAAGTTATGATTACAGACTTAAAAATGTTTTGATTTTTGATCTAACAGGCGACCAAACTCATTCCTCTTCTTAAGTCTGTGCTTTGACTGGATAAAAAATACTCAAGTTTAGATTTTCAATGTGTTTTGTTGTGAGAAATGGACACCTGGCGGTCTCTCAGGATTGTTTTAGTGGGTTTCCCATATAGTATCCAACTGTAGAGCAAAGGTGTACGCAAATAACTTGACACGCTAGATGGACTGTTAAATAAATTTCCCTCGTCCAATGAGGGAGGAGCCCATAGAAAGTGTTTGGGGAGGACAGAAATTTCAGAAGCAAATCCAGCAGGTGATCAGACGACCGTTCCATCTATCACATTCATTATGGGCCAATCAGGTAATGTGGAAGGCAGGCCTCGTAAGGAACAGAATCACTTCATTGAACAGACTCAGAAAAACATGTCGGAAGTGGAGCGGGTGTATCCTCCTGTTGGGAAGTTTGTAGTGTTGTTAGTTTTTCATTTGATATAGAAATGCTGTTGAGATCTGATTAAACTGCTATTGAAGCTGTTAGCATCTATGCTAATGCCTGTACAAGCAGCCACTATGATTAAAAAAGGAGAGTTATTGACCTAAAATAATCACGACATGTCTGGACATGTCCATCAACTTTTTAAAGCAGCTGTCAGATGCTGTGAGAGGCACAGGGTGATTATTTGATGCATGTTTTCCTACAAAGATGTGGAGTGAAGACTTTGGACAGTTTCCACAAAGAGAAAAAGGGTGAATTGATTAGATTTTGAAGGTCATATGTCTTGGGTCAAGGTCATGAAGTGTCCTGTTCATCTTTTGCTGATCAACATGATGTCTCATTGAAGCTTCTTCTGTAAAACTTTCACACTTTTCTTGCACACAATAATGTACTGATTGGACTCTGGAGGTCAAAGTTCATAATAGAAGAATAATTTTAGAGACAAACAGGTGTTTACCTTCTGTTTTGTGATCACATTGTCCTGAAAATTCTATGAAGGACTTTCTTTGATTTTGCACAAATGCTGATTTGAGAGCAATCTGGGAGCATTTTGGACGGGCAGGCTCAAATGTCCTTCAGCAGAGTGGTAGCTAAAGACAGATCAGACTTTCCACATGCAGCCAGATTTTGGCATGCTGTGATTTTCCTGCTTGTTGTCTGGCCTGACGTGTCATCACTGATGTCCTGATGTTGTCACATTTGTATTTCAAGCAGTTTGTTGAAGATGGACAGATTCACAACACGTGTCTTCATTGAGGTTTTCATTAAACTGAATCTGATGTGTATGTTTGGTCTGTAATCAAGATGTTTAGTTTATCAAAATTATTCAATGACTCTCAATATTTAATGTCCATGTCAACAAACTAAAGGGGAAATCTTCAGTTAGCACCCAGAGATTTTCATTGCTAGCATCAATGGGGTTCACTCACAACAAACCACATGATGATGTCTGTCAGCTGTAAATTTGTCCATCCGGTTGATGGTTGGGTGGCACGGTGGTGCAGCAGGTAGTGCACGTGCCTCACAGCAAGAAGGTTGGGTTCTCTCCAGGCACTCTGGCTTCCTCCAGACCAAAAACATGCTCATTAGATTGATCGATTCAGGATATTTCACTAGACTGAGAGAGTGACTGGAGAGGACAGAGCCTTTCAAAAACATACCCAGAAGATGATTGGAAGATCATTCTGTCAGTCACGTTCATTACAGGCCAATGAGATGTTGAGGTAGGCGGGCACTACTGCTCCTGGTGTAAAGTACAAAAACCTTAGCTAATCTCTGTACAGGCAGCCGGTCCTCTGTACCTCTGCCTCTTCCTGCCTAAAAGGACTGTGATTGGTCAGGAGCTTTGACGGATGGACGTGGATTCAGCCGCACCGCAAGGTTAATGAATGACAATCTAGACCAGGGATGGGCAAGTCTGGTGACCATGAGGGCTGGATAGTGAAAACTGAAGAATACTCTCATTAAGTTACTTATGATTTAACAAGTAACTAAATAAATAAATAGCCCTCATTTATGTCCTTTGACTTGTGTACAAGTCCTGATAATGAGCTCAAACATCTAAAAACAGAAGCCAGGCAAATTCAGCTCCTTTTGTAAAGGGATGGTTCAGTATTTTTAAAGTGGAGTTGTATCAGGTACTTGACAATAGCTCCTGGCAGCTCTGCACCTTTTAGGAGAACAAGCTCAGACTACTGGTGAGGTGCACTGCCTTTAATGTGTACAGTTATTTCATGTTATCTTGTGAGTTTCACATAAAATCGAGCCTCTGACAATTTTGGGTTGAATGTACACTTCAGATAAAATTGTTTTCCCTCCAGGAAGTCTCTGTGTTTGGGTTAGAAGACAAACTTCTTCTTCTGTTGGTAACCCTGTGCATCCACAGTAAAAGGAACATTTTCGTCTCTGGAGTCAAAATCACTCATATTTGGTTCTGTATTTGTTTCCTCTGCTGTTGTTGTGTCTTCTGAGTCCATAGAGTGAAACAGCAAAGTGTTTGATGGCCACAGGTAGAAGAACACAAAGACTTCCTGGTGGAAAAATGAAGCTCTTTGAAATATTTTGCCCAGTCATAAGTTTGACCCAACATAGTTTCATGTTTTGTTCTTTACAAATAACTGATACACTTATGTAAAATGGCAGTACCCGCAAATACCTTACAGGTAGTCTGACCTCATATTCAAGCCCTTTCAGCCACTTGAATATTGTCAAGGACCTGATTCAACCCAACTTCAAAAATACAGAAATATCCCTTTAATGTAAGTTTTTACTGGTTATTTAAGTAGAGTGTCCTTTACAAACATATTTTCTAAAGCCATTTACAGCTCAATTTTCTAAGAAGTATTATTATTTTAATTTATTCCCAGCAGATGGCATCATGTTTCCTTGTTGAATATGGGAGTGTAAGGGGGCCAAATGTGGCACCCAGTTGCTCATCCATGACCTGGACTAAACTTGACAGAAGGGAGGGCTCAGGAGGGGGGCACAGCCTGGTTAAAGTGCAATGACGACGATGTTTGATTTCTATCGGTGCTGTTTCTCCATCCACAAATTCATGCAGTTGATTTCTTTAACAGAGCATCTTTGACATGAACTGAGGAAGTGAAGTTCAGAGCTCTAATTTTTTTGTACACTGCTAAACTCAGAACTTGGGAAGCGTGTTTGTCTTATTTCAGATCAAAAATATCTAAAGCTCTTATTTAATTAATATTCACTAGACAAGTTCAGCTAGATATCTTACTACAAGTAATAAAAGGCAAAAATAAGGTGTTGAATTGCTTGTAATGATAAGAAAGTACCAATGAAACAAGGAAAATTTTACTGAGTGAGGGTCTTAAATTCAGCTTTAATAACTACTCTGGAGAAAACATTTCATTTTTAAGACACATAAGATGTTAATCCAGACATGTCAGGGAATGGTGCCTGAGAATAAGTCTACTGAGATTTTTTGGGCTTGATATTGGACAAATACTCTGACCCAGATCTGAGTTTTTGCAGTGTAGGGCTGGACAGTTTAAGAAATTTGTCCTATAGGCTGATGTGGTGCTATCAGAAAAGACTGAATCAGCTGCATATTAGAATAAATCCTGTTCTCTCTTCTGTTTCAGAGCATGTTTCTGGATATCTCCTCTATCATGAAGAAGTGAAGAGGCTAACATCACAGCTGACTGAGGCTCTGTTCACTGTCCCGTGTGCGGGAGAAACTGTATCAGCGATCCCGTGATCAGCATCTGTCCATCAAGTCACATGGAGGCCTCGACCAATGAGACGAGAAGAGATGGCAAACTCAAAGACCCAAAGACCAGAACCTTTTGGATTCAAAGCACCTTAAAGCATCCACGTGTGGGCACAATCAGACAGGATTGTATCATCCATCCGTCCGTCCGTCCGTCCATCCATGAGGAACATCATGATGGATTATTGTGAAGCAGACTCCTCAGAGGATCTGTTTGCTTCTCTAACTCTGACATTTTCATTTAAAATCTTTTTTAAGTCCAAGACTTGACTGGCCTCTGTGTAAATGTGTAAAATCATTTATATACTGTCATTTCATGGCCAACTATGGTACTTTATATATAATCAGATTAAATGCTTCTTAACAAAGAGAAACCATCTTGTCAGCAGATATTTAATCCACACCACACAGGAGCGAGGTCTCATGCTTTCTCTTTTTATTTCTCAACAAAAAAGCCTCCAGAAAAGGCAGTTTTTTTTTCTTTGAAATGTTTTTCATATCAAATGAACAAAACATGACGTTCACAATATTTACAAAAGTCTAAAGGAAACACAGATCATCTGAACATTCAGAGATAAAAAAGGAGATCAGCTCTGCATCAAACAGTCATGTTGGAGATACTGAAAAAAGACAGAAAGAGAGTAAAAAAAGTCTCACCAAAGTCTACAAATACACTGAAAGAAGAAAGCCTCAGTAAAAAGTTAGAAAGGGCGTCACACAAACTGTTGTACATGTTTATCATACAGTCAGTACCCATGAGAGGAGGTATGCTGGATCGTCCAGGTAGATAAGTGCTGAAAATCAAATCAAGATTATAGTGACCCCGAGATGACGGATGGAATCAGACTCAGTCCACGTCTTCATTGGTTTTTCTGTCATTTAACCTTTGACCTCTGAGCAAGGCTGAAACAAAACTGTGCATGGAGAAGAGGTTGGACATTTTAAAGAGCCCATATTCTGCTTTTTGGCTTTTATATGCCCTTAAGTGTGTCCTTATACCCACAAGACACAAAATTTGAAGCATCAGATGTTCTCTCCCTCCCCCTTTTTATGGTGTGTGGCTGCATGAACCAGGTTGTCACCGGTTTTGACTGAGCATGGGATGAATGCAGAGTTGTTGACAACATCGCACTGAGCAGCAAGTTGCGAAGGAATGAGTCCTAAAAGTGAGTTAGCACTTCCTGTTCCCACTTTCCAAAGTCTACAGGATTATTAAATACCTAGAATAAGGCCCTTGATGGAGACAGGAGATTTTAACGCTTCATTTTGCATCATTAAATGCCTCAAGCCTTGAATTCTGAAGCAATATTATGTTTTTAAAATGATGGTTACAAAATGGTAACTCCAAAAATGGACCCCAATGGATTAATTTCTGATCCTTTTTTCAATAAACAATAATGCCAAAAGCCACAGCCATGGGCACTGACTAAATCAGAACATTCATTTAGGGGTAAATTCTGAAAAAACACATTACAATGTGCCCTAAAATGTTGCTGGAAGTCGAACCACCATGTTTTAATTCCATGATAGCTTAATAATAATAGCTTTTTACTCCCACCAATCTCTTTCAAACTCAAGAAATCATGAATGTTAGGGTCATACATGGGGATTATTATCCCCATGTATGATAATAACACAAAATGTGTAAGTCCACCAAAGACCTCATTATGAGTCCTCATCCCATAGGTTATCATTCCATTTACCTCCAAAGTCATACATGGGAAGCGGAAATTATGCCACATTTAAGCACACTTAACTGTGTTCCTGTTATGAGCTGGTCAAGTCAGGTGTACCTGAAGACCTTCTGACTTCCTTGGAGGAAATTCTGACCAAAAGGGGTGTTCCCACTGATGTGTCTAATTAGACAATCGGAAAACCTACTTCTGAGATCAAGTATTAGTCGAGGGCACGATGTAGATGCTAACATCCTGGTCCACCAAACAAAAATGCGTCATCCCTGCTCCACCCCATTACTACAGAGTCGACCGGTCAACCAATCAGAACAGACTGGGCGACGTGGGGAAGAGGGCCTTAAAGGGGCAGGAGCTCTTACAAAGTCTCTCATAGCAGTGTGTGAAAATAGATGTTTTTAAACCATAAGCAGTCATGAATGCAGTCATCAAAAACACATGCAGACCCGAGTTAAGGCAAAATATGGGCACTTTAAAATGCACTTAAACAAAGTTGAAAAGACTTTTAAAGCCATAATTTAGACCCAAATATTGAACATGATCACTTTCTATCCCAGTCAGTCAGAAAGCCATGAAAACTAAATATGTTTAACATAAAGCTCTTCAGCTTTAAGACCTTTCATAACATTTAATGACTTCAGTATTTCCACTGGTCTGTTCTGTAGCATAGATTTATGCAGATCTGCTAGTTGTGATGACCAGTCAGTGGTTTTGGGGTGACCTGGCTGCAGAAATCTGTGCACAGATGATATTTTTCATGATACAAATCCTTCCAGAGGCTCAAAGAGTTTGTTTGTAAAAACTGGCAAAGACTGAGGCCTGAAAAGTTTGGCATAAATACCTGAAATATGTCAAATGGATGATGTTTCAATTTTTAAGGATCATTTGGGTTAGATATGAACTGTGTTCTGCAGCCGTCATCAGATGTTTGCATTTCTGAATAAAAAAATGTCTTGGCAAACTTAAAAAGTGAAGAAAGAGTTCAAACAAAGTGCACAAAGACCATTTTGAGGCAATTACACATTTTACCTCCTCAACTTTTTTAAGTTTTGTTATAGTTAAAAAAAAAAATAATAACACAAAATGTCAAGTAAAGTATTTACTTTCAAATGTTGGTCCTCTTGTATGGAAGCCCAAAGCAGACGCAGTTCCTTCTGACATTTACGGTGTTTCCACACAAGGCTCGATTGTTTCATCACCTTCAGCTATGAACATTTCTGCAGATATTTAGACAATATTATGACCTTACAAGCCAGCCAAAAATATTCCATTTATTGGCTCTTATGTTGTGAAAAATGTACAAACATACCATCATGCCTCATCACCGAATTTTTCACTTTTTAAATCTAAAGTATCATTAATTAGAGAGTAAAATGTAGTTTTCATGCCACAAATATACTGCCACCACAAAAGAAACAAGTCTGTTTGTTGAGACTTTGTGCATATGACAAAAAATATGAGTATAAATTTTGGTATCAGAGATCATAACAACTCGTGTGAAAGTAGCCTAATTTTACTTTGTTTCTCTGAAAACAAGTCCTATCAAGGTATTGATAGGAGTTGTAATTTTGGTTTCACGAAACTGTTTTTTCACTATTAAAAGGGATCTCAAGAAAATAAGGGATTTTAACGTGCTATTTAAAGAAAACAAGTCTGATAAATATGTCAAATTCAGTCCAAATTTGCTTCTTATCATAGCAGACCAGGAAAATCCTAAAAGCATGGCTGAATGTCCCTTCAGAGCAGTGTGCAGCCCTTTGGGAGGTGGGACATAACAATAAAAATAAGAGATGTGTGGTATGCTGGCAGGGCTGTGGCCATACAGGTGGCCTGGACCCCCATGAAATCTGAATGGCTATCCCAGGTGCCAATCAAGCAACTAAACTGGCTCATTTGTCTATTTGGATTCTCAGTAAAACAGTTTTCTGAACATGGGGGAGTTTATGTCTTTTTGGAAAGTTTATCATGATAGAACAAGAAACATCTTTTTAATTTGGGTTAAGGAAGAAAAGACAATTCAAGATCTCCATAAACATCCGAATGACCTTGTTATGAAGTCAAGAGGGAGTAAAATGAAACAGTTTATGTCCTCTTCGGGCTTCCATACTCAAAATATTATTGACTTCAGAGCATTTGGCCTTTTGCCATGCAGACCCAAAGTGTTAACATAAATTAAACATGTACAGAATTAATTTGATTTAAAAAAATTAATGCATTTTCAACAGATTAATTGATTATTTAAATATTCCAGTTTTTAAATCAAAATAATGATTTGTTGTGACTTTTGAAATCAATATTAGACACTTTAGGTCTGCACATTTTCACAGGCAGAAACACTCTGCTGATCACATTATCAACCACAGAACAGTCCTGAAAAAGACCAAGTCTGAATCAAGTGATCCTGTTGGTGATTTTCCCTTGAGGCATCAGCCAAAACAAATAGAGCCGGGGTCAGGAGGGGCCGCATCGACTTTTGTGTCAGCGCTGCAGCAGCACAGTTTGTAAAAGTCATTTAAATAAAGTCCTTTCCGGACAGTTTGGCCGCTGTAACCTCTTTAAGGCAAGAAATCATAGCTGCACTTGTCAGATATTCAGATTTAGCAAAGAATTTAAAACATCTTAGACTACAAAGAAAAGTTCAATTTAACATAATCCCCAAGTCTGAATCATATTTATACAGAACAAAAAGAACAAAATATTCACAGAATTGTAAACATACTCACACCCCTTTAAGTTAAATATTACAACAATCATATGAATGAAATCATCAACATAAAAAACATGAACAAACAAAGGCTGAAGGAGGGCAGGTCTACATTTTACAGCTAATCTCCCCTAAAACCTGACAACCAGAGTCCAAATAAATAAATAAAAAGTTCACATTAAGGATTAAAATCTAAGAAAACATGTAAGCAGTGTTCTTCAGTGTACTCAGAGCATCACATACACTTAAAAAAAAAACATTATCATGATTTAAAGAGAGAGTGCCGAGTTTATGGAATCACATTTGATCTGATTTAAGTTTAGCTAAGTCCTCTCAGTCAAGATGCTGCTGCGCTGAGGACCCAAATCCTCAAATATGAAGGCAGGATATGTTATCTTTGATAAACTCACACATGGAAAAAGCAGTCTTCAATGAGGGGAGATTCTGAACCTGATTTCTAAAGAAGTTGGGACGCTGTGCACAACCGAAACGAATCACAAACAGAAGCTCACGGTGAGCGTGCACACATTTTATTTTACTGTAAATAAATATTTCTGGTCATGTCAAAGGAACAAAATGTTTTTATTTATGTGAACAACAGCGCTGGTTTTCTGGAAAAGATCAACACCACCAGCTTCACACATAAAAACAGCATGAAGCATGAATTTATGACACATTTTGATATTTGTGCTGTCTTTGAGAGCATTTATTAAGAAGTTTCATTATATTATGGTGTTTTGGATTAAGATCGATCTCCGTTAGCCTTTATGTGTAAAGTTTGCTTGTTCTTCCCGTGCATGCATGGGTTCTCTCTGTGCACTCCAGCTTCCTCCCACAGACTAAAAACATGCTCATTAGGTTGACTGGTGACTCTTAATTGCCCTTAAGTATGAGTGTGAGCATAAATGGTTGTCTGTCTCTCTGTGTGGCCCCGGCATGACCTTCTCCTTCCAGCTTATATCCAGATAGAGCCGTATTAATGATCCTATCATTAATCAATAATCACTGAGCTTTTCTTTAAGTGAGAGGGTTTGGGGTGTGCATGAACCCAGCCCAAGTTCCCTTTCTGAGTGCAAATATTAATCATGTTTTAACATAATTATTATCACATTTTAGACATTTTTGATTATTATTATAGTTTTGATCCTTTTCTGCTTCTTCTGTTGCATTTTTATCAACTTCAAACCCACTTGTTATTCGTTATTTTCAGCACAAATTTAAACATAGAAGAACATTTATGGCTAATGTGTCTTGTGCATGCATCCCATAACTGGCTCTAAATTAGCCCCCTAACTCAGTTTAACCTCTATATTTTACTCTATATTGCATCATTACTATGAAATCAGAGGATAAGACAAATATCTTGATATATCGTTAAAACAACAACAATGTGCTTTTATAGCTAAGAAAATTAACTTAATAAATTGTTATTGTAGATTTGTTAAACAATGTACCTCCATATATACTTAAAATAACACAACATCATTTTAGATGTTGTTAAAAAAAATCTTAAAAGATAAATTTGTTGAATTTGATAAGAAAAGATGTCTAGCAGCTTTTATTGCAGCGTATTTTGAATGTATTTAAAACCTTTGCTGACAAATTTTTTTTTCCCAAAGCAATAAAAATTCAACATTTTAAAAAGTCAAAATTGTTGCCAAGCACTAAAAGTTGATCCTTTTTGTGCCTTCGGCTTGCATTTTTGGCAGCCCCCAAATCACCATAAAGCACAAAATCCAGGAGTGTTGGTGTTTTTTTCATGTGGTATTGGTCTTTTGCATGTACTTCACAAAATGGCTCCAGAGCACGTCTCAAATCAGGCCCTGTAGAGGGTGAAGAGAAATCTGCATGCATGAAAATTGGTTGGCATATTCATCATGTCTAGATGAACAGAAAGGAAATCCCTGGTGAAACCTCCAGTAAGGGCTTTAGGACTTGAATTTCAAAATAAGATAATAATGTTTTTTCCCGTCCTTTGGGTTTCAGCCGATCAGATTCATTTTTGATGCCATGATAATCAGTGTTGTTTGTTTTGTGTCGGTCCTTCACAGCGTCTCATCTTTTATGGAAACCGGGTTGTGAATCATGTGTGATGACATGAAGCTGATTGTATTTGTGTCTCGTGCTGAAGCTCTGACCGTGGACGACAGCAGCAGCACGGACACATGCAGCCTGTCAGCAGCCTGTGCACAGCCAGCTGCACGGCGAGCAGACAGCCACTGCACTCACCCCGGCCACGTGCCCCTACATCGACTTTTCAGCAGCAGATGAATTTGGCATCACCCCGGATCAATATCGCACCAGCGAGTTTGTTTGGAGCTGCAGAGCGAGCACTGGGACACACACTGATGTGGGGGCAGGAAAACCAACACTCGCTATGGCGTGAAATCAAAATGAAGGTGTCTTACACATTAATGCTCTGAATGGATATTTGTCCTATGTACAATAACAAGAACAGTGCCGCTAAATACATGAGTACCATAAATACAAACACATAAATCTTAGCACTAATAAGTCCATAAATAAATGCATCAAAAAGAGCACTTCATGACTCACAACAGCTGTGGATTAAAGACCAAACGTGTGTTTGATTTACTGATCAACAAATTTCACCCATTTTCCAAAGCAAAGCATTAAATCCTTTAAATCTCTGATTGATTTCTCTAAAATCAAGTGACATCAGACTCTTTTCATCATACTGAGCAAAAGATTTGATGATTTTTCCAGAATTATTCATTTGTTACATCAGGAAAAACTTCTAATTTCATAAAATCACAACGAATCACGATCAAGTAAATATATTGCACGAATAATAAGTAGTTTGTTAAAATCTTCAAGAAAGTCAAGTTAAGAAAAGTGGTTCAGTTTTAAATTTCTTTAGAAAAAAATAAATTAAAGAAAATTATTAATCTACAAATTGCCTCTAACTTAAAGGTGTGTTTGACTGTCTGAATAAAAAGTTTAAAATGTCATCTCTGTAGAGGATCAAATGCAGCTCTTCCACGCTCCCCTTTGGAAACGCTCTGATCTGAGGGGGCGGGGCTTTGAAAATTAGCTCTGCACTGATTGGCTGCCCAAATGATGCCTGATGGGAGAAGGGAGGAGGGGTTACATGCCACAGAGCAGACTCTGAAAACTGTCATGGCGTCTGCCTGTGGTGAGCAGAAAACATACATGTAGGTGGAGGCTGTATAGCTATGACATCATAAACCCAGGATGTAAATAACAGAGCATTTAAAGAGGGATACAGCAGCTCTCTGGCATGTTTTTCTGCTCCCCAAAACCCTTCAACAAGATTAAAAATGAAGAGAATGGATTTTTCAGGACATGGGACCTTCTTTTAAAGTGAACCAATCAAACTTTCGTACAGGAATAGTTTGACATTTCTGAGGCCTGCATCTACAGGCACATGCAGTAGCCTGAACATTAGCCACAGTGACAGAGATCAGCTCTGAATCTGTACCAAAAGCTTCACATTGCTGCACATGGGGTCACCATCTCTGCATCAGTTTTTGATAAAAATAAATCACAAAAACAGCGTCGAGTGATTACACACTGTATTCCACACATTTAACAACTTGCTTTCCACTTTCAGGACACCTTGTTTTGGTAATACATGGCACAGCTAACATCATCTTTGGACAGCAGCTGATCTAAACACAGTCTGACTGACCAAGTGCACGAATATCAATAGAGCTGCTTCTCTGTCCCGCCAGGATGTTGTTGAAGGGATGGTTATTATTGTCCAGGACGGCCTGCACTCTGCGCCCCTCCACCACAGTCCCAAGGCAATACTTACACCTTGTATGTGACGTGTGGAGACGTGGAGGAGGAACAGAGGGGTGAAGTAGTTCATCTTCTGTCTCTGGAGTGGAAGAAGGTGACAGGGACAGAATGGGAGGAACGGGAACACGTTGACGGCGGCCAACTTAAATTTACACCCCCTGTGTAACAGAGGAGTAAAGGGGCGACAAAGTGATACCCCTCTCTGTGCCAGCTGTAGAAGTTAAATGATTAGCAGTGCCAGCGGGGGAGCACAGCACTTCACCATGATGATCTTTAGACGCCACAGAGCGAATGAGAGATGATTCTGCTGACCAATCACAGTCACTTTGACAAAGAGTGAATCTAACTCAGTGATATTTGCTTGGTAGTGGAAAAGGAAGTTGTTGTAAATGTGTCCATTACAGCATCCAGCACCCTGCACTGTTTTTGTGGCTTGTTTTCACATTAAACTCGGAGATGTTGACACCATCAGCAGCAACAGCATCACATTAGTGGTCGACATAACTTCCATGCTGACCACTAATATGATGCTAAACAGGTAAAGATTGATCGGTTGAGTCTATATTCAGCAGAGACAGATGTGATTTTGTCCCTTTGTCTCTGCCTGGATGGATTCATCTCTGCATGTATGTATGTGTATATACAAATGTATTTATTATATGTATTTGTATATATGCATTTATGTGTATCTATAAATGAAGAGTTTGTCTTCAGCCTGTTCTATCAAGTGTCTTGAGATAACACCTGTTATGAACTGGTACTATACAAATAAAGATTGATTATTTCTGCACAGACGCTGACCTCCCTCACTGTGGGTAAACGTCACCTCACTGATAAACCTCAAACTTTAAGCCTTGGAGAACCAGCTCAATATAAAAACTAACATGTAAATCTGTGACTTTGAACATAAACAGCAGAAACAGAAGAAATAATCAAGATTCTTTGGAAAATGGTCTCAGTAAAATGAAACACACACTCGTTTGGGCGTTAAATTGTGATCGCCTTTTGACTCGATGGCTCGCTGTGATTGGTTGGTTTTTTAATTGTTGTTTTTGACTCTTTGATATGAAAAGTGTAAAAATCATCTGAGAAAAATAAAGAGTAAAAAGTGGTGCTTTGACAGAAGAAACTTTGCATAATGACAGTTCATTTGACCGTTTGATCGAATGTTTAACATTTCATAAATACACTGCTTTGGTGACAGTTTATTCTACAGCCCTGTGCTGCTCCATCATTACCACAGACAAACAGAAAACAATGAAAGATTATCCAGAAACACATGAGCTGCTGTTGGAGTTCATCACAGCAGTCTGATAGTCTACAAGAAAACACTTATTCTCTGTCTTCTTTAACCAGGAGACGAATTTTAAAGAGCCAAAATGATGTTTGCCCATCAGTGTGCTCTTAGTGATGAAGTTCCTCTGTGGTCATCTTTTCTCAAACTGGGTGTCAGTTGGGACTGTGTTCTTCACTCACAGCCTGACATCTTGGTCAGGATGTGAAGAAGTGGAGCTCTGCCAGCTCTTTTTGTGACAACCCATCTGTCCACCTAATCTGTGCTCACTGAGGCCCTGTTCACACGAAAACGACCGAAAACGTAGAGTTTTTGTTGCGTTTGTGCCTTCATTTAACACAAGTGCTGTCTGAATCCGCAAACTTTTGAAACCAGGGTCCAGAGTGAAAAGTTTTGAAAACATTTGGCATCCGTCTCCGTGTAAACAGGAATCAGCGTTTTCAGAAAAAAAATGATGACACGAAGCGCATGTGCAGTACTCTTTCAGATAAAGCTTGTGCACACATCTAGGAACAACAACAACAACAACAGCTTCGGCCATCTACCGAGCGACATGTGTGCTGCTTACTGTGCTCACTTTATTATCCAGACAAAAATATCCAGACAGATTTGTTATCCAGACAAGATATTCCTGCGTCTTCCTGCGTCCACTAGCTATCGTTGTTTGTGAAAAGTCCTCATCAGGACTTTTCTCAGTGAGGACCTTCTGCAGAGCTCAGGTTATCTTTGTGTTCTCTCTTTAAATGCGTTTTTGCTGATTCGTAACTTGATTGGGTCTACTTTGTTGAGTTTTGAGGTCTTGAGGCTGATTTGGCTGTGGTGGTTTTTGTGATCCTGGTGCTCTCAATGTGCTTTGGAAGAACCTTTGGAGCAGCAGGATGGAGGAACTTTCCTCTGGCTTTAGTTTCCACCAGCTCAGGGCGATGTGATGGGAGGACTGGGGGCCTCTAGTTTTCAAATGTGGGTAATTTAAGGGCTCTTTCTGAATTTCAAATATTGGGGGATATTCTGAGACCTTTTTTGTTCATGTAAGAGGGTCTTACAGAACCAAACGGGCACATTTCAATGTCCCTTGATGCTTCAACATGAGCCATAAGGATGATCATTATTATTATTTTATGAAATTACATAATTTAGGCTCTTTTCACAGACTGTGCAGTCGTGTATCATTCACAGATATTCATGTAATGATGGAGATTCAACAGGACTGTAAAATAAAATGCTCAAACACGCTAACAGAAACATTAACATTCTGAAGAATTCCTGAGATTAACCTCCCATGATGCACCAGAGAGGGAGAGGGGTGGACAGGAAGAGGAGGTCAGAATGGGACAGAGAAAGACAGAAGAAGAAGAAGAAGAAGAAGAGAGAAAGCTGCCAGTGCTTTTTGTTCATAACCAGTCTAAAAATACCTGTTAAACAGTATTGCTGAAAAAGACAACATTTGTGTCATCGATACAAAAAAAGAACAAAAATACTCCAAATATTTAAGGTATAGACAAGTCAGACAGACCAGAGTCTTCGCTCCGAGGCTCTAGGTGCAGTCCTGCTCCTCCGTTGTGCACTTCTCAGTCATTTCCTGACAGAAATCCACCGTTACAGTGGGGCTACATACTTCCTCTGTGGATCTGAGAGCCGCAGGGTTCTCCATGCCTGGCTGGCCCTCCTCCAGCACCCTATTAGCGTGGCTCTGCGGGGGCAAAGGTGACCGCGGTTGGGATGAGCCGGGGTCGGATGAAGGCGACGGGGGGTTTGATGTGAGGTCAATGCTGGCGGAGACGGGCAGTGGCGGCTGAGGGGCCTGAACTTCTCTGCAGACTTGCTGTGAGAGGAAGGAGAGGTTGTGCCAGAGCTCAGACATACAAACCTTCAGCTGGTTGCGCTCGCTCAGCAGCTTCTCCTTCTCGTTTACCTGGAGTTAAAAGACAGGACAGCCTGGGGTCAGCACAGTGAAGATGGAGCATGAAACCTCTGACAAAGTGAAGCAGTAATATTGAGCCCTTTCCACTGACTAGCTGCAGGCTATGGTCGCTTTGGCATGGAAACAGACTTGGTTTGGTCTGGGGTTGAAGTTGCAGCATCGTTTTATTTAAAGCTTTTCTATTCTTGACTTTTACTTTTCAAAATGCAGCTTTTCTCCTCTTTAAAGTAGTCACATGTGAGGCCAAACAAACTCTTTACTCTGTGAGTGACGGTGGAAACACCAACAGGAAATCATAGACTGTAGAAAGATGGATTGATTGATAAAGGAGCCTTTGGACCATTGTTGATGCGTCTCATTTGACGCTGCCATACTGTGCAACCAAACTGTCTCTCACATACTCGCACAGGAAGACGCTGCACTGAGGTGGGACTTAAGGTCGTCTGACCAAAGGCATATCCAAGTGGCCTTGTAGCTATGTCAATCATGTCCAAAACCAGGAATCCTCAATAAAATGATAACTGGTGAAACAGCCCCCCTCCCCCACCTAAATGTTTTATCATATTTAGAGTGCTTTCACACCTATGTCATTTGGCCTGGACTTTCAGATTTCTCAGGTTGATCCAGGCCAAAATGATCGGTGTGAACACTTCACCCCAGACCATGGTCTGGACCAGACAGCTGAGATTTGGTCAGTCCTAAAGAGGCAGTCTGGTTCCAGACTAAACTGTACCACGGTGTGGTCAGTGCCTAGTGTAAAAGCATTATTTTGTAAGGTCCAGACTTTTATATCAATGACAGGAAGTTACCACATGCTAACCAGAAAAAGGACATGTATGCAACCTTTTCTTCAAAATGAGCCAAGCAAGCATATGGGGAAGAAAAGGAGACCTAACACGCCAACCAGTGTGAAGTATGGAGATGTGTTGATGACGGTATGACGTAGGTTGTGAAAAGTCTGTAAGTCTGGTCGTAAAATTACAATGTGAAACCAAAACCAACCGGATCGTATAGACAAAGAAACAAAAATATGAAACATTGTGCGAACTGTGGTCCAGACTTTTCAGACCAAAGCCATTTTCTGATCCAGGCAGTCCAGATCCAGATGTTTATTTAAGCCGTAAACTTCAGCCTTAATCTCACAACTACAACACCTCCGGGGTTTTTGTAGCCAGCCTCTAGCTGACTCTCAAGGAACAACAGTTTTTGGCATTTCCACATGGGCTTCATTTTTCAGCTCCAGAGGTTGCTGCTTGTTGGCAATGCATGGAGGAGCAGGCAGAGAGACTAACGCAGCAGGAGGGACAAGGGAGGAAACAGGCAATAGCCGACAACAAAGAATTGAAATAAAAATAAAACAAAAAGTAAAAGAAAAAAAATACAAACTATATTACAAAGGGGAAAGAAAACAAAAACAAAAAAGAACAATCCAGTATCCTCTCTTTTTTTATTATATAATACATGCAATAAGCATTCTTGTTCATGCTTTTCAAAAAAACTTACCCTCCACTACATGAAATGTAACACAGGAGACGGCTAATAGATGCAAGGATAGTTGTGTTGGTGTGTATGTGTGTTGTGTAGTTTTGTATAGGTCTAAACTACATCTGTACACAGAGCTGTATATGGTAAGACATACATACAGTGTCTTTTCTTTGTCTTTTGCTCTCCCTACCTTGATGTCTGATATGTAAATCTACCTCCTAAATTGCGCCTCACATCAACCACAAACTATACTTTCTTGTTTTTGTCTATATTTGGTCCGTCTGTAACTACTAATTACTCTTTTTTTTTTTTATTTTCCACTTTCAATTGTCTTTCTTGTATCACTGTTAATGTGCTATTTCACAAATTATAAAAAAAGAAGCTGACAACGAGTGCTTCTGGATCAGAAAAGACAATGAAATCCCAATGAAGCTGGAAGAGCTACGAGAAAATGAAGTTTTTAACCAAGAGGACTTGTAGAGGACTCAAAGTGCTAATGTATCCCCCCCAATGACACCTTAACTTCAATGTGTTTCGTATATTTCTGTTTGAGTCTGTGTCCACATCATAACCTACTGAGTCTGACTTTTAGATTTGAGGACATAGATAACACTCACTGAACTCACACTGAACTCAGCGCCCACTTACTAGTCAAAACAGGACCATAAATGAAGGTCAGTGTTGTGCACATGGTGTTCGTTATGAGCTCTTACCAGTTTGCGAATCTCACACTCCAGGTTCTGGATGCAGTCCAGCTTCCTCTTACGACAGCGCTGGGCGGCGATGCGGTTTTTGCTGCGGCGGCGGATGTCGTGGATGAACTCCAGCTGCTCTGAGGTCAACTTGTGCATCTTTATGAGGATCTGGAAGTCGTTACGTGGCAGGTTGGTGATCTGGTCCACGGGGAAGGGCAGTTTTACCTGAAGGACACAGAGAGTTTATTCACACATGGATTTTGTTTCTCACTTGGAGGCAGTTGAGGTCCAGAAAGGGTTGAGTTAAGTTTGAATTATCACATTGTTCTATTTTTTTGAATCACCCTAAAAATGGGAGCAATCTCAAGTCACGCTAGCTAAACTGTTTCAATAACCTGAGCCTCAGAGGGTGCACTGAGGGTACTGCTGATCAGGCTTTCTATGATACTTTTACCCTCATTACCCTCACCTGATCTTGTTAGTGGTGTTGACTTTTCACATAAATAAATCATTCTACATCATTGCATACCTATGTCAGATGGGATTTCTGGAACCATAGTTTGGTTTGATAGATTTAGTCCAAATATCAGGCATATTAATTTAGTTTTAGTTATAGTCTTTTGCCCAAAATATCTTTTAGTTTTAGTCATAATTTAGTCATCTAAATTGTTTTAATTTTAGTCTAGTTTTAGTTGATAAAATTTCACGACATTTTAGTTGATGAAATCTGCTGTAAATTTAGTCGACTAAAATATGAAGTGTAAAGGGTAAGGCGTTTTTTATGTTTCCTTGAATTTCTTAGCAAAGTTTTACACTTGGATAAAATGAAACATCTAATAACCCTTTATTGAATGCTAGTAAAGTTTAGGCTACCTGGCAGAGCATCTCAGTTACAATACCAGAACTGACAACAAACAGTGAGCCTGCTCTACATGAATATATCAATTCATAAAGAGAGGAGCTCTGATTGGATCGCTCCACAACTTATCCCACCACCACCAAGCTAAGGCAGCTGTGATTGGATGTCCCTCTTAACTCATCCAACCTTTCCACACAACCAAAGTAGCTGTGATTGGATATATTCCTAACTTGTCCCTACTTTCTACATGACCAAATTAGGTCTGATTGGATTAAGTCTCTGTCAAACATTTTAGTCTAGTTTTTATTTGTTGATGAAAATGTCAGTTAATTTAGTTTAAGTTTTTGTCCATGTGCACTTGTTTTTATTAGTTACTGTCTAGTTTTCGTCAGGGGAAAAAAGGTTGTTGATGAAAACTATGATGAAAATAATTAGTCAACAAAATTAATACTGGTGAAGACCAGAGCCTGCCCAACCAAATGTGGCAAGGCTTTATATGCCCCATTAACCATGGTCTTTAATTCTTAAGATAACATGTCACCCAATTTACATGCTTAACAAATCACAAATAAATACCAAAAAATACAAAATGCTATATAAATACCCTTACCACAAAATAAAAATCCTGTTAAGTGAATACATAATAATAACTTGCTTGGTATTATCATTTGTATAAATATTATTTGCTTTACATTTGAATCAATGTGTGCTTTTCCATTTCAAGAGTCAATAGTAATAAGTAGTTTTAATATAATTATGTTGAAGGTGATTTTTTCCCTGATTTTGTGGTGCCACCTGGAGGCCACTGTACCCTTAGCATTTGTCTATATTGCCCAATGGTGACGACCAAACCATAAAACACACTGATGTGACCATATTGTCTCTAACTACCAGCCCTGCGTTTGCTGTTCATCACTAAGCAAAAACACTGATGGCTCAGAATCAGAGCTATGATGATGGCAGTAAATGTTAAGTAGACTAGAGCTTATATAGTTCTTTTCTAGTCTCTTTTGTGACTCAAAGCAGCTTCAATCCCCAGGTCACATCTACTCATTCACACCCATTCACTCTCACATTCAGATAGTGATGGTTGAAATTTCTGTCTGTACCAACTAACACATTCACACTCTTTCATTCGCCACTGTGGGAGCAGTGACAGAGCTGGGCTCGAACCCGCAACCTTCAGATTACCAATCAAGTGCACTATCAGACTGCACCAAAAACAACCGAGGCAGTGATGAAGTTCACCACCACAAGCTCCTGCAGGCTTCGAAGAATTGTTTGTTTTTTTACGTGGTGCACATCGATGAGGCCTGTTCATCTGCCAGCATGACACTGCTGCTGTGATTGATGTGACATAAGAGATCATTTACAGCTTTTATTCTGCATCTACAATCAATATTGGGTTTTAATTCATCTTAATCTTAGGCCTCTTGGCTCTGACAAAACCGGAGGGCACCCTTTTCTGGAAAGACTGATCTAGAAACAGGCAACAAGGCAAAGATTAGGCAGGCCTTTTTAATACTCTTTATTGATTATATATTATATATATTGATTATAAACAGACAGTTTGGTTTTTTTGGACTATTCTCCCTCAAATCAGTCCATACACTGCAAAACTCAGATTTTAGCAAGTTTATTTGTCCAATTTCAAGTAAAAAATATCCACAATACTTACTAAAATTTCAAATTCACTGGACAAGTCCAGATGGATATCTTACTACACCGAATAAAAAACAAAAATAAAGCACTGAATAACTTGGAATTATCAGAAAATATCTGCCAATGAAATGAATAAATTTTTACTTCTTGAGGGTCTTAAAATCAGGTATAGAGACTACTTAAGATAGCACATCTAACTTCCAAGACATTGTACAAGTAAAATCTGTCTTTAAATACTGAATTAAGATATGTAGCTGGACAGGTCAAGCAATTTTGGCTTAAATAAGTCTTGGGAGACTTTAAGAATTGAAATTGAATGAATAAACTTCCTTATATTTGAGTTTTTGAGGCGTAATCACTGGTTTATCCTATGTGTGAGTCAAAGTGAATAAAAATTAAATATTAAACACCTCAGTATTTCATAAATCTTTCACTGGGATACAATTCATTAAATTCAACTCATTAAAGAACTTAAACACAGCTCGCATCCATCTGGTTCACTCAACTTTCCAAACCAACAATAACAACAACATAAAAACAGCACAGAACAGGAAACACCCAAAAGTAAAAGACTGCTTCACAAAAAAACACATAGGTGGTTTTTCTTCATATTCTTCTGTTATTTATTGTAATTAGAACAACTGTTCGGAGAGATAAATAAAGACTTTTGTTCCTGATGCAGCCTCAGTAATGTGTTGCAGTTCGGTTTGGAGTCCACTGGGTGTCAGTGCTGTGCTGCTTTTTGGCACCTGGATCCTGAACACTAAGAGACCAGAGGACGAACTCGATTTCTTTACTGAGCTCGCTGTTGAAGTACAGATGTGCTTCAACGATTTTTTTTAGCGTCCATTCCCAGCTTAGTGTCATGATGCAGAAATCAGACCAGTCTGTAACTCAAAGAGTAACAGATTTGAGTGGAGTGTCCACATGGGTTGTGTTTACTGTTTATTGACATAAAGTTTAACTCTTCTCATATTAACAAGGCAAGTGGTCAGCCTGTTTTCATCTACATATTTGGGCAAATATTGGGTGCCTATGTAAAATTATGACTTCGGGTATGTACAAAATCCATTTTCAGAGATTACTTTAAAATCTAATTTAATATATATTAGAACAATGTTCTGCTCTGAGGTTGTATGATATTATATGGGCCAAGTTTTATAATAGGGAAGCACCGTGGTGCAGCAGATGGTGCCTCACAGCACAAAAGTTGCTGGTTCAAATTCCTTGGGTCTTACCAGAGAAGGGGCATGTTCATCCATCATGAGAAATGTGAACAAACTCTGGTGTCTGCTGTTCTCTGTGTCCTCTTGTTGCTCCAGTGGTCGTAGAGGAGCAGAAAATTTTGCTGTTAAAGCCAAAGCAAGCTCAGGAGCTTCTGCAGCACGAACGCGACACCATATTCCACCGTATTGTTGGGGTTCACGCATGCTTTGTAAGGGAAAGGTGGGCCGATGACATTGTTTCTGAAACCACACGTATTCATTGTCCACATGAAACACTCATACCACTTTCACACTAAAATCCGCGGGTCACGGTGGTTTTTTCAATGCTGGTTAACCCGCGAGTGACTCCTTTACCACTGCCAGCAGACCCGGGTCTACTCAGCAGCAGACGAGCTGCGTGGCTGTTTTTTTTCCTCTGGCGCATCAAGCTGATGTCATCACATTGATGACGTCATCGGCGCGACAAAACACGACCACGTAAACAATGGAATGGAGCATGGACGCCGTGGACACGGTTTTCTGTACTTTGTACTTTTGTCCCTCTTTAAAAATGTACAAACTCAGCGCTGATGATACAAAGGCGGCTGGAATTTGTTGCTGAGATGGCAAAGAGTCACGTAAGTTACAGACAGAGGGGACGGGCGCGATGTTATGCCGTGAGTACGTAACGCCGACGTCATCCGTAACTTAGCAGCTTGACCCGGGTGTGATGTTCATACTGAAGCCGGTCGGAGACGAGCCAATAAAAACCCATGTCACTTGCAGGGTAAGTCGGCCAGGTCGAAATGCCGAGTAGACCCTTTCAAACTGCAGACAGGAGCCGATTGTTGGAGGATTTAAAAAGGTTTTTTGGCCAGTCTGAAAGGGGTATCAGCCGGGGGTTTTACATTTATCCACTCTTGGACCAGTTTTCAAAAACATGCACCTGAAACAGTATCTGTGTGGATGAAACACCTATATGTTTAAAAACGTGGCAGATACGCCTGAATTCGTCTCCATGTGGACAGCCCCTTATATTAATTCCTCAAATGGTAGGACGGCTAGCAGGCTGAGCTGCCAACAAAACGACTCACGGATTAATAACAAAGGTTAAATGTCTTACATAAGATTATACAGATTTGGATATTTATCAATGTGTGAGGCATCTTATGATATAAGTGTAAACAAACTAGATTCACAAAGAAAAGGAGCTTTAATGCTCTCCATGGTTCACCAGTTGATATTTTCACGTATGTTGTGCCTGAGCACAGAAAGTGACTCTGGTTGCCTACTTGTAGCAGAACAACTCTCCCAAATGATCTAGGTGTGAAAACGGCCCAAGTTTGAATCTAAGAGAAAAGAGCGACATTTCTGAGTGATTTTGGTGTTTTTGGACTGCATCAGCCAGTCTTTGTCAGTGTTTTAGTTTGATATTGATGCTGATGGGTGGGTTATGTACTGTATTCTTGTATTTGTTACCATGGTAATAGGACTGGTGATATCTTTTTTCATTTATATCACACAAGTAAGATTTTTGTTTCCATGTTAATCGAAATAATAAATCACATCAGCTCTGTTGTCATTGTGTAACATTATAGGAATGAACATCAGGCTGCTGCAGCTCTGCCAGTACACGACCATGACATCATTCACCGCTCAGAGCGAGAGAAAACGAGAGTGTGTGTGTGTGTGTGTGTGTGTGTGTGTGTGTGTAGGTGCCGCCTGTCCTTTACTCTAAAGACGTCTATATATAGCTCTGTGACTCTCAGCAGTCACATAATAAGGTTGGAATGACAAAGTGAGCCTCGATCGGCCATAAATCCTCCCTCTCTCTCTGTCTCTGGTGTTCTGGTTTCTTTTTTCATGACGGGAGGCTGCTACAAGACGCTCTCTCTGTTGCTTGCATATGTTTTAAAACGGGGTGCTTTAAGTCATTTGGAGGCCCCTGGAGGAGACCAATGTGAGGCCCCAATTCTCTGTTTACCCAAAGGCAATCATTGCATGTAAACAGAGCATATGTAGGCTATCTGTCATTATTATTATCATTATCATTATTACTATTATTATTATTACAGGTTTACAGGCAAGTTAAATCCGAAGTGTTTCTTTCTTTTTTCTATCTGATGCTCTTCACATTTTCACGCCCAGAGCTCACGTCATTCCAACAGCAGATTAATTTAAGACTCAGTTAGAATACAATATGACCGAAAACATCTTTACTGTCCATATTAAGGCCTCTGCATACCAAAGCTACTGCAAACTAACAGATTTCTTGAAGAATTTTTGATGGTCTTCTCCATTCCAGCATTAATTTTGTTGACTAATTTTTTAGTCAACAAAATTTTCATCATAGTTTTCGTCAAAAAACCTTGTTTCCCTGACAAAAGCTGGACAGTAATTAATAAAAACAAGTGCACATGGATGAAAACTAAAACTAAATTAACTAACATTTTTATCAACAGATAAAAACTAGACTAAAATGTTTGATCCAATCAGACCTAATTTTGTCATGTAGAAAGTAGGGACAAGTTAGGAATATATCCAATCACAGCTGCCTTAGCTTGGTGGTGGTGGGATAAGTTGTGGAGCGATCCAATCAGAGCTCCTCTCTTTATGAATTGATATATTCATGTAGAGCAGGTTCACTGTTTGTTGTCAGTTCTGGTATTGTAACTGAGATGCTCTGCCAGGTAGCCTAAATAAAGGTGACTGCATTTCACACAAAAGTTCAATTTGTTTCTGTTCATTTATACATTCAGACTTTACTAGCATTCAGTAAAGGGTTATCAGATGTTTGATTTTATCCAAGTGTAAAACATGACTTCAGAAATTCAAGGAAACATAAAAAATGCCTTACCCTTTACACTTCATATTTTAGTCGACTAAATTTACAGGAGATTTCGTCGACTAAAATGTTGTGAAAATTCATCTACTAAAACTAGACTAAAATTAAAACAATTTAGATGACTAAATTATGACTAAAACTAAAAGATATTTTAGGCAAAAAACTATAACTAAAACTAAAATTAAAAGTGCTGTCAAAATTAACACTGGTCCATTCACATTTCAAGCAGCAGGTTCTTCTGTGTATCGAGGATATTCTTTAAAAAATGTAAAGCGGAGGTCAAATGGACTTGAAATGATGTGGACATGACTTACTTGTCTTGACAGACTGTGACATATGAATGCTCTCATTGGTCAGATGTGGGCTTACGAGAAGCAAAATTTTAGAAGAACTGAACACAGGCTTAAAAATAAAAGCTATTAGTCTATCATACATTGAGTGTCCATAGGTCCGAAAAAAAGTGGAAATTATTCATGTGCAAAGAAAAAAAAAATCACACTGGTGTGCAAAGCCCTTTATGTGGAAATTAGCCGTAGGCTCTTTAAACACAAATCGCAGCAGACCATAAAGCTATGCAGTCAGTAAAACAGAAACAGAGCACCTAATGGTCTGAACTAAGGGGCTGTCCACACAGGGATAAATTCAGGTGTATCCACACAAGTTTTTCCACATAAAAAACAAAAACGCACGTTTGAAAACGAGTCCCAGAGTGGATACAACTTTGCGTACAACTTTGAAAAGTTTCTGTATCACTGTTAGTGGAGTTAAAATGTGGAACAGATTGGGTGCAGAACTAAAGTAAATTTCACGCATAATTCTGTTATAAAAGAGGCATAAAGAAATGATTTTCCAGAGGTACGTTGATGAATAAATACCATAAGGTGCTTGCTTATTATTTGGATGAAAATTTTGCAGGGTGTGGTAATTACATTTAAAGAAGGTATAGATATGATTGTATTTTTTTCTGTATGAGTGATACATTCACTGAACATTTTTCAGAATTATTAGTATGTTTAAGGCAGTGCTATGATTTCAGTTAGGAAGTATAGTAAAATCTAAAGGGGTAGGATTAGACAGTTAGTACTTCTTCCTTCTCCTTTTTGTTCATGTAAGCTGAGAGGCTTGAGAAATTACAGATTCAAGTTACTGTCTTATTTTGTTTTCATTTTTTGATTAGAACTTATTTTGTATTTTTTAAGCATTTTTAAGTTTTCATTTATGTGATTGAAATAAAGATATCAATCTATTAATCAATCAATCAGCGAGTGAATGGGTAGACGTTTAAAGGGCTTTGATCAGAAAGACTAGAAAAGAACTACATGAGGTCAAGTCCATTGACCTGTAATGTTAACAGCAACAACTGATGAAGTTGAGGTGTCCCTCAGAGACAGCACCCTCCAGTGGATGGAGTTTACAATGACCATCCCAACAAAAAGTTCACTGGGCGGGCACGCATTGTCACACACAGACAGACAAAATGAATCTACACAACAGCACCCTCAACACCATCACAATTAGGCCCTTCGCTAAACCCCTCCCACAAACAGCTATTGTCCAATCCTGCATTAGTAATCGTAACCATGCACAAGAGGCCTGTCAAGCTTTCGGCAGAGAACAAAATGCCTTAGCGGTGTGCATACAGGACTAGCAAGTCTGACAGTCTAAATCCGAGAAGTTTGGAGGGTGGTGTTTATTTTTTGCCTTCCCCAAGACCGAAGCACAAGACGAAAGATGCGGTGTGGATAAAACACAAGGACAGCTACACTTGTTCTAAAGTAAAGTGCTAACTAATGGTAGCTAAACATAGCTCTGTGTGTTAGGTAAGATAACATTAGCAAACAAAGACGTCTCAAAAGTAAGTTACTTCCGTTAAACCTTCAGCCACTGAGCAAAAGAAATTCTAGTATCAGAGGGAAAGTTCTGACATACTGATATCTTTTAGCATTTTGTGAATGGACGCCCTAAAATTGGGCAAACACAACGATAAAGGAAGCTAACTGAACACTGATTTAAATTTAAACAATATATATCAAGCTACCCTGCTATACAAGAGCATTGTTGTTCTTGTGAGCTTTCCCCTCTATTTTAATGCCCTCTTCATTTGAACTCTGACAACATTTGATTTGGTGAATGTGTCTCTCAAAAGCAAACTGGAGACCTTTCTGTCTGCTTCTATCTGATATCTCTGAAGAATTTGCAGGTATTTCCTTAGGAATATCCTCACTAAAAACACTAAAAACTCCATATTTCTCATTCTAGGAGGGAAAGTTTGACAGGCGTAGCAACAGTAACCAAAGGGGGTGGGGCTAATTGAAGGGTCCGTTAGGCCCTGTGTTAGGTGGGTGCGTGTGTAGAGAGGGCGGGAGGGGTGGGGGTAGTCTTGGTGGCCTGATTGAAGAGGGCAGGGCAGATCTGGGATCAGGAGCAGCAGATGGTGGAGGGAGCATGGACGGGACACCTTCCACCTGCCCTCGGGGTGTGTGTGTGTGTGTGAGTGTGTAGGTGTGTGTGTGTCCATTCTGAGGGCTGGACAACTAGGTCAGGCTAAAGAAGTGGGACAGGCACATGCACTGACACACAAATACACATATTGTATGCAAGAATAGTACAGGATAAAGGTGTGCGTATGTCCAGACTGAATTAAGAAAAATAATAAAAGCACTACTTAAACCCAGACGTGCTTCAATTCCAACTTCTCAAACAAGCTCGAAGTTTCAAACCTCAGCTTGAGTTAAAAGCCCTCCTCGATCACTGTTGGTTGTTGTTACAGGGGGTGAGGCCCCTTTAGACAACAACCTGACGAGGGTTTACTTATCAGCCAGTGCTGCTAAAGAATGTGTGACCATGACTATGGGTGACGGGAAAGGGAAACAAAACAACAAGCAAAAAACGAAACACGATAACAAATGAAAAACACAATTACACAAAATATTCACTCTGAGCTGAAAAATATAAAGGCAAAAGAAAAAACAATGACCACAAAGAAAAACACAAAACAAATCAAACTAGAAAGCACTCAGAGAGTGCAAATCTCTGCCAAAGTAGCTCCCATATTGCTGTTACATCTATAAGCAATAGTTCATGATAAAGTTAGCATCATAATATGATTCCTTGACCCTGAAAACCCACACCTAGCACTCAGAATCATGTTGACATCATTATTAGTTAGACAGTTATTGAGCAAAAACTATTGTTGGCTAATGGTGGTTATCTGGATCACCACCAAAATCTAATAATTTTTAAGTTGGGCCATTACCAACATCTCCTGAAAATTTCAGCAACATCTGTCCTGTAGTTTTTGCGTAATCTTGCTAATAAACAAACAAACAAACAAATATGCTGACAAAAACATGACCTCCTTGGCGGACGTAAAAACTACAAAAAAACAACAACTGGTGTTACAACAACATTCATAATAAATCCAAACATTGGTTAAAGCTGTCTGTCTTCACTCGGTACGATGGTCAGGGAATGATCAGCCAAAACAAAAGCAGTTGATAAAATCTTAATCACCAAAGAAAGGTCAAAGGGTGTTCAAGGGTAAACAAAAATATGTTTTCAGTGGTGAGAAACTGGGATGCTGTTTGTAAGGTTTTCAGTTTTTGCTTCCAAGATGGTTCATTGATTGTGTTTAAGATGAAATATTAATTCTGCTTCTACCTCTACAAACGTTGATCCAAAGTCTAAAGCTCGTGTTTCTGTGTTAAAAGCATGTTTTATTGATTTTCTAAAATATCAGAGCTGTTTTCTATCACAGAGACTATTCTTAGAAATTCTTCCCCTGTGCAGAGAAATCATGCAAACCCTCCAAACACACTCTGGATTTAAAGGAGCTGTATGGTTACCATGGTGATGTCTGAGCACATGCATCATGGGATGGGAGATGAGTTTCACACTGGAGCTCCCTCTGAACCCCCCACATACACTTACTGACGTGTAACAGGTGTCAAAACCTCAAACACAGTTTTTTTTATTATTTAGTCCTGACACCGTGACTCTGTTCTAAGAGTCTTACGTTCTTTGGAGGTTAGACTTTCTGCCCCACCTGACCCTGTGACCCAGGGGGCACTTTAAGTACAATCTCAGAAATAAAGCTGTCTGATCATCCCGTCACAGAGCAGGAGAATGTCCTACCTTTGATTTTTATGCTTTAATGCAGTTTTCACATGAGAGTTTTCACATGAGAGTTTGTTACCGTGCTGTCCCCTCCCAACTCCTGGAGACTCAAACACACCTGCTGACACAGTAGGTGGCACTGAGCTTTAAGTCTGTGAGCAAATCTGACAAGAAGAAAAGGAAGAAACAACACTGACACTACCACTGTGGATGTTTTAAGTTTTTCTGAGACCACAGTGGCCCTCTTCCTACTCCTCAATCCACCATGCAGTTCAGAGGGACACAAACAACCATTTAATCACATTTACACCAGAACACACAAACTACAATATATACATATATATAAAAAAATACACACACACACACACACATATATATATATACATATATCATATGACTTTTACTCCACTACATTTGAAATACAAATATTGTATTTTCAACTCCACTACATTTCTATGAAGGATCTTGTTACTTGTCACTTCTAAGTACAGCTCTGAAGTCAGTGGATGAAATTTCTTTTCTCTTCTAAAATGCGATCTGCGTGTGATTTGTCCAAGTGGTGATGCCTTGCGCATGCACGACTCAGATCAACAGGTAAACGTTGAGCTAGCGTTGCTCAGATAACAGTTTGTCTTGGCAGTAATGATGACTACAGCAGATACAGAAGGCGATTCCACACCAGACTACCCATGGCCATATCTGAAGTCCATGTTTGAAGATAGTCAAAATGATGAATGATTCATATCATTTCAAATGTTTGACCTGTTTGCTGTGTGCTTTATCACAGCCTGCAAAAACTCACCATCCAACCTGAGAAACATATATAAATATATATTCTTTCGTTAAGTGTCTTGAGATAACATTTGTTATAATCTGATGCTGTACAATTAAAGATTGATTGATTGATTGAAAACTGCTTTGGCCCACACATTTTTTTTTAAGTTTCATGTCACGAACATTTCAAGGTAATAAACAGTGCTTAATGGTGCATTTATACATTTTTGTGTTATTGTGTGGACGAGGATGTTTTAAAAATTTCACTCATATTTTTGAAAATCTGGGTTTTCAGAAACACCCGCCTACATGCTGACACAGCCTTGGTGTCACCAAGGCTGTCAGTGGGTGTTGGTGGTGCAGTCTGATAGTGCACTTGGTCAGTTGTCTGAAGGTTGCAGGTTTGAGCCCAGCTCCAGTTGTCACATGGCGATGTGTCCTTTGGCAAGACACTTAACCCCAAGTTGCTCCAACTGCTGTGTTGTGTAAATGGGCATGAAAGGGTGTGAGTGTATTGATACTGATGGACGACTGACATAGAAACTTCAACCATCGGTCAGTGAATGTGAGAGCGAATTGGTGTGAATGTATGACGTGGGGTAAAGCAGCTTTGAGTAGTCAAAGACTAGAAAAGCACTACATATGCTCAAGTTCATTTACCATTTATCATTTATTCTCTATTATCTATTATTGGTCTTTGGCAGGAAACTGGAGTGGCCTGAAGGTAACCCACATATGAACAGGGAGAATGTGGAAACTTCAGAAAGGCCCTTCCTGACCAGGGAAGAACTTCAAGTACCCTGTGCTCAAACACATTTGCCTTCACATCTCTTCTAATGTCATACCAGAGCACTCATGGATCATCTGCCTCGACACGTCCTGACATGAAGACATGTTGACCAAAGTCCCTCTGGAGGACCATCATAAACACATTCCTGCTGTGATTATGGACATTTTAATAAACTTCTCCTGGACTAAATCATGTGATGTGCTCTAAACAGTGACGTAATACCGAGTAGAGCATCAAACATTCTACAATCCTCAGTCAGTTCAGATTAAACTTTAATGTCTTTTAAGAGTTAAATTTGTATGCAGGCTTTTGGAGGACATGGTGAGACGGTTACATGTGGTTGCATCATCCTCTGTTTGCTCTTTCCACCAACTCAAAGTGGTCAAGATCTGTTCATGCGTGAAGCAGCTGAGTCCTGACCAGTCACTCAAGTGCTATCATTAAGGGAACATTAGATCCAACTGTTGCTCTTTTTTTATCATTATTTACTCCAAACTAACTGCTCCAGAGGGCGCTAGAGGCACAGCAGAGCAGCCGTAGGCAGGTTAACATCAAGCGTCTGACAGAGGAGTGGGCAGAGTTTCTGAAGGAGCAGCAGAGATTAAATGTTTCTGCCACAAAGAGAAGTTATACAAGTTTTATTCAGTTTGAAAAGACATTATTAATACCTAATCTGTTGAGATTTAACACTTGGAGTTAATTACGCTGCCATCAACCAACATAACCAAAAAAATTCTAGCTTCAGTGTCTATTCAGTTGGGGAGACCGGTACAAGTGTAACAGGAAGTTTGCCATTACATACCCAATACCTAACCTTTGATCCTGCTTGATTCAACGTCTGTAATCAGGCAGATCCATCTTGCCAAGCTTCAATCTACAATGACTGTGAGCGGCCCAAAGCGGGACGGCCCAATCAGAGTCCTTTAGCGCAGGAAGAGGGAGGAGCAACGACAAGATGATAGCAGGAAGTGGCAGAGATTAGCGTAGATGCTAACAGCTTCAGCAGTAGCTGTATGGTGTTCATTATGTCCACAGTTTCTTAGAAGTAGTTTTCTTTTTTCTTTTATCTCAGACATGTATACTTTTCACGTACCTTGACATGTTTTGGCGGAAACCTCTGCCTTCCTCAGAAGTGTCACTTGGTGGTAGGTGTGACGCCACCAGTACAAGCAACAATAAAAATTGTTCAGGACCGGCTTCAAACAGACAGGACACTCAAAAAACACACAATCCTAACCGTTCAAGACATCACACAACTCCTCCAATTTATTGCCACATCAACTTAATTTCAGTTCAGGAACAAAATATACAGACAGAAAGAGGGATTTGCTATGGGGGACCCACTATCAGCCATAATGTGCGTTTTTTTCATGGAAGATCTGGAGGAGAAGGCCATAACATCAGCCCCCGAGGAGTACAGACCAACGTTATGGAAAAGATATGTGGATGACATTCTGGAGAAAATAAAAGCAGGACACACTCAAAAACTAACAGACCATCTGAACACCATGGACACCACGGGAAACATCAAATTCACACACGAGGAAGAAGTGGAACAATCCATACTGTTTCTGGACATTAAAATCCACCACACAAACACCGGGGAAATAAAAATTAAAGTCTACAGGAAACCCACACACACAGACCAATATTTATCATGGACATGGGAACACCCCACTGCACACAAACTCTCTGTAGTCAGAACACTATACGAACGCACAACAATAATTATGGACCCAGAAGACAGAACACTGGAAGAAAAACACATACAGGATGCACTGAAAAAATGTCAATATCCACAATGGGCAATAGACAAAGGAGCAGGACAGGTGAAAAGGAAAGAAACCACACAGAGGATAAAAAAGAAACACAAAAACAAAATGGAGAGCAGAGGAGACGCTACCGTACGTCTGGGGGGTCACTTAACGCATCCAGAGAGCCATGAAGAAATACAACATAAACACTCCGGTCAAACCACACACAAATCTACGACAACTGTTGGTACACCCCAAGGACAAAATAGAACAAAACAACAAATGTAATGTCATATATGAGATACCATGCCAATCATGCAATAAAACCTACACTGGGGAAACAGGGAGGAGCTTCAGCACACGGAGGAAAGAACACCAGAAGGAATGTGAGAAGGAGACAGCAATAAGACAAACAAGATCAATAAAAGAGAAGGCAACACAAGAAAACTACGAATCTGCCATAACAGACCACTGCAAGAGGGAAAACCATCTCATGGACTGAGATTAGGCCAGAGTCATCTGCACCGAAGACAATAAGCACCAGCGCTGGATTAGGGAAGCGATCGACATAAGGAAACAGGGCCCAGGGACGATGAACAGGGATGAGGGGGCATACATGCTCTCACACACCTGGAGCAGCGTCCTGCAGAGGTGAGCAGACAGCGGGAGGCGAGATCGTTCTGTCAAAAAAATTGACAGGAAGGTCACGCCTCCGTAACACCGGCTGATAAGACACGTCACACCTACCACCAAATGACAACTCTGAGTAAGGTGGAAGTTTCCGCCGAAACATGTCAAGGTACGTGAAAAGTATACATGTCTGAGATAAAAGAAAAAAGAAAACTAGCTTCAGTAGTAGTTTTATCAGATTGTGACCACATTTCTTGATTAAAAGAAAAACTAATACCAACACTACCGTCCTCTCTGTAGTAAGGAGATTTTTGCTCCTATTATGACATGTTTTGATGAGAGTTTGTTTTACGATGTGACTCACATACTGTAGCGCAGTACTGCCCACATACTGAATTTTGAATGTAAGTTACGGAACAATCATCGGATCACCAGCTGGAAACTCAACCGTCTAAGGGCTCTTTCTCAGATGGACCAGTGAAATACAGATGCAGCCGCTTGAATTTTTCCCTCCAAACCAAACGCCAACCAAGTTCCAGCCAGCTATCCTGACTTACAGTCATAGGCAGTCCTAATACATTTGTCCTTTTATTGTTTGTTTTTGTTCTAAATTTCTGGTTATAGTGGCATTTCCCATTTCATTTAAAATTTCTCCAAAATATAAGTGGTCAGGGTTTGGTGTTCATCATGTCATTGTGGGGGATCTCATTTGCCACAGAGTGGGCAGGTCCTAGCACTGGTGTGCCAGGTTACCCAATACCCCCCCAGTACACCACGTATTTGTTTTTATATCAAAAGATGACAAGTATCAAATTATATTTGAGTTATGAGGTGAAATGAGATAATGTGTTTAACTGGCTCCAGTCACCCCAAATATTAAATGTTATCATTATTAAATAAAGAAATATCTCATACTTTATGATAAATCAATCAATACAACAATCCAAAGGCAAGTTTAGGGGACAACTTTATTTATCGTTACCTCTGCCAAGAAATTCATAGGTGTTTTTTGCCTCTGTTTGTTTGTTTGTTTGTCTGTCTGTTTTTATAGCAAGGTACGCAAAAACTACTGGACAGATTTTGCTGAAATTTTCAGGAGACGTTGGTAATGACCCAGCCTAGAAAGGACTTGATTTTGGTGGTGATACAAATATTGGTCTGGATGCAAAAAATTCCCAATATTTGAAAAAATCTCATAAGTTGACATTGGATGAGATTTTAAAAAATCATATATCTGCCATTTTTTAAATGGATCCCCTTAGAATTTCACAGGATAATATGGGGTCCATGGCTCTATCATCAAGGTAAATTTCATCTGGATCTGATCCAGATTGATGTCACAAAAAACAGTTAACTTTATAATGGGAAATCCCATTGACGACATTCAATAATTCATATAAAATCAAAATATTAAGTGATGTTCCAAAAACTTGTGTTCATACAGGATAACAACCTCCATGTATGTGTTGAGTTTGGTCTGGATCCTGGCTCTATTCTGGATCTGGTGATCCAGAATTGTACCTTTTACAGGGATCGTGGAAAAGCCACTGCTGAACTGAGCCGCTTGACGAAGGTCTGCACTCTCTGGGTGCTTTTCTAGTTGATCATGTAACATTCACTTTGTATGCATATTAGATTACCCTGGTTGACTGGGTAACATAGGACACAGTCTAATTAAACACTTATATACTAAACTCTTGCTACCCCGACTGTCATTATCTGATATATTCAGCAGTTTTCAGTATTTTTAACTCGACAGGAGACTTGCAGCTGCTCCTTGGAGACTTGAGATTTGCCTTGGACCTCCTCTCAAACTCAAGACTCAACTTGGACTTGCAACAAGTGACTTGTGCCCATCTCCTGTACGCACTGGTGCAGTGAACTTGGCATCTGCATGCCCAAACTGATTCTAATGCAAGTGATATCTGAGGTCCAAGTGGTGGACAAATTAATGTCAATGCTGATGAAGGAGACTCTTGTAGGACGACATAGAGAGGAACGTTACTTACCTCAGGGCCGGAGACTCTGGACATCCCACTCTCACTGTCCCCCTCAGAGAAAGATCCTGATTCATCACTTGAGTTCCCACCGCTGGCACCGAATCCCCGTTCACTCTTTATTTTGCTGCTGCCCTGTGAGAACAGGAGCTCCCTGCTGTGGGGGTTCCTCTGCTCCACCATCCCCGACAGGCAGTGAGACAGTCCAGAGGTGGAGCCTGAGTTTGGAGACGAGGAGAAGTCAAACTGTGGAAGGCTGGATGGTGAGCTACCGCTGCCTGCATCCTCCGGGTACGAGAAGGAGGACCGAGAGCTGGAGGTCTGGGTTCTGGGCTCGGAGGGAGAGGGGGATTGAGCTGATGCTTTGATGGGAACGGGGCAGCTGGTGGTGAGGCATGACCGACCTGAAGGAGAAGCTTCAGCCTGAAGGACTTTTTCTCTGAACTTCTCCTCCATGTAAGAATGAGCCAACATCTGCTGCTCGCCGGCCGCCGAGGAGAAAATGACGCTGCGTCTGTCCAGCTCTCCTTCATACTTCGAAGACGAGGCTTTGGACACCGGCCTCTCCATTCTCTTACCATCAGCAATGCCGGTTTTTAAGTCGACATGACCAAGGGATTCTGTCTTGTCCCCATGCTGCTCTTTGATGAGCTCCTTGTAGTGGTTGAGGGACAGTCTGTTGGACAGCAGCTGCTGGATGGTGGAACTCGGGACGCAGCTGAGATCGAGGCCGCCTCTCTGGAGGTAGGAGCGCAGACAGGAGGATGGTGATCCCTGGCTTGGAGAGTGCTCATTGGCTACAGGAACTCCTTCTACTTCTAGCTCCATCTCCAGCACCTCCTCTGTACACATCTCGGGGTTATAACCGCTCCTGTCTTCCTCCTCTTCCTCGAACATGAACGGTTCCTCTTTGATCCTGGAGGGTGGCAGAAGACTTTGTGTAGCAGCGCTGGTGTCTGAGGTATGATTGGCCAAAAAGACTTCATCGCTGCCATCATGGTTCTCTCCATTGTGCTTGTTTTCACTGATCTGGTACTGGTACTTCCTGTATTTAGGACACTGAGAGGGGTCAGCAGGTAGAGAGGCAGTACTTGCTACATGATTGGTCTGCTGCCTCATCTCTGCAGGCTCATTTGAAGGTAACACCTCAGGGAACGCCGTCTCCTCGGCTGTGGTGTCCTCACTGTATCCGACTGTCCCATTACTGGTGTGCTCGCTGTCGTTCTGCAGCTGGGCCTGGAGGAAACGGAAACAGGAGTCCTCCAGGTTGTGGACCCCAAGAAAGTCAGCACACAGGATGACCTCATGGATGTTTTCACGACTTAAAACGAGCTTGGCTGTGTAGGCAAACTGGAGAAGCGGAGCAAAGCCCTTCGCTGTTACCTGTAGGAGACAGAGGAGAGGAAACTAGAGTGAGATTGTAAAAGTGTAAATGTAAACTCAAATCAATCAGTCAATCAATCTCAATTTGTATAGTGCCAACTCATAACAAGTGTTATCTCAAGGCAATTCACAATAGAGCAGACTGAAGACAAACTCTTCATTTTATTGATACACATATATGCATAGATACATATATACATATAAAATATACATATTCATAAATATACAAATATATACATCCAACACCCAACATGAATCCATATAGCCAATCATGAATCCCTCCATCATGGCGGCAAGAAAAAACCTTCTGTAAGCAGCAGGAAATCTTGAATGTGGACCCCAGTCTCATGATGAACAGCAAATCCACATGATGCTGTGTTGGGTGTGTGGGCAAAGGAAGGGTGGTGGACGGAGACAAGTGGACTAAAGTAAGAACTAAAGCTAGTGACAGATCCATGGACCAATCATAGACCTGTCATATTTGTCTCTGCTGAATATAAATTTATCAGAGGTTAGCCCCTTGAGATGTAGCATCTCGTTTTCAGGAGGGTCCTCATGTCTATATGATTGTGGAGATAGTTTTTATAGAAGCATAATCAATAATTATGAAAAGAGTAATAATCTAATATTTAAATTAACATCTATTATGATTATAAGGTAGAGATGACTGACATTGAATAATACACCAGCAGCAAATGAGAATTTATATGTGATGTATTTTCTGCTGATGATGTCAGGGGAAGATCATAAATCAGTCCCTACCACCAGCAAACAATTTTTGTGGAAAACCAGCTTATGGTAGATGCATGTGTTAGTGAGATTTTCAAAACAATGATACTTTGTTGATATGCTGTTTTAGGAATTGTATAACTCGATTTTTCTATCCAGTGTGGCATTAATGAACGGCAGGGGAAGAAGGCAGTGAACCTGCCACATGACTGGATTCAGAGGTCGGAGCAGACACATAAATAGAAAACAAAGAACCAAACTAGCAAGACATAAGAGCTCTGAATCCTCAGTAGGAAAAGAGAAAATCAGAAGTGCTTTTGTGGCAATAACTTTCATATGAGACAGATGCAGAAGAAAAGATGGAAGATTCTCAGGAGCTTTTGTTCAAGAGGTGCCTCAAAAAAGTCAAAGAAGATGGAACTTTAGCAACCTGGCTGAACATCTGATGAAAAAAGGCCTGATATTAGGAGAGCCATTTATCAAGATCAGTTTGATCTCTGATATCAGGTTGTTTTGGTGCACCTCTAGATTAAGAGTATTTTGACATTATGTTTTGGGGAGTTAGAATACAGATGGGACTGAGGACTGAACTGATGGGCTGAGTAAGAATTATTCCACATCACATAAATCCTCAAACATTCTCAGTTATTTCTGCTTCTCTTCTGTCTCTCCTCTGCTCTTTCCTTATTTCCCATCATAAGCACGGCTGCCATGTGTGTATGTGTTGGACAGTGTGTGTCTCTATTACCGAGTTTATGCTATATTTCTATATATATGTACAGTATGTGTGTGGATAAAAATGTGTGCATGCTGATGTTCAAGTAGGCTGATTTTCAGCAGCGTCAGCAGCCCTGCAGAGACATCTTTGTAGAAAGAGGAGAGGAGCGGACCTCAGTGAGCTGAAACAGCAGGAAAGAAAGTGGAGGTAAATATCTGTTTGTCACCTTTTAAAGGATAAGTTCGTTTTTTTGACACCTGGACCTTATTTTAAGGATTAAATACGCTCGTAGACTCACCCAGACAATTTGTGCGGAGCTCGGAGCTGTTTTCGAGCAATTTAGATCCATCCGACGGTGTTTTTCTCTCATGCCGTAGTAGCAGACGGGGCCAGAAATCGAAGCCCCTAAATTAGACATTATCTGCTGCGAAACTCACTCATTTCAGCTACATTTTATAAATGAATGGCCAGTGTTATCACCATGTCAGCTCAACTTCGTTGTTATGGTCATCCGGGGCTTTACAAGGATGGGTAACTTTTGGTGATGTCACAGACATGAACATGAGTAGAGCCGCTGTTGTTGCTAGGCTACAGGGCTACACGGCTATTTTTGTGCAACATGGCGGAATATTTATCCAATGTAGAAGTGTCTGACGACGACTTTGAGTATAATGGATGCCCGTATCGTTTTGAGCCAGAATATACCGACGAGGAGCTATTTGAAAGGAGGATGCAGAGGGAAAGAGCCGAACAGCTGGCCAGAGAACAAGCAACCACTGTACGTCCACGAATGGGGGCTAACTGGTGGTGTTGTTGTGGACATTGCACGGCAAACACAACAGAGGAGGAGTGAGTTTCGCAGCAGATAATGTCTAATTTAGGGGCTTCGATTTCTGGCCCCTGTTTGTTACAGCGAAAAAAACGCTGTCGGATGGATCTAAATTGCTCAAAAATGGCTCCGAGCTCCGCCAAAATTGTTTGGGTGAGTCTACGAGCATATTTAATCCTAAAAATAAGGTCCAGGTGTCAAAAAACCAAACTTACCCTTTAAATCCCTTTAAGGTGCCGTATCATAAATAATGATAATTCACAGTCTGATGGTTTAAACAAAGTTTCTTTTAAGGCTAAATGTTGTTGACCCGAATATGCTTCCCACAATTATGAAAACAAGCTCATCAGTATCAAACAGTAAATGTGCCATGTGCCATGTTTTACTTTTGTCCGCCTGTTTTGTCTTGTGTGATAAACGTTTCAGCGTAAGTCTCAGGATTTCATCGCCACGTTAATATGTATAAAGTTCTAACATGGACTAAACTTCCTGTAGTTGTTAGAATTCACTGCAGGTCAGCTAAAAGTACCCCATGGGCCAAAGCTGGCCCCAGAGCCACAGTTTGGACACCACTGGTGTAGACCGACACGTCAAAGTTTTACAATGTTGATTTTTATCGTATTTGAGAAACCCCCCCCCCCCCCTTTAATGATATTGATTGATTATTATTGATTGATAATTGGGAGATGGGGGACTGGCTTTGATGAGTGACAGAACTTTACAGCATGATTATTAATAAGCACATTCAGACAGAGTTAAGATTTTATAAAATATCTGGTGGATAGCCAGCTTTAGCAATATTAGCATTGATTCAGTTACATTTATATAACAATTAAACAAATCAAACTCTGTAAATATACATTATTTGAGTCGTTACATGGCTGTGACACATTCTCATGTTTGTGTTCAGTGGTGACCTGACGCACCAAATGGACTGTTCAGTAAATTTCACTACTCCATCTGGGAACAAGCCCTTAAATTTGGCGGGCGCTTAGATGATCGTTCCATCATTCACACTTATTACGGTCAACCGGATAATGTCATAGGCAGGAGCTACTGCTGTGGCATAAAATCCAAAAGCAATTACTCAGAACAAACTCTCATCAAAACATGTCATAAGTGGAGCAGAAATAAACTTTCTGTCAATAAATGCTGTCAGTGTTGTTGTTTGTTTTTCATTTAATACAACAATGTGGTCCAGATCTGGAAAAACCTGCAAACTTGGGTTACTCACAGTTGTTGTTGATTGGAGCTTAAAAATGGATCTTCCTGATTTCAGACATTAAATCAGACTGATCCAGCTGCTGTGCAAGGGTTAGTTCAATGTCGGAAGTCAAGAAAATCCAAATAAATCATTTATAAGAAATGTATTAGTTCATTTTGGTAAATTTAGCTGTGCTAGCCGTTTACTGAGCTGATATTTCTGTTCTCATGACTAGAAACAGAAATCTGCTAAATTATTGGATGAGGGAGGGAAATCACACAGCTTTGTTTGCATAATAATCCTAATAAAGTATGTGTATTTCATTTAGGGTTTTTCTGTTGTAGAAGAGCTCTGATCCGAACTTTGGCTCAGTAGATGGCGGTAATGAGCGTTATATGATAGTTGCCATCCGTTTGATAGTCATACAGTACTACCACAACATACTGTATACTGAAGTAATAGGCATCAAGAAATAGGCAGTTGACTCAAGCTTGTGTATTTCTGGGTCATAGTTTTACAATAATCTGGGCATCAGGAATAAAGACCACAGCTGCAGTCCCACCTAGTGGCGGGTGGCAAGATTACACAGACAGGCTGTTGTCTGCCTGACTGAGAGCAGAGTGAAAGACGCCAAACCAAGAGGAAGATCAAACAATGTTGTAACTTCATTCCCAAACTGAACCAAGTCCGCCAAAGCTGACATGTAAAAGAGACCCATGACCTCTAAGTGAAGTCTAAAATGTTCTTTTAGATCTCTGTAAAACCAGGATGCTAGTCTCTTTGCAGAAGCAGCACCAAGTGAATGGGACAAATAAAACAGTTTAATAATGGCGGTGTCTTTGAATACTCAAAGCAGCTTTACACTGTAAAAGGGAGGTTGTAAATTTTACAGTAAGTTACTGGTAACAACATTCAAGTAAGTTTCTTTAAATGTATTTACAGTGGTATTACTCTGTTTTAATTTACAGCATTATTCTGAAGTCTTTATAATAGTCTTACTACTGTATTTTTATTCAAGGTATCATTACTTTGTTTCAAATTACAGCAACATTACATTATTTTTTAAAACAACATCCTCACTGTTTTTTGTTTTTGTTTTTTTTAGTTTACTTTATCATTGCTGTATTTTATTTTAAATTTTTTTACGTGTTTTAATGTCTGTGAACTTGCAATATTTTGGTTTAACTTACTGTGTCTTTAACTATTTCAACGATCATTTATTTGCAAGATATAGTTTTGTAAAAATAAATAATAATAAATAAATAAAATACATTTACTCAAACATTTGTTTCACCAAAACTTGTGAAACATTTACTCAAAGAAAACTTGCCTGCTAATGGTCAGTTTTTCTGGGCAACATTAAATTTTCTCTTGATCATTTGCCCTTTTCAGTAATTTACTGTATAGACATTTTACCATAGGTAAGTGTAGATTTGATGGCAAAATGCTGTTAATTTTACAGAAAACAGTATGTTTTCCCACATTTTTTGCCATTTACAGTAGTTTACTGTATAAATGTTTAACAGTAGGTAACTGTAGATATTATGGTGAAATTTTGTTAAGTTTACAAAGGTCTGATACAGTGCAGGTCACATTTACAGATTCACACCCATTCACACAGTGATGGTTCAGAGTTACTTGTAAGTTGTCCATCAGCATTCACGCCCTTTTATACCCATCTACACACCACTGATGGAGCAGTGGGAGCAACTTGGGGCTAAGTTCCTTGCCCAAGGACACATTGACCTCTGACAGCGGGAGCTGGACTCCAGCGTGTAACCTAATAAATGACTGACAGAGCACACCATCAGACTGCACCTCTGTCCTCAGTTGTGAGCCTTTTACCTGGGTCTGAACTGAGTCCCTGTCCTCCTCTTTTGAGCTGGCCCTGGCACTGACCTCTGCAGTATGAAGTCAAAAATATGCAGAAATTGCACAAAAATCTGAGGATATACGATTCCTCACAGCCTGTGCTGCCTGACTTCCTTGCTGGCTTGGTTTGAGATTATTCCTTGATCCACAAAACCATCCAACAAACCTCAGTGTTTACTTTTCCTGGATATGAGCACAAAGTATTAAAATGTACCCGTGTGTAAGTTTTTCATTAATGAAAGGCTGATTGTAATTACAGCAGAGAAGAAGCAGGGTATAAAGCCGAGTGTGATAGAGGGATGAAGTCAAACACGGTGTGGAGTGGTTACAGTACGAGGTGGAGACACACAGACGTATTAATCAATATGACACATCTGGGCCGCCGTATGGTAATGCCAGCCGCTGGGATCAGAGCCGCTCTCTGATCACAAACCAACAAGGTAACCTCATTAATATTCATGTTCATTGTGCTTTTATAAACAGGCCACTTTGTGTCTGCTTTCTTATTGTCTTCTCTTTTCACCTTCTCTGTCCGAGGAAGGTGAAGATGTTGTTAATGTGCCTTATTTGGAGCTGGATTTTTGAGTCAGTTACCTTTAATTTCTACTCAGAAACTCAATATGCTTAAAGTGACAGAGTTCTGAGACTTATATAGGGGATTAAGGGGATTTTCTATTTATCCTAGATGAATGTAGTTGTGATTCGGTTTCACAAAAATGGAGACACATAAGTTACCATGGAGATTTAGTCTGAGAAGCTAGCCTGCTCCAGACAAGGATCCTGCGGTTCAGTCAGCAGATCTCTTATCTGAAACCAGCTGGTTTCTTATAGTTATAATAATGATAAGAATAAGAAGTATAAGAATGATCATTTTACTAACTTAGACTTAAAACACCTTTAATGCCCCGGGGGGGGGGAGGGGGGGAATTTTGTTTGCAGCACATACACCAACACATACTACTACTAATAATAATAATCTATTTTATTTAAAAATGATTTTCAAAGAACTCAGAGACACATTAAAATGAGGACAAGAAAAAAAAACACAAATTAGTCGAGTAAACACTTCGAGTAAATTGTTAAGTTATTCCACCTTTTTTAGTTTTTTTTTTAAATCAAACTAATTAAATATTTTTTTAGCATCATAATAACAAGGATATATAGGACTTTGAATCATATTGTTCTTAGAATAGGAATATTAGTTTGGCTTCTATAAGTATAATGAAAAGTATATATTGTTTTAGCTGTGAGATGATTTAACATGCAAGGCTAAGTTGCAGAGGTGTTTTCAATCAGTGATTTAAAGAAGCAGATTAGATTAGTGGTCATTTAACTTGTCAAGTTCTTTTCTCTCAAATTATGTTGTTCTGCATGAACATTAAACGACAGGGAAGAAAAATACAGTAAAATACAGCAAACAGACACACATACACACAAATATATATATATATATATGTATATATATATATATATATAGATAGATATATATATATATATATATATATATATATATATATGTATATACAGTACACATATACACACACAGTGCATCTACCACCCTCTCGCTCCTGTATTGCAGCGGCCGTATTTCTCTGTTTCCTTTTTGTTTTTTTTGTTTTTTTACAAATTACATGTTTGTCTTGGTCATAAGTTTCCATCAGAAACTGTTTTTCATTAGGAGCAAAGTCTGCTCCACGTGTCTTCCCCATGTCAATCAGTAAATCTGTGATCTACCTCCTGGTTTTTTGAAGAAAGCTGTGATTTAGTTGCATCTGGTTTGACTGACCTGCTCCTTCTCAGCCGCTATTGGCAAGGACGTCGTCAAGTCTGGCTTTAGTTTGTTATTCTGAATGTTTTAATTACACTTTGGTGAAATACCCCTCTGGTTGTACAGCTTCATAATATTTATTGACAGAAGAGTAGCCAGTTAATAGGTTGTTTACCCATAATGCTTTGTCAGTAAATATAATACTGTGCTGCTTCCTTCAGTGGTCACAGAGCTTATCTCCAAAGTCTAAAACTGACATTATTGTGGCCTGGACAATCTTTTTTCTGTTTCTAACTGTGTGGAGAGACTTGTCCCTGTTCTAGCCTAAAGTTTGGTAGCCAGGTGTAAAATGTGTGACCTAAAAGAGGGATCCTGACCCAACCAGGTGCCAGAACTGTTGTACACATTCAATGTTTAAATGATCTAAAGTGGATAACACAGTATAAATGAGTTAAATATATTCTGTATTCTGTCTTGACATGAAAGTCAAGAAATCATGTCCATGAGGCAGATAAATTCCTGGAAATTATCCCGTTGGGAGTACAAGTCAGGTCAGTGTCTCTTCTGCAACTGTCAGCCACAAAGTGGACATCAGAGTCCTGCCCCTTCTTGATTTGATTGGTCAAGTGAGAGCACTGGGAGAACTGATGATGGTTTTCTGTGATGGAAAGCTGGACTACAGTGGCTTTGAATCAGCTGCTGTGGACACAGGCCTTAAAGCTGTTCAGTATCACTCTTAGGGCAGAATCTAATGGTGCTTTTCCTATCTGCTCAACTCGGCTCGACTCTGCATGCTTGGTCATGATCCTTTTCCACTGATAACAGACTGTACCAGCACCTCTTAGGGTCAGCAGGACTGCCATAGCGTGGCTGCACAAAACTGCGCCCTGCTGTAGTTTTTTGTAACGGATGACTTTGTTCCAGAGATAGTTACAAGCAGGAGTTAAAGTGGGCCGGAGCCCTCTGAAGCTGAGCTCCACCACCTTAGTCAAATAAATAATTATTCAATTCAAACTCGCAGTTGCGCCGCCGACTACAGATAATTTTTGCATGCACAGCCTGCGTGGCTCTCTCATAAGCACCAAGATGCTCAACAAATCAGAGCGCAACATCTGGCCCCGCCTTCTTTAACCATCTTCGAGTCAGTCACACCACAGTGTTATCATATGAATGAGTGCAATGGCATCGAATCACTGACTAGCTAATCCACAGGAGACTGAAACGGCTTTTAAACCAAAGTGGATTAAGATAAATTTACATTGATGGTGAAGTTTTGTAATATTCAACAATTCAAACAGGCCAAGAGGACAAAATTTAATTTAACCCTGAAATGGTCGAGCACATATACATATTTTGGAAAATTAATTGATTGCTCTTTTCTAATGTATCTAGGCTGTAATAACACACTTCCAAGATTTTTGCTCAAAATATTAACTTTAGTTTCAATTTTACAATCCATGCTGTTCATTTAGGGTATAAATTTAAAATATTCCTTTTCTATTTCATTTTTTAACCTTTAAAACATTAATAATTAATAATTAATAAAGTACTATCTAGTCTAGTCTCTAATCAAATCTAATTACAGACAATTAATTAGCTACTCTCTTTTAAATCTTGCACACAACTTTCTGAAAAAAGTTAGAAAAACCCGAACACTTGATGACGATTCACATACAGGATGTATTGAGCGCTGGAACTAGTCTATGCAACAAGTCTATAAACAATAAGCTAACTAACATGGACACACAAATGAACAAACATATGTACACAAAACATCTTACTCCTGTCCTAACTGTAACATCTCTCCTCGGGAGCTTTTACAAAAGCAACATCCTATCAGCAATGAAAGCTGAGGAAACAGCTGTGAGTATTTTGACCAGTGACAATGCAAAGCCTCACACTGCACTTCTGACACATGATAGACGTCTGTCCTTATTGACAGCAGTGTCAACCATTTCCCCCTGTGGGACTAATAAAGGATATCTTATCTTATCTTATCTTATCTGCCAAAATATGGCCAGATACCATCAGTGGGACTTTGCTGGAGTACAAAACTGCAGATGTCACCACTCTTTTTCTTGCAAAGTAAAACAGAGCTTTGTATGACTGACACAGAAATCCCCTGAAAATTTGTAAACTCCTGTTAAATTCATCAGTAACACACATAGTGAAATAGAGAGTAATCAGTATTTCAGAGCTTTATATGACTGACTTTCTATAGAGTAAAGTCCTTAAAAAACAAGTATATCTGAGAGTGAGTATTCCTATTTTCTAACCCTATCCGGACAATATATCTCCCAGGATACAGATGAATATCAAAGCTGTGTAAATGTAATTCATTATTATTTAACAACAACACATAGAATCATCCTTAAAGATCAACATTTTATTAAAGCAAGTCCTGCCAAAATATAATAGACATGAAAAATATCAGGACTTACATCATGGCCAGTGTCTTTGTCCACGTAGTCCAACATTTTGGAGTTTGATAGAAATTTATCAATTTACTTTTGAATGCTGGCATTAAGTCACATGACCTGGTACCTGACCCACCCCCACCCCCACCCCCCTTAAGTTTTTATCCATAGTATGAAGTGCAGATACTGAATGCTCCCCCCTCAACAGCCTGCCAGATGTCTGAATCTCCCCCCCTGTCAAATCCCACTTTAACCACTGGTTACAAGCAACATGCTAAGCAGAGGAGTTTGGGAAGTCACACAGAATCCTGGAGCAGGGGGGACAGCAGGGGGTGTTTCATTTCTGCATAAAAACCCCAGACTCATGGTGATACTCTGACCATTCAGAGGTCAGCAGGTCATTAGAACATTGGTACAAACCCTGATGGGAAACCAAAACAACCACGTGAAATCGAGCAGATGCCACGTAGTGGAAAAGCCCCAAAAGTGTGAACTTTGGATGAGTATATTTTTAAACTTAAATTTTACTGAAAACTCACATGTATGAACTGATACTGTGACTGTAATTTTATATCAATACGCCTTTCAGCCCCTTGGAAAATGATAAGTAGGCCCGTGTCTGTCTGTGTCTGCACCAAAGACACTCATCCTTGTTGTCCTTCACATCATACATGACAGTCAGGATAGGCTACAGAGTCTTTCTTTCACCGTTCATTTTTCCACCACAAACTAGAACAACCCCTTTAAGCTTCATAGTTTTTTAGACTTTAAAAGTTTGCTCTGCTGAAGATTTATCTTCCACTTTGTCCTCAGCAGCTCTTTACCTTATCTGGCAGGTTAATGATGGGCTCCGCTTCACCCACTGACCCGTTGTGTCCCAGCAGAGCCTGCAGAAAGTAGCGGCTGCTCGCAGCGAGGACGGCCCTGTGAGCACGGACCTCCCTCCCTTCCACCAGAACGGTCACATCACACAGGATGCCCTGCCGCCGCTGCTCCTCCAGGCTCAACAGCACGTTGGCACAGTGGACCTTTGATTCGTAGACGTACACTGGCGCTGCCCCCGCCTCGCCATCCCGCTCCTCCTCGCCTGCAGACATCACTCCCTCTGACAGCCTGTAGGGAGAAAAGATGAACAGGAAGAACACATTAGCTAGCTGCTGATTCTGCTCAAAGAAAACCTGAAGGACATTAAAAATCCACATTTGGCTACATTCTGCCCAACAGAGTTTCAGGGCTCGTTTTTACATAAAACTCACACAATTACTCGACAAAACTGTACCATTAACAACAGGGTACCTCTCTGGTGGTCTCAGCTTGTTCTCCTTAAAGGTACAGTGCTGCTGGAGCCCTTTCAGTCACTACACTGACTGTTGTCAAGTATCTGATACAACCCAACTTCAAAAATACTGAAATTGCCCTTTAAACTAGACCAAACAAAGTGACTTAAAGAAATGATTGCTGTAAATGTTCTGAATGTTGAATGTAATCATCCTACGCTGTTTTTGTGCTTAATTTTGAACTAAAACTCTTTAAATTGCAGAATCTGTGGCATCATCCGGAACAACATAAACCCTCTCTCTATGTCGAATTTTTATAATTTAAACATTTGGTACCTTGGCTAATCTTTATTTAGTTTATAGGTGTTTTCTGCAAAATATAAGTGTGACTGTGACTGCTAAAGGTAGGACACCGTTGGCTGTGCTGTGAACCAAAAAAGCACCAAAACAAAGTGGCATCATAGAGGAAGTTGTTGCAAATAATCTGAATATAGTGAGAAATCACCAGACGCTCTTTTTGTGGCTCGTTTTTCACTAAGACTCTTTCAACTTTTATCTTCTATTGTTACTTTATGCTAACTATGTTTTTTTTAAATTAATTTTTTAATTAAGTGATTCTGTTTTAATGTTATTTTACATATTATTCTATTATTTTATTATTTATATTATTGTTATTATTTTGTTTAATATTATTATTATCCCTTTTATGTTATTCCTTTTATGTTATTCCTTTTATGGACATAAATATTTGTGTTTAGTGTTACAAAGTCACAGATATGCATGCTATTTATTTCTGTTTTGCTATACTGTCTGGTCACTGTGAAGGGAGACTGTGTTCAGTTTAAAGTTCAAAATTTCCATAAAGTGAGTCATAAAAAAAATCTTTCAATTGGACGATCAAGAATTGCTGTAAGCAATATGCAAAGAACACAAAGAAACATTATTTAAACACAAGAATCTTCCATCTTTTAAAAAATCTTTTTAAAATCTGTAAAATTAAGTTTAGTTTCATTAAAGTTGTTAAAGTTGTTTAAATTACACAAACTCAATGGCATCACTGTAGCTCAAACTGACTCTCTTTACAGACGCAGAGCTAATCACCATCACTGTGGCTAATGCCATGCAATGTTAATTTTGACAGCACTTTTTAATTTAGTTTTAGTTATAGTCTGTTGCCTAAAATACATTTTGTTTTACTCATAATTTAGTCATCTAATTTGTTTTAATTTTGTCTAATTTTAGTTGATGACATTTCACAACATTTTAGTCAATAAATTAGTCGACTAAAATATGAAGTGCAAAGTGTAAGCCATTTTTTGTTTCCTTGAATTTCTGAAGTCATGTTTTACACTTGGATAAAATCAAACATCTAATAACCCTTTATTGAATGCTAACAACGTTATTTAGGCTACCTGGCAGAGCATCTCAGTAACAATACCAGAATTAACAGTGAACCTGCTCTACATGAATATATCAATTCATAAAGAGAGGAGCTCTGATTGGATCGCTCCACAACTTATCCCACCACCACCAAGCTAAGGCAGCTGTGATTGGATGTCCCTCTTAACTCATTCAACCTTTCCACACAACCAAAGTAGCTGTGATTGGATATATTCCTAACTTGTCCCTACTTTCTACATGACCAAATTAGGTCTGATTGGATTAAGTCTCTGTCAAACATTTTAGTCCAGTTTTGATTTGTTGATAAAATGTCTGTTAATGTAGTTTTAGTTTTTGTCCATGTGCACCTTTTTTTTAGTAATTACTGTCCAGTTTTCATCAGGGTGTTGATGAAAACTATGATGAAAATAATTAGTCAACAAAATTAACACTGGTACTAATGTGTTCCAGTGGAAATCCTTAACTATCCCTTTAGGACTCTCTCTAAATGAAACAGGATATTATTTTCACCCAAAAAGGACAAAAGAGTGTAAAAGGAGATGTGCGAGTGAGCAACATGAACAGAATACATACATAAGAGCTGGGATGTTTGCTTTGTCACTTTCATGTCACTTCTGGTCACATGACGGGGTCATTGGCCGAGTCAGAGGGCGACGGACTGAACGCATACAGAACACATTAATGCTGCATGAAGAGAAAACAACCAAGAAAATCTTTACATGATTTCAATCAGACCTCCAAACCCCTGAGCTACACTTAAAGCCCTCCACTGTTTACTGTTTTTATCATAAACAAAGATATGAAGCAGCCGTCCACATTAATCTGAGACAGCTCCATCCTTTGTGTTTCATCGGAGCACTGCAGAACAGAAAGCTCCGACAGACAGCTGAGCACGCAGTCTGAGGGTGTGTGTGTGTGTGTTCTGCTGATTCATGGGTTTTCAATAGACAGGGCTGAGCGCTGGGGGCTTGCTGAAGTCGTGTTGTAGCATTTTTTTTTCCCAGCAGCCAACTGGGTGATCATGTGATTGTGTAGATCGTTCCCCCCTCAGGAGGTCTTCAGGCTCACACTGGTCTACATGCTCTGGCTTTATGAGGGATGAAAAATATAGATGGTCCTTACCAGGTAGACTAATGTTCTCTGGAAACAGGAAGATAGCAAATAATGTTTTAAAATATTCATCTGTGTGTAAAATTAGGGCTGCTGGTTTGGTGGAGCGGTACGCAACCAGGGACGACCCATATACATGCTTCTGCTGGTCCAGGTTCGAATCCAGCCTGTGTCCAGTCTGCAGAGTGTCCTCCCCCTGCACTCTCACCCCCTTCATACGCCTGTCCACTGTCTCTCTCTCTTCTGTCAATAAAGGACTGAAATGCCCAAAGAATGATCTAAACTATTAAAGCACTCAGAGAGCGCAGACCTCCGCTAAGCAGCTCAGTTCTGGCAGTGGTTTTTCCACAACCCCTGTAAAAGATAAAATCCTGGATCACCAGATCCAGAATAGAGCCAGGATCCAGACCAAACTCAGCACATGCATGGAGGTTGTTTTCCTGTACGAACAGAACAAGTTTTTGAAACATCACCTAATATTTTGATTTTATATGAATTATTGAATGTTGTCAATGGGATTTCCCATTATATGTTCAATGTTTTGTTGTGACATCAATCTGGATCAGATTCAGATGAAATTTACCTTGATGACAGAGACATGGACCCCATATTATCCTGTAAATTTGGAAGCGATTTCATTAAAAAATGGCAGAGATATGATTTGTGACTTATGGGATTTTTTTTTTTAATTTGGGGAATTTTTTGCATCAAGATAAATATCCATATCACCACCAAAATCTAATCATTTTTAACTTGGACCATTAGCAACATCTCCTGAAAATTTTAGCAAAATCTCTGCAGTAGTTTTTTTGCATTATCTTGCTAACAAACAAACAAACAAACATATGCCAGCAAAAACAAAGCTGCTTGGCGGAGGTAAAAAACAAAGAAAAAAACATTAGCCTCCCTATCATAACTGTGTTGACAAATATACAGTATCAGATCTATCATAGAAAACTTAAAGTAAATGCTTTGCCTTTTCATGTGCCGTGTGCAGATTGCATGTTCTCCCTGTGCATGCATGGGTTCTACTCCGGTTTCCTCCCACAGACCAAAAACACCCCCATCAGGTTGACTGGTGACTCTAAATTGCCCTTGTGAGTGTGAGTGAATGATTGTCTGTCTCTCTATGTGGCCCTGTGATTGGCTGGGGACCAGTTCAGGGTGTACCCCGCCTCTCACCCAATGTCAGCTGGGATAGGCTCCAGGCCCCGTGACCCCGTACGGGATAAGTGGTGCAGATAGCAGATGGATGGACTTTCACATTTCCCACAGTCCACATTTCTGTCTCAGACATCTGAAACTTCATCACTCCAGGTTCGCCTTCTGTTGCATGCTGGGTAAATCACTCAGAGACAGTTGAGGGTCTTTTGGTAAACAAGACGTTGCTGCAGGTTTCATCAGCTCGACGGGCTGAGCATTAATATGTGTGAGGAGAGGTTGGCATGTTTCTGCAGAGAGCTGAGCTGAAAGGCTGAGCGCTGATGTCTATAATCCTCTAACTGTAAAAAAAATCACAGCTGAGGATGAGGAGGGATGACGGAGTGTGACCAGGCTTTCATTTAGACTGTTTGGCCAGTTTGACACAATGGAGACACAATGAAACAGCAGCCTGTCGCAGCTTTAAGTCCAAATAAATGACACGGACAGAGTCTGCCATCATTTGTTTTCAGTCTTAGATGAACTGCTGCTCCTGTGGGGCCCTCAAAAACCATCAGTGAGCACGGCCAGGAGACAACTGCAGCTCAGGATCAACTGCATTAAAGAAAACACTCACAGTAATTTTGGTTTAAGTGTGACAACTTATTATGGGCTGTTTACTCTGGCCAAATTATTAGGTACACTTATTTAACGGTTCTTTGATCCCAGGCAGTAAGCGTAGACATGGTCAAGACATCCTGCTGAAGTTCAAACCCGCTCGGGGAAGGACATAAAAGATGATTTTAGTGACTTTGAATGTTTTATCATGCTCAGCACTGCCTTGTAGTATTTAAGAAACAGATGATCTACTGGGATTTTCACACACAACCAATCTGTGTACTTAACCTCTTATCTCTATTATTTTTGATTTTCATTTTTTTCATAGTGGAGTCACCTTCTATGTTGGTGAGACAGTATCATATTTTTTAACCAAATAAAAGTAAGAATTTAATATGTATCCCTTTATTAGAGCTTTTTTTCTGTTCCTTGAAATGCAGTAAGTTTGGAGATAAGAGCTTTGTGCCTGACAGTGACGATGTGTTAACCTGACACAGCAGATGGTCCATCTGAGAAACAGCCCACAGAAAGTGTTGGGGAGGGTGGATCCTCTGTCAATCAACATACATTATGGACCAATCAGAGAGTAGGCCGGCTTTACTGCCAAGTGTAAATTAACAAAACGTGAGCCACTTCATAGAAAAAACTTCCTCCAAATCCTGTCTGAAGTGGAGCGAAAATGTCCTTTCTAAAGTGTTTTGAGTGTTGTTTGTTAATCATTTAATAAAGCAATGTGGTCCAGATCTGAAAAAAACTGCTACTGAAGCTGTTATCTCTGTACAAGCAGTCACTTCCTGTTGTCAACTAGCTCGTAGCTCCACCTCTTCCTGCTTTGAAGGACACTGACTGGGCCATCCCGCTTCGGGCTGCTCACAGTCATTGTAGATTGGAGCTTGGCAAGATAGATCTGCTTGATTAAAGACGTTGAATCAGGTGGATCCAGCTGCTGCGCAAACATTACCTCATAGCTCATGAGCTATGAGAATAACTGAAATCTGAACCAGCGAACTACAAGCACAAAGTTCCAGAAACTCTAAAAAGTCTAAAAACATCTTCACAAACAGATCAACAGGCAGAGCATCAGAGTGGAGCAGCAGGAGTTTCCCTCCTGTTCAATCCACTCCGCCAGAATCTCCCAGAATGCACCTCTATTTGACCGCCCTGCGCCAGTTGTCCCGTTAGCCTACATTCAAGCGGGCAGAACCATCAATCACATGCACACACATCTGAGGACGCTCAAGCCCCGGAGAGACGAGCAGAGGTGGCTGCAGGGGACGCACATGAATAATTCATCACAGAGCCTCGGAGCGGGCCGAGAGCTGCTGCTATACACTCATATTAATTAACAAACACTAATAATTCTCCCATTTAGCTGTGTGTAGATATCTGTGTGCGTGCGTGTGTGTGTGGGTGTGTGCGTGAATGTGTATATGTGTGTATATGCGTGTGTGTGTGTGTCCTACTTTCCTCCCTGTTTCTCCCCTTCTGCCCTGATTATGTCTTATTTTCATGTGATGGGTCTTTGGGGTATACAGTATATGTGTGTGTTTCTCTACAGTCACTGAATAAAAACTAAAGGATGCTGTAAACATACCATCACATCATTAATTAAAATATTGTCTTATATTGTTAAATAAAAACAAGTCTAATTAAAACAACAAAAAAATGTCTTATTGGGAATTTAAAGAAATTGAAGTCAAAGTAAATAAAAGTTTAAATTACTAAATTCAACAAGTTGTGACAGTTTGAGCTGTTAATGTAATGCTGTTAGGCATTCACAACATGCATATTAACACCACAGCTGTAATCACTTCAGAATAAGTTTGATTTTAGTGTACGGTGGCCCTGAGGCATCATACAAAGGCAAAAAACTTGGCTTTAAAAAAACAAAAAATGCTAAATGCCCAGGTATGAATGCAACTGCTGCTGTACAAATGCAAGGAGCTACAACACAAATGAAAAGAGCAACAACAAAACAAATATTCACAATGTGAAGTTAATCAGCCAGCACAAATGTGACAAGTCACAACACAAATCTGGCTCCCTGACACAAATTTAAAAACCCATAATATGATGCAGAGAACCACAACATGAATGCAAACTTATAAATTATAAAAAGATGAATGAAAAGACTCACAATATGAAATCTCTGCCAAGGTTGCTGACATAAGTCTGTTCCATCTATAAGCAACAGTTCCATGATAAAGTTACCATCATAATATGATTCATGACCCTGAAAACCCTCACCTAGCACTCAGAGTCATGTTGACATCATTATTAGTTAGACAGTTACTGAGCAAAAATGATTGTTTGCTAATGGTGGTTATCTGGATCACCACCAAAATATAATCATTCCTAAGTTGGGCCACTACCAACATGTCCTGAAAATTTATTTTAAATTATTAAATTAGTTTTTGTGTAATCTTGTTTACAAACAAACAGACAAACAAACAGACAGACAAACAAACATACACCTGCAAAAACATAACCTCCTTGGCGGAGGTGGTAAAAGAGATATTAAAATAGGAAATGGACTTGAGCTTAAATAGTTCTTCTCTAGTCTTATAGTGGCTTCCTTTGTCACTATCTGCGCACACTGGTGTAAAGGGCTTGAACGCGTGCCCGTGTATAAGCGTGCCAACAGAAAGGTAGTAAGAATGTCCAAACATATCCTTCAGTCTTTCATGCTGATTTATTTTAAGACACAATACTCGACATACTAAATATACACTCCACGGCACAGTCAAAAACCGTATGGCTTCCCCAATGTGCGCACCTGCGCTGATTAGCTTACCTGACTATATAGACAAACCACAAGCCTTTACTGTCACCTACTGGCTCAAAAGAGTATAACACCCACAGGAAACAAAAAATGAGTAATCTGGCTCCTACAAGTCTCTTTGACGACTCAAAGCAGATTTACACCACAGGTCACATCTACCCATTCACTCACTGATTGGAGTTTCTATGTCAGTGTCCATCAGTGTTAACTTGCACATTCACGCCCTTTCATACCCATTTACACACCACTGACACAGCAGAGGGAGCAACTTGGGGTTAAGTGTCTTGCCCAAGGACACATTGCCATGTGATTGCCAGAGCTGGGCACGAACCTGTAACTGTCCGAATGCTGACCGATAACTGACGCAGAATCTATGAAAGAATCGATAAGAGCAGCATGAGACCTCAAAATTAGACTTAGATATGTTCACTAAAACAATAATAACACACTGCATCCTCTCTACAAAGGTCCAAGAATGTGTGTGGGCTCCTCCCGTGTGAGTTTTTGTCAGAATGATACTGAAATCAGACAGTGACGTAACACTTCTTCTCATGAAGTCTTGAAGGTCCTAGTGAGGCCCTGGTCTTCACTGAAGGTGTCTCCATGAGAAAAAAAGGTTGGAAGGCGATGAATCAACAGAAAGATTTAAAGCCAAATCATGCTGTGAGAAATCCCTGCCTGTTTTTTGTTTGTTCCTCTCACGAACTGTTCAAACAAAGAGGTGAAACGTGATCTGAGCAGGAAATCACCTCCAAACACCTCACAGCTAAAGATAGACCTCAGTCTCGGCTACATTACCGCCGTCCTCCCCGGGGAGTTCCTGATCTCCGGAAATGTACCGCCATGACATCAGCGTCTCCAGTCCAACAATGAGGCTTTGTTAGGAGAGCAGCTCTGATCGCACAGTGGTCATTGAGATCCTGACAAACGACCTCTGAGGTCATTGCCAACAGTGTTTGCTTGCCGCTCAGCCTCCGACGACCCTGAATCACTCATCCTGTCTTTGTCCACGGGAGCTGGATTTAGGGCGATGAAGCATCTTCATCACTCCAGACTGAACCTGACGGAGAGCTGTGGACCAGCTGTGGGGGCCTGCTGTAGGAGAGGGGGATCATGGGTAAAAAACGGACAGGGTTATGAAGCTAAATCTGATAGTATGAACACGGAGGGTGTGTCTGTGTGTGTGTTTTAACACGGATTATGTTACAGCCTACAGCCTACAGAATAGCTGACCTCAGTATGTTAGCGGCTCCCTCATCATCAATACTTTCACCTTTTATCCTACACACACACACACACACCCCCACACTCACACACACAGCTTTAGGTCTAATGCAGAGCACTCTCCGCTCTAATTGGCCTCATGTGTGACCTCCAGTAAAGAACATCCTTTCATGTTAAAGAAGAGCAGACTGCAGGGTTTGCACACTCAGGTCTCTCACATTTACAGTTTGGTTGAATTTGTTCCATTGGGGGATTACTTTGCAACACTTTTGTTTGTTTGTTTGTTTATCTTAAACACTGCGTCAGACAAGTGGGACAAAGACTGTCAGATGTTATGTTGTGTAGCCACCTGTCACATGCTGGGACTGTAGCTGAGGTCTTTATTCCTGTTGTTCAGCCTGCTGTGGCACCATGACCCAACCCAATAGGTCAGTAAAGGATAAGTTCAGTTTCTACAGCTTTTACATAGTTTATAGAATGAAGTAGAACAATATACTCACCCAGAAGGCTTTCCTGATCCAAACAGTGCTTCGGGAGATATTTAGATCCAAATCGAGCGGCGGACATCCGTATAAATGGTAGCAGACAGGGCATCTGTAGCGCCGCTCCTAAAACTGCATTAATCATCCAAAAACTCATTAGTTTCACCAACATTTCATCATGGTCCGCTCGCGCTACTCCTCCACGACAGTCCGGTGTCACTCCATCCATGTTTTTGTGACTGTGCTGACCTCTGAACTGAAAAGTTTCTTGCCTCCGCGTCCTCCTTTCGATGAGCTCCTCATCTTTATACTCTGGCTCGAAACTGTAAGGACACCCATCATATTCAAAGTTCTCGTCCACAACATCTTCATCCGATAGATATTCGTCCATTTTGCACAAAACTGGAAGAAGAAAGTTATTGTGTAGCCACCGCTCGCCGCTGAAACAATGAGCCGTACTGCGCATGCGAGCAACCGGAAAGAAACTTTTCAGTTCAGAGGTCAGCACAGTCACAAAAACATGGATGGAGTGACACCGGACTGTCGTGGAGGAGTAGCGCGAGCAGACCATGATGAAATGTTGGTGAAACTAATGAGTTTTTGGAGAATTAATGCAGTTTAAGGAGCGGCTATACAAGCCCTGTCTGCTACCATTTTACGGATGTCCGCCGCTCGATTTTGGATCTAAATATCTCCCGAAGCACTGTTTGGATCAGGAAAGCCTTCTGGGTGAGTATATTGTTCTACTTCATTCCATAAACTATGTAAAAGCTGTAGAAACCGAACTTATCCTTTAAGGAACACAGTAGTGGAACTTAGGTACGATGACTGACAAGGGCAAATGGCAGAAGAGATTCAAGTACAGAAACACAACCAAAGGTCAGAACCAAATACAAATGCATTGCAAGAATGAAAAACAGATGCATTAACCACAAACGTGCTGCAAGTTATAAATAAAACAAAGTCCAAAACAATCCAAACCCTAAAACAAGAGCAGAAACTAAGCGTAACCAAGTACAACAAAAGAAGTGCTGCAGGCCTGCAGGGGGCAGCAATGTACAGTATACCAATACTTTAATCTCTGTAACCAAATATTAGAATATGTTCTCTGATTCTCCCTGCCACAGCGCCCCCTGTAGGCCCGGAAGACTTCCATTATTGTACTTGGTGCTGTTTCTGCTCTTGCAGGTTTTTTCTGGGTTTGGACTTTGTTGCAGTTCTAGCTTGCAGCATGTTATGTACCTGAATCTTTTCTGCTCTTGAAGCTGTTTTCTTCTTATTGAACTCAATCAAGCCACTGGCCACCAGACTTAAAGAACTTCTGCAGTATTTTGAGCCGACATGTTAACCATAGCCATGTATTCATTTTCAGCACAGACTTGACCATGTTAAGCGAGGTTGGCAATACTAGACATGCTAATGTTAGCCATACTGTGCTTGATATTTTCTGTTAAAGGTCCTGTGTCCTTCAAAATCAAACTTTGTTGCTTTAATGTTGTTAGAAGGGTCTTGGGGAGCAGAAGAATATGACACCTTTTACCAAACTCTCAGTTCAGAGAGTGAACCAGAGAGTTGGTTGTGGCTGTCCTTTGTTGGTCTTTCTTTGGTTTCTGGTGGCTTTTATAACCACAGTGAACTGAGCAAACCAAGCAAACTCAAACCTCCTATTTTCAAGAGCAGACTTCCGTTTGTTGGTTCACACCAGAGTTCATTTGAGCCTTAACACCAATATGAATCAAACAGACTTTCCAAAAGCGTAAACCAGAGTTAGTCTGGTCTGGACTGAACGTGTTAGATGTGACAGACTCATGCCAGGGTCAGACCGCACTTGTGTTCCAACCAGACAGCCGTCGTTTTTTTTCAGGATCTATTGGTCATGAAAAATCTGTCAGTCCATATCATGTAGTGTGAGCTGAATGTGTGAATGCAAACAACAAACTTTACCCGGGTAATTTTCTTGCAACCCCCAGTATTTTATGCATGTAAAGTCAGAGAGAGCTGATGTCTGTATGCAGCAGTGATTTGTCAGGGAAATTCACTGTTGTGCATCCAAAGAGACATCTCAAGCTGCTGTTGGTTACGGCGCTGAGATACTGCAGCTTTCTTTCTCTGCTGTAATTGTTGTTCAGGTAGTGAAGCTGCTTCATATTCAATTCTGCATGCAACAATGCTACTCTTAGCTCTTTCGTTGGTGCTATCCGCTTCCATATTATGAACTTCTGCTGTGTATGTCTGACGTTGTGTCGTGCCTTATGGCGACCCCCCCGCCCAGCAGGGCGAAGTCCCTCCTGAGAGGAACAAGTCTGAACAATGTAGAGAGGGAATTAACCGGGCAGGCTGTCTGGGCATCGTCCTATCAGGGTTGCATGTGTGAAAAGGGCTCCAGTAAACAAACAACAAAAGACCAGTCTGGGACGCATCACCAGTCCATGACAGAAAGTCTAGCATGTTGCTTCACGTAAGAGACATCGACCAATGAGAGCACAGGGAGCTCTGCATTTGTAGTGGGTTAACTCTGACAGTGCTTTTAAATTTAGTTTTAGTTATAATCTTTTGCCTAAAATATCTTTAAGTTTAAGTCGATGAAATCTACTACAAATTTAGTCGACTAAAATATGAAGTGTAAAGGGTAAGGCATTTTTTATGTTTCCTTAAATTTCTGAAGTCATGTTTCACACTTGGATAAAATGACACATCTAATAACCCTTTACTGAATGCTAGTAAAGTTTGAATGTATAAATGAACAGAAACAAATTGAACTTTTGTGTGAAATGCAGTCACCTTTATTTAGGCTACCTGGCAGAGCATCTCAGTTACAATACCAGAACTGACAACAAACAGTGAACCTGCTCTACATGAATATATCAATTCATAAAGAGAGGAGCTCTGATTGGATCGCTCCACAACTTATCCCACCACCACCAAGCTAAAGCAGCTGTGATTGGATGTCCCTCTTAACTCATCCAACCTTTCCACACAACCAAAGTAGCTGTGATTGGATATATTCCTAACTTGTCCCTACTTTCTACATGACCAAATTAGGTCTGATTGGATTAAGTCTCTGTCAAACATAGTCTCTTCATTTGTTGATGGAAATGTCAGTTAATGTAGTTTTAGTTTTTGTCCATGTGCACTTTTTTAATTATTTACCGTCTAGTTTTCTTTAGGGGAAAAAAAGGTTGTTGAGGAAAACTATGACAAAAATAATTATTCAACAAAATTAAGACTGTATGTGGGACAATCAGGGGTGTAAACAGAGTGATATTGATCTCTTGAGAGCTACGAGACACAGGAAAAGATAAGTCAAGTTCTGAAAACGACGTCTGTGCCTGTAAGATGTGTTGTAGAGAAGCTAGAACAAGACTGTAAAAAGAACAGGAGGAGCCTCAGCACCTCAGTGAATAACTTATTTAGGCTAACAAATTAGTCATGTTCATGTCAACATTTGGAAAAACAGAAGTCTCATACTCTAATAGGCTATAGTGTGTTTGTTTGCTGTCTTCATTGTCTCTGCTCTGTCTTCTAACATTATCACATTGGTCTTAATATGCAGTTGATTTCAGTTATGTAGTCTGTAATGCTTGTCTGAAAAGTGACAGCACAATTTTAAGGCCCTGTGGTTGCCTAAATCTGACAGTGAACGTTGTCAAAGATGACCTCAATATTAGGTACAGCGTTCCTGGCAAAGCTGTTTTGGGGTTCATGGACTTCAAAATTTGATGACCTGCTCCAACCTGACAACACAGATGTAACAGAGCAACACAATAGGGGGAAGGAACATGATTAAAATGTACTAACTCACAGTTAAAACACTAACACTTCTCAAACTGACAATAATATTAATCAGAATAACAAATACATAGAGTGGTTAAGGGTTCAGAAATCAGGGCAAAAGAGGAAGAAAATAATCAACCCATCAAAACATTAAAAAGTGCATTCTGATGTTCCTTTGTTCCTCCGTGACTCTGCACATCTACAAAGTCCAGATTCATCATGAGTGTGCGTTTATTTCTGGGGAACAACAGATTTTCACCTGACCAGTGGAGCAGAGGAACAGAGGGGAGCACTGTTAGAAAAAGGGAAGGAGTCGGTCAGTGGAGCCCGTCGGTAAGCTCTCTCTTGTTCCTCTTCACCAAACATCATCGTGCTTCAGCAGAAACACAGCCGAGTGTAAGGACACAATATCTGCTCTGTTAGTGTGTGGTGTGAGGCCAAATGTGTCACATCTAAACTGAGCAGTGAGAGAACACATTTACAGAGATGGTGCTGAAGCGCTCTGCTGTAAGTGAGTCATAGAGGCGGCGATGCTGAGCCGAGGATTATTTCATCTCCTTACACCAAAAAAACAACGTGGGCGACAAAATGAAATTCACATGTGGGCTACCAGACGCCCACTGAGGAAAACTGAAAGGATTCACTTCACTTAATATAAAAAAAAGCAGAACTATTTCCATCCATCCATCCATCCATCCATCCATTATCTCTTCTTATCCTTAACGGGGTCACCGGGGGGGCTGGAGCCTATCCTAGATGACACTGGGAGAGAGGTGGGGTACACCCTGTCACCAGCCAATCACAGGGCCACATAGTGAGATAGACAACCATTCACACTCACACCTAAGGGAAATATTCTAGACACCAATCAACCAATGAGCATGTTTTTGGTCTGAGTACCTGGACAGAATCCATGCATGCACATGGAGAACATGCAAACTCCACACAGAAGGCCCTGACCAGCCCAGAGATCGAACCGGCAACCTTCTTGCTGTGAGGCACACACATTACCTGCTGTGGTAAACTGTTCTGTACTCCTCAATTTAAAACATCCATCATATTCACTGCTTATCCCTTTTAGGGTCACAGGAGCTGGAGCCGATCCCTTCTGACAATTGGTGAGAGGTGGGGTACTGCCTGGACTGGTCACAGGCCAATCACAGAGTTGATATGTAGAGACTAGGGATGCACGATATTATCGGTTTGATATCAGGATTGGCGATAGTACCAGCCTAAAAGTTAAGTACCGGTATCGGCCGATATGAAATTTTTGCAGATATTAACAGCTGATATATCGACCACAAACACCGGCCATATATCGGCTGGAATATTGGCACATTACACTAATGTAGAATGTTGATGCACCTTCTCATCACTGCATGTGTATATTTAAAAATCAAGGGTTTCATTTTTGCAAGAGTTAAATGCTGTTTTTCTTGTTTTACATCTGTTCCTTGCAAATATATACTGTAACACTTAAAGAAACAAGTCCATTTTTGTTAAGTATAGAGCTTGTGCTCTTGACCAGAAATATCGGTATCAGGGATAATGAATTTAAAAATATCAGCATATCGAATATCAGCAAAAATCCAACATCATGCATCAATAGTCGAGACAGACAACCATTCATGTACACACTCAAACCCAGACTATGTGCACACGAAGGTCTGTATTTTTTAAAAAATGAGCTTTTTCTCCTCCATTTTTGGAAGTAATCCCATCCACGCATGTCAAGTCCTTAAAAACCTCCCCGTCCACAAGTTAACAAAAAAAATGTATAAACTCACAACTGAATGCTGTGAACAACCTTGTCAAAAATGTTGCAGTTTCTGTGCAAAAGCAATGTTACTTTCACATCTATTCCAAACTAAGTCTGACTTGGGTTATGGTTTAGCATGACACTTTTCCTGATAAGTGAGGTGATTATGTTCGAGGAAAGTCAGTATCAGCATGTCACTACCTGGAGCTTGCATGTACGGAGCCTGGGTCTGTTGAAGGTGGCCTGCTGTTTTGGCCCATGCAGCCATGTGGTAGGGTAGGTAAGATAAAGTAGTAATTAGTAATGGTGGGTGGTGAGAGTTGGCATGGAGAGGGTGGCTCTGTCATGGGGGCCAACTGGATGAAACACCTGTGACGGGATGTCCCCCCCTAGTGACCCCAGTGATGTTCTGGCTCTTTCTGCTAATCAGTCTATGTGGTGGAGTTGGAGGGCTGGTATAAGTAAGAGGCCATGTGGTAGATTAGATAGCGTCGGCATAGCCACTACCTGGAGCTTGCATGTTCAGAGCTTGGGTCAGTTGAAGGTGGGATTGCTGTGCTAACAAAGGGCCTGAGAAATTAAATATATGCAGATGCAAATGGGGTTAGGGGTCTCTTCACTGAGCGCTTATCCTCTCATTAGGGCACATTGTGTTTCTTTCAGAAAGACTTGTGGCTCTGTCCACTCATTCTAGCATACTGAGTAAATGTTTCTGTTTATAAATCAGTTCCAGACACATCTGATAATCTCTATTGAACCCTGTCATTAAAGAGTTTCATGGGTAGAGTTTATTTACAACAACTTACTTTTGCATTAACAAGCCACTTTGTTTTGGCACTACTTCAGTTAACAGCATGGCCTGGTCCTTCCTTTAGCAGCATCCTGATCAACATCGTTCTCACTTTGATTTCGAGTCCACAGATATCCCTGCATCCAAAATGAAGATTAGGCAAAGTGACAAATGTTTCAGATTGTCCTGCTGAAAAATCACAGTAATTCCAAAGTAAACCGAAGTCCTATTCTGTGCCATGTCTCAAAATAGTGTCTAATCAAAGCTGCTTGGCAATGGAAAATTAAGTGGATGTAAACAAACTGAAGTGTGCGATGACTCCATGCTGTTTTTGTGGTTTGTTTTCTCCCATAATTCTTTTAATTGAGCAGAGAGTTTGGCACTATGTGCATCAATGTATAGCATCAGCATCTGTCCCATTAATTCTGAACAGAGAGATCTGAGCTGTGACACTGTGGCACACCTTCAGGATGATGTGATCAGTCAGCTCCGACTCAGAACTGCCCTTGTGATTGCCTTCTCTGCATTATGACGCACTGGTATTTGATCGGTCTGATCACGCCTAGTCCTGATTCTTGAACACCGTGCTGACGTCTCCGTCCTCTAAAACCATAAAGGACTCCGTCTTCTTCCCCTGGTTTTGATTTCAGCTCTCAGAGAGTTGGATCTCCAGGAGAGGAGGGAGCTCTGTGGTCATCTGTGTTTCCTGGCTCCTCCGTGTCCTCCTTTCAGCGTCTGACTTCACTCTGCCTTGGGCTGTCAGAGGAAACCTAAATTGGATCAGACCTGTCAGGTTTCAGGGAAAGTGAAGTTCTCCCTGAGTGAGTCATGCTGCGGACGGGAACGCTTCAAATTCAGGAGTCTGGGAAAGACGCCAAGACAGAGAGGAGGGAGAGGATGAGAACAGAGCAGACAGAACACTTTCACTCTCTCTGAGGTACACCGCCGACACTTTCTGCTGCAGACCAACGCTCATTCATAACTGCTGGCCTGAGACATACTTGCTGTCAACTATAAGGTATCAACATATCAAGGACACAAACTGTTCACATAACTCAGGTGTCCAGTGAGGAACAGGTGTCTACATCCATCCAGCCAGGGGTGCAACAGAAATATGACCTCACAAATTATCCTTCAATTATCTATTCCACTTATCCCTTTCAGGGTTGAAGCCTGGAGCCTATCCCAGCTGGGCAAGAGGCAGGGAGCACCCTGATCCAGTTGCCAGCCAATCACAGAGCCACATAGAGAGACAGACAACCATTCACACTCAAGCTCATACCTAAGGAAAATTTGGAGTCACCAATCAACATAATGAGCATGTTTTTGATCTGTGGGAGGAAGCCAAAGTGCCCACGTATGCTGGGGGGAGAACATGCAAACTCCGCACAGAAAGGCCCTGACTGACTCGGGATCATGATTCAGGGTCTCGTCCAAAACATCAGTGGAGTTTGTGTGAAACTACAAAACTGTGAGAGAGAAACTATGAGTGTGTCACGTAGGGCTAAAAGATTTACCATTTTCTGATTGAAATTGCAATTTTAGAAAACGCAATCATGTGATCCCCAAAGCTGCAATTTCTTTTGCAGTGGTCCTGACTGACCCAGGATCTGATGTGTCAAGTATTTTACACAATATTTTACAAATTTGCATTTGTGTGCTGTCGACTGGTCTTTTGTATTTCGCACCAACAGTATCACTCACCTTCTATATTGGTACTATATATCTGATTGGCCTGTAATGAATGTGACTGATGTAATGATAATCCAATCACCTGCTGGATATGCTTTTGAAAGGTTCTGCCCACTCCTGAACACTTTCTATAGGCTGTATTCTGTACTGTATATACAGATCCATCCATCCAAGTGCCTTTGACCAAAATGATGATGTAAAGTCCACACCTCACACACAGGAGAATTGACCTCAAGTCTGTGAGCGTTAAAGGACTTCAGTCTTTTAAACCCCCGGAGGCTGAGTAAAATGAGGCCATTGTCTCCCGTTTGTATTTTATAAGTTAACCGTCGAAGCTAAGGTGCTACGATCTTAACAACCGAGTGGTGTCAAAGTGTTTAAGGAACATCAAACTGGACTTCCTCTTCCATCACTCCTCTCCAGTATCTCGTAACGACAGACCCTCACGCAGCCTCTCAGTGTTCGGCCCTAACCACACGTTCTGAAAGCATGACAGCGAGCTTGTTTGTCACCTCCACTGCTGTAATCGCTGCTCACACAACCTTTAATTGCATCACATCAAAGTGGTGCGGCGTCTTGAGTGAGCCGCAGACATGAGAGAGGAATGTGAGAGCATGTTAATCCGTCTCGACAGGTGGAACCTACACAACATTAAAACTGCCTTTACAGCCTCGTTGGCACGGTTACATCAGCCCACAAACACATTCGACGTACAACGCAGGACAGGAGTGAGAGGAAAAAACACAGTCAGATAAACACACAGTTGATCTGCCTGAGTGAGTTACATGGTGAGTGTCCTAAAATGAGACTCTTGTTAGTTATTCAAGACACTTTAGTTTAGATTAAAAGCTGTTCCATCCTCATTCTGACTGATAGTTTACTTTACGTGTCTTGAAATACAATGTGTTACATGATGGGGCTTTTAATCAGTGTAACAACAAACTTTACTACCAATGAGCAAGGATAATCTGGTTCATCCTGGACTAGTAAACAGCCAATCACAGGACTGACATGCAGGAAGCATGCAGCAACCTCTGATGTTGTAAATGAATCAAAACTGCAGCTCCAGGTGAGGCTGTCCACAGGCTGTCACATACACACCCAGTGTGTAAATGTGAATTTATACAGTAGAAAAACATGTTTATTGAAGAGCTTTGGTCCACATTGTTTAAGTCTTTATGTCCTCACCAGAGAGTCCTCTGGGTCAGGGGATTTGCGAGGGATTCCTGCGCAATGGGACTGGATTTCACTGTTAAGATGCAGCATGTTCCTGTCTGCCTGTCAAAGCACTTTGTAAACCAATATTATTAAAAGTAAGGTTATTATTATTTTTACTATTATTGTTAATATTATCTGAGTCGATTGTTTGTCCAAATTGTTAATCAATAAAATTATTATCTAAAGTCAATCATGTTTGCACTCCTACTCCAGAACTTTCATCACTCATTATGTTTACCAGAACAGCTTCAATTCTCCATGTTTTAGCCATTTACATGATTTTATAGTGATTTCTGATTTTAAAGAGCTGTGTCTGTGGCTACAGCAGCAGTTGCAGATACTTTTCTCTCGTTTTTCTTTCTCTCTGCATTAAGACCTCTTATTGGACACCCTGCTGTGTCACATCTGTGGCTAAACGAGGTCACATGTTGCCTTCACTCTCTAATCACCAACGATAAAAAAGATAAAAACCTGCTTTTTTAACATACTGGGTTCCTCTGATCCAGCTGTATTCTCAATCTGTCTGAGGCTGAAGTTCCTGGTTTGTCCCCTGTGGGCCCAGTGTGTGCTGATCGGTCAGTTCAGCACCATCTCAACAGCTCTTTCTTACTATAATCTGCACTGGGCTTGCCCACCAGAGCAAATGGGCTTAAGCTGCTAAAAGCAACAGTATGACATCACACTGGTAGGTTTTTTAAGGCCCTGTCCACACAAAGACAAAAACATTATTATATTGTAAACATTCTCTGTAAAGAGGGCATTGTTTTACTAAGTGTGTCCATCCATATGAAAACACTGAAAACACTGCTGTACATATGCAAGACGCTTTGACGTGGCTTTAAAACCTTTCAGGTAAAAATGTGGTCATCTCCTGCTTGAACACATCGCCGGAGGTCGCTGGCTTACAATCCTCACTCATCCAAACTCCTGCTCTGATCTCTGCTGGTTCACATCAGAGCAAAACTGTATTTCTCCTCAACACAGGTTTGCCATCAAAAATCTGCTGACAGCCATTTTTATCATCCACATTTATTAATATTTAATATACTCAAACTCAAATGTTAGTCGAACGTTTTAATATGGAATTGACCAGCAGTCCAGTGTGTTTTACCCATGAATTAGTAGATTCCAGCTGATCAAATGAGTAAATAAAATAACAGCATACCCTTATTTGGTGCCTGAATGATCCTGTCTGTGTTCAGAGATTATAATAAGTTACAAGGTTATAGTTTTACACCCATCAGGCTGAAGTTCAGTGCATCTCTTTTAGAGTTTCTGATGTTGCAGGAATGCTTCAGTGAGATATAACTTTAGTCTGAGAGTATGCATATTTCATACAGTGTTCTGATTGTTTAGGGGCATACTCTGCTAATAGATAACCGAGTGCTAGATTATATGCTAGCACATCTTGGCCCCAAGATGGATAGACTGGATTTTGACAGGAAGACAAGATCAGACGTAGAGATTTCTGCCAAACTTTGTAAATTTTGTTGACTTGACGATGGTCTGATTAAATTTTAAAGGTACAAGGTTACAGGCCGAGGTCATGTTTAACCCTTGCCTGTGCAATTTATTTTAATCACAAGTAGGGCTGCACGATCATATCCAAAATGATAATCACAATTATTTCAATCAATATTGTTACCATGATAATTTATCACAATTATTCATCATGTTAGGGAAAACATCTGTATTTTTATTGCACTACTTTTAAATAAACAATATGTGAACAGTTTTCAGTTTTCTGTTGCTTTAACTTTGCATTGTTCTACCATATCATATTGCAACAATTAATTTAGAACTAAAATTAAAACAATGGTGTGTATACTTTGATAATAGGGCTTGCCAACAAAAATAACAGTCTATAATATTCACCTGTGTTATCGCTGTCATTATTGTCTTTGTTGTCACTCATTGTTTTTCCACAGGATCACGTTTTACTTGCAGTGGGGAAATCATAATTATTTATTTGACATCATCAGGCGGGATGGGGAGTCAGAGGGTCTTCCCCAGACATTTTTAAACTTAAGTCATTTCTTTCCTGCATTCTGGTCACTTTTTATGCACAATTTGATAATAATCATGAGGTAGTCTTGTGATCTTTGAGGTGCTTTCTAAAATCTTTCATCAGTGTTTTTGAAGCTCATCTCACTCAAATAATTAATCTACTTTTAGTTTCATGTCAGTCTTGGACTCTTTTCAAAAATATGACAGATGAACATGTAACACAGTAACTCATCCCCAGTCAAGTCAACGAAACACATGCCAGCCATTAAAGGCAGGTGATATAAATGATGCACTTGCTTAATCCATGTAGGCGATAGTCCCCAAAGCAGGCTGGTCTGGATTCAGATATGACATGTGGCTCCTTCTCCTTTTGTCATTCCACAGTTTCCCTCCTTAGTTTCTGTCACTATCTTCTGTATTTTATAAATTGAGGCATACAAGCCTGCTGTAGGTAAAAAGTCCTTCAAAAAAGCAGTAAAAGAGAATATCAGGGAAAAATGTCTAATGAAAAGTGTGATTTGATTCTGAATCTACCGAGGTCATGTTGGCTTAAACTGCATCTGATCGACATTCTAAGACTCAAATATTTACAATGTTACTTTTCCAAGAAGTATTTATCCCTAGTATTTATACTCTCCAGCAGACCAAACATTGTACAGCATTAGTCTTTTTTTACTCTCACTCCTCGGTCAGACAAACAACAGATTTAGGTTTAGCTCTGCAGCCCCTACATCGACTTTGGTGGATTTAAGCGGTGCCCAAAACAGCTGACCATCATCTCACCATCTGCCCCCCTGAATGCACCAATCACCGCCGGCCGTGCCAGATGGGTCGCCAGATCAGTGGCAAGGTTGAGCACCAGATAAACCAGAGACGCCAACGTGGGCTCTGGCAGGGGTGGAGAGGAACGCTGCTCTTGTTGATGCTCATTTGGTGTTTGAGCCATGGAAAACAAATGTTGTCACCATCTAAAATCCTCCATCTGATTACAGTGAGATCCTCAGCGCTGTGAGGATTCAAACGCACTCCTGAGGACAGATTCCTCATCAGGAATCCTCCCCGAGTCTCTGTGAAGTCCAAACAATGGCTGCTCGAATCTGCTCCAAGATACAAACATGCGGTGATGGCAGCTTGGCGCTCGATGAAGCGCTTCAGTGTCAGCACAGACGTCTCTCTCTCTCTCTGGGATTAGAAGACGTTTTTCTGCCGTGACAAATTTGCTGCTGGTGACACTTTTCATTGTCGAAAGGTGTGAACAGATGGATGCATGAAATATTGAATGTACAAAAAGAGCAGCTGTGTTCTTCTCAACATGTAGGCCACGTCGATGTCAAACCAGCAGGAATGTTCTGGAACATGTTTCTGCACCCACTGAGAGACAAAGAAATCGAGCTCAGGCCAAGCACACTGAGGACTTCAGTAAATGCAGTTAGAAGATTTAAGAAAACTCTGTTTACAACATCTGTGCCACCACTTCGAACAGTTATTGTGGAAATAAAAAAGACGACTTTGAATTGGGTTGTGGATAAAGAGTTTCACCACAGCTCAGAAAACTGCACAGTGTTTCCTAGAGTTACAAAATCCTTATTTGATTCAACAATCTTCTTCTCTTAGAGAAAAAATCTTTGTCATTTGTGCAGAGTTTCCACTGAAGGTCTCACACTGTTAGAAAAATGATGTGTGAATTCTATGGAGAAAAAAACAGCTTGAGTTGCCAGGAAAGGTGTTTTGTGGTGAAAAACTGTATCAATATTACTAACAAAAATATCTTGATTTTTTTCTGTATTATGGAACATTTCTTTGTGTGTCAACAATTAGGTTTATCAATGAGAGAGAGAGCTGGGATGATCTACACTTGTTTCTCCATTACTCACAGAATAAGAGACAAAAAACATGAATCATGCGTCTTTAAGCTGTTTTTATTGTGATATCTGATAAATTTAGTTTATTAACACTGCACAAACATCTTTAATGGATTTATCAGGCAAAAATAACAGTTTTCAGGATGACAAAAGGCATGTGTTTTTATTAATTTATTGAAATATTGGGGAAAATTCATGCTGAAAAGTGTCTTTCACAGTGAAGGTTCATACAGACGTGTTCCTGAGGTTTTTATAATTAACAGATCTCATCGCCGTATGTTTCCATGAGACAGCGTCTGGACAGTCTGGATCTCTGTAAACTGACTGAACCAGAGCAGTGATGAGTCATATAAGCCCGAGGTCAGAGGTCATCATTGATGTTTTTTTAATACAGTCCTGTCTGTTTGTGAACTTCTGCAGCATTGAGAAGCACATTTTTGGTTTCTTCGTGTTTGTTGCACCTCATCATGTCTGCCTTAAAACTCTCACCACAGAAGCACTTTGGTTATTTAGATGATCGGACTCATAATTTAAAGAATCATCCTAATCTGCAGAAATAAAAGTCTCTGTCTCGCTTGGTGACTTCACTCTGGTGTGGAGGCTGCAGCAGGAGGAGGAGTCATCTATCTGCAGAGATGCAGTGCCTGAGGCCTTTACGTTCATCTCTAAATACATATATAAAAGTTACTGTCTAGTCGAGGGACAGAAATGATTATTGGTGGGCCAGGATTGCTCAGGGGGCCGCTATTTGCCAACCTCTGCTTCAGTTAGTGACTTGCTGTAAAAAAACAGCAAATGACCACGCGTACATTCTTGTCATGAAATAAAAGCTATGTCCTTACATAGTGTACATTAGTTGTCAGTAAAACTTACTATAAGACAATGTTTCCCTTTTTACAGTTATTTGCTGTTAAAATAGTTGCATTACTTTCAAAGGACCTGAGCTTAAGTGGACGTGATCTTGGTGCTCTTCTAATCTTTCTGGCTACTCAAAGTGCTTTTACACTGCAGGTCACATTCACACACAACCAAGTTTCTATGGAGTTGTCCATCAGCAACAGCTCATACACCCACAGCCTTTTATACCCATTTACTGACACAGCAGTGGGAGCAATTTTGGATACGTTTTTTGCCGGGGGATACATCGACATGTGGCAGCCAGAGCTAAGCTTGAACCCTCACCCTTCTAATCACCAACAGAGCACATTATCAGACCAAGACAACAAAGGCCCCCCTGAAACACTGTAAACCTACACAAAGTCTATTTCAATGATAATCACTCAGTGGCGTATAGCAGTGTTTTATTACTGCAGGTTAAATCTAACAGCAGATTACCAGCAGCTGTTGTTTCCAGAGTTTCACTGCAGAAACAGTCACACCTCTTAGAAACTATCATGGGTAAAAAGTCACAGAGACCAACCACAAGAATAAACAACTTAACTGTCGCTTGATGACTCTGTGATACTACTGTGATTCTCATGCAATAAGTTTTCAAAGTAAATGGGAAATAACTGAAATCATGGTGTTAAGTTTGGATATGTGACATTTTTTACACATTCTGGGCTAAAGTGTAGAACCTGGTCTGAGTCTAAACCTGGTCTGAAGTCTACAGCCTGGTCTTAAGTGTAAAATCTGGTCTAAATCAGTGTAAATTTTGTTAACTAATTATTTTCATCATAGTTTTCATCAACAAACTATTTTGCCCTGACGAAAACTAGACAGTAACTCATAAAAACAAGTGCACATGATCAAAAACTCAAACTAAATTAACTGACATTTTCATCAAATAAAAACTAGACTAAAATGTTTGACAGAGACTTAATCCAATCAGACCTAATTTGGTCATGTAGAAAGTAGAGACAAGTTAGGAATATATCCAATCACAGCTACTTTGGTTGTGTGGAAAGGTTGGATGAGTTAAGAGGGACATCCAATCAACTGCCTTAGCTTGGTGGTGGTGGGATAAGTTGTGGAGCGATCCAATCAGAGCTCACTGTTTGTTGTCAGTTCTGGTATTGTAACTGAGATGCTCTGCCAGGTAGCCTAAATAAAGGTGACTGCATTTCACACAAAAGTTCAATTTGTTTCTGTTCATTTATACATTCAGACTTTACTAGCATTCAGTAAAGGGTTATTAGATGTTTCATTTTATCAAAGTGTAAAACATGACTTCAGAAATTCAAGGAAACATAAAAAATGCCTTACCCTTTACACTTCATATTTTAGTCGACTACATTTACCGTAGATTTTGTCGACTTAAATGTTGTGAAATTTCATCAGCGAAAACTGGACTAAAATTAAAACAATTTAGATGACTAAATTATGACTAAAACTAAAAGAAATTTTAGGAAAAGGCTATAACTAAAAATAAATTAAAAAGTGCTGTCAAAATTAACATTGGTCCAAAGTCCAAAACCTGGTCCAAAGTTTAAAATCTGGCCTAAAGTCTACAACCTGGCCACCGAAACTAAACAGGGACTAAACAAGGCATGAGAACAATAAGAGAGAAAATTGTGGCTTGAATTTCACCAGAAGTCACAACAGAAAAAGCCCACGTAGTGTCCACAGACAATATAAAGCAAAGTGCTGCTAACGATAGCATTGCTGGCAATAGCTTTAAATCCTCTTAATGGGTTAACATCTACAAATCTGTGTGGAATATCTTTAGACATCGCTCCAGTCAGTACGCAAGTGCCACTTGATGCTGCCTTAATACAGCTCCATCTTTTTTTTTATGGCACAGAACATTTCCAAACCCCTTCAAGCTGAACAACATTATTATTCAAAGTCTGTTGTGCTTTTCCAGCTCATTGTGCCACAATGTGCCAGATGGCAACCACAAAGACCACAGCTAGAGCCCCAACTAGTGGCAGGAGGCTAGATTACATGACATTTGACAGGCTTTGGTCCAGGTTGCAGTTTCACAGGCAAACTGAAACAAGTCCACCTAATTCTAGGTGTGAAAGCAACCTTAGTCATAGTTTATGTGCACAGCAGGTGGCCCAGCTTCAGAACCAACCTGTGGCCCCTTTCCTGCATGTCACCTCCAACGCTCTCCCCTTAACTTCTTCACTTTGGTCTACTGTCTGGTCAACTTATGTCAGAAAACAATATCTTCAATATTTATGACTTATAAATATTGAAGACGACTTTAACCCTGTTTTAAAGCCTGTTCATCTAAGTGCAGGTATGTGGGAGAAAACAATCATTTATTTATTTCACATCCTGATCAATAAATCAAACACACAGCAGAAAAAAACAAGAGACAAAGGACGAGACAGGAACTTCCCTCCAGACAGACAGAAGGCCAAGGTGAAGGTGATAAAAACAGAAGACAAGCTGAGAGAGAGAGAGAAAAGAGCATTAAGACAGAAAGACGAAAAGAGAAACGACAAGAAAACAAAGACGAGGAGAGTCCTCAGTCTGTCCTCCAGCCCTGTCCTCTGGGACGGTTCACACACACATGACTGAGCGGCGAGAGTGAATTATGTATCAGCGTCTCTCTCACAGACAGCAGCAGACTCTTCAGTGTTTATATTGATTTATTTATCACATTTACTTAACACACTCTTGTTTGTACATCTGCAGCCAAACTATGTGATCTAAAAATATATCAGTGAACTCTTAATCGAACCTGTTGTGGTAAAAAGTGTTGAATGGATCAGTGAAGCGGCACAGCCTCCATCATTACATCACTTCATTCATTCAGTCAGTGAGCATTTCTCTGTCTGCTCCCTAGTGGTCATGCTGGGTACTGCAGTGTGTCTGTAATTCACAATGAAGCTCCGTCAGGGCCGTCCTCCTCTTCCAAAGGTCTCTGTTTGTACTTCTGATTTAGACTATGGGAGTCCAAACAATGGCCTGGAGGCTAATAGCGGCCCATGGTCCCAAAAAGTACAGTTAAATATGGCCTGTGTAGGAAGTCGGCTTGTGCTTGGCTGATGAAAGAAGATTAAAAACCTGGTCTTAGGTCTAAAACCTGGTCTAAAGTCTAAAAACTGGTCTAAAGTCTTTAACCTGGTCAAGATTGTAAAACCTGGACTATAGTCTAAAACTTGGTCCAAAATCTACGGTCTGGTCCAGAGTGTAAAACCTGGTCTTAAGTCTAAACCTGGTCTGAGGCCTAAAACCAGGTCTAAAGTCTACAACCTGGACTAAGAGTAAAACCTGTTCGAAAGACAAAACCTGGACTAAGGTCTAAAATCCTGTCTTAAGTCTAAAAACTTTTCTTACGTATAAAACTTGTTTTGAAGTCTAAAACCAGGTCCAAAATGAAAAGAAATCAACATGCTCAAAAGTGTAAAACATGGTCTGAGGTCTAAGGTCTGGTCTAAAATGTATGACTTGGTCTAGAGTCTGTAAGCTGGTTTGAGGTCTAAAACCTGGTCTAAATTATACAACCTGCTAACAAGTGTATAATCTGGTCTAAAGTCTACAACCTGGTTCAAATTCTACAACATGGTCTATGGTATAAAGCCTGGTCTAAAGTCTGCAAACTGGTCTAAAGTCTAAAACCTGGTCTAGGTTCTACAACCTGCTCAAAAGTGTAAAACCTGGTCAGAAGTCTGAAGGCTGGTCCAAAATGTATGACTTGGTCTAGAGTCTGTAAGCTGGTTTGAGGTATGAAACCTGGTCTAGATTCTACAACCTGCTCAAAAGTTTAAAATATGGTCTAAGTCTACAACCTGGTTTAAATTTTACAACCTGGTCTAAGGTATAAAGCCTGGTCTAAAGTCTACAGCCTGGTCGGAAGTCTACGGCCTGGTCTGAAGTCTACAGCTTTGTCTAAAGTCTACTGTCTGGTCTAACATCTACAGCCTGGTCTGAAGTCTACAGCCTTGTCTGAAGTCTACAGCTTTGTCTAAAGTCTACAGCCTGGTCTAAAGTCTACAGCCTGGTCTATAGTCTACAGCTTTGTCTAAAGTCTACAGCCTGGTCTGAAGTCTACAGCCTGGTCTAACATCTACAACCTGGTCTAACATCTACAGCCTGGTCTGAAGTCTACAGCTTTGTCTAAAGTCTACAGCCTTGTCTAAAGTCTACAGCCTGGTCTAACGTCCACAGCCTGGTCTGAAGTCTACAGCCTGGTCTAACGTCTACAACCTGGTCTAACATCTACAGCCTGGTCTGAAGTCTACAGCTTTGTCTAAAGTCTACAGCCTTGTCTAAAGTCTACAGCCTGGTCTAAAGTCTACAGCTTTGTCTAAAGTCTACAGCCTGGTCTGAAGTCTACAGCTTTGTCTGAAGTCTACAGCCTGGTCTAACGTCTACAGCCTGGTCTAACATCTACAGCCTGGTCTAAAGTCTACAGCCTAGTCTAACGTCTACAGCCTGGTCTGAAGTCTACAGCCTGGTCCAAAGTCTACAGCCTGGTCTAAAGTCTACAGCTTTGTCTAAAGTCTACAGCCTGGTCCAAAGTCTACAGCCTGGTCTGAAGTCTACAGCCTGGTCTAAAGTCTACAGCCTTGTCTAAAGTCTACAGCCTGGTCTAAAGTCTACAGCCTGGTCTAACGTCTACAGCCTGGTCTGAAGTCTACAGCCTTGTCTAAAGTCTACAGCCTGGTCTGAAGTCTACAGCTTTGTCTAAAGTCTACAGCCTGGTCTAACGTCTACAGCTTTGTCTAAAGTCTACAGCCTGGTCCAAAGTCTACAGCCTGGTCTGAAGTCTACAGCCTTGTCTAAAGTCTACAGCCTGGTCTAAAGTCTACAGCCTAGTCTAACGTCTACAGCCTGGTCTGAAGTCTACAGCCTGGTCTGAAGTCTACAGCTTTGTCTAAAGTCTACAGCCTGGTCTGAAGTCTACAGCTTTGTCTAAAGTCTACAGCCTGGTCTAAAGTCTAGAGCCTGGTCTGAAGTCTACAGCTTTGTCTAAAGTCTACAGCCTGGTCTAAAGTCTAGAGCCTGGTCTGAAGTCTACAGCCTGGTCTAAAGTCTACAGCCTGGTCTAAAGTCTACAGCCTGGTCTGAAGTCTACAGCCTGGTCTGAAGTCTACAGCCTGGTCTTAAGTCTAAAACCTGGACAAGCAGAAGTTAAGCTTCTTTATTCCATACTGGATCTTTACTTCGAGCACAGCTGAAGCTTTAGTTTTATGAATCTGTTAAACAGCTTCTATAAGATAATGAACAAATAAACCAGTGTGCCCTGAGACTGAAGACCCCTGATTGAGTCAAAAGCCATTACATTAAATCTGTGTTCTCCTGATTGTTTTCTTTGGTCTTCACAGCAGGTTAAAATGTCCAGTAACCATGGCGGCCATGTGTCTGCTGTGATAAGATGACAAAGTCACGTCTTCACGTGTTTCATGTGTATCTTCAGTCTGACCTTGTTTAAGTCATCACCCTCTGCTGTTCTCCTCTGTTCTGCCAAACACATAAAAACATTTAAAAAATGTTTCAAATCAAAGTGATGTTAAAGGACGTGAACATCACGACCAGAACTCTTTGTACTCTGGCTCTATTTTCATCCTCCCGCCGTCATGGGAGGACGTTCTCCCTGAGGGGGATGGGTGTGTGTGCACCCACTCACATGTCTGTGCTATGTGTCAGCGTTTGCTTCCTATATGTCCCATATGTGCAGACTTGCTCCAGAGCGTATATACAGAGGAGCCTCTCCTCCTCAGTGGACCACAGTGATACAAAACAACAACAAAAACTAGGTTTGGTAAAGCTGTGCACAAAATCTGATGACCGATGTTAAGCTGTGTGACCTTTGGAAAGTACGCTGGTATTGAACCCCTCATGGGATATTCCATTGTTCCCACTCTGGTACATTTTTCAGACATGTTCGACACATGAAGCCCACATGTACTGCTGCAGAGGCATCAGAGTGGCCGTCTGCTGCTCCCTGTGCAGTCCGGAGTTTGATGCCGTTCTACGCAACAAGAAAACTAAATGTTTTCACCACACTCGATAAAACCTGTGATACTGTGCCATGATTTAGAGGTCTCAGTTACTGCAAAGGATTTTTATCTATTAATGTTTGTAACCAGTGTTGCCAGATTTTTCTACTGAAATGAGCAACCAGGATGATAAAAACAAGTTCAAGACAAGTGACCTCACGGTATTTTATTTATAATGTGATATATCAGGTTTAAAAAAAAAAAAAAAAAAAGCGAAATCTACACTAAAGCATGTTTTGATTTTCATCTACATCACATTTCAGTTTCACAGTGACATTTTTTCCTTAATTGGCTCTCAATTTACTTCTTCAGCATCCTTTTTTTTTTGGAGGTGAACATCTTTTTCTTTATACAGAAGTGAAGGGAGTGGCTACTGTTATATACAACTCTGTTATCACAAAACAGTCTGTCTAACCTTGATTTTTGTAACCAAACAGACATAGTCAGGCTTTTATCTAAGTTCTATGTTGATCCTCTACAGCTTTATTATGGAGAAAACAGTAACAGCTACATTAGAAATAAGCTTATTTCTGGCTATATGGATTTCTTTTTGGTGGAAACATAATTTTTGCCTCTTTTTACAGTAAAATTTACATTAGTGTTTGGAGTGGGACAAAATAATTTGTGTAACTTCTGAACTGAGTTTATATTTGTAGTAGACTGTGATCAGATCCCTCCTGGGTTTGGGGGCACAACAAGCCCAAATGAGCAACTGCACTTCTGGAACAAGCCCAAAAAAAACGTAACCCACAACTGCCAACATTTACAAGTAACTTTTCAAAAGAGAAGCCCAGAGTCGCTTAAAATGATGCCACTGTTCTGTTGATGGTACGGTACATGAGATTATCCTGCAGTACAAAAGTAAGGGCTGAAACATGCTGGTAAAAAAATGATGTTAGTATATTTTTTGCTTTACAATATGTATTGTTGTTGTTAAGTGAAGTTCCCAGATAAATAAATAATGATTATTTTATGTGCATGTCTGACAATTAAAGTAGAATTTCCATGAAAAGAAACACATGAGAATGCGTTTCACTTCTAAAAGGTCAGCAAAGGTCACCAGACAGTTTTTGTGGATGCAGTGTCTTAACAAATTTGTCTTCTTCTAGAACAGGAGTGACTAATTTTGGTTACCATGAGGGCCACATTATTGTGATTATCAGTGTCAGAGGGCCGGATCATTAAAAAAAATAGATACTACGACTAAGTCAAACAAAAAAAGCAATAAATACCTAACACTTTTAATAATTTACAATGATATTTTCAAACTCTAAACCAAACAGTAAAGCTACATTAATGAGCTGAATATGAAAGTTACTTACTCAGTTATAAAAAATTAAGTTACAGATGGCAATTTAACTAAGTTATTACAGCCTAAAATTGACATTTTTACCATCCTTCATGTTGTAATGAGCTCTGGGCTCTATCCCTCTCTCACACTCTGTCTCCATATCTGCCTCTGCCCCTTTCTGTTTGCTCCTGTACTCGTCTCTGGCTCTGGTCTTGTAGGTGGCCTGGGATCCTTGGTGTAGACTGCCTGCTGCTGTGGAGTTACGAAGCCTCAATAACTACAATTACAGACATAACACATATTTGGCCATTTCTTTAGGCCCATTCCAGTTCAGGGGAGAGTAGGGGAGGCACTCTGCAAACTGGCCACAGGCTGGATCCGAACCTGGACCAGCAGAAGCATGTATATGGGTCGTCCCGGTTGCTAAACACTCCAGCCCCCCCCCCCCATCATAAATTCTCAGTTTGATGCTTGTGTATTATTCAACATCAGTCATCTCTACCTTATAATCATTATAGATGTTAATGTAAATATTAGATTTTTGCTCTTTTCTCAAGAGGCTAACCTCTCATACATTTACATTCAGCAGAGACAAATATGACGACGACAGGTCTATGATTGGTCCATGGATCTGTCACTAGCTTTAGTTCTTACTTTAGTCCACTTGTCTCCGCCCACCTCCCTCTTTGGACCACTCACAGTCATTGTAGAGCTTGGCAAAATGGATCTGCTTGATTACAGTCATTAAATTGGGCTGATCCAGCTGTGAATCATCACAGAGGCTGAACAGACAGATGGAGGAAAACAATGGATTTACTGGTGATGCTTTTCTGCAACTCTGTGGGACATGTTTTAAGCATCATACCATTAATAATCTATAAATTAAACTGAACATTTGATAAAATACCGACATATTAAAGTCCGGTCTCTGACCATCACCTTATCTTCATTTAGGTTTTGGTGGTCCAAAAAAGAGGAGCGAGTTAAACGAGTTTGAAGTCAGTATTTTTTGGGTGTTACACAAATGCACAAAAATAAGCACACACCACAGCAGGCAGATCAGGGGACAGTGAAGTCATGTTGAGCTGTGACTCAGCAGACAGAGCTGATTTAGAGACACGTCAGTCAGGGGGTCCGTCTCTGCGTCCTGCTGCTCCACATGTGTCTCTGAGCTTTAAGGACAACAAGAAGGAGCAGATTTTTGTTCCAGTCCACCAGGTTTTTAATTCAGGGTGAACTACGTAATGTGGAGTAGCCGCTCTTAAAGGGATATTTCAGTATTTCTGATGTTGGGTTGTGTCAGTGAAGTGGCTGAAAGGGCTCCAGCAGCGCTGCACCTTTAAGGAGAACGAGCTGAGACTACCTGTAGGTAAACTGCTGTCAATGGGTACAGTTAATGTGAGAGTTTTAAAACAAGCCACGGATCTATGTTAGGACAAATGTAAGACTGGGTGAAGAATTTCAGGGCTTCAAGGAAAGTAATCGTTATGTCAGTGAAAATCACCTGGATTTGGTTCAGTTTAGTTCCCTCTGTTTTGTTGTGTCTTCCTGAGTTCACAGAGCAAAACAGCAAACTGAAGGAATCAACGGCCACAGGCGGAAGAACACACTGCCACTTGCTGCATCATAAAATAGTGCCCAACACAGAGACTTCCAGGAGGAAGCACTCTGAAATGTTTCGCTCAATAATACATTTGACTGAACACAGTGTTATGGTTGTTTTTACGTAAAACTCACACAATTACATGAAATAATTGCAACTGCCAATAGCAGTGTACCTTACAGGTAGTCTCAGTTTGTTCCTCTTAAAGGGGCAGCGCTGCTGGAGTCCTTTTAGCCACTTCAATGATTATTGTCAACTACCTGATACAACCCAGCTTTAAAAATACTGAACTATCACTTTAACTGTTCTGTCTTGAGGACCCACCACTTCTTTAAGACTCATGGGAAAACTGGTATTTTTATCCAAGGATACTGTAAAGAAGATAAAAGTTTTGTTGTTTGTTTGTTTGTTTGCGATGAGACTCGGAAAGTTTTCAGTGGATTTTGATGAGATTTTCAGAAACTGTTGGTCATGGCACAAGAGGGAAGTGATTTCCAAGGTGATCCAAATACGGATGTGGATCCAGGAATTTTTTAAGGATTTGTTCACATTATGAGATTTTCAGTAACATGGCTAAAAATGTCAGAAATGCCTTGGTGAAGGTTTGTGCTGTCTGATCACGTCTAGTTGTAATTGCAAGGGAGTAAAATGACGTGTCTGGGCGTGGGCTTAAGTACACTGACTTTTTTTTCCAGCCACACAATCAGGACACTAGAAACACCTCTACGACTCACATTTGGGTCCTAACCCACCATTTGAGAAGCAGTGATGTTCAGGGTAGCAAAACATGCTATTAAACTCAGTCTCTTGGCGTCTGACCTCATCCTCAAGTCAGACATTCATACAAAGTTTGATGGAAATCTCTTTCAGCATTACTGTGAAATTGCGTTCACAAGCAAAGGATGACCACAAGACTTCATGATCTTGACCTTTGAGCTCCAAATTTGCATTAGTTAAGCCTTGGGGCCAGGCGAAGTTGTGGTCAGGGTTAAAAGAAAAGCCCATAAAAACTTTTTGAGATATTGGGTTCATGAACAGTGGGACCGAGGTACAGATGGTGCCTCCAGCCTCCAGCTGTCGCCGGCACATAGGCAGAAAAATATCAACATCTAGCAGCATGGATACTGACACCATGTTGGGTGTAATTTAGCTCACCCAATCAGGTTCAGGACATTTTCTGAAGATTTGTGTATGTGTGAATGTGATAATGATGTGGCACTTTCATCATGTAGAGTTTGTGTTGTTTACGAGTAAAACATCTCTATCGCAGGCCAGTTACAGGATACAAATGTCACAGTTTACTAGACTGGGGTAAATTTTCCTGCATATGTCCTGCTGCATCGACTAATCAACTAGATGTTGCATTCCAGTCGCCTTTTCACAACAAAAATGAACCAGGGGCTACGAGAAAAAAGTGCATAATGTTGGGATGAAATTTGGGCTGTTGGGAGCAAGCTGCAGTAACTCATAAAGCTCACTTCGAAATATTCTGTAAATGTTGTGAAGTTTTCATTTTACTAGGGCTTCAGGCCAGATTGCACCCATGAGTCACCTGCTTATTTAATGGTGAAGTTTTGACTTTAAACTTTAGAAGAAATGATTTTAGGACGGAAGTTGTTTTCCCAACTTGCTCCTGATGTACCTGTTATGTCCCTTCTGTGATTTGATGAATAATATCACGCTAATTATGTCTTAGTTTTATGTTAGTCACTCATACTGCAGTTATTTCTGTAACTGAACGCCTCCTTTACAGACCACACACTTCACACTCCCCACAGGATGCAAACACCAACTGTCCATTCATTCAGCTAAATCAGGCTGCAGACTGAGAGATATAAATGGCACTCAAAGCTTTTTCTGCTCTTGTAGATTCTATAAGTAACAATTATCCAATTTAATGGCTTTCTTTATGCATCTGTTCCCCTTTCCATCTAACTTCTGTTGCACACTTTGACAAAAACACAGACTTGCAGGCATGCATATGTTTTTAAATAAGCTTTTACTCCTTCCACTTAAAAAACATAAACACAAGAAGAAGAGCTCGGCGTGGCATCTCAGTTTACTGAATGACAAGCATGCCTTACTCATTCATTCATACACAATGCAACAAACGTCTATATGCTCTGTGACTCACACATTCTGAGTATCCTCTGCACACTCACAGCAAATATTAGAGAAGATTTAAGGTGGTTAAACTAACATCAGGTGCGGCGTATCAAATACTTAAACTTATTGCACTCTCCATCACACATAAGTCTGTATCTTCCACACATTTAATATACCCCTTAAAAAATGAAAATGTTATTTCAGTTGATTATTCCTCTCCTTTAATAACACCCACTGGTATTTTATTCCAGATCGATAGAAAGCCTGATTTATCACCTTTACAACGAAATACAACTTTTAAGGATCGTGTATTCGTGGAATGAGCAACACAATTAAACTTGTGGGTAGCAACCCCATAAAACATGGGAAATTCACCTGCAACTGGAAGAAAGCCTGTGGCTCCTCGGTAAAGCAAGGGTGACAAGCTGGTCCTCTTGGGGTGCTGTCTTCCTGGGACGCCCACTTCGCTGTCTGACTTTGACTTTTCCAGTCTTAAGGAACTTGGTCCTTGGTTTGGAAATGATACCAGAGCTGACACCACATAATGCTGCCACTCTGCGTACCAGAGCACCAGCTGGAAGTCGTTTTATTTGGTGTCATTTGGTACCATTTCCCAAGGATGAAGTTCCCCAGTGACTGTGTTGATTGGTTGACTTTGTGATGTGGCACATTTTTTAGGTGTGCCACCGACATGTTTAGCTGTGTTGCTCATTCCATGAAAGCACATTCCTTATATGATGAACCTCATCGTCAGGTCAGGTTCTGGAGCGCATGCCGTTCATCTGGGAAAGAGCCAATAGGAAGCATTTGGGGAGGGCAGAACCTTTCAGAAGCATAACTGGCGGGTGATCAGAGATCGTTCCGTTAATCAACATTTATTACCAGCCAATCAGATAATGCAGTGGACAGGAGCTACTGTGCTACAGAACATGAGCTTTGTAAAACAAACTTTCATCAAAACATGTCGAAAGCAGAGTTAAAATACCCTTACTACAGAGAAGTTTGTAGTGTTGTTATTTGTTGTTCATCTAATAAAGAACTGTGGTCACGATAAAACTGCTACTGAAGCTGTTAGCATCTATGCTTATCCCTGTATGTGCCTTCTGCTGGGATCTCGCTGGTAGCTCATTCCTCTTCCTGCTCCAAAGGACCCTGATTGGGCCATACCGCTTTGGGCTGCTCACAATCGTTGTAGACCAGAGCTGATTCAAGCTGATCCAGGTGTAGTGCAAGGTTAGTCTGCACCACCAGCAACCTCAAACGTACTTCATTCATAGAAGTGCAATGGTTCAAATCCTATGTCCCGAGGCGTAGGAGGCAAGGGATGCCAACCCCTTTCAGCTGCATTATCAAGTGACACAAATGGCTGCAGTGCCCCAGGAAGTCAGGCTGCATCTCCAACTTTCAAGTCTGTTTCAATCAGGACTTGAACCAGCCACCCTCTGATCCACAGCCCAAGTCCTTACAGACTGAGCTACACTGTCCCCACCACATTGTAATGGTGACTAATTAGGCTGTCTAACAACATGGACCAATTTGATGTTATTAAAGGAGAGAAATAATGGACTGAAATGACATTTCCAAATATTTCTGGGGGAGTATTCATCCGTTCTGCTACATTTGTACACAGTTTTACTGCTTTTTTCATCAGAAAATACAGAAACACAAGCACATCAACTCAGCATGGCAGCAATACATCAGACATCTCAGTCTACTAAATGACTGGAAGATGAAGGAGGATAGTAAACAAAATAACCAAAAATAAACCTGAATGTACTTACAACCTCTCCAGTAACAAAACATGCACAGACATCTGGAGTCTGACAGAATTGCCTGCAAACTGACATCAAATCGAAGTTTCCACACAGACCTGTTAGTCAGACCACACCTCACACACTTGGACCAGCAGCCAAAACAAACCACCAACTGTTTGGTTAAACCAATCATCAGAGAACATTTGGGTTTCACAATGACAATCAGCAATGAACAAAGATATTGAGGTGAAATATGTGCAATTTTCATAGTTAACAATTATTTCCAGCCAACCTCTACAGCTCAGATCAGGCCGAAGATAATCAGCTGCAAGCAGCAACACGTTCTTCAATGTTTTTCAAAGGTTGTGAGTTTGTAACGGCTGCAACTGGGAGTCACCCTGGCACACCAGACGGACTTTTTCACATGTCTGTAAAATATATTTAAAGTCTGGCAACATCCCATAAAAAGTCATTGGGAAAGGCAGAAACGTTAAGAAAAAACTGGAGGGTAAGTGAAGCAATGTTTGACCTGTCGTATTCATTACAGTTAAAGCCAGTTTCTAATATGCTGATATTTCCAAACTCATTTTTGCCGTTACTTACACCGATAAAAACACCAAATCTCTGCTGTTCTCTACTCTGTCATCTCTGCTATATCAGAAAATACCTTTTTCTTTCACTGAGTCAGTCTCTGAATGTTAGAAAATGGCAAAACAAGAAAAACAATAGTTAATTCTTAAATGAATTAGTTTAGTTTTCTTTACATATACACTTTGAATGATGATTGGGTGAGGCATTATGGCACATTTGTACATCCTGCCCATATTCTGGCCAATTTATGCAAAATATAGGCCAATAAATATCATCAATATACAATATCAGGAAGAAGTGATAATTTCTGCAAATACCAGCAATCAATTTTTTAAGCTTTTATCTTCTTTGTGTGACATGATGACCATTCAACACAGATCTTATTTGAGAATTTAGCAAAAAACAACCTCATTCAAAAATTAACAGCCAAACAAAACTCCAAACACGCCTCTTTTTCCTTTTCTTAAACCCTAAAACTCATTATTATTGTTAATATATTATTTTTCATGAAGTGCTTCAACAAAATGTCCTGAAAATTTGTTCCAGTTACTGTAAGCTCTTTGAATTGGACTGACCTGTTAAAATAAAGTTAATTTAAGAAAAACAAATTTTAACATTTCTTTAAATCAACTGAACCTAAAAGGGTTGAAATAAAAAGCATAATTAAGTAATTGTGATAAACATTCTATAAAACATAAAATCAAGGATATGCTAATTAAAATTCATTAACAGAGTGTATTGGTCACTATAGGTTCATGTATGACTTCTTCTTTATAGACATGGAGTAATTCAGGCAGAAACACTGATTATAAGTTTATGTTAAGTAAGTAAGAAAAGCATAAAAATACACATTTTTGAATTGAAATATTTTACTTGAATTAAGTGTACAGATGAAGGCACAGCTGAAAATGTAATGATTCAAGATTTGTGAAAATCAGGGATATTTAGATGCAGATATTTATAATGACAATTAAGCTGACTGCTTAACATAATGCCAGCATTTTCTTAACCAGTTTTTGGCACTTAAATGTACTTGAGACGTAATTATCGGCTATGCAGAATTTTAGACTACTGACAGTATAAACAATCCCACAGCTTTAAAAACAACGCACTGTCCCTTTAATGCTGTCTTTACGTCCAGGGATCTTCGCCACACATCAGTATGCAGTCTTTACAACAATAAAGGATTATCAATAATTGATTTATCAGCAGACTGTCTGCAGCAGAGGTGTTTGTGGCTCCATCACTTCTTCTCTGCTCCATTCAGCTGAACTGAATGTAACCCCCACTCTCCCCACCCCCTTACTACAACCACCAAGTGCTGCAGAGACTCTGATGCTGCTGTTTTTGTACCAGGGGGGCGGATAACAAAGAGAATCGGCTCAGGATGGCTCCGGGATTTTACAATATGTCACATTATATTATCTTCATTAATGGGTCAGAGCCTTGAGGCTTCACTGGACACCAAAACAGACAAAAACACCGAGAAACGCTGCTTCAGATTTTAGCTGAGAGTAGACAAGAGATTCGCGGAGGGGATGCTGGATGATTTTAAGGCCAAATAAGCAGAAATGAGGGTAAACAGAGCCCGTATAGGAATTTGTGCTCCATTATCCCGGGGTGGGTGTTCACAGCAGCAGCGGAGGGCGGGAATAAGGGGGTGGGAGGCTGGCTCCTTTGTCCCACCGAGAGCCCAGGCTGCGGCCAAACATGTGCCCCCCTGCTCGGCCTTTAAACACACCGAGTCCCGGAGAAAACACGACACAAACACGGACATCCAGCCCGGTAATAATCGACTGATCGGCTGGTAGGAGAGGCCATAACTTCCTTGAATTAACGGGCGCGTGCTCTCTGATGACATCATTGACAGCGCGTTACCATGGGTTACGAAATATCGGCTAGAAATTCAAGTATCAAATGATGTTTTCTGATCTTTTTGTGGTGTTTTCAGGGAAGTTAGCGAACACGTGAGGCAGGAAACACTTTTCTGTTGCAGTTTGTTTCCCTCCGGACGTGATATTGACTCCACTTTTGTTGCAAACGGCTCAGTAAAGCAGCATGAGCAGGACGGTCTAACGGTGTCAAAGGTTTGAGAGCTCCACGGCAGAATCAGTCCGACACAAACAAGGGATCCAGACAGATTATCAGAGCAAATCCACGGCTGACAAGGGGCTCCGTGTCTGCGGAGCGCAGTAAAAGCCCCGCGGACGGACGGACGGATGGATGATGAACGGATGGATGGATGGACGGCTGTTGTTATCACCCCCGTGAGGGTCTTACCGTGTTTTCCTGCTCGTCTTCGTTCACTTCCTCGGAGATAAATCAAAGTGGATCCACATTTTGTGTGCAGGTCCACAGCGGGAGCTTAACGCAGCGCAGGCATCGGTCCGTGAGCGCGTGTGTGTGTGCGGCTGAAGGGTCTCCGGTGTGTGAAAGTGTGTGTGTGGTGATGATGATGATGATGAACGCCTTTTCTCCTCTAGGAGCTGCATTGTTGACATTGGCTTCCTGACGTCATCCTGGCCCTCATTCACAACAAGCCGAGCCCCCCTGCGCTTACGATGATGGAGCCCCCCCCTCCGAGCCTGACGCTGCAGAGCTGGATTACGCTCCTACTATTATTTACTACACTGTTACTACGGGCTGATCAGCCACACGTGCACGTAAACAGACATCACAATGACTGGTGGTGCAGCAATGCCCTGCATGCACGTGTGATTATTATCATGTCTTGCATAATATAAAAATAATTGTGTATATCACTCCTCTTTCAACGAAAGATCTCCTATAAAGTATGTTTTTTTCCATCTGACATCCAAACTGCAGCAATTTTTCCATTAAACTAATTAAGAGATGATGACTATTAAGATGGTGATTGTTTCTCAGGATACACTGTAACTGATTTTTATAAATGTAACAATATTTAACCTTAATATCTACCTATTCTAAAAAATCAATACAGTGAATTACTGTAAATGGCAAAGATTGTGGGAAAACACTTATTCTTGTAAAAAATTAACAGCATTTAACTATAAAATATACAGTTACCTACTGTAAAATGTTTATAAAGTAAGTTACTGAAAAGGGTAATGAATCAAGAGATTTTTTTTGAGTAAATTTATTCCATTTGATCAAAATTGATGTATATTTCTTTTTATTAACAAAACGATATCTTCCTAATAAATGATAAATAAAATAGTTAAAGATCTATATGAATTAAAATACAGCAAGTTCACTGTGATTTAAAGTACATTAAAAAAAGCTGTAGAACAAAATATGGTTATGATACTGTACATGAAATAACAATAAGGATACTGTTTTTGATAATACAGTAATTATGCTGTCAATTGAAAGACAGTAATGATACACTGAATAAAAAATACAGTAATAAAGCTATTAAAGAAAATACAGTATAATGCTGTAAATTAAAATAGATTCATGCTACTGTAAAGATATTTGCAGTAAGTTACTGGCATCTTGTTGCCAGTAAGTTACTGTAAAATTTACAACAAGCTTTTTACAGTGTAGAGCTGTAAGAGCCTCAGCTCAGCAACAGGTCGGGGTCACCACCAGAACTTACCTTGTCTGACAAATCTGTCATCACACTTGACATCAGTGATCATCAGGCCCTCCACAGCTTCCTAACGGGCCACCAGAACATCATCAAGTTCAATAAAGGTGAGGGGGGTTGGGATTAGTTTTAGTTTGAAAAGTATCTACAGCTGTAAATGCAACCATTGAAACTACTGGGATCTGACTTACAGAAATCCACCTGTCAGCCAGTCATACTACAGCAGTGATTTATTTTCTTTCATTATTATTGATAATGTGCAGTATGCTTTACAGATAAATAAACGTAAACATTTGTTTCTGACTTCATGATTGACATGGATTTTGTTCTTGGGGAAACAAGACACTAAAAGAAGAAATTTAGTGTATCAATCTCGGACAACCAGCTGATATAGGAGTATCAATATTTACATTTGTGGAGATTTCCTGTTAACAATCTAATTTATGGGGATGGTGACATGCCTACTCTTATAAGGCCACACTCAAACAATTAATAAATGAAAACAACTACAGTAACAATTACAATAATGAAAACAGTCATCTAAGACATTTCAGGTATCTTATTGCCACCCCTATATGAGTAATTGTCTCACCCTGGCCACCACAATGAAAAATTTCTGACCCTGCCACTGTATAGAGCTAACGGAGTTTGGAATTAAATTTGTGTCGATATAATTAAACAACACTTCATAAAAGCAAACAACACTTTATTAATTCAACAAACAAAAATTAACCATCAAAATACAGAAATTGCACACAAAATATCAATTTAAACTATCAAAATAATTGTATTTTATTTGTCTAACAATGCACTTTGTTTCAATCATCAGAATTTTGTTTGGTTCGACTTTTTTTTCTTTGCGCTCCAAACTTGTACTTTGCTTTCCCTGGGCTTTTGTTTGTAGTTCTGACCCATTCTGACGGCCCGTTTACACGTTTGTGCCTTATGTTTACACGAGAACGTTGCCTGGAGTGCCTGAATATGCAAACTTTTGAATCCAGGGTCCAGAGTGAAAAGTTTTGAAAATGTTTTTACACCATTTTGTAGTGTTGTTTGAATTCTTAGCAGTTAATTTTATTCACTTTATAGTGCACTATATAATACCCACAATGCACAGCAAATATGAGTGTACATAAGATGTACCCTACATTGTACTCCCGTATACCACAATGCCATGCAGTTGTGTTTTTCCAGAGAGGAAGAAGAAGAGTAGAAAGAAGGCTGCTTTCGTTTATAAATCTAAGAAATGCTAAAGTATCTTTAACACGTTTGTAGCGTAGCTTTTTTACGTCTTTTAACAGTAAGTAAACAGCTGCAAAATCTGCTACTTATCCTTCCGAGTGCCTGGTTTGTTTAGGTGATGCTTGGCGCATCCAGTTTTGTCACAAGAATATCCGGTTCATCTACTGATGCTATGACGTTTAGAAAATTTCAGTGTAGTGTGCAGCAGCTTCTGTGTGAACAGGAATCGCCATCAGCTGTTGTTGTTCCTAGGTGCTCTTGGCGCGTTCCCGTTTTCCTGTTTACATGGAGATGAAAACGTTTTCAAAACTTTTCACTCTGGACATAACCCCTATGCACCAATATACCAAAGTTCTGAACAAACAGGCTTCTTCGAGGAAAAGTTACTGAAGCACTATAAAGAATCTTACTGTAGCGTATTGTTGCGCCAATGTAGGGGTTTTTTAATTTAGTTTTATCCTAAAAGTGGGTTAATTAAAAGGCTTTCAGTGACATCATGTACTGCTGTACAGTATATCATCGAGCGTCCACCCCCAGAGATCTGCCCCCAGGACTAAGCTCACAGGCTCCTTGTTGGCACTCATATTTACCAGCACCATGAGCCTCTAACAACTCCACTTCAAACTGCAGTCCAATAAACCTGTAACTATTTACATCCTCAAAGTCTATACAGTTCTTAAGCTGTAATTTGTTGTTTAAACACAAGCTCCACGCCTTAGGGCCATTTAACAATGGAGACATTTTACTTTTGTGATGGCAGCGGTACGTGCTTGTTTTCATCTTGGCGAGCATGTTATCAAGTCAGAGCTTTCACGCTGGTGAGTCTCCCGTGCAGCTCAAAACAAGATGAAGAATAAATGGCTCGCCTACTTTTCCATGAGCTGCGCACATGCCAAAACAAACAGGAAAATAATAAAGGAGAGAGTTAAAGCTCAGTCTGCCTTCCCTCACTCATGCTGAGTGTTTTCATTCTGCAGGTCAGTTATTCAGTGAATCAGGCCTCTGTGGGACGATTTACCATGGTTCATCCTAAACTTTCTATGAAGGCTTATTACTGGGCTTCACATCCCCCCAACACCCTCTGGTGTCCCTTGGGGAGGGGCCCAAACCCAATGCTGATAACCAGGGTTCTAGGAGGCCCAGGATTTGCCTACCTGGAGGCCAAAGTGAGGCCCCAGGCAGATCCTCCCACATGCACACACCTGGTAACATAATGATTTCTTTCTGAAAAAATAAAAATATCAACAACGCAATATTTTGAAAAAAAAAACAGAACACTAAACCTATTCATTACATGAACTAAAGGTCAAAAGAGGCAGATTTTCCCAAATTGATTGTGACTGCATATTCGAGTAAATATGCAGAATTAAAAACACACAGATGGATGTTTTTCTGTGTGTTTGCCTTTTTGGGTGTGATGGTGAATTGCGTTGACAATTTGACATTAAGGGTGGGATTTAAAAAAACCTATGGTGCATAACAACATAGTTGTAAGAAGTATAAATAAATGCACTAAGTATTTAACCCTCTAAATTGATATTAGAAAAATACTGCTAAGGCTCCATTGGTTCATAAATGAACAGTGTTATGCAGTGACAATTTTTCTGTAATTTATTACCATTAAAAACTTTTCTTAAAAAAGAGTTACAATTCTTAAAAGATCGTACAATAGCAACTACTGTTCAAGGTAATACTTAGTTAATGATTAAGTTCAAAATTTAGTGAATATCTGCACAAACACTATGGAGCTAAATCCTGGCCAAAAGTGCTGTAATTTGAAAATAAAAGAAGATTGAAAACAAAAGATTTTAAACAGAATTTTTTAATATTTATTCTTGAATTTTAATAAATAAAAACAAAAATGTTACTAGTAAATGCATTACTTGTAGTACTAGCAACACAAAACTGAAAAGAAATAGGAGGGATTATAGTCAAATCCAGCACCCTAATGGGTTGTAAAATTTTAAAAACCAATGGGAAGCCTGAATTTGCTTTTCCCCGCCCCCTTATTAGCATATAAGGCTTACTCGTATACTAGTGAACATTTCTAAGTCCACTAGTAGTACTAGTGACACCTTTTGCTTCACTAGTAAAGTCTACTTGTGCACTAGTTGATCAAATCTGATCACTAGTACAGCTGAACTACGGTTGACATCACAGATATCAAATTTTTGCCCAAACAGCTTTCCACACAGAAAGGCCCTGAGACCCTCTTGCTGTGAGGCGTGAGCACCTCCTGCTGTGCTACCATGCTGCACCCCCTCCTCAGTGCTCCCTTTAAAGACAATATCACGAGGCCGCCTACAACAACCAACAGAAAAGCAGCACAGCTGGATGGATGCATAGATGGAGGATCATGAGGCCACCTGGAGCCTCTCCTGATGGTAACACCTTAAAATGTCATTTCTACGACTTACCCCGGATACTGAAGACAAAACCTCCAGTTGGTCTCCTCTTCTTTACTCTCCCCAGGAAGGGCCTTGAAATTTTCATTTGGCTTCCCTAATCTGGTGTCTTCACTGATTCGTCCCTTGAATTAAAATCAGCCGTACCATGAAGATAAATGGGATGAAGAGCAGAGTAATGGGTTTTGCTGGGGATACTCTGAGCAGGACAGAAGGTACGATACGCTTCCTAACACGGAGTCTAATCCTGCGGGAGCTGGCAGAGCTCACACATTTTATCAGTTCACCGCAGACAGACACCTCTTGGGTTTCATTCAGAGCGGCTGGATTCAGATCAGCCCACATTCTCAATGTCAAGATGTTATAAATAACCAGAACTGATTGGTGCAGCTCCTCCAGCAGCTCGGAGGGACAGGGGATGCTCTTCAGGGCCGATTCACAGATCCTCGTCTGATGATTCACAAAGATAAACCTGCTGTGTTTGGTACTCAGACATTAACAGCTGCTTACATTTTTAATAAATAATTTCCCATAATACTTCAAAATGACTCATCTATTAGGCTCACTCCCTTACTACATCTGAGTTTTAGTTTATGGGTCTGATTTTGTCATTTCTATATTTTCAGTAATCAAACTGAATGTTTTTTGTTGTCAAATCATTTTAACAGTAGAAATCAACTGCTGCATTTAACGGCCTAGGGCATTGTTAATTGGACGGCTAAGATCTGCTACATGCTGGAGGATTTAAGGCCTGATTTTGGGCCTGATTTTCTCCCCCAGTGATCAGGGGTGTAGCCTGATCTGATGCTTATTTCAGCTGATAGTTAATCCAAATCAGGGATGGGTGACTCTTTTTAACAAGGGCGCCACATTAAGTTTGTCCTCAATGCCAGAGGGCCAAACTGTTGTAATTTGTAATGTTCGCAACTTGAAAAATGCAATAACTAATGATTAAACTAGATAGCACTTGGGGACCACAAACCTCCGCCAAGGTAGCCCACATATTGCTGTTATATCTATAAGCAATAATTCATGATAAAGTTACCATCATAATATGACCTGAAAACCCACACCTAGCACTCAGAATCATGTTGATATCATTATTAGTTAGACAGTTATTGAGCAAAATGATCATTTGCTAATGGTGATTATCTAGATCACCACCAAAATCTAATCATTTTTAAGTTGGGCCATTACCAACATCTCCTGAAAATTTCAGCAAAATCTGACCAGCAGTTTTTGAGTAATCTTGTTAACCAACAAACAAACATATGCTGGCAAAAACATAACCTCCTTGGTGGAGTTAACCAAGAAAACAAATATACATTATTAGTCAGAGGATATTATCCTATCCTTAATAAATTAAGACACAAATTAACAAACGAGTACTTGATTTATAGAATAATTTAATTTCTGTTTTGGTCTTTAACTCAATGTGCAGTGTCTTTGAGTTTATAAAAAGCACTTTATAAGTAATATATTATTACAAGTAGTAGTGTTATTCTAATTAATTTCAATGAGCTTAGCACAGAATTAAAGCCTGTTTCATAGAGCTGAAGATAATTTATTAGCTATTAAAGTATTTTTACGTATATTTATTACATCTTTATTTGATGCATTTCATAATGCATAAAGGGGAGTTTTACAGAAATATGACAGCAAAAAACAGCTTAATTATTTTGAAGTTACTGTCACTTTAGGTGTTGTCATGGCAGATTTTGTTGTGTTTTTTTTATGTTATTTCATTTTTTTTAAATATTCTGGTGGGCCACATTGAAGGAGATGTGGCCCTTGGGTTGCCAGTTGCCCACCCCTATTCCAAATATTCCTGGTGTCAGTGCTGGTGTCAATACAAATATTTCATTTTGACATTATGGGCTCTAATTTCCTGGCGCAACTCAGGGTGGCACAGGGTGGCGCAGCCTGGCGCACCCCACGCAATGGTAATTTCGTCCGGCGCACCGCAGTGCGCAGCCAATTTAGCAATTTGGTAGACCAGCTGCACCGAGGTGGGTGTGACGGCGCACCAGGAGGAGGTGTCGACAGATTCAGCTTGGTACAGTGACAATTTCGTGCCAAAAAAACGCACGGAAGGTGCGCTGAAAGCTCGCCAGCTCCAACCTGGTCTATTCTCGGCGCAGGAGAGGCGCACCCGGGGCAGTGGTAATTTGGCTGACAGGCGCACAGGGCGCACACGTCACCAAAGCCTCACAGGCAGGTGTCCAGAGTGTCAGGCACATTTCAATGCAATAAACAATCACAGCAACCACTATTTAATATAACCGTCTGAACCAGCACATACATTTGTATCTATATTAATTGTCCCGTCACATCTGATTTCAGATCAGAGACGTTTGTCATAACTAACGAGTTCACATCTCTCAGCCAACCACAAACAGCCACATCATCCGATACGGAGTATCCGGCTTCTCTCATCTCATGAAATTCAAAAGAAAAGAAAAAAGAGAGAGACGCTCGCTGAATAAATGTAAGTCACTCAGTGTCTTAAGGATTTATCTGTGATTGCCCATATTTCTCTGTTTTAATCTTTATTCGTAACGTGATCTAAAAAGATGGAGTACATTATTGCAAGGAGGATGAGGAGGAGATATATTTTCACCTAAGTTTCTGCTATTTGGCGATGACAGACCAGGAATGCAGGTGGATCACAAGCATGATGAATGGATTAGCCTGCTGCTGTGTTTAAATGTAATTATCACTTAATTTTGTACTCCTATTAATGAGACAGGGACAGATTACATCTGTCCCACGAGGTGGTCCACACGGTGACGCGCATCGTGGCCTCCGATGCGCGGCCTGGTGGCCTCTGCGCTCTCCCAGTTGCTGTAAAAGTGACAGCAACTCTGACCTTCTTCGCCACTGAGGTGAAATCATCACTGCACCTTGCCCGCGGCGCATTTAAAGGCGAGGAGAGGCGTTCATTTGATTGGTGAAGATTACACTCGGCTGTGTTAAACCCACTCACGCATTCTCTCCTCCCTCTCTGCAACTTGCGCTGCTGGGAGAGACGGAGGCGTGGGTGCGCCTCCCTGCGCCAGACTGCGTCATGAACGAAACTTGCAAAATGCCCTGGACACACCCCGTTGGCGTGGCGCAGGCGCGGCGCAGAGCAGGTGTGCCCTGCCTGCGGCTGGTCTACGAAATTAGAGCCCAATATCTGCAATAGTCTGTAAGTATGTGATCCCCAGAATTATGGTGCCACTTATTGGAGACCCCTCTGAAGGTGGATAATACATAAAATAATTTGATATTTTCATGTTTTTGTATTTTTATTTTATCTTGCATCTCACTTGATAACTTGTTAATTAAACTCATTTTATGTGTAATTTTGGGTAAAATTTGCCATTTAAAATCATTTGTTTTATCAAACGAATGAAAATTAATCTGCGGCTCCTTCTGGAGCCTCGTGGCCCCCAGGGTCCTATCCCTCATCTCCACTTTAAGAGCCATTGCAATCGTCAGTAGTCCCATTCATGCTGGCGTTTCAAGCTGTAATATTTATGCTCCTGTTATGTGTTGCCTGCACTCTGAATGCTGCACAGATGGAACAGGGAAATGGGTGAACCCCCATTTGTTCAGATTTACAGTAAATGTCTGAAGGTGTGGTGATGATGATGGTGGTGGAGCTTTGTTGAGGTGTGGTGAAAAGGGCTGATAAGTGCAAACAGACTGGGTGGCATGTTGCATGTCCTCTTGTCAATGTCTGAGCCCCGCTCTGCCCTGCGTCTCCCCTCCAGTCCAGCGTTAATTTTTAAACACTCAAGAGTAAAATGTGTCCTAAATTAATTCAGCAAAGATCAACTTCACGGACTATGTCTGCAGGTTTTTTGCCCTTCTTTTGCTTGTTGCCCCGTTGCATTTTTGTGAACACATAAATCTTTAAAGTGCTTTACTGCTGACTAAGACACGACCCAGTCACCTGTTTTAGAAATAAAAAATTAAGGACTTGATGTACCCAATGCTGCTCAGTGTGAGTTCAACATGTATTTATAAATTCTTCAGGGGCAGATATTGGCTAAAAGAAGAGATCAGGGTTCTGTTTCAATCCATTATTTTTCCAAAAGATGATAATATTTTACATAACTCAGGTTCAAATATTCATTGTGATGCTAGAGTGTGTTCACAATCACTGATGTTCTAAAACCTTCTGGTTGTCATATATTCATGTCATGCAGATGGACAGCTCGTGGATGCGTCATGTGTGAAACCGTCTTTACTCACATGAACCGGCTCTGCTCTGATCGGTTGACTGTTCTGGACTCTGCACTCATTCTAAGGTCATTTGTCTGCATCGGGCCAACGAACTTACTGCTATATGTGAATATGGTTAAAAAAGACGTAGAGATGTGCTGACTGAAAGTTTGAAGTTGAAATTAGGATAAAATAATAATAAAACTAAAAAATGTAATACTCAATCAGTCAGTGTTATTTGTATAGCGCCAGTTCATAAGAAGTGTTATCTCAAGGCACTTTACAACAGAGCAGGCTGAAGAACTCTTCATTTAATAGATGAACGTGTGTGTATACAAATACATATAAATATATATATTTGTATTTACACACACAAACATCCAGAGGTGCTTCCATCCAGGCAGAGACAAAGGGGATAAAAATAAGAATTTATGATAGAGACAAACCCATGGACGCCCAGATCATAAATCTGTCCTCACAACATTTTTCTCTGCTGAATTCAGATTCGATCAATCAATCTTTATTTGTATAGCACTCTGTCTCTGTTGAACGTACATTTATTAAAGGTAAGCCCCTTGAGATGTGGCATTTTCAAGAGGGACCTCATGTCTACATGGCCACAGCTACCATGGATGCATAATCAATACAACCATAGATAGAGAGATTAATCCAATATTAACTTTAATAACATTAAGAACACCATGTGTTTGTATTAAAAGTCAAAATAGAGACATTTTCATTCATGTTTGTCCACCTGGTAAATGCAGTCTTTAATGACCTGTTTTGTTCAGTTTTATCCAAGAATGAAGCCTCAGGGACGCCCTCCTTTACCTTCACCTTTCTACATTAATCACTCATGATGGGGTCCAGTCTTTATGTGGCAGCATCACAGCAGCTGACAGGAAGAGGCTGGACAAGCTCCTAAAGAAGGCCAGCCCTGCCCTGGGATGCCCTCTGGAACTTGTGGAGGTGGTGGTGGAGAGGCGGACTACAGCCAAGCTGTCCTCCATGATGGACAAAGACTCGCACCCCCTCCAACACACACTCACTGCACTAAGGAGCTCCATAAGTGTATTTTGTCGCTGCTGTAAACTTGGAATTTCCCCCTGTGGGACTAATAAATTAATATCTTATCTTATATGTGAGTGTGAAACCAAATGACCACAGAGCATGTCGGTCTGTAGTCGAAGGCGGTGGTGGGATCTATAAAAACATCTGCATTGCTATGGAAACTGCAGCCTCAGATTGGTTTAAAGCAGGAGCTCAAGCATCTGCTGTCATGATGAACTGGAGCAGTTAGCACAGAGTCTCACCTCATTTGTTTCTTTATTTACCCATAAATCAGAAAAACTCCCTACTCATCCTCAAAATATCCTCAGACAGCCCGAGTCAAACCGAGCATGAAATGAGAGCAATAATGACGGATATTTTCATAAACAAACGGGTGTTTTAATTTCGAGGGAAATTAGACTGGATTCCTGCCTCTCACTTCATTTCAGGTTTGATCTAAATTCTAAAATATTTTGTTTCATTTTACCAAACAGACATTTTTCACAAGAAATAACAGTTTACAAAGTACCATCAACAGGAAGAATAAAAGATTTTTTTAGCCACACTGTTGGGTTTTTTATCCTCGTATGTAATGTTTGTATAAATAATGTGGTTTTAAACATTTATCAAGTGGCTCTAAAAGATTTGCTGTGGAAATACTGAACAACAAATAAAAATTTCCTGAAATGCAAAAAATAAATTGAATTAGCTTTCCATTCATCATCTGTACTGATTATCCCTTTAGGGGTCACGGGGCTGGAGCCTACACCAGAGGCGGGGTTCACCCTGAACCGGGCAAAAGCCAACCACAGGGCCACTTAGAGAGACAGACAACCATTTCACACTCACAGGGCACCAATCACACTGTGAGCATGTTTTTAGTCTGTGGGAGGAAGCTGGAATACCTGGAGAGACCCCACGCATGCACGGGGAAAACATGCAAACTCCACACAGAAAGGCCCTGACCGTGCCACTGTGAAGACCGAAACTAAATTTAATTTGATCAAATTAAATTTGAGTAAAATACAATAAAATAGAAAATACATGTTCTTCGATGTTTTTTTGTGATACATCATTGCAGCTTCCTGGATCACCCTGGCATGGAGTTACTTTTGACATCAAATCGGACAAACACAAGCGTTTCAATCTGACTTGTGAGGTTTATCATGAGAGCTAACCTGAAGTGCCTTTACTCCTGAATATTCTTGCTCTAAACACATGAGTAATGACAACAGACAAAAAAGTACAAAAAAATCCTTTTACTTCTTTAAAGTCATTTTAAAATGACATGAGAAATGTTGCAGGAATCATCGGGCATCAATCTACAGTTCAGAGAATAAATGAGATTACAAAACAGTCTGTACATGAAGGCATCATCATCATCATCATCATCAACAAAGAAAAGTGAGAATAAAACATGCAGGTTTGCTTTAACAGAAGCAGTGCAGTGCAGATTAACGATGATATAATTCTGTGACAAAGAAAACTAATGTCAGACTAATAAAATAAACATTATCACGGTTACTTTGATAGTTATTTTCATTCAAACAGCACTGAACAAACCTGTCCTCTGCAGTATCAGTCCTTTGGTTAGTCTTGTTTTCACAGCCAAACTCATTAAAATAATCACCTCAATCCTTAAAACACGATCACGGACCTAATATATGAGTGTAAAAACATGAGAAGATGAAACCATAAAAATGGACGTAAGAAGGCCACAGGGAAGAAGACCACGTCAGGGTTAAAACAGCACTGACGTCGGTCTCAACACAACAACACCATCCAGAGGTCTTAAAACGGGAACAGAACTGAAAGTTGAAAATGTTGTTGGACACAGAGAGGATCAGGGAGGATGTGTCTGCTCTGTCATTGGACCTCGCTGTGTCCCGCATCCTCTGACGCAGGTTTGTGATGTCTGTCTTCAACAACGGAAAAGTCGGCTGAAATGTGACAAGACCATTCAGAACGAGGTCTGGGTCTGATTTGTGCCGTTCAGACTGTCATAAAAAGATCCGATTTGGATCACATATGGGTAAAAGAGCTGGACCACAGTGTGAAAGAAGCCTGTGACGGTCCCATCGAGGTGCAGAGATGAGCCAAAAACACAAAGAGGAGTCGGCATTTCAGCGCTTGTGGTTCCCACGTCCCAAAGTCTGCCAGACTTTTTTAGGATAAAAACTTGAACTAAGGTTTGTGATGAACACAAGACTTTAACATTTCATTTAGCAGCACACCAGTGAATTGTGTCTGATGTTACCCCATGCCTGACTTTTATCGTGTTTAAAAAGGATGTTTGCGATCCTTCTGCTAACAAGGACTAAAGAAGTGCCTGGGGAGCCTGCTGCAATACTTTCTGATCAGTTTTAACAAAGAATAACACACAGCCACAGCCATGAGGACACACTTGATCAGGCCATTAGATCAAGAGGATATTCTCGGGTTAGTGTGGCGCTCGTAGGAATGTAGCGGTTGCACATAAACCGTGGTCCTGACTGACCCAGGATCTGTTGTGTCAAATATTTCACAAATTTGCAGGTAATTTGCATTTACAGAAGTGCTGGTAATCAGGTCAACAACACAAAGTCTGTTTAGGAGTAGAAGTTGGAGTATCCCTTAAATAAAGAAAACAGATTATTTATCATCAATATTAGATGATGAATAATGTGTTACGTGCTTTTAATCATTGATTTCCTTATTGTTGTCTGTACTGTAAACATAGTGAATACTGCACTGAAGCTTGATTTGAAGAAAATCATGAATTCAAATCGAAATCGTAATGTCTGCCAGAAAAATCGCAACAAGATCTTTTCCTGAAATCGTTCAGCCCTTGTGCAAACCCTGAGGTGAAGGAGGCAAAGGACACCGCCCCCTTTCAGTGGCATTACCAACTGCCCCAGTGCCCCAGGTAGCTAGCTTGCGTCTCCCAAGCTACCAACAAAACAAAATATTTTTGTTTTGTATCAAACTTATCAAATGAGTTATCTCAACTATCCTTATTTAGTTTTCATGTAAGGATGGTCTAAGTCCTTAACTTACGTTTGCAAACCTTAAAACAGTTTAAGATCAGGCCAAGTTCTGAACAGAGGGTTGGCATAAAGTCAGAAGGTTTTGGTCTGCAAAACTGGCGCAGTGGGAAGCAGTCACCACATATTGAAGATATGCTGCGTCAGGTCTGGGTCTGAATCCTGCCTGAGATTGTCTTTATTTTAAGGGATTTTTCTCTCAACTCAAAACTTTTAGTTTTAACCCCAAACTCATAAATCTAGTGCAGACATTCACCTTGAAATTTGGATTTTTCTGGACTTTTTTTTTTTTTTTTTCACAGTGTAACCAACTTTCAAGTACGTCCCAGTCGGACTTTTACCGGCCAACCTCTGACCCCCAGCTCAAGCCCTTACAGAGCTACACTGCCATCATGATGTACCATTAGCTTCCCAATAAATTACGTTAAAGCCGACAAAATCACGAAAGCTGTTTTTTTCTCTGATTGTCAAGATGACAAAAATGTTTAAGTTTCATAATTTTTTTGTTCTCCACAGAGCTTTTCCTCATCAATGATCCAAAACAGAGGAAAACCCTAGGAATAAGCTCAGCGCTAACTTCTTTGTTGGCTTACAGCTGCTGGCACTGTCAGTGAAATGCTTCAGATGTGCTACTGCCCCCCTGTGGAGGGAGGGCTACATTACAGCCAGATCCGCTTAAAGATGAAGGGGAAAATATATCTTTACAGTGACACGATGAAGTCTTCATGTCTTCAGCTGAACTTCACTGTTTGAAGATCTGAGTCAAAGCCTGTCCCTCATCAGTCTAGATTTTAAACATGACACAAACTGTATTTTACTGATGATCTACTTCCTTTTTTTCTTTAATATAACCCAAATTCTTTCACTTGTATGCGCCCAGCAGGTGTTTTAATAGCTGCAGGAAAAGAGAGAGTTTAATCGTGTTGTATGTGGTTTGTTTTGATTGGTGTTTTCTGAGTTTGTTCCCTTTTTCTCACCACTTTTTCCTCCTTTACAGTCTTTCATGGAGTGACTCCTCTCATAAAGTAAAACAATAAAAGAACACATGGAGCATGTGTCTCAGCTGTATGTGCAGGTTCTGGTTCTGGTTTTCCTAGCTGTGGCGGCGTTTCCAGTTCTGGTCTTCCTAGCTGGGGTGCTGGTTCTGGTTCTGGCTCTTGATCAGGCTCAGTTTGCTCCTTAAGTCCTGAGCGTGGGCCGACAGGCTGCTGTTGTCCTCCAGCAGTTTGCTGTGCTCCTGGATCAGTCTGGATGAAGTCTGCTGCTCCCGCTGGTCCTGCTCCAGCTCCACCATCAGCTCCTGCCTGAACAAGCACACGGCTGGTATGTAGAGAGTCTCAGTGACATGCACACAGATGACAGCACTGCTCACATCAGGCTGGTTAATATTAATACTGATTTTCAGAGAAAATTGATGCCAAAAGTTTCATTTACTGATTTTTTTCCAGTAAAATCCACTGACTGACATAAATGTATTGACTACAACATAATTTATAAAAGTGTTTAATTAAAATGGAAAATGATTACAATTATCATTTCATGTCTACATTATATTTGGGAAGAATTTTCATTTTAAGTTACAATAACTCCGTCTAATCAAATCAAGAGAAAGTCCTAAATGTCTATGAGTGAGTGATGTTTAGTTTTTAAAGGTCCTGGACTCTGTCACGGGTGCTTTTAAACACTTTTGTTTCTATTATATATATCTGTTTTTTAATATTGTGTTCATTTTTATTCCATTACTGTTTTCATTATTATTAAGTGTATGCATGATTATACTGCACTCCTGTGCTTTAGAAGTAAACTTCGACTTGACTCTGGAAGATCACGAGAGGCTGGAAACAGGAGGGCCTGTGATGAGAGTTTGTGATTTAACAAATCAAATGGACCCACTGAATAATCACAGCTCAACAAGTCCTCCACTGGCCCGGGGCCACAGGTGGCCCTTCACCTCTCTCAGTGCAGCCCACCAATAATTCAAAAATAAATAAATAAATAAATTCATTTTTATAAAATATTTCTACTAACCTTAGATTGCTAGTACATGTTTTTTTTTAACAAGTCATTGAAGAAATCACTTTGCTATGATTGTACCTCTAAATATCTTTCATGAGGCATTAAAATATGATATATAGTGTTGGAAACAATGATAAAAGTTATATATTTGTGCTTTAAAACTAACAAACATTCATTCTTTTATTGCATCACAAAAAAGCTTCAATTGGCTTTAGTTATGCACCATGCTCGTTAAATTGAATTTTTCATTTTGTTTGATATAAAAATATATTGGTGTTGGTATAATCCTTTTTTTAAGCTTTATATTTGCTGTTTTTTGTTTCTTTTTGGGTTTTTTTCCTCCTGATAGTACCTGAGAATATATAACAGTGCAGCCTCTTGGTCCACACTGGACTGGTCGACAGCCAATCACAGGGCCACATAGAGAGACAGACAACTATTCACATTTCCAGCAGGTTTCACAGAGATGTGGAGCTCTCTTTAAACAACACCCGTGTGGGTGTCCAGGGCCTGAGTGCAGAAAACCTCCTCTCTAAAGATTAAACTCATGTGCGCATTGGAAAAACAAAAACAGTACAGTTTGCAATTGTAATCAACCCCACATCTTAAAAAAAGTCAAAATCTTCAAATCTTCAAAAATAAAGTTTAAATGTTTAATATATAATAAATAAAAAATATTTAATAAAAAGTCCACATATTAAAAAAACAAATACTGAGAAAAAGTGGGTATCTTAAGAGGAAAATCAAAATGTTAAAAGGAGAAGGATTTTAGTTAAAACAGTAAACATTTAAAGAAAAATGTCCATTTGCTAAGTGTAGGGTCTAAATGCTGAGACAATAAAAATATTGAAAAAGAAATATAAAAGATTAAAAGAGTTGAATAAGAAAAAAATCAGACAATGACAAAAAGTCACAATCTTTAGATAAAAGTTAAAATAGTAAGAAAAAAAAGGAAAAAATGTTCAGAAAAAAAAAGTTGAGGATGAGTCAATATACTCGAAAATAAATGTTGAGAAAAAAGTGAAAATCTTACAAACAAAATCAAAATGTCAAAATGAAATATTTGAAAGTTGAAACAGCAAAGATTTAAAGAAAAATGTCCAGTTGTTAAGCGTGAAACCTAAATGATACAAAAATCAAAAAAGAAATAAAAAAAATAAAAAGGGTTTTAAAAAGTCCCAATGTTTAGATAAAATTAAAAGAGTAAGAATTGTACAATTGTTGAGAAAATTTGCAATAAAAATGCAAAAATGCAAAAAAAATGTTAAAACATGGTGGAAAAAGTTTGGATGGAGAATTTTTTTAAATGGATAAAGAGAAGATGGAAGAAAAAGAGAAAGTCAAAATGTTCCGAAAGAAGTCGAAATGTTGTGGGAAAAGTAACAAGTTCATAAAAAAGTGAAAATGTTTAAATAAAAGAAGAAAGTAAATTAAAAAGTCAGAACATTAAGTCAAAATGCTTAGAACAAACACGTCTAAATGATGAAAAAAACTGAAAAGCTTAAGATGAAGACAGAAGTTAAGAGTTATTACAGGAATTATGAGGAAAAAAAGCTAACGACAGCATAGCTAACAAAAAAAGAGTTCGAGGAAATGAAAAAAACACCCGTGACAATGTCATTTAAAGGTCATGATGTAAAAAAATAAAACCTAAAATATTTTAATGTGAAAAGAAAAAAATGAAATTAAAAAAGAAAGTCTTCATATGATAAAGTTTCTTCCTCTGTTTCGTTCTCATAACCCGACACAGCTGGTGTTCACATGACGAGGTGTTTGACTTTTTCTAAGCAGTACTTCAATTTCAGGATTGCTGAGTGAGTTGCAGCCCTGTGACTGGCAGATCTGCTACTGGTGTTAAACAATGTTAAAATGTTTAACCAAAGGGTTTTGTGTGTGGACTTACTTCCTGCGAACGAGCTGAGAGATCTCGGACTGGACCTTGAGGTACTCCTGAGCCATCCTGATGTGCTGCTCGAAGACCGCCATCGACTCTTTGGAGTTTGGACAGGGGGCCAGAGGCTGAAGAGGGAAACAAAAGCCTCAAGGACTAACCGTGTTTCTTCATGAAGGCTTTGGCAGCCTGGTCAGAACAAATAACAGAACCTAAACCTGCAGAGCAAACAGCCTTTCCGGGCCTCAGGACTGTCCCGGTGATTAAATGAACCATTAAGAGTTCATTTGGAGCTTTAGTTTGATACGATGAGCTTCTTTATCATATGACATATTAACTACCACTAAACTACGATTATTGATGCTCCTGAATCAACAAAAATAACATTTATGATGCTCAGAACTTTCTCCAACAGTAATAATAGATTAAAAACACACAGCATGCTGGATAAAATAGAGTTTTCAACAGCGTTCACTGTTTTGAGTTAAACTATCAAACACTGTTTGTGTTGTGAATCAACTGATTGATTGATGGATTGACGTATTGATTGACTGATTAAACACAGGAATGCATCTCACCTGTAGCTGATAATCCAGTGACAGGTAGGCCAGGGGGATGGAGCTGTCCAAACCGTTGGTCGCTGAAACACACAGACTTGTGTTTTACTGACTGTAGAAAGTGAACATTACTGCCTCTGTATATTACAAAACATCTGTAATTATTTTCACATATTTTTGTACAAAGAGGCACAGAAACAGAGCCATCAGTGAGTGAATGTGAGCATGATCTGCAGTGGAAAAGTGCTTTGAGTCTCCAGAGACTAAAGAGCTACAAGCTCGAGCTCATTTAACATTTAAGAGGACATTTGGATTTTTTATCTTTCTGACCACTTCATCTCATCCAAACTGATGTCTGTCAAGAATTTTCACACATTTGTTGTTGCAGGAAAAAAACAAACACCCGAGTCTTCAGTGCAAACACTGTACTGCCCCCAAGTGGTTGAAGATGAACAATGCAACAGGGAGGACAAAATCTAAAGAACAGCAAATAAACTGCAGGAATTTGCAGTTTGTTCTGTTGGATCTTAAGAAGGTTGTGAGTAGAGATTAAATGCAGAAAGAAGAACTAGGAGCAAGAGACAAAACATTTGAGTAAAAAATGTATTTAAAACTGCATTTAGACTCAAATATGCTTTTGTCAGCTGATCAAAAGTTTAAGACCCCAGCCTGTAAAAGACAAAATCTGCACAAAAATGTGGATTTGTGTCATTTTCTTTTGTTTTCTAACACATATCTTTATTGATTTTAAACATTTCTAATATAACTCTCCTTCCTCGCAACCACATGTGAATTCTCAGAGATCATTGATGGTAAATAATAAAACAGCAATGGTTGATGAATGATAGAACCAATTATGAGAGTAAATTATTTGTCTGCATCCATGTGGGTAAATGTACGATACATATCTACATAAAAACAACAACAGCAGCTTTAACAAAAAAATTGAGGTGGGGGGGGTATCACTGTCTAAATCCATGTCATGTTCTGTCAGGTGTCCACACTGTCATGACCTCCTGATGGCAAAGGCGATAAAGCTTTCCCTCTTTGAACACGGTCGATTGTTGAGCTGCATAAGCAAGGCCTCTCACAGCGCCCCATTGCTGCTGAGGTTGGACGCAGTAAGACAGTCATTTTAAACTTCTTAAAGATCCTGAGGGTGATGGACAAAAAAGTCAAGTGGTAGACCCAAAAACATTTCACTGGCCCTGAGCTGGAGGATCTGATTGGCTGTCCATCAAGACACGGGACGATCCTGAGCCCAAATGAAGGTTGTTACTGGTGCCGACTGCAGTCCAATAACCATCAGACAGCATCTGCCAGAGAGGGTTTAAGAACAAAGACGCCTTAAAAGACCTCGAGTCCTTCAACTCCACAAAACTGCCCGTTTGGAGTTTGGAGCAGAGCACCAAACATGGGACACTGAAAGGTGGAAGAAAGTTTGATTCTCTGATGAGTAAAAATGTAACCTTGATGGTCCTGATGGCTTCAACGTTACTGTCATGACAAGCAGATCCACCTGAGATGTTTTCTACACGGCACAGTGGAGGGGGCGCCATCATGATCTGGACTGCTTTTTCCTTCAATGGAGGGCCTCTGTCTGTGTGGTAATGACTGAGGGTCCTGGTCTGTGTGGTCATGACTGAGGGTCCTGGTCTGTGTGGTCATGACTGAGGGTCCTGGTCTGTGTGGTCATGACTGAGGGCCCTGGTCTGTGTGGTGATGACTGAGGGCCTCTGTCTGTGTGGTCATGACTGAGGGCCCTGGTCTGTGTGGTCATGACTGAGGGTCCTGGTCTGTGTGGTAATGACTGAGGGCCCTGGTCTGTGTGGTAATGACTGAGGGCCCTCGTCTTTGTGAGGGAAGATTACAAAAATGGACATCAGTTCCAGACAGTGGACGCCCTTCATGATGCCATCTTCACACTTGGAGCAACGTTCCCATGAGCCTCCTGAAACACTGACGTCAGCAGCCTAAAGGAAATTTGAAGTGACTGACAAGAACGGAGAAGCTGCTCATTACTGAGTCCTTTTATGACACTTTTATTTCTGTGTTGAGGGGGTTTGTTTTTGTTTTTCTTTCAGATTTGGTCTTAAACTTTTTATCAGCTGATGAACTGCCTATTTCTGTTTAATTGTTGTTTTCAATAAATTTCTTACTCAAAGTGTTTTGTCTCTCTCTCCCATTTCTTCTTTCTGCATTTTGAAGCCCTACTTAGAACCTTCTTAAGATCCAACAGACCAAAATGTAAATTATTTTTTCTACTTTTTTCAAGCTACTTGTAAATTGTAAAACACTAAGTTAAGTTACTCATGAACAAAAAGTCAGCTTCACTTCTCTAAAGCTAGACCCTGCTGAAAAGTAGAGGCTCAGTTACAGCAACATGACAAACTAACTCACTACATCCAGGATATTTTCATCTATTACACAGATGAAATCAGCTTCTCTGACGTTTCCTCAAGACTCTGCTTCTCTCCTCGGCTCAGCTGTTATGACAGAATGATCGTCAGCTGATCTTCACAGATGACTCTGCTGATAGTAAAATTACTAAGCCTTTTTTCGTCATTAATGTTATGAATCCCCTACACGCATGTCCCTGCTTTCAGCTCTGAGCTCGGCTGTAGGATCAGACAGCGGTGCCACACTGTCCACTAAAACTACACGTCTGAGTGTCCACTCCGTCATCGCTCATCCTTAAAAGTGTTTTGGACTGTGACAGAGCGCTCTGCTGCTGCTTTCCCTCTCTGATGAGGGAAACATGGAGCTTGTTTAGACACTAACATGTTGCCTGATCAATAAAAGAAGCTACTGAAAAGCTACTTGACTTGAAAATGTAATAAAGCTACTAACTGTGCTGTTTATAGTGATATGCCCATCCCTGATATTATATATGCACACATATTAACACAATTTCTACTCTTTAGGTTCCACACTGTTTGTCTCATTTTAACAGATGTAAACAACATTACTGTTCAATTTCAACACATTAACAAATAAATTAAAAATGGTGTATTTGCGTAGGATGATCACACATATATCATATTTGTCTGACATGAAAATCAATAATCTGGATTCAAAAATATTACCCTGTCCATAAGATAAATAAATCAAACAGGTTGAAAGATCTGTAAAAAATGCAGTGTTATTATTTAGGAGTTTAAGCTCAGACAGTTCAAGTTCCTGATGGTTTAAAATGTTGCTGACATTGTCTAATTTTTGTACAGGAAAATTATAAAATAAATTTACATGACACTGATTTTGTTTTGTTTAGTTTGACTGATATCCAAACTAAATTTTGCTGATAGACACCAATACTGATACTGATATAGGGAAGTCCTGTTTTAATCACTCTGGCTGAATAAAACTGCAAGAGGTTGGAAACAGGTCGGCCTAAATGATGACAGATTAAACCTTAATTGGCCTGTGAGAGGAAGCTGGAATACCCAGAGAGACCCCACACATGCACGGGGAGAACATGCACAGTCCACACAGAAAGGCTGTGACTGACACAGCAACCTTCCTGCTGTGAGGCACCTGCACTACCTGCTGCGCCACGGCGCTGCAGTAACAAGCTCCATCTCAACTTTGAAGAGCCGTGCAGCGGTTCATAAACCTGTTGACAAAAAACTGGCCATATTTCTGGATCTTCTGCTTTCACATTAAAATCAATTTGCTAAAACTCAAACAAACCGGCAGTAAATACTGGCAGAAGTTTTGGTGTCTGCTGATGTCATACTGGTAATACTGTGTGGCCCTAAAATTATGGCTTGATTTCAGTAACATCATTTTAATGCATTTATTCCCCGTCCTGACAGCAGATTCAGGGTCAGACGTTACTCGGGCCCCTACCTGTTGGACTGAAGGTCATCCTGAGCTCTGATTGGCTGGAGGTGGTCAAAGGACTGGTGCAGTGGGTGGGGCTTTGGGAGCGTCCGGGTTGACTCTCTATGCTGGAAACTTGGCACAGACCAGTACGCAGTGTGGCGGTCTACAGGAAGAGGAGAGAGGGCGACAGAGTGATCCCGACATCAAAAGATTTCGTGCTTGCGTGTGTGAACGCAGACGCTTTACGTCCGACTCTGGCATTGTTCACGTGGCCTGCTATTTTGTTTTTAACCACGGTTTCCCCCCTCGGCCTTCAAACCAGAATCCTGTCCACGCACACTGACAAGTTTAGAACAATCTTAGCCCACACAAAAATGCACAAACACACAGTTCTGTGACCCTTGTACCTGGAGGTGACTGCAGTTTTTCATTCAGTCTGACAGGCTGTACGGTGGTGCAGCGGGTAGTGCTGTTGCACAGCAAGAAGGCTGCTGGTTTGACTCCCTGTGTCTGTCAAGGCCTTTCTTTGTGGACAGGAAGTACAGGAAGCTTCCTCCTTGTGTTTCCTCAAGCAGCTGACATAAATAATGAGGCCATACAAACATGCCCTGCATTAAGATAGGGGCGGGCCTGAACATGGCTTCAGCTGAATAAATCCATCCATCCATTCATTATCTGTACTGCTCACAGGGGCCGGGGCCTATCCCAGCTGACACTGGGCCAGAGGCGGGGTGCACCCTGAACCGGTCACCAGCCAATCACAGGGCCACATAGAGAGACAGACACAACCATTCACTCCCACACTCATACCTCAGGGCAATTTAGAGTCACCGACTGACCTACTGAGCATGCTGGAGTGGCCAGAGAGAACCCCCGTGTGCACAGGGAGAACATGAAAATTCCACACAAAAAGACCCCAACCCACACAGGGATTGAACCTTCTTGCTGTGAGGCACGTGCACATGCACACTGTGCCATAGGTATAAAATGAAGAGTTTGTCTTCAGCCTGCTCCATTGTAAGAGTCTTAACATAACACTGTTATGAATTTGCATGATAAATTTAATTGTTATAATATAAAATACAATGTAAGAAATTAAATAAAAATGCTGGCTTTATACTGCACACTGTTAAAACAGCTACATTTGTACAATATTTACTCTCTTTGTAACAGTATTAATTTTGACAGCACTTTTTATTTTAGTTTTAGTTATGGTCTTTTGCCTAAAATATCTTTTAGTTTTAGTCATAATTTAGTCATCTAAATTGTTTTAATTTAAGTCTAGTTTTAGTTGATGAAATTTCACAACATTTAAGTCGATAAAATCTACTGTAAAAGTAGTCGACTGAAATATGAAGTGTAAAGGGTAAGGCATTTTTTATGTTTCCTTGAATTTCTGAAGTCATGTTTTACACTTGGATAAAATCAAACATCTAATAACCCTTTATTGAATGCTAGTAAAGTCTGAATGTATAAATGAACAGAAACAAATTGAACTTTTGTGTGAAATGCAGTCACCTTTATTTAGGCTACCTGGCAGAGCATCTCAGTTACAATACCAGAACTGACAACAAACAGTGAACCTGCTCTACATGAATATATCAATTCATAAAGAGAGGAGCTCTGATTGGATCGCTCCACAACTTATCCCACCACCACCAAGCTAAGGCAGCTGTGATTGGATGTCCCTCTAAACTCATCCAACCTTTCCAACAACCAAAGTAGCTGTGACTGGATATACTCTTAACTTGTCCCTACTTTCTACATGACCAAATTAGGTCTGATTGGATTAAGTCTCTGTCAAACATTTTAGTCTAGTTTTTATTTGTTGATGAAAATGTCAGTTAATTTAGTTTGAGTTTTTGTCCATGTGCACTTGTTTTTATTAGTTACTGTCTAGTTTTTGTCAGGGAAAAAAGGTTGTTGATGAAAACTAAGTCAACAAAATTAACACAGTTTTGTAAAGACAGCAGTTACCTTATACTTTATCAGGTCACTCAGCCTTGTTTATATCAAGTGTTTTTTGTTTCTGTCAGTCGTGAACTCCTATTGTCTTATTTATCATACGTAGGTTTGTTATATTTTGTTAAGATTCTAAGTCTCTTTCAGTGTGTACATGTTTTTTACTTCCTTTCCCTGAACACCCTAACACCACAATTTCCCAGCTCGTGTTCAGTAAAGTACATCCATCTATTAGTAAAACGTCTTAGCAGATACGACTCTTTTACCTTGGAGGGTTTGAACTGAAGAGGAAATTTGGCCTCAAAGCTCTTGAGCGTTTCCTCACGTCCTGTAGAGTTTCTGTGATCTGAGTTATCGTCGCTCCGGTTACTGTTGAAGGTGAAGTCAACGTACGAGCCTGAAACACACACACACACACACACACACACACAGTTAAAAAGATTTGATCATGAAGTCAGAGATTCTCCTGCAGAGCGTTGGTTTACCTGTGCTGGTGGCTGATGACGAGCCGCTCCGATTGGCTGACGACTGATGGGAGAGCTTCAGAGGTTCATCAGAGCCTGGAAAGTACTGGAAAATCCAAGCACAGCGGACAGTGAGCTCTTATGTGTTCAACAGTAACAACTGGATCAGCCTCATGGTGGTTTTATCTGTCTGTGAGGTGAACAAAGCCTGAGAGTCAGAGTACAGTGGTGGGGGCTTGGCCTCTGACCTCATACCTCTAATTAGTCCCTCGTCCAATCAGAGAGGACATCGATGCAAAGTTTGACAGAAACCTCTCATCAAGTTGTGACATAGCCACAAAGAGTGGGGATGGGTTGGCTAATTTTTCAGTTTGGGGATGTACATGTAATCAAACCCCTGTAAGGTTTTCTGCCCTCGCTGCCCTGTCCTGCTGTTGGATTTTATTTGAGGTGATGCGTTTAGCTGCAGTCTCCTGGTCAGGTGACCTGCTGCAGCCAGGTGGACTCAGGTGTGAAGAGGGGGAGGAGGGGAAGCAGAAAGGGAGAGGAGAAGGGAAATGTCCGGGAAGACTTGGCTAATGATCCTGAAAGAAATTTTGCAAAGCTGTAAGTCCTCTGTTTCCAAGAGAAGAGACCAAATCCTCCTCTGTGCAGGTCTGTCTCTGGTGAAAGGTCGGCCGTGAGTATCAGAGCTCAAAGGACTCAGAGGAAGGGTTCCCAGGACCGGTGAGTCTACTGCATTCAGATTATTTTTTGTATTTTTTCTTTTTCAGCAATTAATTTCTGCTGGATTATTCAGTTTGGAGTTTTGAAGGACTATTTTTGGGCTTTTGTGTTTGGATCGTGACCAGTTCCTTTGGATATTTACCCTCTCCTTTAAAATAAACTCCGACATTAAACGGGAACTTAACTACCGTCATTTCCGGACTATAAGCTGCTACTTTTTTCCCACGCTTTGAACCTTGTGATGCAGGTAATGTAAAGTTTTTTAAGCCTCATCACATCAAATTTAATTTAGGGTTAAAAATCTGTCTGTGTAACATATATGTGTGTAAATATCTCATGTTACAACGTGGACAGTGCCAGAGCATGTGAGCGGAGTGAGCGATGAAATTTCCATCTCCTCGCGCACAGAGCTGTTCATGTGCACGCTCGTCCTCAGAGGAGCCCCTCCTAAATATCCTTCTATCTTCCACTAAAACTTCCACCAGCTTCAGACGCATGCTGTGATCGGTACCAGAGTGAAAGTGGAGCTGGAAGGAGCAAAAGATAAGATGACGCTCCAGCTTTTTAGAAAAAAACGCTCCACGCTCTGGCCAAAGTCCTTCCACTCGCGCTCCCTGTTGCTTCAGCTCTGCTGCGCTAACCGGACACCTGCGGCCTATAAAGAAGATACAGAGAAGTGCGGCCTATATGTGTGGAGTTCTTCTTAAGTTTAGTGGGCGCGGTTTATATTCAGGTGTGCTCAATAGCCCGAAATTTACCTAATTTGGAGGACATTTTTTGTTTGTGTTTTGGAGAAACAGGTTTTCATGGGCCAAACCTCACAAATTTGTGTTGGAGGTTATAGCTAGGGACGGGCAAATTTGTGTTGGGATTTAAGTTAGGGACGGGAAAATTGATTTCTCAACCCTGAATTAAAATTTATTCATATAGTAGAGTTCTCTGTGGTGATCTTTTTTTGGCTGTTTCAGGGAGTTTTCAGGGCTTCTTAATCATTTTGCTGCTTTATGTAAGCATCCAATCAGAATTAAATGATGATTTACAATAGCTTTAAACCCATGATTATAACTAAGCTTAAAAAAATTGATCTGATTGTTAAAAAGTTGACTCGGAAGACCATGTCCCTCCAAAATCTTACCAGTTTGTCCTCATGTCAAGGTAGACAAATGTGGACAAAGAAAATCCAGGTCGGCTATGACGACAGACAATATGTCCTCGACTCAGAGTTTATATTTGTGCAAAGTTGAATAGAAATCCTTTTAAATGTTCTAGAAATATCTAGGCTCTGTGACCTTGACCTTTTACTTATGACCTCCAAAATCAGTTCATCTTTGAATTCAGGTGAACATCTGGATTCAAAGTCTGAAGAAAATCCCTTCAAGACCTTTTGAGACGTCGACCTTGACCCACACAGACAGGAAACGCAAAAATTGATTGATTGAGTCTATATTCAGCAGAGACAAATGTGATTTTAGTCACTTAGTCTCTTTTTGTCTCTGCCTGGATGGATATATGCGTATTTGTATATATGCATCTATGTGTTTCTATAAAATGAAGGGTATGGCTTAAGTCTCTATTTAAAGTACCTTGATAAAGGTTATGAACTGGCACTACACAAATAAAGACTGATAGATTGACAACCCAAAGACATGATGTCTCCGGTCATAGTGACCCATCCTGTGGACTCAGTGAAGGTTTCTACCTTCATAAGACTGCTCATGGTGTTCTTGACCTCCTCCATGGACGGCCTCTGGCTCGGCTCTTTGTCCCAGCAGCGAGTCATCAGGGTTTCGATCGGCTCGGGGAGGTCTTTGATCAGAGGAGGACGAGTTCCTGTCACACACAGAGAAGTACTTTTACTTTACGGTTTCAGGTCTCCAGTCAAACACAATCAGCTGTGCTGTTGGTGCAGGACTCACCTCTGTGAACGGCCCACATGATACAAAAGGCCGAGCCTCCGATCTCGTCAAAGGGTTTCTTCCTCGTGATGACCTCCCACAGGATGATGCCCCAGCTGAACACGTCACACTTCTCACTGTAGTTACTGCCTGAGGGACAAAGACATGTCACATTTAATAAGACATTCATAAGCAGAGAGCAGGAAATATTTAACAGTGTGGAAAAAAAAGCCAGAGACAATAGGTGGAGATAAAGGACCATAAAAGATGAAGCGTGACCCGCTGCTGCTCCACCCGCCTCCCTAGTTTTATTGGAGTCTGAAATTACTCCATGTTTTGGTCACTATATGGCCAAAATGTGGAGAGCTATGTGAAATCCGAGTGAGCATTATTATAATTTTTATGTAGATTATTTTTGGTCATTTTGTGCCTTTATTGACAGGAGAGAGAGAGGGAGAGAGAGACAGAGAGACAGTGGACACGCTTGTAAAAGAGGGCGAGAGAGTAAGGGAGGACTCTCTACAAACACAGGCTGGATTCTAAGGGCGCTTTCACATTAGGCCCACTTGTTTCGCACCACGGCGTGGTGTGGTTCCTCCCCCCCCGGCTTGCATTCACACTTGCAACATCGAACCGTGCCCGGGCCCACTTGCGTATTTATTCTGTTTAAACAGCAGGGGGCGATATGCACGTAACTGGTAACCAAATCTGCTACGGAGAAGAACGAAGAAGAGGCTACCAGTTGCCTCCTCAGCTCACCGGATCAGATGGCGGAGGAGATGTAAACGGTGTCGGTGGGAAAGGGGTTCCGACTCCAGTACATTAGCCTGACTTGTTGGTTTGTGGCCGATGATATTATCATCATACCAAGGAAACTTTTCCTTTTCATCAGTTGAGCTGCCGGACTTACGTAGCGAGTCCTGTGCTCTGTGACACTGCTGCTGGAGCTTCTTTATCTTATCACGGCCTTTATCGGTGGTCCTGGTATACACAAGTGACAGTAGTTTTTGAGATATGATGCCGAAAATTTCCGATTTTTTATGTGTGGAATTCAGATGTTCTTGTATGTCCTCGTTAGCCCAAATTTCAAGTAAGAATTTTGTTTCTTCGCTGCTTCAAAGTGAACCTTTGGCCGTCATGTTTAAAGAGGGAACGGACAACCGTGATGTCATACAGCAGCGTCAGCTTTCTGTCCCGTATCCTGGCGTGCTTGTATTCACATCTCAACTGAACCATGCCCAGGTCCTCTTCAATCGCGCTGGAGACCACCTCCCCAAGTGGGCCCAGGCTCGGTTTGTTTGCATTCACACTACCAAAATGAACCGGACTTTGGGCTAAAGTGCGCTCGGATCCGGGACAGGGCCCCTAGTGTGAATGCACCCCAACTTGAGCCGGCAGAAGTATGTATATTGCGTGCTTGGTTGCTTACCTCTCTGCCAAACCAGCAGCCCGTGAGCATTGTTATTGACCATTTGCAGAAACATGACAAACGTGATGTCAGGGCTGATTTTTTGGAAAAGATCTAATTGCGATTTTTCTGGCAGATATTGGGATTTCAGTTCAATTCACAATTTTCTTCAAATCAAGCTTCAGTGTAATATTCACTATGTTTACAGTATAGACGACAGTAAGGAAATCAATGATCAAAAGCACATAACACATTATTCATCATCTAATATTGATGATAAATAATCTGTTTTCATTATTTAAGGGATACTTCAACTTCTACTCCTAAACAGAGGCTTTGTGTTGTTGACCTGCTTACCAGCACTTCTGTAAATGCAAACTGCTGCAAATTAGTAAAATAGTTGACACAACAGATCCTGGGTCAGTCAGGAGCACTGCAAAAAAAACTGCAGCTTGATGATCACATGATTGCGTTGTCTGAAATTGCAATTTTGATTCGAAAATGATAAATCTTTCAGCTCTGCATGACGTCGCTCAGTTCGGTGGATGGTGGAAGTGCCATTGATGTCAATAGACTATAATGTATTACCACGGAGATAAGTCGGTTAAATCAGGCTGGACGAGAAGAGTCACAAACAGAAGAACGAGCGAAGCTGCTTCACAGCAGTCAGACAGCGTGTGGATCAGCTGTTTACAGGGAGGCTCAAAAGAGGAAGAACAACCACTGCCCAGAGAGATAATGTGGTGACCTTTGTAGGCTTTATGACCGCTGTTTGTTTTGATACATGAGGAGACTTGAACACGGAGTACACATAAACAAAAACGTCTGCTGATGGAGACATATCTGATTGAACGGTAAATGGCAGGAACCACAATGGGAACTGGAGCACGCAAAAAATCCAGGTTAGCTGTTGATGCAGGTTCATACATTTTGGGCTTATGTTGTCAAATTTGGTGAAATACCAGCATGACTCACAAAAAACACTTCAGGGTGTTTCTGATCAGAGGATAACGGTGACTTATGTGTATAAATCTGCAGTCTGAGGCTCTCATCATGCAGATCCTCCTTGCTGTGATGAATATTTATGCTTGTATAGACTTTAGTCAACATTTTACAAACTCAAAACACAAACCAAAAGAGTCGAATTAAAGTTTATCTTCAGAGCAAATATTCTGCTAACTCTGATTGTTTACTGCATAAAGACACAGCAATGTTTTAAAAAATAAGTTTCCCTGACGATTGCTAGCATTACCTAAGTGCTTCTGTTGAAAATAATGGTTAAGGCTTCATAAAATGAGTCACAGATATAAAATACTGACATTTCAAACCTCGTTAGAATGAACTACGACACAACAGTAGATCATTACTGTTGGATGTGTAGGTTTAAGTTTTTGACATACAGCCATAATGGGACAGAGTGTGACGTCACATGCAAATGGTCGATACCCTACATCATGGTCTCAAACATTTTAGCCCAGGCAGACCTACAATCAAGCCTCAGCTTCAAGGCACATCAAATGTAAGGCCTCATATACAGTGTTGTGAAAAAGTATTTTCCCCCTTGTACATTTCTTCCGTTTTTGCTTTTTTGTCACAGTTAACTGTTTAAGATCTGTAAAAAAGTAAAATCAGACAAAGACAACCTGAGAATATACAAAAGCAGTTTTTAAATTATTATTTCATTTCTTCGGGAATATCCCCTAATAAATGATGAATTAACTGGGATTAACCTCATTTTGTTTTTTTTTTGCAAAGTTCAGCAGCCACACACATGTTTAATTACTACCAGACCATTAGAATCAAGAAATCCCTTAAACAGAACCAGTCTGACAACATGAAGTTGGCCAAAAGATCTCAAAAGCAACACATCATTCCCGATCTAAAGAAATTCAAGAACAGATGAGAAACAAAGTAAATGACATCCATGGCTACGTTTATATGCAGTCAATATTCGGGTTAAGGTCAATATTGAGGTTTCTGAAACATTCGGAATAACCCAGTTTACATGCGTGAGCAAACAAGACTATTCCTCTGTGCATGGTATCCCAATCAAAACAGCAACACGCAGAGAATTTCATGACGCACGAATAACGTCCGGACGCAATGTGCGTCATTTCCGCTTCTTCTTCCTGTATCCAATAGCAACGAGAACAGCAGCAGCAGCACGGCGGTTAACGAATGGCCCGGAGCAGCTAACAGTCGGCTTCATTTGCGCTTTGGTGCTGGTACTGACCCACCACCAGTACTTGACACTATCCTTTGTCAATTTCTTCATTAATGGAAGGCGAGAACGTGAAGAGTTAGGAAATCGAGCCGGAGCTGTACCATGTTACAACAAGTACTTCCTGTACTCAAAAGACCAAGATTCTTTGCGTAAAGAACATGCGCAGAACACAACTTAATGTTCCTTTCAATGATGATATCCCGATCACCATATACATGACCAAATATTTGGGTTAGAAAAGGAGTAACCCAGTGGTGATTTTTCGTGTTTTTAGAAACCAGAATATGAGCATATTCTGGTTTCTAAAAAGGTTTTTTGGTGTTTACATGGCTGCATGCGACCGGGTTATTGCTAATATTCCGGTTATGAAAGGTTTAATGACTGCATGTAAACGTAGCCATCTATAAGTCTGGACAAGGTTACAAAGTCATTTTCAAGGCTTTGGGACTCCAGTGAGAGCCATGATCCACTAATGGAGGAAACTGGGAACAGTGGTGAAAACATCCTGATGATGCTGAAGACTTTTGAGAAAATGTTCTGTGGACTGACGAGACAAACGCAGGACTTTCTGAGTGTCCCGTTACATCTGGAGTCAAACTAACAGCATTCCAGAAAAATCACTTCATACTGACAGTCAAACATAGTGGTGGTGTGATGGTCTGGGGTCTTTCTGCTGCTTCAGGACCTGGACCACTCACCCTAAAGGACGAAACCATGAATTCTGCTCAAGGAAATCCTAAAGGCCAACGTCCGGCCATCAGTCCATGACCTTAAGCTCAAGAACACTCTGCTTATGCAGCAGGACAACGATCTGAAGCACAACAGGGAGTCCACCTCTGAATGGCTCAAAAAAAAATGAAGGTTTAGGAGTGTTCGAGTCAAAGACCAGACTTAAGGTGCGTTCACACCAAACGCGACTTTGGCGACCAAGATCGCGTTGCAAACCCAAGTCCTGTCGCCTATTCAGAGCTCATTTTGTCACCGTTGCCGTTGCTCAGTGACATCACGCCTGCTCGAGTTTCACCCCGCGATCATATCATATATCATATGAAAGGATTTATTAGCTGACATTATTCCAACTGTATCCTTTTCACTCACCTGCCAACCACAAAACACTGCAGCTGATGGCCCTGCAGCACCATCTTCTGTGAGTTTTCTGCAGTCCATGTAGGCGGAACTAATGTACTCACTAACTAATGTTTCCCACACGGACATGGATTGTCACTCTGTGGACCGGAATAAAAACAGTCTGTCACGAGTGTCAATCAAGCACCCACACAACGCTGATTGGCTCTCACAGCGCGACATCACCTGAAAGTTCAAATATTTCAACTTTGGCGATGGAGCACGGCGACCTGCTCCGCGTCCAAAGCGACCCCAGAGTTCCCATCTGCAGCAACAGGGGCGCCGCCCCCACGTCTCCAAAGATGCGACCAAGTCGCCCAGAACTCGTCGGTCGCATCGCAGGAGATCTGGTCGCGTATGTGGTCGTGGCTGATCGTGGCTGTACATTGACTCTGCATGGAGAGTGGCCGTCGAGGTCGCCCAAGTCGCATTCGGTGTGAACGCACCTTTAAACTGACTGAGATACTGTGGTGTGACCTTGAACAGGCTGATCATGATAAAAAAAAACCCAATGTGCCTAAATCAAAACAATTCTGCAAAGAAGAGAGGGCCAAAGCTCCTCTACAGAGAGGCAAAAGACTCATTGACCATCATCACAAATGCTTGATGTCAGCTGTTGCTGCTAAGAGTGTCACCAGTCATTAGACCAAGGGGAAGATTACTTTTTCACACAGGGCCAGGTTAGTTTGGAGGCTTTTTTCCCTTAATAAATTCAATAATCATTCATTAACTGCTTTTTGTATTTACTCAGGTTGTCTTTGTCTGATATTAAAATTTGTTTTAGGATTTAAATATTAATTGTGACAAAAAAGCACAAACAGCATAAATCTGTAAGGAGGCAAATACCTTTTCACAGCACTGTAATCAGACAGAAAGTCGTATTACTTTTAAAATGCTTACTCAATTAATATTCAAATATTCTTTTGGAAAGTTGAACTAGAAAAAAGCAGAGAGCACGAACGACCGACATTTTGTAACTGAGTTATTGACGAATAAGTCAAAATTTCACAATGTTCAAAAGCTCTTAAAAAACTACATGATCCAGATTCAGATCATCACCAAAATACCATCATTTCTTTCTTTTGCCATGGCCAAGGAAATGTCATTAAGATTCATTGATAACTTTTTGAGTTATCTTTCTCACAGACAAACAGACTGTGGCTGAAATTAAAAATTCAACAGCACACATTTAAATGTTCAACTAAACAAAGAAATGGAGAACTTACAAACAGAAGACGTGCAGAGTAATTACTTCCCCACCTTTTAGATCTGTTTGCTGCAAAAGATGGAGTTCCCGTGAAGGTTTTGTAGGGATTGTGTAAACAGAAATCAAACTGATATACCTGAAAAGACTTGTTTGTAGTTTTAACTTCTGACTGGTCAAAGTCCCACAGCACCATTTGAGAACCACTGTCTGATAAAATGCACTTTCTGCATCCCACAATGTGTGGGATTGTGAAAAGAAGTGAATGGCATATGCTCAATCAAAATCAACCATCATGCATGATGTGACGTCACTGCTCTCAGACAGACAGCAGGAGCAACCAGCTCTCCGTCCTTCAGAGGTCTGGTGATAAAAGCTCCATCAGACATCATAAGTCAAATTTGTGCTTTACCTTCAAACACCTCTGGGGCCATCCAGGCGGCGCTGCCTTTATTGTTGGTCATGTAGGTCTGAATGTCACAGGCTGTCCCAAAGTCACAGATCTTCAGGACCGTCCCTCGAGCCACCAGGAGCAGACTGAGACATGATGAAGGAAAACATCAGACTTTACTGTAGTTCAACTGTTTTTGGCTTCCTCATGAAAACATTCTCATTATTATTTATCTATCTATTATTTATTGTTTCATGTTTTCATTGAATTACGGTATCAAAACATGGCTTTATTTTGTTAGTTTAATCTCAAAAGATCCCAAAAAGCTTCATTTGTTGCTACAATAACCAAAAAAGTTCAGTTTTTTTTACACTGTCACACTTTTCTCTCCATATTAAAAGTTTCATAAACACCTGAACAGTGTTAATTTTGTTGAATAATTATTTTCGTCATAGTTTTCGTCAACAACCTTTTTTCCCCTGACAAAAACTAGACAGTAACTAATAAAAACAAGTGCACATGGATAAAAACTCAAACTAAATTAACTGACATTTTCGTCAACAAATAAAAACTAGACTAAAATGTTTGACGGAGACTTAATCCAATCAGACCTAATTTGGTCATGTAGAAAGTAGAGACAAGTTAGGAATATATCCAATCACAGCTGCTTTGGTTGTGTGGAAAGGTTGGATGAGTTAAGAAGGACATCCAATCACAGCTGCCTTAGCTTGGTGGGGGTGGGATAAGTTGTGGAGCGATCCAATCAGAGCTCCTCTCTTTATGAATTGATATATTCATGTAGAGCAGGTTCACTGTTTGTTGTCAGTTCTGGTATTGTAACTGAGATGCTCTGCCAGGTAGTCTAAATAAAGGTGACTGCATTTCACACAAAAGTTCAATTTGTTTCTGTTCATTTATACATTCAGACTTTGCTAGCATTCAGTAAATGGACACCTATAATCCTACAGACCAGATTCACTGTTTTACAAACTCAAGGACAAAACAGAGGAACTGTGTGAAAGTTCATCTTCAGAGTAAGTATTCAGCTCATGCTGATTATTTATTTAGTAAAGACAGAGGCCACATTTCAATGATACTTTCACTTCATGACAGCACACACTGTGTTCAGTGTTGTGGGTAAACTGAGCTCGTTGTCTAAATGACTGAGCTTGGTCAGCAGTATTTGGAAAAAATTGAGTAAGGCTGTAGTTTGAGTCTAACTCTGCTGGTGGAAGGACACGTAGGCCGTGCTGTGTCTCAAAATAGTGTTTAATCAAAGCGGAGGTGTGGTGGAAAATTAAGCAGATGTAAACAAATCTTTGTGGATTGTGATGGTCCCACAATTCTTTTAATTAAGTGAAGAATCTGTGTATAGCATTAGCATCTGTCCTGAGATTTCTGAACAGAGAGAGAGCTGAGCTGTGACACTGTGGCACATGTTCAGGCTTTTGTACCTCATACAGCTTCAAAAAAACCTGAACTATCGCTTTAAACTGTCGCATGGATTTGAAAGACTGTCTTTAAAAGCAGCATTTACTGAAACTCTTGTGTTTCTCTCCAAACCTCAGCAGAGATCTCAGTAAAACTCTCTCCTGTCTTAACACTGCTAAAAACTCAGATCTAGGTCAGAGTATTTGTCCAATTTCAAGTCAAAAATCCTGCTAGACTTATTCTAAGGCAAAATTTTCTGACACAGCTGTAATAACATCTTATTTAAAGACATCAAAACTACAAAAAGGCCTGAGTAGCTCAGAGTTAGTCAAATTATCTGCCACTGAGACATAACAAATCTTACTTAAAATGAAAAGTCCAATCCAAAGTATTTATTAAAGTTGAATTTAAGACCCTCAGTGAGTTAATATTTGTCTTGTTTCATTGGCAGATACTTTCTTGTCATCACTAGCAGTTCAATGCTTTATTTTTTGCTCTTTATTCCTCATAGTCAGATATTTATCAGGACATGTCGAGTGAATACGAATCAGAAAGTGTTTCAGGTATTTGTGACTTGATATTAAACAAACACACTTGCTGAGGTCTCAGTATTTGCAGTGAATCTGATCTTTTGGCTCGTTAGAGACTCTTACTTTGGCGGTTTGAGGTCTCTGTGGATCAAGGCTTTGGGCTTCATGGCGTGCAGATAGGCGACTCCCTGAGCGCACTGCAGACACCAGCTCATGGCGTGAGCCGCCGTGTACGGAGTCTGAGGGTCGGCGCTGTGAAGGACTGAAAGAGAGAAAATCAGAGGAGAAAATGCATGCAGTGTGAAAACATACTAAATATGACATAAAATATATGAGATAGAGCATCAACATTTTTACTAACGTTACATAAATTTAGACTGATTTTTGAACTTGTGTGCTGCAGATTTCGACTCTTTTGGTGTTTTTTATATTTTTTTGCTTTCTCTGCATGCAGCGTGTTATACTTAAGACACATTTCACATTTGATTATGAATTTTTCTGTGTTTCTCTACAGAGGTGAAGGTAAACTGATGGCAGAAATGTACATATATTTCTTTAAGATACATTTTTCACACATTTTATTTTATATGCAAAGCTTTATTTCACTGAACACACTCTATCCATTGGTCAAAAAGATGTTTGATGCATGTTAGAACAATAAGCATTAAGGATTCACAATATTATCAGTATGATATCAGTAATGGCAGATAATTGCTTCATAAGCTAGATGTTTGAGTCTTGTACATTTGCAATCTACAACAAATGACTTACGGTTATATAAGGAGCCACACTCTGCATACTCCATGACCAGACAGACCTGAGGACACAAATGTTTGATTTTCAGGAGCTCATTTGATCTTAAACACATCACGAGAGAAACTCTTAGTTTTAACATATGCATTACTTCAGCCTGAATCAAGACCAACTAATAAATAAATTTAAAAAAAAACAAGAATGTCAGTCAAAGTGGATTAAATAAATGGGAAAATGAATAAAGTAACAGTTCGTCTATCGTTAACTCACTGGATTGTCGCAGGAGCCGTAAAGCTTCACGATGTTTGGATGATTCACCCGAGAGAGCTGCCGGAGCTGAAGACAAAGTAATCCACATTTTACTACAGATAAGATCATTAATAACACTTTCAAGCATTAGTAACTTGTCATCTGTGAATCCTCATTAGTGACATGTTCTTTATTGATAACCATTCTACAGTCGTGCTGAATAAATGACTGATCTCAGTATATAAATCAATATTTAGATCAGCTATAAACCAGTTACTGAGAACTACAACGTGGTTCATCTAATCTTTAAGATTGAATTTTCTGCTTCATTCATACAAAACTCACCTTTACTCATGACTTTAAATTTTAGGATTTTTCATCTGAATAAAGAAAATATCTTTTAAACAAGCATTAATAATACACCCTATCTGTAAAAACAACACAACACAAGACCATTTGAACATTAAAAAGTCTCACAAAGATGACGTTTCAACACGAGTTGGCTGAAAATGTAGGAAGTACCTCGACAAGGAAAGCATTCCTCTCATTCTCACTCTCGATGGTTTTGATGGCGACGTCCTTCCCTTTCCAAATGGCCTTAAAGACGACGCCAAACGTCCCTCTGCCGACAGCCTGAAGGTAGAAAATACATGAACATTATATCTCAGTTATGGGACAGATTCAGAGGATCTGAACTGATACTGACACTTCGATATTCACTGGAATGAGGCAGCATAACATCCCCTATGTTTTCTGGTTTATTTGCAGTGTGTAAACTGGTACATCTTTGGTCATTACTTTGTTTTTGTGCAATCTGTTGAGACACATTTATATACAAACAACATGATGGTCGAATTGCTCCATTCCATATTTGTTCTCACCACAACTGATCAAATGAGATTTAAGCACCATAATTATGTGGATAAGAGCTCTACAACAAGGATGTAAACAAGAAAGGGTCCGTCAATTAAGGAAACCTTTAAAAGTAACCCTGCAGTGCAGCTGGATCAGCCTGATTTAATGTGTGTAATCAGGCTGATCCATCTCACCAAGCTCCAATCTACAACGACTGTGAGCAGCTCAAAGCAGCACGGCCCAATCAGAGTCCTTTAGTGCAGGAAGAGGAACGAGCTACGAGCAAGACGACAGCAGGAAGTGGCTACTCACACAGGGATTAGCATAGATGCTAACAGCTTCAGTTTTATTGGATCTGGACCACATTTCTCTATTAAATTAAAATCAAACAGCTTCTTTATAGTAAGTATATTCCACTTCCATTTATTCCACTGTATGCACCGTGCACTCTGCAGCGAATCGGCCTCATTCTTTTCATCAGTCTGTTTCCACAGCCTGTGCCTAGCTCTGTCTGCAGAGCGGGCCAGCAGCGCATTTCAGCGCTGGATCACTGGAAATACCCAGCAAGTCTATTTTCACTGGGAGCTGCTTCAGCGCCATGTTAACCCCCGCCAAGCAGATCAACCCAACATAGGAAAACAAGCACTCAGAGTTTCTGGGTCATTTCATAAGACAGCAGAGTCATGGACATTATGTCGACGCCCACAGCAGATCAACAATCAGGCAGGAAATCAACCTGTTGTTTACATGAGCTTCTTCCTGTTTTCTTGTAAAGCCACAGTTACCTCGTGAAGTTGTGGTTCTTTTCAAGCAGACAACAGGGAAATCTAGGGTTAGTGTCTCGCGTTCTGTCCTTTAAAATGCAGCATCATTCGCCAACTACATTATCTGATTGGCTCATTATGAATGTGATTGACAGAATCATCGTCCAATCACCAGCCGGATATGCCTCTGCAAGGTTCTGCCCTCCCCAAACACTTTCTATGGGCTCTTTCCCAGATGAACAAGTGAAATATATTGGACGGTCCATCTAGTGAGTCAGGTTACTTTAAAAGACCAGAGGGAGGATAAAGAAATGTCCTGTGTATGCTTTTACTCATTGAAAAAATATTTCTAATTAAGGTTTTGAAAAGATTATAAGGGCCACATCAAACTCATTTTATTAAACACACTAAAAACAAACAGAAGTCATAAAATATTCAGTGATGACAATAAAAAAGATTCTGTAAAATTCTCAGAGAGCTACTTGGATTTGTTCTTAAATTAATTTTTTTTTACTCACTGATTTGGTTTTTAGTTTCTATGTTAGTTATCCATCAGTATAAGCTCACACATATGTGATCTATCACACCCATTAAACACAGCACTGACACAGCAGTGGGAGCAACCGATTACGGAGGAAATTACCAGACTGAGCCACAAACTCCAATTCACAGCTAATTAATTTGGCAAAAAATAGTTAACAGTATACTTTATAAACGTGTGAGAGCAAATTCCTGAAACTACTTTAATTACAAAATAAAGTGTCTGAGGAACTGATTAAAAACTGCATGGAGTGATCATCACACTTTTCCACTTTCACCTCGACATTGGCAACATATTCATGCAATTTAGACCAAAGGTGGGCATCTGGTGGCCTGGGACCCTACTACTCCTTTGATGCAGCTGAATCTATAAGATGCCTGACAAAAACCTGACAAAACCTACCAAGAACACAATGAAAACAGGAATAATTCCAAGACAACAGAGCTATCATAGGCTGTAAAACTTTCTGTGAAACTCCACTTTGCGCGTTAATGTAACAGCAAATGACGCCCTCTTGGTTACTAAAGCTGCTGATTTAGACCGTGCTTTCTGAGTCATTCCAGAATTGGAGCCCATTTTGACCATCGGATTGTTCTGGAAATTCAATTTTGCTCTACAAATTTCTGTTTGTTTTTCTCATTGGTTAGCTTTGCTGGCAACAATGGTGTCTATAAAAGGACAACCATAGCTTCATTACTAAAATTGAAAAACTTGTTAATTTGTTTTAAACTAATAAATTGAGTAACAGAGCTGTGTTGGTTTGAGTTACTAAGGTCTAACATGATCATAAGTAAACAAAAAATGGAAGGAGCATTTCTTATTGTTCGTGCTGTGGTATAAGCACATTATTTAGGATGTTATAGAGCTATATATTGTTTCCTGTACTTGCTCTTTTTCTGAACAGAAACCTAACAAGTGGTGTTAAACTTTATGCCTTAGCAGTAACATTGGCCAAATACAAAAATGTACCTTAATGCTTCACCTTATCATCACTGCATGGGCATATTTAAAATCAAGAGTTTCATTTGTTTAAGAGTTTAATGTTGTTTTTCTTGCTTTTTTATCTGTTCCTCCCACAAACATACCAGTTATCAGCGATAATCAGTTCAGAAATATCTGCAAAAATCCAACATCGTACATCCCTAGCTGAAACTGTTTTGTTTAGGGTTGCATGCAAACTGTGGGCCACAACTTTGAGGCATACAAACTTTAGATAAATATGTTCATATGTACATATTTGTACATATGAATATATCATATATATATCAATATGTATCATGTGATTTCCAAAGCTGCAAGTTTTTGCAGCACTCCTGACTGACCCAGGATCTGTTGTGTCAACTATTTTACACATACTATTTTACAAATTTTCAGGAAATTTCCATTTGCAGAAGTGCTGGTAAGCAGGTCAACAATAACAAGCCTCTGTTTAGTAGTAGAAGTTGCAGTATTGCTTCAATAATGAAAACAAATTATTTATAAGCAATATTAGATGATGAATAATGTGTTATGTGCTTTTAATCATTTATTTCTTTACTGTTGTCTACTGTAAACATAGTGAATATTGCACTGAAGCTTGATTTGAAGAAAAATTGTGAATTGAACTGAAATCGCAATATCTGCCAGAAAAATCGCAATCAGATCTTTTCCTAAAATCATTCAGCCCTACCAAAAACTATCTGTATAGTTTTGCCTTAGGACATCAAAAATCATAACAATACGTGTGTCTCCTCAGACTTTTATACATTATTTGAAATGTCAGTGGGATAGAAAATACCTCAGATTATTAAATGCCCCGTCTCTCTTTCTCTTTTGTTAAACACTTTACTAAAATCTTTAAGTATGTTTTTACAGCCCCTAAAAAAGCTTTAAAATGTTATATTGACATCTGTGATTGTAGTTAGTCTAATGAGGAGTGGGGGGCTCTTGTTGGTCGATGCCCACGGGCCTTTCAGACCTTTACATCGCCCCTGAGCTGAAGTTTGTCTGGTGTTTTATATTTGTCTCTAACTTTGAAACTCTGACTGTCTGAAGGACAGAGAGCTGTACAGTTACACAAGCAGCCTGGTGTGTTCACGAACTGCAAGAAAACAAAGACACTTTTATGCCCTGCAAACAAAAGCACTCCTCGAAGCATTCCTGCAGAGCTGTTTCTCCTCGGGGCTGTTTCTCTGAGTGTTTTCGACCTAAGTTTTACCGCTTCTACTTGGATGTCTTCATACTGGATGTCCTCAAACAGACAGCCGGCTGGAGTCTCCACCATCACGGCGAAGAAGCGTAGGGAACTCCCCTCAAAACGAGACCACCGTGTCGCAGCTCAAGCCCAGAGCTTCCCGTGGGGTCCCCCGAACGATAATGATCGTTTTTGTTCTGTTTTGACTCCGCTAGATCAGCCGTTTTCATCTGTTGCGGTGAAATCAGGAAGTAGGCAGCCTCCAGCGGCAGTAAACGTAGCGTTACGAAACATCCGAGTGTTCCTGAACGCCTCAATACAAAACAGGAAGAAAAACAGCCTAATGGCGGGTTTTTGACCAAATACACCGACAAATAAGGAATAAACATCTACTGATCAGCAGTTATGTTAAACCTTAAAGTCTTAAACAGGTTTCTAAGGTGATAAATATAGAATGGAGTTTTGTTCAACACTCGAATAGCCGAGTGGAGCTCTTGAATGCAGCCTTGTTTTGTTTCTACGTGGATGAGAGCCTCCACAAGGGGCGACAAACAATATTTCCATTACTAATACTGTAATGATCTTATTGTAGACTGCAGTGATGAACAGCCTGTACAGCCAACAGACCCTCCCTCTCATTCACAGTCTGGTTTTAGACTTTGTTTTTTCCTAAACACATGACACATCAAGCTCAGAAAGGGACATAACCTATATAGTGCAGACCAGCCAAACCAAATAAATCAGTCAAACCAAACTCACAAACAAAATAAATCTGTGTTTTGACAAAAGTAACACCCAGATACTACATAACGAAACTTATCTCAGATCAACCCTAAAATCCCCAATTTTATGGAAGACTGTCTGATTAAAATGCATTCTTTTTTAACTGTTTTTATAATGTTGTCATAATGTTTAACAAGCCTGTCAAGGATGAATTTATGACACTTGTGAAAGAGAAAGTTTTCTATCTATCTATTTTACTTTTTACCCCAGGACCACTCACCGGCCAGTTTATTAGAAACACCTGTTCAGCTGCCTTTAATCAATCACAAGGACGAGGACATGTATGTAGGCATACAGACATGGTGAAGGCGACCTGCCGAAATTCAGAGTGAGCATCAAAATGGGGAAGAACGCTGATTTGAGGCAGTGGTGTTTTTGCCAGCCGATAGGGCCACATTGAGAGACAGACAACCATTCACGCTCACACTCATATCAAAGGGCAACCTAAACCTAAGAAGAATGTTTTTGGTCTGTGGGACGGAGCCGGAGTGCCCAGAGAGAACCCACACGTGCATGGGGAGAACATGCAAACTCACAGAAAGGCCCTGACAGACTCCAGGGTGAACCGGCAACCTTCTTGCTGTGAGGCACATGCACTGTTGTGCCACCATGCCTCCTAAAAGTACAATCAAGTCCTCACACAGACAGTCAAGCTACACATCTTGTCTACTAATGACAGCTCTATAACAGCTGTTTTGTTAGATATGCAGACAATACAGTGATCGTGAATCTCAATAATAGGGTGACCGTATGTCCTCTTTTGCCTAGCAGGGATTCTTGGGATAAGGGACAAAACAGGTTTTCATTTTCAAAAAATTAACAATAAGAATCTATGACTACACCTTTGTTAGATGATGTTTTGGCTATCAAACCCTGTTTTGGTTCAACCTCCCAGTTAAACATTTTTTATGTAATTTATATGTTTGCTGGATCTGCACGTACATTTTTGTCAACACCATCAGACGCATAAATATATCTGTAAATAAATTTTTTTTAAAATTAACAGAAATATTTTCTGTCATGAGTTTTCCCAATTCCTCAATTATGCATGCCTGTCTTGAAATCAATAAAATAACATTTAATTGTGTTATTTTTCACATGTTTAATGAATGTAATTGAAATCATATGGATAAATCACATTTGTCTTTAACCCTAAAACTTAACCATAGTATTTTTAGGCATAAAAAATACACATGAACATTGTCTCTGATTAGTCTCTGAACAAATCTCATTCAAGGAATGAGATTATTAGGAGTTGACATGCAGTGATGGAGTTGACATATTAAACTTTCAGAAACAAGGAATTGAAAAAATGTCATTCAAATTCTCTTCTGAACTCTCACAAAAGTCTGATACGATTAAAAAAAAAAAACATCAATTTCTTAAAAACTCACACGTTTAACATTTTGTTATGATCTGAGTGTAAACAACAGGTAAAAGAAGATTCAGGTGTTCTTCTTCATTGAAATCCATGACCTCAGGAGAAATGTCACTATGTTACCAAAAGTATTCACTCACCATCCAGATCATGAAGTCAGGTGTTCAAATCACTTCCATGACCACAGGTGTATAAAATCAAGCACCTCGGCAAGCACCTTAACAACAGCAACTCACCCACGAAGTCGTAGGCCACGTAAAATCACAGAGTGGGTCAGCAGATGCTGAGGGTCATAGGTCATGGAGTGCCAATATTCTGCAGAGATAACAGCTACAGACCTCCAATCTTGATGTGGCCTTCAGATTAGCTCAAGAACAATGCATACAGAAGTTCATGGATTGGTTTCCATGGCTGAGCTGCTGCATCCAAACCTGACATCACCAAGTGAAATGCAAAGTGTTTATGCAGTGGAGTAAAGCACGCCGCTGGACTCTAGAGCAGAGGAGGCAAGTTGTCTGGAGTGACCAATCACGCTTCTCTGTCTCGCAATACTATGGACAAGTCTGGGTTTGGCGGTTGCCAGGAGAATGGTACTTGTCTGACTGTATTGAAGTAAGTGTAAAGTTTGGTGGAGGGGGGATTATGGTGTGGGGTTGTTTTTCAGGAGCTGGGCTTGGCCCCTTAGTTCCAGTCAAAGGAACTCTGAATGCTTCAGCATACCAAGACATTTTGGACAATTCCATGCTCCCAACTTTGTGGGAACAGTTTGGAGCTGGCCCCTTCCTCTTCCAACATGACTGTGTACCAGTGCACAAAGCAAGGTCCATAAAGACATGGATGAGTCAGTTTGGTGTGGAAGAACCTGACTGGCCTTCACAGAGTCCTGACCTCAACCCAATAGATCTCCTTTGGGATGAACCCGAATAGAGACTGTGAGTCAGGCCTTCTCGTCCAACAACGTCTGACCTCACAAATGTGCTTCTGGAAGAATGGTCAAAACTTCCCATAAACAGAAGAGTTGAAGCTGCTACAGCTGCATAGGCCCAACATCATATTAAACCCCAAGGATTAAGATTGGGATGTCGCTCAAGTTCATATATGTGTGAAGGTAGACGAGCGAATACCTTTGGCAATAGTGTATTTCCCTGGTGCTGCTTATACGGAGTGGTGAAGATGGCCCACCCAGCTAGAGATGTGATGTTCATGAATGAGTTAAGTCTTTTGAACAGCTCTTTAATTGAACAATGAGAACCAATTCGCAGTTGTGAATGAGCCGTTCATTATTAAATGCAAATTGCCCACACTGCCTTCACGTGTTGTCTGTGTGCCCCATGAGTCTGAGTTGTGTACGGCAAGCTGTCTGCCTGTGAACGACTGATGACATCTCCGTGTTTAAGTTGTCCACAACACGCTCCATTCACATGAACACAGCTATACAACGTGTGCATTGTGCAGCTAACACACTACTAGCGTTATTTTGTACCAAAATTTCTCATTCCTTGTTCTATTAACAGTGTGCAATGACCTGATACAACAGGGCTGTGGGTTGAATAATGCAGGAGTATCACATATATTGAACATATTTAAATACACTAGTACATCACCACAATTTTGAATTGGACACATGGAACTGCATTAGCATTAAAATGCATAGGAACTGATATGAAGTATAAACTTCATTAAAATGCTTAAATTGAACAATAAAGTAGCATTAGTCAACACCGTCAGAGACCATGTCAACACTGTCAGATAGAATAGAATAGAATAGAACAGAATAAACCTTTATTTGTCCCACAAATTTGCAATGTTACAGCAGCAAAGGGGACAGCGTTGAAAAAGAATAAGTATAGAAATTGTATAAAAATAGCATGAAAAATAGCAGTATGTACATTATTCTACCAATCATAAATATAAAAAAGGGCTTGAATACAGAAACTAAAAAGCAAATCCTATAAAGATTATTAACACATTCACATAGTAATTGCACATGAATGTAAGTGATTGCACATGGATGAATTGCACATTGTCAATAGAGTTAGCACAGTAATTGTACATTGTAATTGCACATTGTTCGATAGTTGCTCAGTTTATGGTGACTGGGAGCAGTGCTGGTTGTAAAGTCTAACAGCAGCAGGCAGGAAAGACCTGCGGTAGCGCTCCTTCACGCACTTCGGGTGACGCAGCCTGTCACTGAAGGAGCTGCACAGGGCTGTCAGAGTGTCCTGCAGGGGGTGGGAGTCCCTCTCCAGCATGGATGCCAGCTTCATCAGCATCCTCCTTTCTCCCACCACCTGCACTGAGTCCAGAGGGCACCCCAGGACTGAGCTGGCCTTCCTGATCAGTCTGTCCAGTCTGTTCCTGTCTGCAGCCGAGATGCTGCTGCCCCAGCAGACCACTCCATAAAAGATGGCTGATGCCACCACAGAGTCAAAAAAGGTCCTCAGGAGAGCTCCCTGCACTCCAAAAGACCTCAGTCTCCTCAGCAGGTACAGTCTGCTCTGGCCCTTCCTGTAGAGAGCACTCCTGTGGTCAGACCAGTCCAGTCTATTGTTTAGGTGAACACCCAGGTATTTGTAGGAGTCCACAATCTCAATGTCCGAGCCCTGGATGTTCACCGGTGTTGGGTGGGGGGGGTCTACGCCTTCGGATGTCCACCACCAGTTCCTTGGTCTTCCTCGCGATGATCTGGAGGTGGTTCCGTTGGCACCAGTCCACAAAGTCCTGGGTCAGTCCTCTGTACTCCCGGTCATCGTCCTCGGTGATGAGGCCGACAATCGCAGAGTCGTCAGAGAACTTCTGCAGGTGGAAGCTGTCTGACCTGTACATGAAGTCCGCCGTGTACAGGGTGAAGAGGAACGGAGCCAGCACCGTTCCCTGTGGGGCCCCTGTACTGCAGACCACCATGTCAGATACACAGCCCCGTGCCCTCACATACTGTGGTCGGTTTGTGAGGTAATCCTGGATCCAGCCCGATAGGTGGTGGTCCACCCCTGTGTGCTCCAGCTTGTCCCTCAAGAGAAGAGGCTGGATGGTGTTGAACACACTGGAGAAATCAAAGAACATGATCCTCACAGTGCTCTCTGGCTTCTCCAGGTGAGACAGAGCTCTGTTCAGGAGGAAGATGACAGCATCATCCACCCCGATGCCAGGCTGGTAGGCAAACTGAAGCGGGTCCATTGATGAGTTCACCAGAGGCCGGAGGTGAGAAAGAACCAGCCTCTCCGGAGTCTTCATCAGATGGGACGTCAGTGCCACCGGCCTGTAGCTGTTCAGGTCCTTGGGGTGCGGTGTTTTAGGCACTGGTACCACGCAGGATGTCTTCCACAGCTGTGGTACCCTCCCTAGCATCAGGCTCATGTTAAAGATGTGCTCCACAATCCCACACAGCTGGTCTGCACAGGACTTGAGGAGCCTGGAGCTGATGCCATCTGGACCTGCAGCCTTCTTGGTCTTAAGTTTCCTGAGCTCGTGTCTCACCTGGGTGGACGTGAGGGACAGGTGGGAGGAGGGGGGCTGGATGCTGGAGGGTGTGGGTTGGGGTGTTGGCCTTCTGTCGGGAGTAGCAGTTGGGGGTGGTGGTTGAGGGCTGGAGGTCGTGGAAAGGGGGGAGGAGGTTAGGGTGGGACAACGACCTGGAGATGTAGATGAGGGGAGTTGCAGCAGGGCTGGCAGGGTGGGGGGAGGGGCAGGTGTCTGGTCAAACCTGTTGAAGAACAGGTTTAGATCGTTCACCCACTTCTGGTCCCCCACAGCTGGAGAATCTGGCTCCTTGTGGCCTGAGATGGTCTTCAGGCCCCTCCAGACTCCGTTGGTGTTTCTTTGCTGCAACTGGTCCTCCATCTTCTTCCTGTAGTTGTCCTTCCCCTCTCAGATCTTCCTCCTCAGCTCCTTCTGCACAGCCTTCAGTTCCTCCTTGTCTCCTGACCTAAAGGCTCTCTTCTTCTCCTTCAGGAGAGCCTTTATGTCTGGATTGATCCAGGGCTTATTGTTTGAGAAGCACCGTACAGTCCTGGTGGGTACAGTGTTCTCCACACAGAAGTTAATATAGTCAGTGATACAGTCCGTAAGGTTATCTATGTCCTCCCCGTGAGGATCACAGAGCTCCTCCCACACAGTTGACTCGAAACAGTCCCTCAGAGCCTCTTCAGTGTCCTCAGACCATCTCTTCACTGTACGGGTCACAGCTGGCTGCCTGTGGACAAGGGGTTTGTACACAGGCTGGAGAAAAACCAAGTTGTGGTCTGATCACCCCAGGGGAGGAAGGGGTGATGACTTGTATGCATCCTTGGTGTTTGCATACAGTAAGTCCAGTATTTTATTGTCTCTGGTGTGGCAGGTAACATACTGGGTGAAAGTGGGCAGAGTGGAGGATGGAGGGGCATGATTAAAGTCACCAGAGATGAGGAGGAGGGCCTGAGGGTGTTTGGTCTGTAGCCAGCTGACTGCAGAGTGCAGGATCTCACACGCGGCTACGGCATTACCAGACAGCGGGACATACGCAGCTATCGCAAAAACATGCAAGAACTCGCGTGGCAGGTAATATGGCCGCAGGCTAACAGCTAACAGTTCAATGTCTCTAGAGCAGATCTGCTCCGTGACAGTGATGTGCCCCGAGTTACACCATCTATCATTCACAAATACTGCCAGCCCCCCTCCTTTCCTCTTACCGCTCTCCACTGTCCTGTCCGCCCGCGAGAGATGGAAGCCGTCCAGTGTAGCGGCCGTGTCCGGGGTTAGCGTGGTTAGCCATGTCTCTGTAAACACCAGGATGCTACACTCCCGATACTCCGATTGATGCAAGGTCAGCGCCGCCAGCTCATCCATCTTATTGGAGAGAGATCTCACATTTCCCATAATAACGGACGGGAGGACGGGTCTGTATCTTCTCCTCCTGGCTCGGCGACGGACTCCAGCACGGCACCCCCGTCTCCTCCTCTTCAGCTCGCGGGGTACGTCGGGTCTCTCCTGGGGCAGCACCGTCGTGTTACAGAGCACTAACAGCTGATCCCTACTGTAAACAACAGGACCATGGCTCCTCACGGTATCTCCAGACACGGTGGAAAACAGTGAAAAACACAGCAGAACCACCAGAGTAAGCCCAAACACTCTGGTTTCCATTGTGCAATGTAATAAGTTAAAAATAATTCACAAAAAGTAACTAAAAGTAACTAAAAAACAAAGGAAAACACTCAAACGAGCAGGAGCTGCTGTAACCGGCTGCCACTCGAGCAGCGCCGGAAGTAGTAATGCAAATTCTGATGGTGTTGATGTCTGACAGTGTTGACAAAATAGAACATTTCCTCTGATATCACACGTTACTCACAGGAGCCATCTTGTTTATCATCTGTTGATCATGAACCAGCCAATCTATATAAATTAAGGCTAAATTACAGAAAATTTGACTTTTAGTCACTTTAGTGTTGTCACACTGTGGCTGTGACATGTGCGCTTTGGTAAATAGATGGAAAATACCAAGAATTATTGAAAACTTACCAGAGCTGAAGTGTTCACATGACATCAGGGAGACCAAGAGGGAGGGAAAGGGGTCCTTTCAGTTTTAGTTGCCCTAAATTATGCTTGAGTTTATCCCAAATTTAAAAAAGTCTGACGGTGTTGACTAAAACTCCGGACACATTTTCAATGAAGCAGAAAGTATATTAAAAACATTTAAAGGGACATTTTCTTTATTTATTAAGAAACAATTACTAATCTTTTACTCCTAATAATAATAAAGTTTGATTGAGTATTACTTTTTGGACATTTTAAGGTATTGGAGTGAAATGAGACCTGCCTCCGGACATAGGTCTTTTTCAGCCCTCTTCTCATATCATGTCATTTAGAATAAAAACAAAATGTAAGACGGCATCAAAACAAACTTTGTTGTGCTTCCTTTGTCTTGTATGAGATTCTGATTGCTTTTTTCTAACAATATTTTTCATGTTTTAGCCCTAAAACTGTGTTGTATGCCACGGACACATTTGTCCCATGTCTCAAGAATCACTGATGGACATGTCCTCCTTTTTGGTCGGAAAATTATGTCCAGGGGGATTTTGTAAAATTCCCTGAAATCTCCGGGTTTTGCTCATCTTGTTCAAAGCTGTCGCCGGCGACAGAAAAAGACATGCATGATTCACTACCTTAACTCCTAAATTTACACTATCCAAATAATTCCAATGGATTCTGAAAGCTGAGAAGCAGAGCCTTCCAGTGATATTATGATACATTACAGTAAAGACTGGATTGCCCGAGGGTGATATACTATATAAAATTATTATATGATTTGAAGTGGGAAAGGTTTTCTCAGATTTAACTTTGGTGTATTGGTTCAACTAGTGACTGTGTGTGTTAGCTTGTATAGCTGTATTATCTGTACATTACTCCTGTATTAGCTTCTCTGCATTGGCTTCCCATTAAATATCGAATAGAATTCAAGATTCTTCTTCTCACCTATAAAGCTCTCAGTGGACAGGCACCAATTTATCTCAAAGAGCTTGTAGTGCCGTACAACCCCTCTAGAACATTACGCTCCCAAAATGCTGGCCTGCTCGTGGTCCCATCAGTCTCTAGAAGTAGTCTGGGAGGTAGAGCCTTCAGTTATCAGGCTCCTCTTCTCTGGAACCATTTACCGACCACGGTTCAGGAGGCAGACACCCTCTCTACCTTTAAGGCTAGACTTAAAACATTCCTCTTTGATAAAGCTTTCAGTTAGGGACCAGCTCATAGTCCATAGTTTAGACACATAGTTAAGATGCAATAGGCTTAGACTGCCGGGGGGATCTGGGACACTGGGCTCTATCCCTCTCTCTCTCACACTCTGTCCATATCTGCCTCTGCCCCTTTCTGTTTGCTCCTGTACTCGTCTCTGGCTCTGGTCTTTTAGGTGGCCTGGGATCCTTGGTGGAGACTGCCTGCTGCTGTGGAGTCACACGAAGCCTCAATAACGACAATTACAGACATAACACATATTTGGCCATCTCATTCCAGTTCATAATCATTATAGCTGTTAATGTAGATATTAACATGATCTGTCTATCCATGGTTGATACATCTATAGTAACTATCTTTAGCTCCACATGGACATGAGATCCCTCCTGAAATGAGGTGTCACATCTCAAGAGGTCTACCATTAATACATTTATACTTAACGGAGATGAATATGGTAGGGATGCACTTGTGGTCTGGGCACCCATGAGTTCGTCACTACCATAAATTCTTATTTTCAGTAAGACTTTTATTGATTATACTTCTATAAAATTATCACCACAACCACACAGACATGAGGACCCTCCTCTAATAAATTTGTTTGCAGCAGAAACAAATTTGACGATGACAGGTCTATGATTGGTCCATTGATCTGTCACTAACTTTAGTTCTTACTTTAGTCCACTTGTCTCCACTTACCTCCCTCCCTTTGCCCACACACCCAACACAGCATCGTGTGGATTTGCTGTTCATCATGAGACTGGGGTCCACATTCAAGATTTCCTGCTGCTTGACAGAAGGTTTTTTCTTGCCGCCATGATGGAGGGATTCATGATTGGCTATATGGATTCATGTTGGGTGTTGGATGTATATATTTGTATATATATGTATATGTGTATTTTATATATGTATATATGTATCTATGCATATATGTGTACCCATAATATGAAGAGCTTTGTGCTCTATTGTAAAGTGTCTTGAGATAACACTTGTTATGAATTGGCGCTATACAAATAAAGATTGATTGATTGATTGATATCTAAAGCGGGTACACACATGACAATCGGTCTGACTTTTGGCTCTTATCTCCACTTCTGATCAAAATCAGCAAAGGTCCAATCATCTGTTGGTCCTAAAGATGATCTTACCTGATGATGCTGAGTTGTGAAGAGTGTTCAGAGTCATTTTATTCTCGAGTAAAGGTAAACCTTAAAGTAGACACACGTCAAAATGGAGGTCCAGCTCTTTGATTTGTGTGAAAAACTCAAGCCTCTAAACAGAGTAACCTTTTAATTATAACAAACTGATGAAGAGAGAAGCTGAAGCCACAGCCACCAAGAATGTTAGAGGAAGCTGACTGCTGGATGCATTTAGCCTCCTGACATTATCCACCATGTTTGTTTACATTAAAGTAAACAAACACCACATCATCTGTCTTCATGTGTGGATCTCTGTCTGTTTCAACGTCAGTTAAGATTTTAAAAACCTTCATGAGGACCAGAGGCCTATAGCATGAAGTGCGGTCAACTTACCCTGGGTAACTCACATCTATCCAGGGTTGACTAACCACACCAATGGCAATCAGGATAATTGATAGCACGACGCGGATTATCAACAGGGTAACTCAATCCAGGTTTGTCTCATCAAGAGCCATGAACGCGCACGTCTGATAATGTTAAAATATGAGGATGACAAAGCCAGTATAATAGAGACAGGAAACACCGTAGTGGCTGTCAATCATAGGCAAAATGCGTGGTAGTGCATAGCAGACTGTGTAAATGCATAAGTTACTCCTCAATGGCTCAATCTGACACTGATCACACTCGTGAATCTCATGAAACAATATACTGTGCAAATGTCTGACAATTATCATCCCATCCCCCAGATGTAATCCCTCTGGAGTGAGAAGGTCGTGTGAGCAGATACAAAATAAATACAAAAACATCACTGCATCCGGCAGCTAAGTTGGTCTGCTCATGTCATATCATGCTACATGTAAGATTTAAGTCGTCGCCACAATGAAATCATGTCAACATGCCAATCTGATGTCTGACCCAAATTAACAATTTAAAAATCAGCAGCTGTACCAAAATACACCCCCCTCTTTAAAGGAAAAAGCCCTCAAACACAATGAATAAAGTGCAGGAATGACATGATAGAATAATGTGCTGTTTCACATCAGCATTACATCACTTTTATTTGTCAAGTAGCTATGGTGCATTTGAATGTATGAAAGGGGCTATGTCTACCGGGTTCGGGAGAAGAGGGCAGACCATTGTTTCGGAGAAGCTGATTGGTTAGTGCGGGGGCCATTTTACAGGATCAGATTATCCTGCTCCGGAGCAGGTTAGCCGTTCAGAGTAAGTCACCATGGTGATCTACCCCGATAAGAAATGAACAGGCTTTGTGCTATCGATAAACCAGGGTTAACCCTGAAGTTACCTCGCTAAGACATTAATCCTGCTTTGTGCTTTAGGCCCCTGGCCTAACAAATCAACTACTGATCAGTTTTTTTGATGCTCTGATAAAAACATCTGACAATGAAGGATCTGTTTTGGCTGCTGCTTGAACTATACTGAACAAAAATATAAACGCCCCACGTCAAACATTTGAGTTTTTATTAACATTAGGGCTATGCAATATGTGAAGCGAATCAAAATTCATTTTTGTTAATGACTAATTTTCAGATCACCATCCATTACAACTTGATATTAGCATCTGCAAAGGAGTGACAATCCTTGGAGCACGTTGGGGGTCAGGGTCGAGAATTCACTTTTCAATATCTTGTGTGTCCACCATTTGCGTCTTCCAAAGCCACACATCGTCTTTGCATGGAGTTGATGAGGTTGTCTATGGTGGCTTGTGGGATGTTATTCCACTCTTCCTGGAGGGCCACACGGAGCTGTCGCACATTCCCCGGAACTGGAACACGATCACGGACACGTCGATCCAGAACATCCCAAAGATGGATGAGGTCGATTTGCAGTACTGCCAGTCTCACGGAAACAAACTCTTAAACGGCCTATCGTCCAATAGTGAACATTCAGCTGTGCAGCGACCGCTCAGGTGGACATCCCTGCATCCAGCATGCCAATGGCATGTTCTTGCATGACTTGAGACATCTGAGGCATGATTACTTCTGACAAAACGGGACATTTTTGGGTGGCCTTTTATTCTCCCCACTATAAGGAGTGCCTGAGTACTAATCATTCTGTTTTAAAGCTGCTTTTGTTTATCCCACACCATGTACTGAGTGCATTCACTGCATCACTGAGCAAATGCTCAATGACAGAGATGGACTCCAATGTGGCACACAAATCAAGAAAAATACTCATTGTGTACAAGTACAAGACAGTATATACTCACTTAGAGTTGTTAACTCCATGTGGCATCAATATTTGACATGGGGCATTTATATTTTTGTTCAGTGTACAACATGTATCAGCAAAGCAGGCTGAGAGTCACCAGAAAACACGATCACTCCTCAGATTATAACACTGAGAGTTTATTTTCTCATTTATATTGTCTGATTGTTCAATATTTAATCGTAAACCTCTTTTACCTTTACTGTCTTAATAATGCTAATTTATATTAACAAGATTCATAATTTAACTTAATTTTAAACAACTTTTTTCATTGTTATTTTTTTAATTATTTTTTAATAAAAGCAACAAAGACCTACAACATTCATGCCAATAAAGCTCCTCAAACTGAACTGAACTGAGAGGAAGAGGAGGATGGAGACAGGACAGACAGGATGAATCTGGAGTAATACATAAAAAAACTACTTTACATTGTTTTCAAGGCTGCTGTTTCTCTACACATGACAGTGAACTCATTGATATGGATTTATCGATAGGGAATGAGTCCTGAGGTTTTCAGCAGGACCCAAAAGCAAACTGAGACAAAATAGAAGGTGCACAAACTCACAAATTGATTGTTAAAGCACAAAGGGAAGGGGTTGAGGGTAAAAAAAACTGAGGGTGTGAGCTTCTGGCGAGTGGCAGAGACCCTGGAGACACAGGGTGAGTACAAAACTCTCAGAGGCACGAGATCAATCACAAAAACATCGACTGGATTCAAAGTGGCTCGAGCAGGCCAACAATACCACATGGACGAGTGGGAATCCTCTGGCACTGCTGCAGGCTTATGAAGGTGAGCTGACAGCTGTGATGAGGAGCAGGTGTGATCCAGCAGGAGCCACAGCTCCTGGTAGACACGCCCCCTCCCACAGAGGGAGAGAGCAGCAGGAGCAGAGACAATGCAGGAGCAGGGAGGAGAACAAACAACAGGATCCTCACATTTATCTTCCATTTATGAGCCCCAAAATACTATGTGATAAAATATGTCTACATAATGTGTGTGCGTGTGTGTGTGATGGCTGTAGGAGCTTTTGTAGGTCAGACCTCAGACCTCTCAGGGACATCAGCAGCAGCGAGCAGGACAAAGTCCAGAGACCTTTATGGTCCAGGGAGAGTCTGGATTTTCCTGAGCTGAGATCTTTCTCTGAGGCTTTGCTCTGAAGATGATCACCTTCAGGCTGATGGGGACACCTCTGGGACTCATCATGCCGAGATCAGAGCTGGGGGTCTGCAGCTCCCCTAAAGGGTCTAAGATCCACTGGAACTGATTTTCTCACTGACAGCAGAAACACGACGCTTCCTCTTCTGATCCTGCTCTGAAGAAGCTCCGCCCCCTTCACCTCATCTCACCCGACAACCCAGGAAACAGGCTGTGATTTCTGCTGACTCAGAGGAGACGCTCATACACTGTCAGATTGACTAAACACTAATAACAGGACGAGCTCCACACCAGGAGGAGGTCTGGGAACTCTGAGAACTGTGGGAACACCAACACCTCCAGCAGGTCCTGACCCCACAGACTGACGGAGAGCTTCAGGGTCCAATCAGAGTGAGAGAGACTCTCAGGGACGGAGCACCTTCCGGTTCTTCTGCTGCCTCTCTGCTTCACTCTCAGACAAAATGGCCTCCAAGTTCGAGGAGGAGCTGAGCTGCTCGGTCTGCCTGGAGATCTTCAGGTAAGCGATACAGATTCTTCCCTCAGGCTGTTTCCATGCTGAACTCCTAACTGCAAATGTCGGCCTGTTTACCGTATATATGATCATTCACTGCACATATCATCCTCCCACTGTACTTGCACCTGTGACCTTTGCTTCTTGTTTGTTGTCTCTTGTTTTTGTTTTTTATCTTGTAAATATTGTACATATTTTATTCCTATTCTTTACCTTAATTTTAATTTTTATTTAAAAGTTTAATTCCTGCTTTGCGAGTTTCTGCTTCTGTTCTGTTTATATATGTATATACACTCTGTGTTTATCTAGTCTGTACCTAGAGAGTGAAGTAAACCAGAGTCAATTTCCTTATATGTCTAACATACCTGGCTAATAAAGCTGATTCTGAAACTGGTTCTGATTCTGATTCTGATTCAGAGATCCTGTGATTCTGTCCTGCAGCCACAGCTTCTGTAGAGAGTGTGTGGAGAAGAGCTGGAAGGACAAGGAGGACAAAGAGTGTCCACTCTGTAAGAGGAGACACACAAAGGAGGAGTTACCTTCAAACTTTACTCTGAAGAACCTGTGTGAGATGTTTCTCCAGCAGAGAGATCAGAGAGCCTCAGAAGATCTCTGCAGCCTGCACGCTGAGAAGCTCAAGCTCTTCTGCCTGGACCATCAGGAGCCGGTGTGTGTGGTCTGCAGGGACTCAGAGAAACACGCCGAGCACAGATTCAGACCCATCGATGAAGCTGCTCCACAGCACAAGAAGAAGCTTCTGGACCTCCTGCAGCCCTTAAAGGAGAAGATGAAGCTTCATGAAGGAGTCAGAGTGAAGTCTGATCAAACTCTGAGACACGTGGAGGTCCAGGCCCGACACACAGAGTCTCAGATCAAGGAGCAGTTCAAGAAGCTTCACCAGTTTCTGCTGGAGGAAGAGGAGGCCCGGCTGAGAGCTCTGAGGGAGGAAGAGGAGCAGAAGAGCCGGAGGATGAAGGAGCAGATGGAGGCTCTGAGCAGAGAGATAGAAGCTCTTTCACAAACACTCAGAGACACTGAGGAGCAGCTGAAGGCTGGAGACATCTCATTCCTGAACAACTACAAGGCTGCAGTGGAGAGAGTGCAGCAGCGCCCCCTGCTGGAGGATCCACAGCTGCCCTCAGGAGCTCTGATAGACCAGGCCAAACATCTGGGCAACCTGGGCTTCAACATCTGGACCAAGATGAAGGACCTGGTCTCCTACAGCCCGGTCATCCTGGACCCAAACACTGCTAATTCAGAGCTCATCCTGTCTAATAGTCTGACCTCTGCGAGACTAGGAAAGAAGAGGCAGCAGCGCCCTGATAATCCAGAACTGCGCCGTCCTGGGCTCTGAGGGCTTCAGCTCTGGAGCTCACAGCTGGGACATCCAGGTTGGAGACAATACACTCTGGTTTCTGGGTGTGTCAGCAGAGTCTGTCCAGAGGAAGGGAGACATAGAGTCTGGATTATGGGTAGTAGGGTTACGTGATGATAAATACACAGCATGGTCACCACCACATCCACTCTCTGACCTCTCAGTGGAGAAGCATCCAGAGAAGATCAGGGTGAGTCTGGACTGGGACAGAGGACGGCTGTCCTTCTCTGATCCTGATACTAACACACACATCCACACCTTCACACACACCTTCACTCACAGACTGTTTCCATTCTTTATTACTGTAGACCCTCTAAAGATCTGTCCTCAGGAGGTCTCTGTGACCTTCAAACTAAACTAAAGCCTGCTACAGAAGCTGCTATCAGGGCCCACCTCGGCTCCTGATCCTCCAAAGGGACAGTCCACTGAGACGGGGATGGCGGATCTTTCTGTTCAGACCTTTGGGGGGGACCTGCTGTGGAGTTTTGAGGGTTGTAAATCCGTTTGGACCCTGGCTGATCAAATCAAAGCTCAGATCTGAATGTCCTTTATTTGGATCTGAACTAAATGATGGAGTGTTCTGCTGAACTGGAACATCTTTGCTTGGTTGTGGTTTCTTGTTGTTTCTGCTCTGACCTGCAGTCTTTGTCCGTCACAGGTTTTCTTTGACTGAAGCTCCGTCCTCAGAAATATGGACTTTGTTGTCCTCTAAATGTCTTTATTTGACAGACAGAGACACAGAGACAGTGGACAGAGTCAGAGAGGGGGGACCTGCTGAGTGATATTGGTAAAGATATCTGTAGAGATTTTCCTTCTGTGCTTCTGATTTTTAACTGTCCAGACAAATGCTGCCTCTGCTCAGGTGGAACAAATTAAATGCTCTAAAATGTATATGTTATTTTCATATCTTTAATTTCATGTTTTACTTATTATATGCTTAGCAGTTTCATAAGTTTTATGTTACACTTCATGTGCCTTATATATTTTCTTGGACGGTTTTTCACACTAATCCTCACTCACACAAAATATATTAGAAAATACGTATAAATGCAGTTCTACTAAGGTTGATAAAAGGCTCTCTATGAAAATGTCCATTAAGTTTGAGGAAAGACCATTATTGGAAGCTAACGGAGAAGCCATTTTGAAACAACAGAAAGAACCAGCAGAAGCCATCTTGAGTCAGGCATAAGAAGGGGGAAAATGCCATATTATATATAATAACTATAAAATGAAGAAATTCTGGACATCATTGGATTTGTTTGACATCCCAGGTAAGGGAATATTAAGTTCAAGAATAAATGAAAGGGAATACTAAAAATAAGGGGTGGAACTCTCTAGAAGGAGGAGAGGAGCTCCACCCATAAGAGACAAAAGGCATCGTTTCATGGCTTTGTATCCAGGTGACGGTGTCTCATTCAACTCATTCACGCTGGTTTGTTGATGTTCATCCATGGGACTTAAATAAACTGGTATCCGACTTGGATTCTGTCTGCTTTCCGTTCTTTTTGAGGACAAGGAGTGTAAATGGAAGTTGACATTTTGAACATCCTTAAGTTTTGTGTAGGCAGCCATGTTCAGGGCGGATTTTTATGAGTCAGCTTATTCTATGTCTTTGAGGAAAAAGAAACAGACAATTTTCACATCTACTCAAACCACAAGTCTGACTGGTGTTATGCTTTATTTGGTGACCATGCTAACTGGTGACAGCAGGCCTAATGAGTATATATTACTTTGTTTATATTTCAGTTCCAGTCATATCTGATAATCTGTGTCAAATTCTGTTATTAAAAAAATCACGTTGACTCTTGTTGGTTTCAGCATCTGTTGTTACCATGGTAACCACAGAGACCAAGGGTCAGCAGTCAGCGCGGTGACTTGTGAGGCTGTAACAGCGGTGTGGTCCTAAATAAGTTTGTCTGATCAGAGTGTTTTTAAAGCAGCATCACAGTGAGGGAGCAGCTGACAGAGAGTCTCAGAGTGAGAGGATTATTTAAGATATGAGCTCCGTCTGATTTAGTCATCAACTCTTTATTCTCCCTCTGCCGTCTGTCTGCACAGTTTTAATCAATAAAACACATCCTGATTTTAAAAGAAGAACTTTTATTTCTAACTGTCTGGATATTTGAAAGTCTATGGTGGCCTGGAGGGGTCAGACAAATTAATTTTAAGAGGATCCCCCAAAGGGATAAGCTGTTTGGATAATAAACATTAAAATAATAATGTAATATAATGTAATATAATATAATGTAACATGATAAAATAAAATGATACAGTGTAATTTAAAACGATTTAATATAATATAACATCCATTCTATTCTGTTATATTATATTATATTATTTTATATAATGTTACATGATATTATGATAAAAAGGATAAGCAGTTTGGATAATGAATGGATGTTATGTTATATAACATATGTTATATTACATATTATATAACATTATATTATGTAAGATGTTATATCCTCATTCTATTCTATTCTATTCTATTCTATTCTATTCTATGTTAAACTGTATTATACTATATAACATTATATTCTCAAAATCACCCTCATTGTCAGCCTTTATTATTTTCGCATGCTGTACATACAAAGAAATTTGTTTGAGTGTTCTACAATCAGTGTAGAACAAATAAATAAAATAAAAAACACTATTAGAGAAGAAGATGTTGAACAAATTAACCAACTATCAAAGAACATTAAATATAAATATATGATATAAATTAAGCAGCAGGTAAAAATAAAGTAACCTGAATGTTTTGCACTATTGCCCACATGCTGATTGCACATTTGTGGTCACTCTCAGGACTTTAAAAGTCTGATGGCCCATGGATAAAAACTGTTTTTAGTCTGTTAGTCCTGCTCTTCATGCTCCTGTGTCTCCTGCCAGAGGGCAGGAGGTGGAAAAGGACGGTGGCCAATAAGGACAAACGGCCTACAGCGACTCAGTGCAGTTCAATAAGAGGAAAACACCTGCAAGAGCAGAAACGCACTGCAAGTTAGAAACCAAACAAAGACCAAAACCAAGGTTTGGCACTTCATTTACAAAACCTAATACTGACAAAGCAGTTAAATTATTTCAGCAGTCTGAGTAATGAGGGGGATGTTGAACAGGAAGATGTTTTTATTTCTATACAGTCTATTTCATATATGTACTTATTTAACTTTTGAAAGTCTGCCTGTATATAAAAATCTGATGTTGGGGCCAAAACGTCTCCCACTCAAACATTTTATTCAGTCAGTTATAATTATATAATTATATAATTATAATGATTACAGTTGAAGTTCAGAGTGATTATTATGACAGAGAAGAAGGTGATCTAAGAGCCAGAGGAATAAAACGGCTCAAAGTGTGTGATTCTTTAAAGTCAGAGGATTCTTACTTTACTTTGCTGACAGGAGAAATGGATGGACCATGTAAATGTGAATTATCCATCCATTATCTACACAGAGTGTCCCTCTCAGGGCTGTGGGGGGCAGGATCCTATCACAGCTGACACTGGGTGAGAACTGGTCACCAGCCAATCACAGGGCCACGTAGAGAGACACAACCATTCACGCTCACACTCATACCTAAGGGCAATTTAGAGTCACCACTCAACCTAATAAGCGTGTCTTAGGTCTGTGGGAGGAAGCCAGAGTGCCCAGAGAGAACCCACACATGCACAGGGAGAACATGCAAACTCCACACAGGAGCAGGGGATCGAACCAGCAACCTTCCTGCTGTGAGGCACTATACCTGCCACCCAACTCCAATATTGTTCATGCCTAATTTGAATTATCAAGGCTGACTTAAAGGATCCATGATATTAGATTTTTGCAGATATTTATGTCAGTGTTTCTAAACTCATTGTTGCTGTTACACATATTTTGTGTTCAGAGCTCAAAGACTCCACTTTACCAAACTGATCTGTTCCTTTCACAGTGAGTGTTTGTGTTAGAAACAGATAAAACAAGAAAAACCACATTTTAGTCTGTAATAGATCTTTTTATTTTATGAAAGTGGACCTTCAGTGATGAGGTGATCCATCATGGTATAATGCACAGTTTGACAATATTACAGCATATATATATGGGATGTTTATGGCCAGTTAGTACAAACTATCGACTGTAAATATCAGCAAAAATGTTCATATCTGCCAACGCTGATCATGAATGGATGGACAGACAGAGTAATGGATAATTTAAATGTTAATCAATTTAATTTAGTCATCGATCTGAATGTCTGAATCCTGAATTGGATCAGACTGAATCATAATGGATGTAAGTAAATGCTCATGTGAATCAAATCGTCACTTGTGAATAGAAATTCATATTAAATCTAATAATATGTTCACAGCCTCAGCACTGACTGATCACTGAAGAACCTCTTCAAATCAGATCCATTCAATCTCCTCTCTCAAATAAAACACTGTTTAAACTCAGAGCTGAGGTCAAACAAAGAGAACATTGTTAAAACTAAAAGACATTAAACAAGTTCACACAGTAATGTGTTTTAATCTGGAGCCTTGAGAATAATAATCTATCTAATAAAATTTTCTATGGTTTTTGGTGCCATCCCATCTGGTCTGTGCATGTTATTTAGGTATACTGAACATTTTTGGTTCAGAAGGTGAACCCTGTTAGTGTCACCTTCTGACCCAGTAGATTCTCCATCAGGTAAAGTCTGCTTTTCCTTTAATTTTGATAGTGGTATGAATGCCAGAATCAGAGCTTCATATCAGGAGGTGATGGTTTTACACTCCCTCAGCAGCAGTCTATTGGAGTAAATTTGTCAGTAATATAAACTGGAAAAAAACTGATCCCATTTATTCTGGTCTTGTGGATTTACATTAACCTGTGGAAAAATGTTAATGATTTTATCGTTCCCAGCATTTAATCCCATTTCTCTCTTCATTATAGAAATAATGTTTTTGGTTGCTATTAAAGTAACAAGGATGGAGATACGTGCTTTCTTATTAATTTAATTTGGCCTTTTACTAAATTTCACATTCACAAGTATGTATATATATATATATGTATGTATATATATCTATATATATAGAGATTTATATATAGATACACAGCACATTTTGACAATTTACCCTTCAGAACCAAAAAAACAATCCATACAATTAATGAGTGCCATTCTTTTAAGGTGTTACCGTGATCGTCATCTGTCACTCTCACCCTCTTTTTGTTTTTATTTCTCACTTGTTTCATCTTCTTCTTCACTTGAGCTGTATCTGTACTGTGTATAACTTTTTGTTTAGCATTGGTATATGTTTCACTTGACGTTATGCTTGTAAATGTGACGAGTCTGCAGTGAGTAACTTTTTTCTGGACTGTTCCTGTCTTCATGCTGTGTCTCTGCTCCTGCAGCCTCCTCACTCCTGTGAGGGGGCGTGGCCTCTGGCTGCAGCAGCTCACCTGTGTCTGATCTCATAATCAATCACAACCATCGGCTGTTACTGAAGCCTCCCGTGGACTCATCACACTGCCTCACTCCCCTCTACCTGTGGTATTTTTGGCCTTCTCTCTGGTTCCTTGAGCTCACTGGTGCTTTAGTGTGTGTTTTTGGTGCACCTCTGTTTTTTTGCTCATGACTAACTGTGCTTCTTATTTGATCTCTTTCAGTGTCTCTGCTGTCACAGATTCACTCAGCCTCACTTCGGTCCCCCATCCCCCCTCTCACCCTTTTTCCCCTCTCCCAGTCCTGTCTCTGTTTGCTGTTTGAGTCCTAGAAAAACCTAAGGGACACATTCTGTCACAGTAAATTGTTAACTTTCAATATGTTTTTTTTTTAAATAATACACGAAGAAGACCAACTTCCGGTTTGTACTTCTGGTATGTATTTTACATATGGTGGTGGTCTTGTCCCTGCAGATGGGTTCCTCTCGATTAAAGCGGGGTACACACATAAAGATTATCGGGCTGTTTTTGTCACGACTTTCCCCCTTCCTGACCAAAGACGGCAAGTGCCAGATTGTCTTCTGTCCTATTAGATTATCCTGTGATCTGAGGTGTTGAGAGTGAATTTGTCCTGATAATCGGCTCTGAAACAGGTCGGGGCCGACAATCATAAACATTAAACTTGTTCAATATTTATGACCAAAAATCTTTGTGTATGTGGGGAAATCTGACAACTCCCGAGTCATGACTCCGTGAATGTAGCCGATCAAAAAGCGAGCTGACTGAGGAACAAGGAAACAGGCGTAAATAAAAACAAGCATGGCTGACCTGAAACATAAAGTTCGATGGACCTAAGAAACGGAGGACCAGCTCACGTCTTTTCTTTTGTTTAGTTCCCAATTTCCATCAAAAATAGTCCAAAGACCACCATCAGTCCCTCTTCTCGAATGTCCTCTCCCATGATGCATGTTGTGTATTCCAGTTGTCGCCACTGACAACGTTTATGGTTGTTGCTCTGCTTCTTCTTCTTCATTTTTGTTAGATCAGGTTTGATCAGATTTCTGTCTTGGAGGACTAGATTATAGATCAGTGGTGGGACAGAATGTTATGTGTGTGTTGTGTTGAGATTATCAGAGCACAACACAAACAGTACAATCAAAACAGCTCAATGCCCGATTTTTTTATCTTCATGTGTGGGCTTTCTGATAGATAAAACATCTCTTCAGATTTAGAAAATCCTTATGTGTGTACCCCGCTTCAGGAGGTATTTAGATCACATGCACATCGGCTGTGCTGCAAAAGGACATTATTGACAGACAACAACGGTAACAGCCACATCTTCAGTGAAAATGATCAGGTAGATGGTGGCTGCATCAGGCTCAACTTTAGACACGAGGATGAAAATCTCTCTTCTTCTCTTTCTCTGCTCTGTGTGAGAGCGTTTCTTAAATCAGTGAACGTTTCATTCATGTGATGTGCTGTTTGTTGAATGTTTTACCTGAATGATCAGACTCTGTGCAGGAGGGAGTGGATGGCTTGCATGAGTAAGGCCAGGGATGCCCTTCATTTCCTTCACGTTAAACTTCAGCCAAACAACCTGGCGGGGTTTTGCTCTCAGCTGGGACTGCACCGCTGGTGTCTGGCTGCTCAGTGTCCATCGTTCTTGTGATTAAATTAGCACCAGTTCACCTGCCGTAGTCGTTCACTGCCGTATATCTGGTGCACTTATTATTTGTTTTTGTTCAGGCCATCAGCTTTTTACTCAGTAACGGATGCAAATTAAAATGTAGCAAAGTACTACCAAGAATACATACTCAAGTAAAAGTTAAAGTACAGATTATTAAAAATACTTCAAAAAGTAGAAGTACACAATAAACCTACTCAATTACAGTAACGTGAGTAAATGTAATCTGTTACTTTCCACCTCTGATTACAGCTGTTTGTGAATCAGGGGTTTATAATTCTTAATGTCTTCAGGGTTTGTGCCATGATTGTGCAAATGTGGGAGGACAAACAACAAAAGGGATATTTAGAAGAATAATTTAATGAAGCTCTTCATAACAGAGGACATCTTGTACGCTGGAAATCAGTTTCATGTTTTGTCAAAGTGTCCCATAACAAGAAATTCAAACACTGGACAAAGTGACCGCTGGAAACTATAATTTCACCAAAGGATCATTTCACTGTTTTTACACCGACACATTCACACAGGATGGGTTACATTATTAAGTTTAAGACTTTTTCTGAACTTATCAGCATTATTATACACCAATAACAAAACAAGTATTAACACAAAAATGCATTTGTAATCTCAAACAGTAGTTCAGCTTTAAATGAATGTATTCCTTCTGTTTTTTCTGTAAATCAGCTCCAGGTGTGAAAAAATGACATGTTTATCGAGGGTGCTTCCACACCAACAGCTCGTTTGCTTGGTTTAAATTAAATGATCAAATTCATCATCATTGTTTTTGTCTTTTTTTCCTCAAATCTGCTTCCTCTATGTAAATTAATATCCCTGGTGGGGATACACGCCATCCCAAATATGCCCTGACTGAAGGTTTTTCCTGTGTCCAGCAGTAAATGGTCGTGTTTTCAAAGAATTGTCTTTTCGAACAGGTTTTTCAGGCCTGGAACAGCATGTCAGAACAACATTAAAAAGTATGCATGTGTCAGACTCAGGAGTTAAATTATGAAACAGTTGAACAGATGAATTATAGAAAAGTAAAACTATAAGTAAAGAATATTCAAAACACAAATTTTAAATGAATATAAGAACAAAGAGAAGCAGACTAACCCAGGACGGTAATGGCAGAGTCTGAGAAAATATAAATATATTGTCTTGTTATGTAATCATATGTTATGTAAGTATTATTTATAGGGGGAGTATTATGTTTGTAATTGTGTATAAGTAGCTTATAACATTTTATAGTCAGTATATTATAAGAAACATTAGCTTCTAAATAGGAGGTTGAATCTTGTAAATATTACAAATATGCTGAAATAAAAACCATATTGGTGAGACGTGGAAATACAACGAGTAGAATTAAATAAGTTTGGACTTCTTCCTTCTCCTTTTTGAGCATGTTGTCGTCAGCAGTTAACTTTGATAATTTTCTTTTGTTTTTGGGATTTGCATGTGTTTGTTTATGGTGACTACCCATGTTTGTTTTTGGCATGTTAAAAAAAAACATTTAATTCACACTGGTTTCAGCCCGAATTGACATTAGCAGATTGATTCCAGTGTTAGTAACACTGACCAAACGAAGTACCATGACATGATACTGAGAAGTGAACAATTTAGAACAATTTAGTAATATTTAGAACAAGCCAGGAAAGGAAAGCAAATGAGTTTGTTAGGTGATGAAAATAATCAGCCACCGCCAACTCTGGGCAGAGTGAGGGCCTCAAATTGTGTCCAGTCGAGCCTCATCTGAGGACGTTTGACACTTAGACTCCTCTGCCAATCACCAGCAAGAGATCAGATCAATGGACCAATTTCATTTACCAATATGTTTGACAGAAGGCCATTTGTCATTTTCCTTTTCAACATTCTTAATTTTATTTCCCTCATTAAGCAGTATTTGTTAAGTCAGCAGCTCAATGGTGCTGCCACTCACTGCGTCAGATAAATATATATTTCATTTTATTATTAATCTCATGATTAAGACTTTCTTTGTGGCATTAACATACAGTGTAACACAATTAAAAAGCATCATAAACTCTCTTCCTCCTTTACAAATATGAATCTATAGAGAATTGGTCTAAATAGATTCATTTCCATATTTATTTTGTTCTGAGAAATTCACACCCACGTTTTTTCAGAACAACTCTCCCAGATGATCTTGGTGTGAAAGCACCCTCAGTTTGTGAACCCAACGGTGAGTGAGATACTTCTGGACAGAACCACAGTGTCCTTGTTTAGAGGTCACCCTTTACTATCATGACTGTGAGAAAATGTACCTGAACTGTACTATTACTTTGTAGTTTGACCCATTTCCATCTGTTCACATGGAGGAGGATCTTACAACATAAACAGTCATTGATGAGCTTTCCTTAGTGTCCTTTAACAGCCACTACTGGCATGATTATGGTCTCAGTGGTAACACGCCTGTGTCTCTGTGTAAATATTTGTCCATGAACAAAAACTGAGTTCAGTATCAAAAATGTCTTGACTCCACAGTCCCAGTGAGGTATGTATTCATGTGGATCAGCAGTGCTTTATCTCTCCCAGTGCGTCTCCTCAGTCCATTACAGTTCTGTCACTGGTTCAGTTTAGTTACTGGTCTCTCCCGTCCGCTGTCGTACAAGTTATGTTTCCGTTGTTTCCTTCGGTTCATGGTGCTCAGGTCTTTGTCGAACACTTCTCCAGAGCGCAGAGCCGACACCAGGTCATCAAACTCCCCGCCCTCCTCCTCATTCGCTCTCTTCTTGGCCTTCTGCTCCCGGTCTTTCTTCAGCTGCACAGCAAGAGGAAACACTTAAAAACACTATTTTCAAATATCTGCCTTAAGTTTGTTGTTTGAGTGTCATGAAGACTTCTCACCTGTGCCTCCATGAGCGCCCGTCTCTCCTCCTCCTCCTTGCGCCGGGCCATGTTCTCGTTGTCCTGTTTGGCCTCGTGGAACGCTGTGAGGAACGTGTCGAAGATGCCGAAGAACTCGTCCGGTTGCAGGTTGGAGACTTCTCCAAAATGTTTTAGCGCCTTTTCAAACTAGAACCGGAGAATTGGGGAGTTATTTCTTTATATTTAAATGATTCACTGTCTTTGAAACAAGTTTTATGTCAGTGTAAAGGGACACCAACTTTGTTTTCTTTTTGTGTCTTGCCTCACTTTGAGTCCATGACAAGCAGATAGACACCATTCTTTGACTGTGCATGCAGTAACAAGGAAGACAAGGGCAGAGCTCTTCTACTAACATCGTTCTTCTATCCTTAAACAGAGGCTTTGTTTTGTTGACCGACTTCCGCAGTGATTTGTGCCAGAGATGTGACTTTAAATTTGTTGCAATTTGCAGGTAAGAATGGCTTGCAAACAAACAGCTCACCCACAATTGCGAATCAGTTTTCATCGTTCACTTAAAACAGCTGTTCAAAAGACTCGTTCACAAACGTCACATCTCTAGCACAAACCACCGTGTAAGTAGGTCAACAAAACAAAGCCTCTGTTTACGAATAAAAGAAGATAACACGATGATAGTAGATATCGTAACATAACGCAGTAAAAAATGAGTCACGACAAGCACAGAGGACCGTTTAGAGTTGCTGAAGAGTTTATCTGGTGACTGTAATCTCACGTCTCTTTCTTGTCACTGGATGTAGGGTCTAACGAATGGTGTCTATCTGCTTGTCATGGACTCAGGAGTGAGGCAAGACATGAAAACAAAAAAAAGTCGGCGTGGGATGGCGGTTTCACCCTGGATGCATGCGGCTGATGCTCATGAGACATTATGGCTTACATACCAGAACTGCATACTGCATCTCCGTGCTGTCACAGCTCAATCTTTCCATAAATATCACATTGTATCCAATTAATTAATTAATTAAGCTTCTATAAAAAAGTTCCGGAAGAAACACCAGAAATCTCCCCACAAGTGACCTGATCCACTGAATAACTGAGCAGGGAAACCTTCAGGGTGAAACACTCTGTATGAGCAAGGAGATATTCTTCACAGAGGTGACAGAGCTCTAATTCTGGGACATGTTCTCACTGTGGACATACTTGTGGTATTAAGGTAAGCATTGCTCTCTGTTATTCATTTTCATGTCTGCTTTGGCTGAGAAATGCATGTGACTTTAGGTCAAAACAGGCGAGCCTCCTTTACCCCAGATTTTTGCTGCAGGAGACGAACATGATGTGCGGCTCACACTGGCAGTCTGAAAGCCCTCTCTTCAAAACATACAGTGCCTGGCCAAAAAAAAAGTTGCCACATGGATTTTACTAAGCAAATAGGTACGAGCCTCCTATTGTATCAAAAATAAGGGCTGAACATAAGGGCTGAACACCTCCAAGGCCAAGGAGATGGACAGAGTCAGGCTGCATGGAGACACAGACATGCGTGGGCTTAAAGCCACAGCATTGGGAACTGCATTAAGCATCCCATTTGTTTGAGCTCATTTGTGATGCAGCACTTAAAACCAAACATTCAAAGGGGCCTCACTAGCGCCTGTAAATAGGCAATATGTAATCTAAAATAAGGTATCACACTGGTGACCTTATGTATGTGAATAAAAACACTCACCACTTGTTTGGCGTCGCTGAGTGACTCCTCGACCTCTGAGAAGCTGAAGGACGCCACAGTGATGAACTGACTGGCCACAGGAACAAACTTATCAGAAGGACCCGCTGAGGACTGAGCCTGCTGGTACTGGAGCTCCTAAAGATCACACACAGAGACATTTTTCATATATTTTATCTCCCCTGTGGCCCCTGATAGTTTATCTCTCTCAGTTTAAGAAAACATAAACGCTAGGGGACCCTTGAGCCTTTCAGTCAATGACGTTCCAAGTATTTGTCCAAATGTAAAAAATCAGTCATATGCTGATGATGTGGTATAGTATGCACATGCCAGACAAAAGCAAGCAACATGGGTCCTGCTTCTTACTGTAAAGACTGTTTCACACTGGATGCATTTTAATGCGATCATTCAGCTTTCAGACTGCCAGTGTGAGCCACAGCTCAGCCAAAACAGACAGGAAAATCAAAAACAGCGAGGTATGTTTCTCCAATCCAGCATCTACGTGTGAGATTTACTGTGCTCCATTTTTAGAATTTCTACAGCAGCTCATTACTGAGGAGATAGAGCTGTGACAGCAGGGAGATGCAGCCACAAACAGTGTTCTTTTTTGACTAATTAATTTCGTCATCGTTCTCATCAACAACCTTTTTCCCCTGACAAAAACTAGACAGTAACTAATAAAAACAAGTGCACATGGACAAAAACTAAAACTTAATTAACTGACATTTTTGTCAACAAATAAAACTAGACTAAAATGTTTGACAGAGACTTAATCCAATCAGACCTAATTTGGTCATGTAGAAAGTAGGGACAAGTTAGGAATATATCCAATCACAGCTGCTTTGGTTGTGTGGAAAGGTTGGATGAGTTAAGAGGGACATCCAATCACAGCTGCCTTAGCTTGGTGGTGGTGGGATAAGTTGTGGAGCGATCCAATCAGAGCTCCTCTCTTTATGAATTGATATATTCATGTAGAGCAGGTTCACTGTTTGTTGTCAGTTCTGGTATTGTAACTGAGATGCTCTGCCAGGTAGCCTAAATAAAGGTGACTGCATTTCACACAAAAGTTCAATTTGTTTCTGTTCATTTATACATTCAGACTTTACTAGCATTCAATAAAGGGTTATTAGATGTGTCATTTTATCCAAGTGTAAAACATGACTTCAGAAATTCAAGGAGACATAAAAAATGCCTTACACTTTACACTTCATATTTTAGTCGACTAAATTTACAGCAGATTTCATCGACTAAAATGTTGTGAAATTTTACCAACTAAAACTAGACTAAAATTAAAACAATTTCAATGACTAAATTATGACTAAAACTAAAAGATATTTTAGACAAAAGATTATAACTAAAACTAAATTAAAAAGTGTTGTCAACATCAACACTGGCCACAACACAGCACACACACACACGGTATGGAAGCTCGTCAGGCACATTCATCCAACATGAAACCACTGTAAGAGTCTCTGAGGAGAGACTTGATGAGGCAAAACAATTCAAACTCTAAGACTCTTTCATTTTAGAAACACCAAAAACATCTAACAGATGAAATCACTCTGGCATTACCAGTCAGACTTTTTATCTCACTCACCTCTTCAACGCCCTTCAGACCAGACCGCAGGTTACCGATGTCTTTCTCCAGCTCCGTCATGCTGAAGAGACAAAAACAGACGAAGAAAGACAAAGAAGGTCATTGGACATCAACAGTTACATTTAAAAAGGTCATATGTCACCTTTAACCAGCTTTATGTATTTGATAATAATGACAGAGTACCTTCATAGTCACTAATGTTTAAAAAACCTTGTAGTTGAGTACCTCTGATCCACCTCTATTCTCACTCTGTCTGAAACGCCCTGTCGGAGCTCCTGTCTCTACAAAGGTGAACCCTCCACACTTTGCTCGCCGCATCAAGACACACTGCTTTGCATATTTTAATTAGTGAGTCTTTCCATACCAAAAATTAACTCCATAATGTTTATTTATTATCAATAAACCATTATTTTTAGCTTCAAGTGTGCACTGTAATGATGAAAACTTAAATATGGCATTGAACACATTTTTCAGGAAACTAAACAAACTGGTCTTAGTTGTGTTTTGAACATAATCAGAGTAGTTATGTCAATTATCTTTATACAATTGGTTAACGTAAAGTTGGTCAATTTCATAACTTAAGCTGACAAAACTTAAAGCAATAGGTGTAGGGTCAGGTGTGGTCAGGCCAAGTTCTGAGAATATGTATAAACACTGAATTTCCAGAATTAAAGTTCAGTGAAGCGCTATGTGATCAGCCACAGCAGCTATGTGCTTCTGTGAACCTGAGATCAAGTCCTGCCTGAGACTGTCTTTAGTTCAGGTAGTTTTTCTCGCAACTCAAAATTATCAGTTTGGACCTAAAACTTAAAAACCAATGCAGAGAGTTACCTTGAAACTATTAGTTTTCTAAACTTGTTTTTTACAGTGTGCATTTCAAATATTCAGCAAGAAAAGCGAGTTGATGATGACAACGCTTCCTCGTCTCACACTACCACTACAACTGCTACCCACCCAATGAGTTGTTGTTTTCAAAGAAATGTGGTCCTGATCTGCTAAAAATGCCACTGAAGCTGTCAGCATCTATGTTAATCCCTAGACGTGCAGTCACATCCTGCTGTCGTCTTGCTAGGTCCTTTCTCTTCCTGCTCGAAAGGATGTCGATTGGGCCGTTTTGTTTGGGCTGCTCACAGTCGTTGTAGATTGCAGCTTGGCAAGTGTATACGCTAAAGGAAACTCCTACGGCATCCCAGAGGACCTCATCTACTTCTTCCCCATTGAGATCAAGAACACATTACAGTCTGTTATCAGGCAGATCCAGCTGCTGCCCAGGGTTAGTGACTTTGGAAAGCACACAACTCACATCACGAGCTTTTGCAAAAAACATTGGTATTATTGAGAGAATCATCCAGCAGGGCTTTGAAGCTGATTTTTTTGATATACCATTTCCTTTATCCACTTCTGCATGCCAACTTCAATGTTACCGCTGCATCATATACACTCTAAAAAGTTAGTTAGCATTAAAATTCAGTTTCGGTCAACATGTTTTTAATGCAGTCATCTTGGCAGCTCTGGTAATCAGATTAGTTTGACTAGGAATCCAAAAAATGCTCGTGATTAAGCAGAGTACACACATAAAGGTTATCGGGCTGTTTTTGTCCCAACTTTCCCCCTTCCCAACCAAGTACGTGATTACCAAGGACCAAGATTATCCTATCAGATTATCCTGTGGTCTGAGGTGTGTTCAGAGTGAATTTGTCCCGATAATCGGCTCAGAAACAGGTCGGGGCCGACAATTATCAATATTAAACTTGAACAATATTGTTCAATATTTAAGACCAAAATTCTTCATGTGTGTGGGGAAAGTCGACATCTCCGGAGTAATGAGTCTGTGATTTGTGACAGGAATGTAGCCAATCAGGAAGCGAGCTCACTGAGGAACAAGGAAGCAGGCGTGAATAAAAACAAGCATGGCCGACCTGAAACAAAAAGTTCAGTGGACTTCCGAAATGGAGGACCAGCTCACGTGTTCACGCTGTCTCCAGGATTTTTACCACAGTCTTTTCTTTTTTTCAGTTCTGGATTTTTCTGTCAAAATTAATCCCAAAACCACCATCATTCCCTCTTCTCCTATGTCCTCTTCTATGTTGTGTATTCCGGTTGTCGATGTTTCTTCTTACTCATTTTTATTAGATCAGGTTTGATCAGATTTCTGGCTTGAAGGACTAGATTCTAGATCAGTGTTGGGACAGAATGGTTCTGTGTGTGGTGTGCTGTGTTGAGATTATCGGAGCACACCACACACAGGACGATCCAAACTGTTTAATGCCTAATTTTTTATCTTCATGTGTGGGCTCTTTAACAGGTAAAAAATCTCTTCAGATTTAGAAAATCTTTATGTGTGGACCCCGCTTTGGTGTTCAGACAGTGAGGATTCAGTTTTTTGCTGGTTTGCAGAACAAATGAAGGTCATGTCGCCATGGGTCACCACCGTGTCAAACAACAGTGAGCAGATATGCAGCAGCAGAGAGGTGGAGATCATCTGCTGGAGTTTCCTCACACTTTAGCAAATACTGATCGAGAAAATGCTGTTAATCACAAAACAACCCCTAATGTAAACTATACAATACAATAGCCTTTGACTATTCTGTTTTCACCACTTAACACCAAAAAAGTGTGATCTTACTTGACTTTAGAAGCTTCTGGAACATTCGTCAGCTCTTCACTGAATGAAGTCACCTTTGGATATTTCTTCTCCAGGACGGTGATCATGTAGTGCAGCAGGGTGATGTGTCTGCATGAGATAAACACGGAAAATCAGTTTACTCTCACGTCTCTGCAGCTCCAGTAACAAGCTGTGGGTGTGTTTTCTTTGAAGAGATGCAGTCATCCATACTTGTCGATGCTGGACTTGGTGTCGGCGATCTTGTTCAGACTGGACACTTTAAATCCAAAGGCGTTTCCTCTCTGTCCTTTGTTCATGAAGTTCCCGAAGGCCAGGACGACCTCGAGGAGCTGACGGAGATTCTTACTCTTAAGAACTTCCTGCGATGCCAGATTCAGAGCTGAGACACAGAGAGACAGAGGAATTATCACTGATTCAGAGACTCTAATAAATAATTGTGATTAGAAACACGTTGACATGGTGGTATCGCAGCTCTTTTATATGAAACATTCACTTTGTTGGTACAAAAAGATTTACTGATTATTTAGGATGAAAATAATCACCGTTAATTTTGGGTTTGACTTCAGACACTCGTTCTGCAAACTTCTTCTTGAAGTAAAGAGACTGCAGTCTTTGTTGATAGTGCTTGATGCTGGAGGACAGAAAAAGACAAAGTGTGAGAGGACAAGGAGCAGAGGAGTGTCTGACTGTAGCAGCTGGAGGACGTAGGACTGTATTTACAAGCTGCTTTACAGAGAACAGGTGGGATTTTTGTACATTTAAACCAATCAGCAAGACATTTCTGATTTTAGCTTTGATTCATTTACTGTTCACTGTTCATTGGATTATTTTGATGGTAAATGGTTAATGGACTATATAATGGCTTATTCGCTCTTCTAGTCTTTTGACCACTCAAAGCTGCTTTTCACCACAGGTCACACTTACCCTCTTACATTCAATCACTGATGGTTCTGAGTTTCTGTTAGTTATCCATCAGTTTTAACTAACACATTGCGCCACTGACGCAGAGTGAAGGTAACGATGGACAGATTGATAAACTGGTGTATGGATTTAAAAGAGATGATGTATTAGTCAATAGTTAAATGGATTGGTGAATGGCAGATGTAAATGGAGATGCATTGATGCAGAGACAGTCAGTGATTGTTTCATCTTGCAGAGGCTGCTGGTGGGGCAGTTGGATAGTCCGTTTGGTCAGTAATCAGGAGGTTGCAGGTTCGTGCCCAGCTCCGGGCGACACATGGTGATGTGTCCTTGGGCAAGACACTTACCCCCAAGTTGCTCCAACTCCCACTGCTGCATCAGTGGTGTGTAAATGGGCATGAAAGGGTGTGAAAGTGTTAGCTGATACTGATAGATAACTAACATAGAAACTCTGAACCATCAGTGGGTGAATGTGAGAGCGAATGGGTGTGACTTGTGGTGTAAAGCAGCTTTGAGTAGTCAACAGACTAGATAAAGATATATGCTCAAGTCCATTTACCGTTTACTGCAGCATCACGTTTGTTTCTGAGGAAGAACGAAACAAGTGTAGAAAAATGAGACCTGCAGGTCCAGCTGATTCAATTTTCCCCTTCTTGCCAGCTGCCTGCCGACTTCCAGCCAACTTCCAGCCCCCCCCCCAACGACTCTAGAGTTGTGCCTAAACTCCACTGAAAACATGCCCATTCATGCTTTTGAAAGTGTTAGCTGATACTGATAGATAACTAACATAGAAACTCTGAACCATCAGTGGGTGAATGTGAGAGCGAATGGGTGTGACTTGTGGTGTAAAGCAGCTTTGAGTAGTCAACAGACTAGATAAAGATATATGCTCAAGTCCATTTACCGTTTACTGCAGCATCACGTTTGTTTCTGAGGAAGAACGAAACAAGTGTAGAAAAATGAGACCTGCAGGTCCAGCTGATTCAATTTTCCCCTTCTTGCCAGCTGCCTGCCGACTTCCAGCCAACTTCCAGCCCCCCTCCCAACGACTCTAGAGTTGTGCCTAAACTCCACTGAAAACATGCCCATTCATGCTTTTGCAGGGTGTCACCATGAGATGGTGCTTCCCTCACAAGATGACATAGCCAAAACCTTTTCCTTAGTTAGTAAATCAGCTGACAAATCAACTGAGAGCCAAGTTGACTTCACAAATTCACCCAAAAATGGCCCAGAGTTTTCAGTCTGTCTGTCAGGATGGGCAGGCCCTGTCATGGACCTGTCATGTCAGGGGAAGTTTTAGTTTTAAGAAAATACACTTTTGCTATCGTTTATCTCAAAAGCAATTTCTCATTGATAAAATGAGTTCGTATTTCAGACTGCTCGCACTTTCAAAAGTGGAGCATAAATATGGACAATTAAGGATTCTACTCTGCGGTGCACCATGATGAATGATGATATTGACTCATCAGACCAGTGAAGACGCACAGCTCTAATGGATGGATGGGTTATTTGGATGGTCTGTGTATAGCTTGATGGATTGATTATTTATTGAATACTGACTACACATGCACAATATTGAACTTTTTTATCAGGCCAAACTCATCATCAACTCAGACTGATTCAGATATTTTCTTGTTGAGAATATCCAGGTACCATTTAACTAAAACTGACCCACTTCTTACTCTGTTGCAGTTAATCTGTTAGAATCAGATACAAAACAAGAAAACATTTGATTTTCTAAGAAAGGATACGGTTGATTTTTAAATATTGATATTTAGCGATGATGTTGTCAAACACTGAGGTACATTCTGCCAATATAAGGGATAAATTCAGCTGATAACCATGGCCAGTATTCATTATCTACTGATAATGATAATGTGCAGATAACATCCCACATCTCTAATATCAACTCTTGAGAAACTTTATCAGCCAATGTGCCGAATATGCTTGTGGTGCATTTAGAAGTGTGTGAGAGCCTGTGTGTGTGTTCGGATTTCATGTACCTGCTCATTTCGTAGAGAAAACGATCTGCTTTAGCCATCCGATCCAGCTCGTGCTTGTGCTCCTCCAACAGCTCGATGTCGCTCTTCTCTGGAACAAACTTCAGCAGCTTCACACACAAACAAACAAACAAACAAACAAACAAACACACAAACACACTGAATGTGAGCAGTGCAGGGACAAAGTCACTGAAAACAATTAATAAAATATACAAAAAGTAAATATGTATTTCAAACAAAGTCTGAGCCAGAATTAGAAATGCTGTGACCTTTGACCTCCAAATCAAATCAGGTAACCTTTCAGTCCAAATGTAGCTTTGAATAGTTTGCTAAGAAGATTTTAGTTTAAGGTGACCTTTGACATTAAAAATACAAACAAATCATCCTCAAAATCAGTGAAAAATTTGTTCAAAGCTTCTGTTTAATTACCAAGACATTTACAAGATAGTACATTCACAAGAACGGCCAAGACAGACGTACAGTAAGACAGACAGACAGACAACCTTAGAAACTACAGCCTGGGGGCCATCTGGGGCCCTCGGTCTGTTTTTTATTGGCCCTTGGCTTATTCTAAAAACAAAATGATATTTGCTGGATTAGGATGTACAGTTTGCGTTTGAGTTTACTTCTTAGTTTTTTCGCTAGATCAAAATTAATGAATTAACTAATCAATACTTTGTTTTTTTACATTCAAAATGATCAAATCTTTAATGAATGAATACAAAAGAATTAATGCAGCATGTCTGAATGAACCGTACTCATATGATAAGCCATCGAGTCCATCTCAAAATCCAAATGACTAAATCTGGTGCACAATTTAGGATAGATCAATCAGGTTTAAAGATCTAGAGCGAGCAGGGTCCAAGCAGACCTTCCTGAGATCTGATTGGCTGCCCCAAATTCCCTCAATTACTTGCTGCTTGCTTTGTCAGGCAACTATTGACTGAAATAATTGAAAGTGGCCCACCAGGCCTAGATTATGTCTGATTTTGCCCCTTAAATAAAAAAGTTTGGACACCCTTGGCCTGAAAGCATAATGCTCCCAGCCCTCACCATCACACATGGACATATGAAGGACACCGGGGGCAGCACATTATAAAAAGCATAGGGCCCAAAATAGGTCCAGGAGGTAGAGAGGGCCCTGCAGAGTACCTGCTCCAGCATGTCTTTAGGTAAATCCTCATGCTCGTCCATGCTCAGGATGGCATGTCGGATCTCTTCGTTGCTCAGCTTTAGCCTGAAATGAAATGTGAGGTAAGAAAGGACAAAGAAATAATGAGTTTAACTTCGGTTTCCCTTTGTCCAGCAGGTGATTTAATTATAAGAATACTAATGCATTTATTTATAGGTGCCATTCTCAGCATTGAAGGTCACCTTACAGGGCAAAGTTAAAAACAAAATACATACCAAGATGAGAAGAGGATCAATAAATAAATAATTAAAGATACAATAACTCAATCGGATTTAAAGACAATCAGACAGAAAATGCCTTTTTGAAAAGATGTTTTTTAGACCCGATTTGAAGATGGAGAGAGTCAACAGGGTCACAGTGAGGTGACTGGAAGACCTGAGGCAGCGAGAGGCTGTGCTGACGTATAAAAGCTCAGAGACACAGACAAGTGAAGTTTTAGACGGCCTTGAAGGTGAGGAGCTCTTGAAGTCAACACAGTATGGAGTGATGCCCAGTGATGTGATCAGTGGAGGAGGTTTGGACAGATTTTTGGACAAGTTAAAGTTTCTGGAGGGATTTCTGAGGAAGACTAAAAAGAAGCAAGCTGCAGTAATCGATCGGGGGTGTAAGCAAAGGGTGATCAAGGACAGCTGTGGTGTTTGGAGTGAGGGAGGGACGAATGCGGTTGATGTTGTGTAGGTGGAAGTCTGCAGACTGTTGTTGATGAGCTTGGAAAGACAGGGTGCTGTCGAGGACGACACCCAGACTCTTAACCAGTGGGTGCTGCTGTAGGCAGACGCTAATGCCACAAACTTAAGTCCTACATGTGAGCCAATTCATGCAGCAGACTTTTGCCAAAACAAGTCAGAAGTGGAACAAAATATCCTTTCCATCTTTAAATGCTTTCAGCGTGGTTTATAATTTAATGAAAAAATGCTGTCCAAATCTGACAGAAGTGTGACTGAAGCTGTTAGCACCCATGCTAATCCCTTTAAAAGCAGTCACATTGCTGTCATCATGCTTATAGCTCCCGCCTCTTTCGGCTCCAGAGGAAGCTGATTGATCCGTCTAATTACAAAGAATGATCAAGTGGATCCAGCTGCACTGCAAGGCAAGTGTGAAGTCATTGTATGTACATGTTCTCCTTTGGGGTCTATGTGAGTTAGCAGGAGCATGAAGACTTGCATCATCTGCCTAAAGCTGTAAGACGACCTTGGAACAAGTTTTAGGCAGATCATTCTAGAGCAGATGGAAAAAAGGCTAAGAATTAACCCTACAGGAACACAAATGCTTTCAAAGAAATATCTCAGCTGTCATTAAAAAACACCTTCACACACACACACACACACATCTACACACAAACACACACACACTGACCTTGACAGCAGGATGTTGCAGTTCTGTGCTCGACGTCCATCAATCACCGACAACTCCTTCACTTTCTTTGCAAAAGAGTAATCATCCTCAGTCTCCTTCTGTTGATATGAATAGAAAATGTGATATTAAACACAACAACAAGATCAAAATATATAATCTGACAGATTAGCCCATTTCTATACCATTTAGATAGATAGATAGATAGATAGATAGATAGATAGATTAAAACACACAAAGACTTCATCAAACATTAATTCAGCACTCAGGCACAAAACAAGCACACACTGATCAGATTATCCTTAATTCTGTTTTTTTAAAGCCTCTAAAACAGGGGTCAGCAAGGCCAAACCTGGACTGCCAGTAATGATTTTTGGCCCTTGCCATGATCTGGAAAATAAGTTTTATATATGTATTTATCATTTTTCTTATCAAACAAAACTTTGATGATCAGTAACAGACGAACGTCAAGGCCTTAGGCACAGCATCTGCAGACAGCTGACTCCTCCTCCTGCTGCAGCCTGCATACCAGAGTGAAGTCACAGAGAGACAGAGACCTTTATTTTCTGCAGATTAAGGATGATTTTTTTTAATTTAGGAGTCTGATCATCTGATTAACCAGAGTGCTTCTGTGGTGAGAGAGTTTTAATGCAGACGTGATGAGGGGCAACAAACACAAAGAAACAAAAATGTGCTGCATAGCGCTGGAGAAGTTTGTTCCCATGACACAGAACCTCACCCTGAGGGAGCCCTTATTAAAGTAATAATGGTATATTTTATTTCTTATGAACCTAAAGGCGGACGCTCTTTCCTGATGAGAGATCGCTGCAGAAGACAAATAAACAGCACAGAGCTGTAACACATGGAGAGAGCTATAGAGCAGAGCAGGTGAAAAAAGAGAACAGAAAAAACAACTTCCTAAATCTGAAGTTGTCGTGTTTTTAAACCGTGACAGTAAATGCTCCGTGGTGAGTGAGAGGGAGATGACAGACAGGCTGAGAGGATTTATCGTGTTCCTGTTTTACTTTTTTCATCAAAAGTGTGAGATAAAGCAGTCTTGCCCTAACATTGCCTCCGAGCTGCCTCTGTATTCCAACATGGATGAACAGAATGTGTAATAATATTGGATTAACTTTTTGAGTACTTTCTTTTCAAAGTACACAAAAATAAGCTTACACAAAAAAGTACACCGTAAAAATACTCCATACTGCTTGCACATGTAGTCCAAGAGGTCCTCTTTACATTGATACCAGGTTCATCAGGTACAAATGGAAGAAAATGATTTATTTTATTTTCATATCTGTCAAAAAGGCTCAAAATGAACCTCTTCATGCAATCATCGACCCTAATTTGACACAATACTATTACACATTCTCATTCATTCATTCAATCATGTAGAAAAAACGAAGCGTGTTTGATCCAACCTTAAGTCAAGACTCCTTTACTTCACAGTTTTGATGGAAAAATGAAAACAGGAACATGATGAAGTCGCTCAGCCTGTCTGTCATCCCCTCTCACTTGGCACGGAGCATTTACCGTAAAGGCTCAAATATATGAGCACTTCAAATTTAGGAGCTGCTGGCTGGACCGTAGTGTCTCTCGTCTGTCTCTCTCTTGCACAGCGCCCCCTGCAGGCCTGGAGCTCTTCTGTTGTTGTACTTGGTTCTGCTGCGTTTCTGCTCTTGAGGGTGTTTTCCTCTGATTGAACTGCATCGAGATGTTGTCGGCTGTTTCCCCTCGTCAGCCGCGGTAGTAGATGCATATACGTATTAAACAGAATAATGAGGGTAACTGTTACGGCCCTAGCTGTTTATTGTGATTATATGATGTTATTTGTTGAGATCCTCTCTCCTGTTGTGTGTGTGTGTGTGTGTGTGCGTGTGTCAGGAGTGAGTGGTTTGTCCGCAGGAGGATCTCTGCTGGCATGCAGGTGGCCTCCTGTGATTGGCTGGGGAAGTAGGACCTGCGGAGGGAGAAGGGGCTTCCTATTGGTCCAAGAGCGAGCCAGGGCACATTAAAAAAGCCTCAGCCTGGAGACAGACACCAGCATTCTCTGACTGCACCACCACATGGCTCTCGGCCTCTAGATTTTGCTTTGATTAACTTTGTAATTGATAGTTTGTAGTTTTTGAAGAAGTTCGTTTTTAGGGTGATTCCTTATTTTGTGTGTAAGCTCTGGATACCTTTTGTTTTTCTACCCTGTTTTGGTTTAAGAACTCGTTTTTCTGTTTGTCTTCGTAAATACCTTTTGCCTTTGGTTTCTTGAATAAATTGTGTAAATTTTGAAGATTGGTCTAGTGTTTGGTTTTGGGGATCGAGAAGTGACATCCCTTACACAACTTCTTTTTCCTCAAAGATGTTACACACCTTTCCCCTGGATTGGTGCATAACAGCAAGGCAGCGATTTGTGCCAGTGTGTGATTTATTACCTGCGGTTTCTGGTACGCTGAAAAGGTCCTCTGAAACTCCTCCAGATCCAGAACTTTAAAAACCTTCAAGTCATCAATGTCCTTCCAGATGGTTCCTTCGATCTTGTTCTGAAATAGAAAATCAAGAGTAACTTTAACTCAAGCTCCAAGTGTTGATCAGTACAAAATCATTCTGGAGTTCATGTATCTCCTGTTTGGATTTTCTGCCCAAGCCCCAGGAGTCCTTCCCCTTCACCCAGGTGGGGTTGGGCTGGGCCTGCTTTTTTTGTTTTTTTGCCTTTCTTTTGTGAGACTAGCAAGCTGTGTTTCTACCGAGCGGTCTGGATCAATCGGCGCAGTATAGTGTGCACTTCTAGGTGTCGAAAAGGACAAAAATAGCTGCGTATCCACTGAGCAATCTGGTTTGACTCAATCCAGCTCAACCCCAACAGAAGGCTGCCAAAAAACTAGGATGGATCAGTTATTGTTTACAGTTCTCTGAGTTTGACAGTAACACCTCTTACCGAGTCAAACTGAACCAGACTGCTTTGTGGACTACTTTGTCACCTACATGTTGGGGTACCAAGCCAGTCTCACAGGGTGGAGCTAAAAACACTGCAGTCTGTCGATTGGTCACGAGAATTGTCACTTCCCATGCAGCTATATCAAACAAAAAGAAAAAAAAAATTCACCCATGGATCCGAGCAAGCAATATATTTCACAACGTTTGTCACAAAGAATGTCGGCACAATGCTGCACGGAGCACTTTGGAGGTGCACACCTTCTTCCCGTTATTGGGGGGTGTATGAAGTAGGTGGTTTGACCATCACCTTCTGGCTCGACTATGAAGCCAAAGGGGTGAAAGACGTCGGGTTTGTATTGGGCTCAGTTCATCGGCTTTAGGGGAGAGGCCTCGGGTAGGGTCCAGCTGATTTTTTGGGCCTGATCTACACTCTACCCTGGAGCTACTTGATGGTATTCTCTAAAAATGTGACACGACAGCAGTTTAAAGTGTCGTATTGTTGTCTGTATCAATGAAATAAGAGCAGCCTGGTTTTTCTTGTACCTCGGGCAGTTTGCTCCAGTTGAAGGACTTCAGCGGGTTTTCTGGTTTTGGGATGTTCTTCTTTGGTGAACTCACAAAAGGAGCTCCAGGAGGAGGAGGAGGAGGAGGAGGAGGAGCAGTTCCAAAAGCTGGAGGGCCCCCTGGTGGAGGAGGAGGGGGAGGAGGTGGAGGAGGTGGAGGAGAAATGACGGATGGGGCAGAACCAGGAGGAACCGGTCCACTGGGGGGCACAGGAGGTCCACCAGGAACACTGGAGCTCTAACAGGAGAAAACAGAGCATGATCTGAATGGTGCTGCATGAAGAACGCGCTGGTTGATGTTTTATTCTGCAGCCGAGCGTACGCTGCTGAGCTGCTGTTGCTGCTGCTGCAGAAGAGCCGAAAGTGACGCCACTTCCTGTTTCGCCATCTTCAGGTCGTTGCTCTCCCGCTCCAGTTTGTCCTTCATCTTGTTCAACATCTCCACCATGTCCTCCTTCTCCTTGTTCTTGGCCTCACACTCCCTCTCCTTCTTGTCGTAGCGCTGCTGTAAGTTCTGATGTTCTGAAGACAAGGTGAGATAATCAGAATTTAACAGTATACGATTTTACAGGATAATAATTATTTTACAGTATTATACTGTGATTTCATAGAGTAGAAAATATTTTACTTAACATTAAACAGTATAATACTGTAATTTTGAAGGATACTACTAATTTTTTCAGAATAATACTGTGATTTCATAGAGTAAAAAACATTTTTTCTGAACAATACTGTGAGTTAACAGTATAATACTGAGATTTTAATCATAAAAAATACTAATTTTACAGTATGAAAAATGTGAATTTACAGCATTATAAAGATTTTACTGAAGACATTTGTAATTTTACAATGCAATACTTCAATGATGATAATGATACACAGGATAAAACTGAATTTTACAGGATACTGCTCATCTTTTGGTATAATACTATGATTTGAAAAGGGCCACACGGTCATCAGAGACAGTCTGCTTCCCAAACCAACACCATCACGTGTTGGGACATATTAGTTTTTTTCTATGCTATTTTCTATTATTTTCTCTTTTAAGATGATTGAAATCAAAACATACGTAATTCTTTTGTCTATTTGTCTTAATAAAAATGAAAAAACAGACTAAAAACAGATACCAACTGGAGGTGATCATACAACCAACTTATGGATTAACAAAAACACTTTATCATCACCAAACAAACAGAAACTGACAAAGACAAACGGGTCATTAGACCCACATTACATTATATATTATTAAGCTCAACTGCCCTAAGTATAACTAATAACTAGTATAACTACTTAAAAAAAGGAAATTGAAATTAAAAAGCATTTCTAGACAACTTAGATTAAATAACTAAATAAGAATGAACTGTAACATATTCAACACTCAGCTTCAATAAACCTTTATTCTTCATAAAATCTTCTCCCAAAATAAAATGTTTCAGGAAGCCTTAAATCTGTTAATGTTTAAAGATTTTACTCCTGTTGCCTCGTGGATGAAGACCTTTCCCAGTAAAATGAGTAAATTAACAATAAAAGTTTCTGTAACATCCCCAAACATGACGGAGAAAAACTCCAGCTTTAAGTTAAGTGAAGTTAACACATATTTTGAACATCTTCCCTGAATGTTGAACGTCTTCTGTCAGTGTCTGTGTGATTTTAAGAAAGAGCAGAAACAGAAGCAGCCTGCAGAAGCGTTCATGAAGTCTCTGGAGTGTCGTGTGTTTGAAGTTGCTGACGCTGAAATGTGTTAAGGCCTCATTTCACTTGGAGATCCAGGGGAATCCATGAAGAATTTATATTTGTATTGTATCAATAAAATTGTGTAAATTCACATCTTAAGAGAAAGAGGAATATTTGTTTAAAACAATAATAACATCTTCGCTGTATTATGACGCAAAGCCAGTGTATGTTTGTGTTTTTACCTTTTCTCATTTTATCTGCTTGTTCTTTCCACTTTTTCACCTCATCCTCCTTCACCAGCCTAAGAACAAAGTACATGGACAGAAGTTTTACGACTTAAGAAAAAACATCTTCATCCTTCCCATCCCTGTCACAGTAATCATTCAGTGCCTGTGGCTGAAGTCAGATCCTCACAAACTCACATGCGAACAATGTTTTTGACGTTGAAGTCCTCGAGTGGAGCCACGTCTGGGTTTTCTCCTTTATCAGTCTGCAGGACCAGCTGCTGGATGATCCGGTCCAGCAGAACCCAGTACTGAAGAGTGGCCGTGCTCTGCTTATCTGCGCTCACACAGATGAGATTCATTTCAGGATGTTAGTGATAAAATGTGTATAATGGTGTGTGAGGCTGCTGTGTCTTACAGGGCATCATGAGGCAGTGCTGCAGAGCAGACAGGAAGTGAGGATACGCCGCGGTGTGCTTCAGTTTGTTCCTAATCAGCTCAAACATTGCACTCGCACTCTTCGTGTCTACATGGACCTGAAAAAATAATAAAACAAGGTTCAGTGAATTATATTCATAACAAAGGATTCAATCTTCTACAGCCTCAGTTGATATTTTTTATTTTAATCCCTGATAAATATCATCACTGACATGCAGTGAAGGAATAATCCACTAACTGAGCTGATACTAAAGTGTAACAGAGACTGAGTGCACTGCCACAAGACAGAGCTGTTATTATTTTCACCAGTATTGAGTCTCTTGGCTTGAAACTGACACAAAACTCGTCTCCTTACTGTGACAAAGAGAAGTGAGAATGAACTTCTCTGTGTTACAGCAGGTTGACACCATGATGACTAAATCTAAAGACAGTGACGGGCAGGTAACTAATTAGACGACAGACGACAATCTTCGCTCCATCTTTCACCGACACAAACTCTAGATATAAATAACTCTTTACGAATTTTAAGAAGAGTTCATGTTTCCCTCTTATCTTCTATGTTACAGATCAAGTGGATAAAACTTTCCAGTTTCCAGCCAACTTCCAAGTGCCCAGATCCCTCAGAAACACGCTCGTTCGTGCGTTTGCAGGGCGTCTCCCTGATGGAGCTTCCCCAGAGCTTCAGCCTTTTTCTTCGTTATCAGAGTGACTTCCAAATCAACATAATCTTGACATCACAAATTAACACAAACATGGCCTGAAAACATTCAGGGTGGGTAGGACCCACCAAGGACCTGCCATGGACCAGCCAAGATCCTCTCAGGTTTACGTGGCTGTATCTGTACGTTCACTTTGGCTACTTGTCACTGCTCATCATTCACCAAATGACAACGGCCCATGGAGGACTATATAATAATAAAAGCCTGTTCTTACGTTGCTTTTATCATATTAGGTATCAGTATTATTAAAAACTAGATCAAAAGTGTTTTTGCAGCTCATGTGGGAAAATGCTGCTCTTGTGCCAACTTCATAAAAGCAAAACAATGTAAATTAAATCATAAACACACAAACTTTGTGATAAACGATGCGCTCTCAAATCTGAATATTTCTTTAATTTGTGAAAAGCTATATGCTTTTTTAGGTTTACAAAGGTTAATAAGGTAAAGAGTTATATGTAATTATTTGATCAATTCTACTTTTACATCACAATTTTGATTAGAAGAGAAAAAAACACTAAGAAAGACAGAAAGAACAAAACCTTTTTGTTTTGGGGTTAAATGTGAAGACATTTGACATTTTTCTGAATTACTCACAGAATCGAACTGCTTGGACATCAGCAGCTCATCTTCGTTCCTCAACATTTCAAAGAAGTCCAGATGTCTGAAACAAGTGAACATTCACAAAGTGAGGACTGAGAGCATTTTGAAGGGATGGTTCAGTATTTTTTCTTTTTGTCAAGATTATTTTTTGGGCTGGATTCGAACCTGGACCAGCAGAAGCATGTATATGAGTCATACCTGGTGCTTACCACTTCACCAAACCAGCACCCGAACACTTTAGTTTTCCTCCAGGAAGTCTTTGTGTTCAGCACTTTTTAATGATGCAGCAAACGGCTACGTGCTCTTCCACTTGAGTGCATCGTTTCTGCTGATCTGCTGTTTCGCTCGATAGACTCAGGAGGAAACATCAACGGCACAGGAAACTAATACTGAACCATTTATTAGTGATAAGTCATAAAGTGACCTTTATGAACCAGAGTATACAGAAGAAGAAACTCTTCAGACTGAGATCCAGCAGGCTGAAAGAGAGAGGGGACAAACTTCTGTGGAAACTGAGGAGCAGCAGAGATCTGGAGTTACCTGGTGCAAGCCCACAAACCTTCCTGTTGTTGGGTCTGAGTTAGAGGTTAGCGTACAGAGCTAACAGCTATCTGATGAGCATGGGTGGAAGAACACAGGCGTTTGCTGCATCATGAAATAGTGCCAACACAGAGGTGTCCTGGAGGAAAAATGAATCACTCGAAAATGTTTGGCCCAATCATGCATTCTACCGAATATAGACCCTTGGCCTGTTTTTATGTAAAACTCACACAATTACGTGACATAACTGTACCCATAATCTGAGGCGTACCTGACCGGTGATTTCTGCTTGTTCTCCTTAAAGGAGCAGAGCTGCTGCAAGTCCTTTCAGCCACATCACTGACTGTTTTCAAGTACCTGATACAACCCAACTTCAACTAGAAAGCACTCAGGGAGCACAAACCTCCACCAAGGTAGCTCACATGTTGCTGTTACATCTATAAGTAAAAGTTCATGATAAAGTGACCATTATAATATGATTCATGACCCTGAAAACCCACACCTAGCACTCAGAATCATGTTGATATCATTATTACCCTTAGCAAAAAGTAGTATACCTGAAGTTCATTGTATTAAGTTTACTTGAGTACAAGTATAGCAAGTATACTACAGATCATGTACTTGTAGTGTACTGGAAAGTATACTAATTTAATACTCCTTAATTGAAACATTTTCAGTTTATAAAAGTATACTTTAAGTATACTTTATGAGGTCATTTTTAGTTAATAAAAGTACACTTTCAAGTATACAAGTACACTAGTGTACTAGGTATATACATCTAGTCCACATTTTAGATTGTTTAAGTATACTTAAAGTATACCACAAGTACACACTTCTTCCTTTTTTAATTTTCTTTTTCTTTTTTTTGGGGGGGTGGGGGGGGGGGGTGGGGGGCTGTATTGAGAGACAGTAGATAGATAGGTTTGTGAAAAGGGGGTGGCAGAGAGTAGGGGGAGGACACTCTGCAGACTGGCCGCAGGCTGGATTCAGACCCAGCCTCAAGATGCATATACTGTATGTGGGTTGTGCCTGGATGCTTACCACCAAACCAGAATCCCACAAGTACACTCCTCTGTATATTACCATTGTACTAGTTATAAACTTCTATTCCACATTTTATGCTTTCATTCCATTTCTGAAAGTATGTTTTAGGCACACTTTAATGAACTAAAAATGACTATTTTATACTATTTTACTAGTTTGCTTGTTTTATTTGAAGTATACTTGTGAGTTTGCTTAGCATTTTACTTGCAGCATATTATTTATAAACTTAAAATATACTTAAGTATTCTTAAAGCTAACTAATACTGTATGTACTCTAGACTGCAATGTATTTACAAAATCACAAGACAGAATGTCGAGAACAAGTTTGATATATTTAATATTTTAAAATATAGGGTATTTACAAATACCTGTTTAAATCATTAAAGATGTGCATTTCAAAAACAAAGAGCCTCTATGAAATCAACCCTTTCTTTGCTGAAAAAATGAGAGGAAAATGCCCATCTGCATGTAAAAATGTAAATATAATAGTCTCTCCAAGATCAAGTCCTTCTTTGTCAAAAATGGTAAAGGAAAAAGAGCATTTGGTTGTTAAAATATAAAAGAAACTGTGTCTCCAACTGAGAACTGAAGTCTTTCATTGTCAAAAAAGGTAAAAGAAAAGAGCAAATCTTTGGAACCAAAACTAAATAACTCAATAGAAACAAAAACACTACTTCTTTTCAGTTATTTGCTTGGCAGTAAAACACATACTGAAGTACATACAATTTAGTATTTAAGAATAAGTGTAAGACTACGTATTAATGTACTCAGTCTTAGTCTTTTCTTCATAATTTTCAGTATGAGTCAAGAATACCTCATTTTATGATTCTTATATATATATATATATATATATATATATATATATACATATATCTGTGTATATATATATATATTTATATATATATATATATATACACATACATATATATGTGTGTGTGTGTGTGTATATATATATATATATATATATATATATATATATATATATATATATATATATATATATACACACACACACACATATATATATATATATATATATATATATATATATATATATATATATATATATATATATATATATATACATATATATATATATATATATATATATATATATATACATATATTACTACTTTTTGCTAAGGGTATAGACAGTTATTGAGCAAAAACGATTGTCTGCTGATGGCGGTTACTTGGAACACCACCAAAATCTGATAATGTTTAAGGTGGGCAAGCACCAACATCTCCTGAAACTTTCAGCAAAATCTGTCCAGTAGTTTTTGTGTAATCTTGCTAACAAACAAAAAAAAACCAGACAAACAGACAAACAAACATAACCTCCTTGGACTGAACTATCCCTTTAAAGTGATTTAATGTAAACACATTTAAGTCTGTTCCCTTAACAATTCAGTTGTTTTCGTATAACATTTGTGTAATTAAAGCTGAAGTCTATAAACAGGAAAAAACAAACTACGACTCAAATAAACTACAGCATAACATTTAGAAAATGACCGACCTGTCGAGTGTGGCGTTTTCATGTGAGTAAAGTTTGTCAATGACCGGCTGAATCCCCAACATCAGAAACTCATAACGGAGGTGTGTCCTGAACTCCAGACTGGTCTGAAAAAGAAAACCGCCAAGCTCATGGTGAATTCCCTCTAAAGCTGAAAGAAATCATGTAAGAGGGGGGAATTAAGTAATGGCTAAAAGTTTGAGGAAACAAAACTTTTGAGACAAAAGCACATGTGACATTTTCAGGAAGCAATAAATGACCTAAATCAGAGACACTTTAAAATAATGAACAAAAAAATGACACTGTCACTTGACAACAGGTCAGAAACTTACAGGCCGTAGGGAACAAATAAAAGAATCTGAAACTGACAGATGTTTAATCAGGGAATGGTGTGTGTCTTCTTTTGGCACTTGGACAGGTTTCACTTTTAAACAGTGAAGGTTCCTGCTTAAGAAAAAGGAGTTCACCTCTCCAGCGCCTTTGCTGAGCACAGCGTTGATGAAGGACATGATGGCGGTCTTCAGGTTCACCTCATCTCTGTATCGGCCGGTCGACCTGTCCAGATCTGACACCAGAGTCTGCACACCAAACAGTGAAGGTAGTTAGCACATGAATATTCACATCAGCATAAATACTGACTAAAGACATATGTGACGTGGTACTAAGAAAAGCTGCTTAAAAATATGTTAAAGTTAAAGACATGTGATGTCACATCCAGGGGTGAACATTAAAGGGATATGCCACCTTTTTTTTCCTTTTCGTGTCTTGCCTCACTCCCTAGTCTTAAATCTGCAGGCAATTTGCATTTAAGAATGGCTCACAAATGAACGGCTACTCACACCTGCAAGTTGGCTCTCATTGTTGAAAGAGCTGTTCAAAAGACTTGACTTGCTCGCGAACGTCACATCTTTAACACAAACCACCAGAAAAAGGTCAACAAAACAAAGTCTCGGTTTAGGAGTAGAAGAAGAAAATACGACGATAGTAGAAGATAAAGCGGTCAAAAATGAGTCACACAAGCACACGGGACCGTTCAGAGTTGCTGAAGAGCTTATCTGATGACTGTAGGCAGAGGCAGGCTAACACTTCCCACTGACTACTAGTGTTGGAGCTAAGGTAAATAGCGGTGGGCGAGCTCTGCCCGTTTTCATTGTTACTGCACGCACAGTTGAAAGGATGGTGTTTACCTGCTTGTCATGGACTCAGAATTGAGGCAAGACACGAAGACATGAAAAGAAAAGAGCTGGCGTATCCCTTTAAATATGGATGTTGGAAGTCCAAAAGAGTTCAGTCTGAATGATTCTAAATTTCCCGTGTAACCCAAAAAGTCCTGCAGGTTTTAAAGCACCATCAGGTCCTCAGTGTGGGACTTATTGTGTCAGCAAATTAAGTGTCAGTCATAGCTGGAGGTGCAAATTGGATTCATCACTCAAAACAAAAGGATTTTGGTAACTGGCACTGTTACATGTAGCCTGGATTCTGTCCTGTCCTCTCCCTCCCTGGCTCTCTGTCTTCCCTCCTCCCTCCACCTGCTGCATGGGGCACACCTGAGTGTAATCAGCACCCAGGTGTGGAGGAGGGTCAATAGAGGGCTCTGCCATGCCATTGTATCTCTGGGCAACCTTATTTTTTTCTCTATTTGACTCTGCAGGACTTTTTTCTTAAATGGTGGTCATTGTTTTCCATTTGCCATGATAATTAATATTGATGAGCTTGTAGCTAACCTGAGCCTGGACTCATTTTACTGTTGCACTAAGATGCCTTTGCATCTTACCACCGACTATTATTAAATCTGTTTCAAAGCAACTAAAATAACAAGTCTTAAAATCAGAGCTGTCATCTTCCCTGTCTAAAAAAGGCATTTTGCCAAGAAATCCATTTGAAAATCTGGTGTTGCAGTTCAGCCATTATTCATTGAATTTAGAATTTCCTTTAAAATGATATATTTTCCCTTTTAACAGCTGAACTCTTGTGCAACAACCTTCATCCTTCTACATATTTGATTCTGTAAAGTCTGAAAATTCCTTTTTGTTTTTTCTTTGTTTTTGTAACAAAACAAACTAGAAAACCTGAAAGCGTGTCCTCTCTGCTGCAAACTTCTGGTAGTGCAGCATGGCTTCTAGAACTTTCTTATGACCCCCAGGAACTAAACATACAGCTCCAAGGATCTCCAGCACTGCAATCTGAAGAAAGAGAGGAAGATAAAGAGGAAGAATTAATTAAAAATGGTCATACAGTTTAATTTAATACACTACAGGCAAATTTTGAACAGATTATCATTGAGCGGGGAAGTTTTACAGGCACGCTGACTATGACTATGTCCACACACAGGCAGGAACTTTTACCTGTCCACACAAAAATGCATGTACTGTTAAACTCAGCTTATTACTTTGCAACTAGAGGCTATCCATGATATGCACCTTTGTTGCAGTTTCCATGCAAAAGCTGTTTTTAGATCTATTCCTACCACCAGGTCTGACTGGTGTTATGGTGTAACTTGAGGCTGTGTTAACTGGTGATGATAGGCATGTTGAATAAATATTTCTTTCCTTATATTTCAGTTCCAGATATATCTGAAAGTCTTGATCATATCCTGATTGCAAAGACTTTTGTGGATTTTCTAGTTTGTCTCAACAACTGTTGTAACCACGGCAACCACAGAGCAAGCAGCCATGGGTCACCAGTCAACACAGACGCTTGTGAAACAATAACACGGGGTCTTGTCCAAAACATCAACACTGTTTTTATGGGAGCATTATTAAAGCAGCATCATAGTGAAGAAGCACAGGAAGTCTGAGTGACCAGATAACAACATTTTAAACAACAGATTAACGTCTGCTGAAACACATGGAGTGTTTCAAAGAGTGAGTTTACAGGTGAATAAAGTGTGGACAGAATGCCAAAATGTGGAGAAAAAGACACTTAAAAAAAAAAACTGCCTAAATGTGGGGTGGAGTGAAGTTTTTTGAGTTGGATATAGTAAAGTCTTGTGTTGGATGTAGTAAAGTCTGGTTGGACGTGGTAAAGTTTTGTGTTTGTTGCAGTGAAGTTTCATTTAGTTGGATGTAGTAATTTTTTTATTGGATGTAGTGAAAATTTAGTTTTGGTTAGATATAATGAAACTTTGTTTTTGTGTCAGAAGTTTTTGTGTTGGATGTAGTAAAGTCTTGTGTTGGATGTAGTAAGGTTTTAGTTAGATGTAGTAAAGTTCTGTGTTGGCTGTAGTAAAGTTTTGGTTGGATATAGTACAGTCTTCTGTTGGATGTAGTAAAGTACTGTGTTGGCTGTAGTAAAGTTTTGGTTGGATATAGTACAGTCTTCTGTTGGATGTAGTAAAGTCTTGTGTTGGATGTAGTAAAGTTTTAGTTAGATGTAGTAAAGTTCTGTGTTGGCTGTAGTAAAGTTTTGGTTGGATATAGTAAAGTCTTGTGTTGGATGTAATAAAGTCTTGTGTTGGATGTAGTAAAGTTTTGGTTGGATATAGTAAAGTCTTCTGTTGGATGTAGTAAAGTACTGTGTTGGCTGTAGTAAAGTTTTGGTTGGATATAGTACAGTCTTCTGTTGGATGTAGTAAAGTCTTGTGTTGGATGTAGTAAAGTTTTAGCTAGATGTAGTAAAGTTCTGTGTTGGCTGTAGTAAAGTTTTGGTTGGATATAGTACAGTCTTCTGTTGGATGTAGTAAAGTACTGTGTTGGCTGTAGTAAAGTTTTGGTTGGATATAGTACAGTCTTCTGTTGGATGTAGTAAAGTCTTGTGTTGGATGTAGTAAAGTTTTAGTTAGATGTAGTAAAGTTCTGTGTTGGCTGTAGTAAAGTTTTGGTTGGATATAGTAAAGTCTTGTGTTGGATGTAGTAAAGTCTTGTGTTGGATGTAGTAAAGTTTTGGTTGGATATAGTACAGTCTTCTGTTGGATGTAGTAAAGTACTGTGTTTGATGTAGTAAAGTTTTGGTTGGATATAGTACAGTCTTCTGTTGGATGTAGTAAAGTACTGTGTTGGCTGTAGTAAAGCTTTGGTTGGATGTAGTAAAGTTCTGTGTTGGATGTACCTTAGTTTTGACGTTTTCGGTTGCCAGGCTCTGTGCGATGATGTTGATGCTCTCACAGTGGCCCAGCACGTGGGCTCGGCCCTGGCTGTTGTTCATCAGAGCTTTAATGCAGCCGATCAGAGACGTGTGGACCTGAGACTCGGAGGTCTCGTAGTCCATCGTCTTCAGGAAGTTCAGGACACAGGAGAGCCCGTCCAACTCGATGAACCGAGTGACAAACCTAAGATACATGGATCAGAAGTGCACAGTCAAATTCCTTTACGTTATGAGCGTAAAACGAGTGTTGAAGCGAGGATCGTACCTCATAGGCTGAGTCCTCAGAGCCGTCTTCAAACCCTCGACGATCTTATGTCGTCCCTGTTCGTCCTCGTCTGCCAGGGTCAGCAGGGTCCTCCTCTAAAGAAAGAACAAACAGAAGAATCAGGTCCATGTTTGAAATGTGATTGTAGTGGGAGTCCTGTGATAGCTCCTTCAGAAAGAGTAATGATCAGGATGAAGATGGAAGAGTCCTCACAGCAGCCATGGACCTGAGCTGGTCGATGTAATACTCCGGCCACCTGGTCGCTCCTTTATTCTCCTCGGCCTCCTGAGAACCACAGAGCACAAAACTGTCAGTGTTCGCTTAAATGCTGACATAAGTCATTTTTCAAAAACTGGACAGATTCACAGACGAATGGACAGACAGATGGATGATTTGGATGGATGAATGGATGTGAGGGACAGATAGAGAAACAAACAGATGTTTGAATGTTGAAAGAATCGGGAGATGAGTGGATGGGTGAATTGATTGATACATTAACGAACAGTCACTTGTATGGATAGATCAAGGGTAAGTGACTGGATGGATGGATGGTTAAAAAGATGAATGGATGGATGGTTGGATGGATATATTTATATTGGGTAGATCGATAGATGGATGGTTAGACTAATGAACTGATGGTTGGATGGTTACCATATAAATGGATGATAAGATGGGTGAATGGATGAATAGATTGTTAGAGCGATGAATGGATGGTTGAGTGGTTAGAGAAATGAAGCAACAATTTTAGATTGGATGGATGGATGAATGAACGTATGGATGGATTGATGGATGAATGTATGGATGGATGAATGAATGTATGGATCAAAAATTGTTTTGTGACGTTCTTCAGATCATGAATGTATGGATGGATGAATGGATGTAAAGATCTAAATTTGTTTTTCTGATCAGATATGATGTGACGTTCTTCAGATCCCTGTGCTGCTGCTGTCTGGATTAATGGATGTATGGATGTATGTATGTATGGATGTATGGATGTATGGATGGATGGATGGTTGTATGGATTAATGTATGTATGTATGGATGGATGGATGGTTGTACAGATCTAAATTTGTTTTTCTGATCAGATATTATGTGACGTTCTTCAGATCCCTGTGCTGCTGCTGTCTGGATTAATGGATGTATGGATGGATGGATGTATGGATGTATGGATGTATGGATGTATGGATGGATGGATGGTTGTATGGATTAATGTATGTATGTATGTATGGATGGATGGTTGTACAGATCTAAATTTGTTTTTCTGATCAGATATTATGTGACGTTCTTCAGATCCCTGTGCTGCTGCTGTCTGGATTAATGGATGTATGGATGGATGTATGTATGGATGTATGTATGGATGTATGGATGTATGTATGGATGGATGGTTGTATGGATTAATGTATGTATGTATGGATGTATGGATGGATGTACAGATCTAAATTTGATTTTCTGATCAGATATTTTGTGACGTTCTTCAGATCACTGTGCTGCTGCTGTCTGGATTAATGGATGGATGTATGGATGGATATATGTATGTATGGATGGATGTATGGATGGATGTATGGATGGATGTATGGATGGATGGATGGATGGATGTACAGATCTAAATTTGTTTTTCTGATCAGATATTTTGTGACGTTCTTCAGATCACTGTGCTGCTGCTGTCTGGATTAATGGATGGATGTATGGATGTATGTATGTATGTATGGATGGATGGATGGATGGATGGATGGATGTACAGATCCAAATTTGTTTTTCTGATCAGATATTTTGTGACGTTCTTCAGATCACTGTGCTGCTGCTGTCTGGATTAATGGATGCATGGATGGATGTATGGATGGATGTATGGATGGATGGATGGATGGATGAATTGATGAATTGATATTATGTGACGTTCTTCAGATCACTGTGCTGCTGCTATCTGGATTAACGGATGTATGTATGGATGGATGTATGTATGGATGGATGGATGAATTGATATTATGTGACGTTCTTCAGATCTCTGTGCTGCTGCTGTCTGGATTAATGGATGTATGCATGGATGTATGTATGTATGGATGGATGTATGGATGGATGTATGGATGGATGGATGGATGGATGAATTGATGAATTGATATTATGTGACGTTCTTCAGATCTCTGTGCTGCTGCTGTCTGGATTAATGGATGTATGCATGGATGTATGTATGTATGGATGGATGTATGGATGGATGTACAGATCTAAATTTGTTTTTCTGATCAGATATTTTGTGACGTTCTTCAGATCACTGTGCTGCTGCTGTCTGGATTAATGGATGTATGCATGGATGTATGTATGTATGGATGGATGTATGGATGGATGTATGGATGGATGGATGGATGGATGAATTGATGAATTGATATTATGTGACGTTCTTCAGATCTCTGTGCTGCTGCAGTGTCTCACCATCTTCTTGCTGCAGTAGATCTGCCACTTCTTCTCTGCTGGCAGAGCAAACATGGCGGCCCGATGCTCCTCCGTCAGGTCCAGCTCGTCCTGGGACAGAACAGAAGAAGTGAGGAGAAGGTCGTGAGAAGGTCAGTGACCTCTGAATGTTCTCACAGACTCTGTCTGAGTTCTCACCACCAGCTCTGTGAACATGGAGTCCAGCTCCTGAGGGGGGGGCATTGGCAGCGTGGACTCCAGCACCGCCGCCGTGTTGAGGTTGTTGTGGACATACTTGATCTCCGGTTGGTCGCTTTCTTTGAAGCAGCAGGAAAACAGAGAGGTTAGACCACGCCCCTCAGGCTGCTTCAGCCGTGACGCCATGTTTATTTCAGGGATGTCACTGGAAATGAGAAACAAAGAAAGGATGATTCAGCTGCAGAGTTCATCACCATGATTCTCCTAAAATACCAGATTCAAGACGCCAAATTCAGACGCCTGTGGGACAGCGGTGGCGGTGAGTACTGAAGGGCTGGGACTTCACCAACATGTGCTCCTGACATGATGCTGACTGGGAATCCCTCGATCAGGGGAAGTCTCTGACTCTGTGGATGAAGACATTAGTACTTTGTCATCAGCCCGGTAGCCGTAATGTCATTGTCATCACTGCAGCGGTGTGATGGTTTAACTCGTCACCCTGTTTGTGATGGTCGTGTCCTCACTGCAAACAAAAACCTTCAGGGGTCAATCTGAGACCACTGCGATCTCTGATTCTGTGTTCATATATTCAAACAAACATGTGACGCTCACTTTTATCAGAGCCACTTTCCAAAAGTGCTGAAATGATGGTGAAAGATTAAAAAAAAACAAAAAAGATAAGAAAATATAATATTAAAAAAGATAAGATAAGATAAGATGAGGTAAGTTAAGTTAAGATAAGTTAAGTTAAGATAAGTTAAGACTATATAAGATAGGATAATAAAAAGATAAGATAAGAGGTAGTAGGCAAAAAAAGATAAGTTTAGATGATAAAAAAAAAGATTGGATATTGCAAGGTCAGCTGGGAAATGTAGTGACATAGGCTTGAACAACTAGAAGTCAGTTTGCAAATCAAACTACAAGTCCCATAATGCCGTAAATGAATGGGATTTGCTGTTACAGACTTTAATGCTTTTTTGTGACGTCAATCTGGATCGGATCAGCACCAAAATGTAATGGCTTCCTCCTTGGACCAAACCACACCTCTCGTGAAAATTTTCATGTAAATCCATCCAGTAGTGTTTGCGTAATCAAACAGACAAACAAACAAACAGATAGACCCTAGCGAAAACATAACCTCCTTTGCAGAGGTAATTATGACTTGTGCAAAACAGTGCTGCCCGCATGATACTCTGCTGCCCTCTCAGAGCTAATATAGATGACAAGCATTATAAACTTGTGGCTAAAGGTTAAGGATAGACTTAATTATCATTTACTATCTTTTCTTTACAAATCGATTTATCAACCAAATGTAAGAGTCTGCATCACAGACTTGTTCATGTTAAAGAAGTTCAAGGCAGCCAATAACTTTGGATAAGGCGTGCATGTTACAACAATCTGTCATGTGAAATAAACTCTCTGATTTTATTAGAAAATCGAGCACACTGTGTTTATTTAAAAAACAACTTAATAGACAGTGGTTGATACAACTGAACTATATATATATACACGCATATATATATATATATATATATATATATATATATATATATATATATATATATATATATATATATATATACACACATATATATGCATTTAAATATCATTGGCTATTATCCATTTATGATTTTTTATATTACAAATGCAAATGTTATAAAAAAAAATGCATAAGTCAGAATTCAAGTGATAATGAAATCTTCATAACAATGAATGAACAATAACTTGTAGATAGATGTAGGAATATATGTTATGAATTGTTCGATTCTTTATATTATAATATAATACATAAGGTCTTATTTTAAACGGTTTTTTAGCTTGGCTTTAGGAAGTTGCTTTGGTTAAACTGTTTTTGACTTGTATCAGGTTTTCTAGTATCTTTTAGGTCTGTTATGTAATTACATGCTGCATTGGACAGAGGGAGGGTGGGCTGTAAAATGATTAACTGTTTGAATGTTTCCTTGTTCCTTATTTTTAATGGATCATCAGTTTGTATTTTTTAATGTGTTATGGACCCCAGGAAGAGTAGCTGCAGTCAAGAGCCAAAGCTAATGGGGATCCTAACTAACAATAAACAGCACTGTTGAGGTCAACACCCTGGAGCTTGGATGTCTCCACCCTCTCGTCATCAATAACAGATGTAAATTGCAACAAAATGTTTATTACTATTATTTAACATTTTTTTATTGACAGGTGAGTGTTTGAAAGGTTTAACAGGTCAAAGGTCATGGACTGATTCCATTGGTGTACTTGTTCTTGTACTGGCCAGAGAGATTCTGGACTGAGTCAGAGACTGAGGATCTTTTCATTAGTTTCAGCTCTGGTTATTCTTCATGGGCACACTGTCCAGGCTGTCCTTATTCAGATCACCCCTGAAATGAGTAGGACCTTTTATTTACACACACACCCATTAACGTCTCCATCCATCACCCACTCTCTCAGGGCACATGAGGGCGTGATTTGACGGAGCAGTTCTGGTTCGTCCGGCTGAGTCATGAGGTGTGTCTCTGTGAGCCAAAGTCTGTCGGATCATTTATGGAGCCCTGGATTCATGAAAACAGCTCATTGGTATGTGGCAGAGTTTCAGTCCAGGTCCTGAAGTTTTGGTCATGAGGTGAGGTCTGATGGTGCAACGGCAAACTGACGGCAGACATATTTTGTTCTCTGAATGTCACACTGCATGTAGTGACACATCACACCGAGAGCTGTGCTGCAGCTTTTATGCCGTACAGTCTGCAGAAATGAAAAGATACTGTTTCATTTTTTGTCTTGTCAATATGATGTGTAGGCACAATTTCAATTGTTTGGGATCTACACTGTCTTTCTTGATTTTTCCAAAATGCACAATTCTCCAAAACAATCATCTTCAGACCAAAAGGGTTAATGTCAGATATGCCAGTCCATTAATTTATGAAAACAGTTCCATGCATCACAACTGTCAGGATCTGTGACCAGAGTAAACCAGGAAAACAAAAGCAGGAGACCCAAATTCAGATTAACTAAAGGATTTATTTTAACTAACCAAAACAGGAATCAAAAGTCCAAAAGAAGAAGAAGAAGAAGAAGAAGAAGAAGAAGAAGAAGAAATGAACCCACAAAAACAAGAGGAAAACACAAGGGTTAAATACATGAGGTGATTGGGGTTGACGAGACACAGATGGGGAAGAACAATCAGGGATCAGGTGTGACAGGACGAGACAGGAAGCAAAACCTACGGAAATAAGAAGAGGCTGGTGAACTTTCAAATAAAACAGGAAATGCAAAGACAAGACATGAAACCTGAATAAGACGGGTAACTTAACTAAAACCAGGAACAGGATCAAGACAGTAAAACAGAAAACACAAGACACAAGAGGTCTAAACAAGTAACACAAGGAAAAGAGGCATACAGAATAAAACAGAACAGGCAAATCATGACAACAGTAGAGATTGGTTTAAATCATCATTAACTCTGACCCTCAACAAAAAGCATTTTCCCACAGTCAAAAAACATTCACGGGTGCTGCTAATCAGCACCAGTTATACACAAGTTGGGCCACTGGGTTTACAATAGCAACCTATGGCCAACCAAAAAATAAACTAGAAAGCACTCAGAGAGCACAAACCTCCACCAAGGTAGCTCACATATTATTGTTACATCTATAAGCAAAAGTTCCATGATAAAGTTACCATCATAACATGATTCTTTGACCCTGAAAACCCACACCTAGCACTCAGAATCATGTTGATATCATTATTAGTTAGACAGTTGTTGAGCAAAACCATTGTTCGCTAATAGCGGTTATCTGGATCACCACCAAAATCGAATCATTTCTTCGTTAAGGCCAATATCAACATCTCCTGAAAATTTCAGCAACATTTTCTGTCTGGTAGTTTTAGCGTAGTCTTGCTAACAAACAAAAAAGCAAACAAACAAACAAACAGACAAACATTTGTTGGCAAAAATATAACCTCTCTGGCTGAGGTAACAGATTAGACAATGGCTCCACACAGTGTATTTAGAGATATGGGGCTCGAATTTCCTGGTGCAACTCAGGGTGGCGCAGCCTGGCACACCCCACGCAGTGGTAATTTTGTCCGGCGCACCACCATGCGCAGCCAATTTGGCAATTTGGTAGACCGACTACGCCGAGATGGGTGTGACAGTGCACCAGGGGGAGGTGTCGACAGATTCAGCTTGGTGCAGTGACAATTTCGTGCCAAAAAAACACGCAGAAGGTGCACTGAAAGCTTGCCAGCTCCAACCTGGTCTATTCTTGGTGCAGGAGAGGCGCACCCTGGGCAGTGGTAATTTGGCTGACAGGCGCGCTGTGCACACACGTCACCAAAACCTCACAGGCAGGTATCCAGAGTGTCAGTCACATTTCAATGCAATAAACAATCACAGCAACCACTATTTAATGTAACCGTCTGAACCAGCACATACATTTGTATCTATATTAATCCGGAGTATCCGGCTTCTCTCATCTCATGAAATTCAAAAGACAAGAAAAAAGAGAGAGACGCTCACTGAATAAATGTAAGTCACTCGGTGTCTTACGGATTTACCTGTGATTGCCCATATTTCTCTGTTTTAATCTTTATTCGTAACGTGATCTAAAAAGATGGAGTACATTATTGCAGGAGGATGAGGAGGAGATACCGGGAGAGAGTATTTCACCAAAGGTTCTGCTATTTGGCGATGACAGACCAGGAATGCAGGTGGATCACAAGCATGATGAATGAATTAACCTGCTGCTGTGTTTAAATGTAATTATCACGTAATTTTGTACTCCTATTTACGACACAGGAACAGATTACATCTGTCCTGCGAGGTGGTCCACACTGGCCCGGTGGCCCCTGCGCTCTCCCAGTTGCTGTAAAAGTGACAGCGGCTCTGACCTTCTACGCCACTGATTTGAAAATGTCACTGCGCCTTGCCCGCGGTTCATTTAAAGGCGAGGAGAGGCGTTCATTTGATTGGTGAAGATTACACTCAGCTGTGTTAAACCCACTCATGCCTCCTCTCCTCCCTCTCTGCTACTTACGCCAGTACAAGGGACGGAGGCATGGGTGCACCTCCCTGCGCCACACTGCGCCGTGCACAAAACTTGCAAAATGCCCAGGACACACCCTGTTGGCGCAGCGCAGGGCCTGCACCTGGTCCACGAAATTAGAGCCCATGAGGTGCAATGTTCGGGGAAGAAGTCACTGGGCCTTATCTTCATCTCTTCCCGTAACTTTTAAATCAATCGTGATACCGGCAATGACATCCTGACCCTTCTTGACCCGCCAATGTTCGAGGGGACTTTCACACCGAGGAGTTGTTCCTGCACAAGTGGGCTCTTCTCCTTTTGCTCGGCCCGTTGGGACATAAATGAACACAACAATCGAACCCTGTTTTTGGACAAAACAACCGCGCTAAGATCCCTTGAAGGACTTGGTCCCAGCCTGAGGATGCAATTGGTACAAACAGGGTGACAAGTTAGTTCATCACACTGCTGTGGTGATTAAAGTAAAACTTTTGCAAAATACAAAACTAAAGATGTTAATGATGTCGGGGATCCGATAGAGACACCTTATGTGCACAAGGACAACATGCCATCAAAACAGCACCAGGTTAAATTCACCGCCATCTCATCAGCAGGGGTTTCTTTCTATTTCACTGACAGGCATCTACAGGTGTTACAGAGTAAAAAGTTACCATGTTAGCTGGTACCACTGTGTACTGGTTGGTTGCTTCACTGTCTTGCCATGTTTCTCCTTTTTCTTTGTCTTTCTGCCCTTAACACTGTTCTTTTGTTTGCTTTCCCTCCTCTTTCTTTACCTCCTTGTTTTTTCTCTTTGTCAATTTGTCTCTTTTTGATTTTTTTTATATGTGTAGAATTTTGTAAATCGACACAACAACTTGCTCTGCACATTTCTTTCAGTTAACATTTGTTCGTGGGTTTTCTACTGTTCATATTAATAAAAGCAAATTTTTAGACTGGCTTTTAACTGATTTTTGTTCTATTCTCTTAATCTGCTTTATGTGTTTTTATTCTATTTTAGTTTCAGTGTTAATGCTTTGTGTTTTCTTACCTCTTTTTATTTTCTTTTATAATTATTTTTAGCCTGTTTTATCACAACTATCTTTTAGCGCTTAATTATCTTAATTATATCTCATCATGGTTTCATCAGCTTAGTCATAGCTCTTATGTTTCCTCTTTTTTTAATTCAAGAAAGTGTTTTCTCAAGAGTCTCCACTGAGCCCTGTCCACACAGAGATGAAAATGTCTTTGTACACTGAAACACAGAAAACGCTGTAGTGCATATGCCAGGCCTGTAGGTGGCACTGCAATGCTGCTGTATACATACACCTAAACCACAGAAGAAGACATGGAGCATGTGCTTACACGATGGGAAATGTAGGCAAACACTCTGTGACTCCTTGTTGCTTTAAAAATGAAGTTTGATTGATCGATTGATTGATTGATTGACTGCAGACAATAAAACCACAGGCATTCCTGAAACCTCATTATCAGTGACCATTTGATAATGAATTACATTTTTCAAGTCTCAAAACTAAACAAAAACAGCCAGCAGATTTAACTAACATGTTAATTTTTTGTCAGTTGTTTTGTTCTCCATGTGCATCCATGGGTTGTTTCCAGGCACCGGTTCCTCCCACAGACTAAAAACATGCTTGTAAGGTTAATCTGTGGCTCAAAACTCCTTGCTGTTGTGCCTATTGTGTGAACATGTCACTACTGATGTAGACCTCTCATAAAATACAGCTGGGACAGGCTCCACATCCTTGTGACCCTGAATGGGTTATGGGTATGATCGTGGATATTAACACAGAAACAGACAAATCACTGTTTCAGGCCATTGTTTTGATTCTTCTCTTAATTAAACTGACATGTTCAAGTTTTTCTCGACATTATGTTGGACTAATGACATGAGGTTGAATCCAAGACTATCAGAGTCAAACCAGGACTATCAGAGTCAAACAGGACTATCGCAGTCAAACCAGGAATATCAAAGTCTCACCAGGACTATCATAGTCAAACCAGGAATATCACAATCAAACCAGGACTATCACAGTCAAACCGAGACCATCACAGTCACACTAGGAATATCAGAGTCACACCAGGACTACCACCGTCAAACAAGGAATGTCACAGTCAAACTGGGACTATCACAGACAACCTAGGACTATTAAAGTCACACCAGGAATATAACAGTCAAACCAGGACTACCACCATCAAACCAGGACTATCACAGTCAAACCGAGACTATCACTGTCAAACAAGGAATGTCACAGTCAAACTGGGACTATCACAGACAACCTAGGACTATTAAAGTCACACCAGGAATACAACAGTCAAACCAGGACTACCACCGTCAAACCAGGACTACCACCGTCAAACCAGGACTTTCACAGTCAAACAGGACATAATGCTTTTCCATGGGTGCTGCCATAGCAGCAAGAAAAGTCTGTGAAAGCAGTCGGAGCTGTAATGCATTCTGGTACATGACAGGTACCATGGTCACAGCTCTCTGAGCGGGAGAATTCAGGTTTCACTGTCAGAACGGCATGCACTGAAGAATTTACTGCCTCAGATGAAGAAATTCTCCTTTTACACAACAGAGCACCTCACTGAAGCTTCCTCAGTTTGGTTGGACAGAGTGTGATAATCTATTTTTTATTAAAACATGTCTCCTTCAATCAATATTCTATAATTATTTATATTTAACACAGTCTTTCTGCCTTTTTAAACTTAAATCAGAAGATTGCCTCAGATGATAGGTGCTCTCTTTCTGCTGTTGAAGTGTCTTTATACTGATGCACATTTATCAGGGCATCAGAATTCACCTAAATTTAATTTTGGATGGAAATATTTCAATCTATGATTAAAATTATTTGCATTATATAAAAACTGCAAAACATAATAATAAGGTGAATTTAACACAACACATTGACACAACACATTGACAGAAATCAATGGATCCATTCCACATTATCAGCCCTCCATCAGTACATCCACCATTTCCAAATGTATCCATCCATCCTTCCATCCATCCATCCTTCCATCCATCAAACCATCAAACCTTTTTAACTTTGATATGATGAATAACTCAGTTATTTATCCCTCTAATCATCCATCATTACATCCATTCTAATTTCCATCTTTTCGCCCATTCACACATTTATCTTTTAACCCTCATGTTGTGTTCGTTTCCTGTTAAACAGTTTTGTGTTCCCGGTCAGAAATGACTGTTCCACTAAGACTCAGCATAAAAAACTGTATTAATACCCATTATCACTACTTGTTGTGTTACATTGTTTAATTTACTGAAGTTCTAGTGAATATTTTTGAGCTCCTATATGTTTTTAGAGTCTTGTTTTCCTCATTGATCTGATCTTATACACTTGAACACAAGTTCTTAAAAAACATAATTTTTGGTTTATTTTGAGTATAAGAAATACTCGAAACCCTTTAATTTTTTTATACATTCACAAAAAGGGATTTAACTGAACCTTCTGTTTTGTTCTGTAAAGAACTGTTGGTTACAACACAAAAGAAAAAGAGTTCAGATATTTGGACATTTTAAGTTTGAGGGTTAATAAATACAAAAGCAGTTTTTTTTCTGAATGAGTAGATATTGTATCACAGATGATCATTATGTTTATTTGCTGTTTTGATGCCCCTGCAGCCTGTTGGTCTTTAAGATCTTGTGTTCATGCTTAATCCTGAGTAATGATTTTCCTCTGCATCAGTACAGATCAGCCTCAGTAGAGATAAGGTCTGAGAGGAGGTGAGACTGGACTGACAGGTGGTTCAGGAGTGACAGGACGATAATTAGACGGATTTTAACTTCAGACGAGCAGAGACACTCCCTCACAACCATTATCAGCAACAGCCTGCAGATGATCTCTCTGAGGAACATCACTGATCTGATTACAGGCTGTGGAAAATAACATGAATGAGGACCTTCTTTTTGTTTTCAAACATCACACCAGAGTCATGTATGTAAATGTTTCCCTGATGAGACTCGTCACAATCAATGTTAACATTATTCTGGTCAGTAAAGATGGAGCTTGATATGGTCCCACACCCACCTACCGACAAAAACGAGTTCATGGTGAACAGATTTTTGCATGATAGTGTAGCAGTTATCACATTCGCCTCACACACCAACCGTTGGACGTTGGTCTGGTAACTGGAGAGGTGCCAGCTGACCTCCTGGGCACTGCGGAAGTGCCCCAAGCAAGGCACTTAACCCCCAAAAAACTGCTCAGCAGTCCTTCTTCAGGAGCAGCAAGCCATCTCTCTGAATCTCTCTATTAGTGCATGATCATAGGACCTGTTTGCATGTGTATGTGTATTTCAGCCTATGTGTGTATAGCATGGCTACAACAGAGTGTAAAGAATCTGAGTTTCCTTTGAGGGATTAATAAAGTGTGTCTTATTTTTCTTCTTCTTCTGATATAGATCATTTGAGAAGGTTTTCTGTTTTCTCAGTTTGTAATGATATGAAATCACAATTTACCTCCAATGTCAGTTTACTGCAGTAATGTTGAGATCACTGTCTGCTTTAATTGCTTTATTGGTGCTGATTGCTTGATTCAATAATAAAAACACTTTACTATCAGGCATCAGAGATTAGACTGTCTGTTTCCTCTGGTGCTTAGGTGGCAGTAGCTCAGTTTGGAAAGACTTTGGTTGGGGACAAGAGGGTGGCCGGTTCAAGTCTCGAAGTCTTCTAAGTTATGAAGTTGGTTTGGTTGATGGAAAGATGCCAGATGACTTCCTGGGCACTGCTGAAGTGTCTTTGAGCAAGTTACTGAACCCCAAAACTGCTTCAAAGTGCTTCTTCAGGAGCAGCAAGCCATCACGCAGACATCTTTCCATTAGTGCACGTTCTTGGATTACTTGATGAAGTATTTCTTCTTCTTCTTCGTCAGAACAGCCTGGAAGTCACCTGTTGGCATGATCACCCTTTAGGCCATAACACCAAGACAATTAGGGCGGTGCACAGAGGAGCAGTGTTGTGGAAATGGGATACAGATGGTGCTGCTGAGTCGGATAACTGGTCATCAGTTTGCAACATATATCTGATGATGATATTACTGGTGTTTATTTTGTTAGTTTTTCTCTCAGAGGTTCATTTCTCACACAATAAGTTGTAAAGTACAGCCCAAAGACTTTGTGCACCCTCCAGCAGCCTACGAGCAGCATACAATTAAATATCTAAACAAAAAAATCATGACACTAAAGAAGGACAAACAGGGGGTTCACCTCCAGCATTACACCCATGAGTCCATCCATCAGCTAAGGCCTGGCACACACATAAAATATATTCAACATCTTAACTGATGTTGAAGCTGTGAGAGAGCCACACACAAAGACAGATCCTGTCAGATTTGTCAGTTTAGTTCCTGTAGTGTGGTGATCCACACAGAGAGAGAGAGACAGGACACCACAAACCAGCCCATTCATTTACCAAGAAGGCAGCGCCTCTGCTCTTAGCTTGTGATTTCATAGATTTCATGAAAACAAACATGGTGGACAATGTCAGGAGGCTAAATGCAGTGAGCAGTTAGCTTCCAATAACATCCTTGGTGTCTGTGTTTTCAGCTCCTCTCCTCATCAGTCTGTTATAATTTACAGGTTACGCTGTTTAGACGCTCATGTTAAATAAAAAAATCAACAAGTTGGACCTCCATTTTGTTGTCCATCTAACTTTATGCTACGCCTTTACTCTTGCTGCCATGGCTGCGTGTGCCTCCTGCTTCAGCCAGCTCGCTCCCTGTTTGACTTTTCTCTGGTCCATGTGACAAACACAGAGGACGTGCTCGGCCGTCCTCGGTGCTCCACACAGCAGGACTTCTGGTCATAACTACTGAACATGCATTTCATTTCAAATAGGGGAGGCACAGATCCTCTGGATGAAATGACTCTTAACACCCCTCACATCTCAGGATAATCGGGTAAGATCATCTTTAGGACCTCCAGATAATCAGGCTTTTGCTGGGTTTGACCGGAAGCAATGATTGGAGACGAATGTTGGCCCAATTTTCAGGTTGTGTACATCGCTTAAACCATCCATCCATCTGTTGGTCTATCTCTTTTATATATCCATTCTTACAGCTGTCTGTGAATGAATGCATCCATCTTAACCATCCATCCATCTACACATCCATCCAATCAACCTCTAAAATACATGTGAAGGTCTCTTTAAATAAAACAAGCCTCAGACAAAGAGATCAGTAACACAAAAGAAGCTTGGAAATAAAATGTTAATCTTCATTGAAAAACAAAAAAATGCAATTCATATTAACTTGTGCAATGAAACAAGTGAAGCTGGAGTTGACAACTACAATGGACAAAAGTGGGAAGAACAGGACCGTCAGACCTGGTGTTTTTCCTCTAAGGCTACCTAAATAAAGGGGAGGAACCAAAAACCCAAAACTAGACTGCCAGCAACCTCCAGCCCAAACTAAAACAACAAACTATGCTCTTGTGTCTGCTGCTCTTTATTGGTGCAGAACTGCAGTCCATGATGCAGCAGTGAGTTAGCATGCAGTACTTCTTTTTTCTGAAGGCTGAAAAATTGAATGGATTTTAGAAAAGCTTTGAAGATAAATTCCTGAAATAAGGTTTGTGATGAACAAACGCACACAAGATTTTAATGTTTGATCTAAAATGATGAAGTGCATCTGATATTAACCCACTTTTGAATTTTGAATCGTTGTATGTTAAAAGTAACTTGCACAGCAGCTGGATCTACCTGATTCAGTGTCTGTAATAATGCAGGTCAATCTTGCAGAGCACCAGTCTACAACGACTGTGCAGCTGCAAGTGTGATGCCCCAATCAGAGTCCTTTAGAGCAGGAAGAGGTGGAGCTACAAGTGAGATGACAGCAGGAAGTGACAGCACATAAATGGTAAATGGACTTGAACTTATATAGCACTTTTCTTGTCTTCGACTACCCAAAGCAGCTTCAAACTGCAGGTCACACCTACACATTCACACACTGATGGTTGGAGTTTCTATCAGTCGTCCATCAGTGTCAAATAATACTAGTAAGGATATTTTCGCTCTGCTGCTGAAATGTTTTGGTGAAAGTTTGTTTTATGAAGTGGCTCACGCTGTGCAGTGCAGTAGTGCTCACCTCCTACATTATCTGATTGGCCTATAATAAGTGTGATTGACAAAGCAATCGGCCAATCACCTGCCAGATATGCTTCTGAAAGGCTCCGCCCTCCTCAAACACTTTCTGTGGGCTTTTTGCCAGACGGACTGGTGAAATATATTGAACGGTCCATCTGGTGTGTCAGGTTAATGTTTAAAAGGATCACTGCTGATGACTGCTGACTTGACTGCAAAAATGGCAGGCATTGCCTTTCATGATCAATAATTCATACACTTTTGTCATAACCATGTGGACTGACTTGATCAGGTCACCACTTTAAGAGGAATTTCCCAAACAGGAGTTCACAGCTTGGTGCTATAGTAACTGCTTCTAAGTTGAACTGCCATGTTGCCATATTTTTTGTTCACTTCAGACTTTATTATCAGCAGATACCAGAACAAAGTGAATAATCCCATTGACCCTGGTTGGCAAAAATGCACTCGGGAGTGAAGCAGGTGAGGACAGAAAGAGAAACAGAGCCGCACACGACAACAAGAGAATATAAATCAAAGCAAAGTAAAATTTGACCTGTAGACTTTTCTGTATCCACTGAATTATGATAAACACAAATTCATCCTTCCTTTTTCTGACATCAGCTGTTTGTTTGTCTGTCTGTGTCTCTGTGGTGTGTTTTATGTAACAGCTCGTCGATGTTTGCTGCAGGACTCTAATAATGATCAGCCCCCTGTGAGTGAGAGGATCAATGACAGGATGATGATGTTCAGATGAAGCTCTGAGCTCAGGGTTCAGCCGGTTTAATCCATACTTATTGATCCTTTTATGTTTGCTGTGAACACAGAGGTCAGAGGTCAGTGTTAGCAACAGAGCAGCGGCCATGCAGCCTGAGAGGACTCGCTGTCACTCAAGGACATAAATGTTTACTGAGAGAGGGGTTTTCAAACATGAGTACCAACCAGATTTCTTTAAAAGACTCCTCAATACAGAGCACTCTGACTAAAGTGAATCTCTGACAGGCTGTGACAGCGCGACAGTGGTGTCTTTGAGGAGCTCCGTCATCACTCCAGTTTTTTTCTTTTTATTATTATTTATTATTCTACATTTATCCTCACAGCAGGACGCAGTCTGTGTCATTTACAAGGTGAGAGGTTTATAGCCATATTTATTTACACTTGACATAAATTATTTATTACAGTGTATTTAGGAACAGTGACTATGGTAAGAGCAGAGGAGGCGGAGTGTGTATCTATATGAACAATAACTGGTGTTCACAAAGCCACACAACACACAGATACTGCTCACCCCACCTTGAAGCTCTGACTGTCATCTGCTGCCCGTTTTACTTACCCAGAGAGATAACTGTAGTAACCATCACAGCTGTTTACATCCCACCAGATGCTAATGTTAGCATAGCCCTCAGCTGTCTTCATGGGTGCCTGAGTAAATTACAGCAGACGCACCAGGATGGTGTACACATAGTAGCCAGGGACTTTAATCAGGCATGCTTATAGGCTGTCCTCCCTAAATTCACCCAATATGTGAAATGTGCCACCAGGGAGAGCAGTACACTTGACCATGTCTACTGCAGTATTAAGCATGCATATAGAGCAGTGCCCCAAACACACATTGGCCTGACAGACCGTCTCTCACTGCACCTCCTACCAGCCTAAACCCCTCACATCAGGAAAAACAACCCCACCACCAGAATGATCAACACCTGGCCCGAGGACGCCCTCTCCAAGCTCCAAGACTGCTTCTCAACCACGGAGTGGAGTCCCTTTGAGAGCCTGGATCTGGAGGACAATACAGAGACTGTCCTATCCTACATCACATTCTGTGTGGATAGTGTCACCATCACAAAACGGACCAGGGTCTTCCCCAATCAGAAACCTTGGATGACGAGTGAAGTGCGGCGGAGACTGCAACACCGCCTTCAGGAAACAGGGCACTATACAGCACAGCCAGAGTTAAGCTCAAGAAGGGCATAAAGGCTGCCAAGGTAGCCTACTAAAGGACAATCGAGGGTTACATCATGGACAAAAATCCAGGTCAAGTGTGGCAGGGACTACAACATATCTCCAACTACCAGGGCCACAGCACCACATCTACCTCATCTGACGCCAAAATGGCTGATGAACTGAACAGTTTCTTGCCCAGTTTGAGGTGTGAAGATAATCTACCACCCCCGCCAACACCAGGGCATCCAAGGAAGGTGGCACCAGACGGAGTACCAGGAAAAATGCTCAGGGTGTGTGCAGACCAACTTGCTGGCATTTTTAATAAAATCTTCAACATCTCCCTGACCCGAGCCGCCGTCCCATCCTGCTGGAAATCTACGATCATCATCCCAGTCCCAAAAACATCAAAAGCCTGAATGACTTTAGGCCCATCGCACTCATTTCAGTGGTAATGAAATGCCTGGAGAGGCCGGTTGCCCAGCACATCTAGGCCTGCCTCCCACCATCATTCGACCCCCACCAGTTTGCCTACAGAGCAAACGCAATCGCCATCACCCTCTACTCAACACTGAGCCACCTCGAACACCCAGGCAGCAGTGCAAGACTGCTCTTCATCGACTTCAGCTCAGCCTTGAACACAATAATCAATAAACTCCTGGAGCTATAAAAGATACAAAAACCTCAAATTCATGCACTTAATAATGATGGAAAAATAAAATAATTCAACCTGTCATGTGGCACAGTCATCTTTAAATCTGGATGACTCAGTTTTCATAACTGAAGGCAATTATTGTAATTGAGATTAAAACTCCATTACCTGCCCAGCTCTAATTCATGCTCTCACTTGAGGCAATTTGGAGTCGACAGTTAACCTAGTGAGCAAGTTTTTGGTCTGTGGGAGGAAACCAGAGCACCAAGATAATGCAGGGCAACATGAAAGAAAACAGTTTACGATCACGTCATTTTGATTTTTCTGTTCAGGGTCCAAACAGCCCACCAGCAATGCAGCCACAGCAGTGACACACGCGACATTTATCCCCTGAACAATAAAAGTGGTACCATCCGCTCCTAAGAGACTTAAAGATGGAATTTTATTATTAATCTGCAGGTGAGTCATTGAATAATCTTGAATTAGAAGGCGTAGATAGGGAAGTGCCACCAAACGGATGTTACATAATAGTCCAGCTCGCAAACATGAAACCAAACATGAGCTCAATTTTCAACCACAATCTCCTCTTTTTGTTTTTTTGAACTGAACTCACAGTGGGACAGTCAGCTGAGAATGACGATGATCAGAATACCAAAGTCTGATTTACCAATGGACCGCATTCAGCCAAAAAAATGTAGAAACTTGTCTCTTTTACTTTTTTTTTTTAACCTAAAAACATAAAAATCTGCTTTTTTCTTTAAAAAAACTGTGACCTAGCAGTTAATTACCCTCTTGTTCACTGACTCTGATCCTCTTCTGTGAGTCTTTATGCAATATGGTCTGTAGTTCTGCATTAGTTCAAGGTTAAGCTGTCAATATATCTAATTTCCTAATTATGATTTTCGTCCAACTTTTTCATATTAACTTGTGCTTAATCTTTTTTTCTCATGTCTTCAACTGTATAACTTTTTTTGTGCTGCTGAGTGCATAACCAACAAAATGAAGCAATCCCTACTGTTGTACTGATAAATCAAATAAATGCGAATAAACCGATTGATAAGTCTGGTCTGGGGAACGAGAATTTTAAGGTGCTGCAAAGGGGCTCAGAGGGAGAGATCTAAATACTGCAGACTTTAGTTTCGTTCATGGAGTCGCTCTGTCACATGGAGAAGTGTTAAAAGCACTAAAGGTTTGATAAAACACAGGGCGTGATATGACCTCTATAAAGCAGGAAGAGACTGCTCCTACAGAGATTAGCATAGATGCTAACAGCTTTAGCTTCATCCGATCTGGACTGCAGTTCTTTATTAAATAGAAGCACAAATATTAACACTGAATATATTTAACCTTAGAAATGATATTTTCACCCACTTTGGACCTGTTTGGAGACAGACTGCTTTACAAATGGGCTTACGTTTTGTCTTGTAACACCATAACTGTGGCGCCCCCACGCATGCTGACTCCAGATTCAGTAGTTGGTAAAACAGCTCAGAGGGGTGGGCGTCCCTGACCTTCGGAGCCTCTGGGCATAGGGTTTGCACCCTTGTGCCTTTAAACGTAAGGATTGATGAATGGCGAAGTCCTGGGATGTGCCCGACAACTACAACATCAAACAAAAGTGGTTTCCAGAGCGATCATCCAATCACCTGTAAGATATGTTTCTGGAAGGTTCTGCCTTATGGGCTTTTGACCAGATGGACGAATGAGGAGTTTATAATGAACAATGTATCTGGTGAGTCAAGTTAGCTTCACCACTGAGAAAAAGGGTCAAAAGGTGACATGAGAGCAAGAGTTCCTGAGTGTGACTGAGCAGGATCAAACTGTGTTTGTGCTGTAAAAACTACAACAAGCTCCTGTTCTCGTCTCCGGGTCTTGTCTTGTAGGTCGCCTGCTGTGGACTTACTTAATAACTACAATTACAAATATTTGGCCTTTCCTTTAGCCCCAGTCTATTATCATTACAGTTCCTGATATTAACTTCAGAGAGATCAGCAAACTTAAATCCATGGTAGTTCCTGCAAACAGCACACATATATTAGTGTGACCTTGACAAACAGTCATGGATGACCTGCTGATGTGGACCACATAGACATGAGGACCCTCTTGAAAATGAGATGCCAATTTTCAAGGGGCTTACCTTTAATAAATTTATATCCAACAAAGACAAATTTGGTATATAAATAAAGATTAACTGATCGAATCTATATTCAGCAGAGACAAATGTGATGAGGACAGAGTTATGATCTGGGCGTCCATGGGTTTGTCTCGATCTTAATTTATAATTTGTGTCTCTTTGTCTCTGCCTGGATGATACATCTGTGGATGTATGGATGTGTACATAC